>OX596278.1:9066618-10296577 GCA_951394225.1 Harpalus rufipes
ACAGGTTATGTTATGTTTGTTTATTGTCGAATGCAATATGCAGCTAATATTATTTAATCTTGCTTGCAAAAATATGCAGTAATGTCGTGAACCTACTTACAAAATTTATCAGTACGTGTCGTTCATTGTATTCATGTATGGTAACGGCCTCTATAGGGCCGCGTGGAAAGTAAAGCGATTATCTTTTATCCTTTACGCACTCATTGCATTTAGCATTTGAAGCAGTGCCTCAAACAGCTCTTTGTCTAGCGCACGTATTTCTTACCGGAATGAATGCTTTATCAAAAACATTAGGCAGTTATATTATATATTATATTCATTTCGAGAAGCACTTTATAGAGTGTAAATTAGGTGAACTGCATTACATATTAGTTGTGGTCGTGGCTTAAATTATTCTTTTGATATGTATAAAGACAAGCATTAACGGAATAAGTTAAAATTTAATTTACATACTACTTTACTTGCAGCTTTATTTCTTTTCTGGTGAGGCACTGCCTACCCTGACAAGCCGCCACTGATATTACAGTTTCAATTTATACAAAAATAATACAAATATGAAGACCATTATATTTTTTATTTTTAATATATTCTTTAATCAACCAAATGAGTTTCAGCAGTGTTCTAGACATCGTAGTTTTAATATGTTATAAATTTTAAATAAACACTAACAAATAATAGCTATTATAAAACTAGTTCCAACTTAAACTATAAAAAAACATCAAAAATTAATTTACCTGGGGAATTCGAGGTATTGTTAATGGTTGTAGTTACTAGAATAAAAGGTAGTTTACCTAAAGTTATATTGTTATTATAGTTTTATTACATACAAAACTTATAATATATGCATGTGTAACAAGGCGAGCAATAACAAATAAGTAACTTTTATAACCTTTTCTAAATTATAGTTTCAGAAATAATATTTCAACTTGTTATCTTTGTTAGTCAAAATTCTGTTTAGAAATAGTTATCAAATTTTATTAACTGACTGTTTAGTCTAGCTGTCAGAGTTATTTGTTGACAATTAAGTTTAGAAGTTATTGCAAGCCTACCCCTCAGAGAGATAAGCCTCTCACGAAGGTAACTCTTTGTTTTAGATAGTCGGTTTTAGATACTCATGTTGATAAGACATGGAGTCTGTCTTAGAAACTCAGTGTGAAGGAATGTAGTCTCGGGTTTTAGTTTGAGCGCGTAGTAGACGCTACTACGCAGTTACAATGTGAACGTAACTATTTAGTTTATGTGTTTAATTATGTTTAGTGTAATCATTAATAATAAGTTTAGTGTAAATATTAATCATGTAAATAAATAAATTAGTTTAAATCCCAATAATGTCTGTGTCCATAATATAAGTGTGTACATCGGCCATCAAAGTTAAGTGTAAGTGCAATTGTGTCTGTGTTCCGTCCTCCTTAAACAAGCGGTGGTCGAACATCCAGCGCCCACCAGTTAGAAAAAGTGTCATCGTTGGAAATTTTGTTCTACCGTTCGAGAACCATTGGTTACATTTTCGGTTTGTTATTTCTTATAAATTAGCCCCTTATTTTTGGTAATTTTTTTCTAAAGTCATTAGTTCGCCCAAAAAAGCACTGGTTGTTTAAAAAAACATCTATATACCATTTCAGCCTATAAATTAACATGCACGGTGCAAATTTTGTACGCAATCATAAAGGTGCAAGTTAAATGCCTACGTCATAAACACTGATGACGTTTTAGCGTGTACCTATATTTTATATAAGATACATATTAACGTGTCCCTGGACACAGCCTTCTTTAAAATGTAACAAAAAATCTTATATATAGGCCCTTGCATAAAATATATGTCTCATGGTCCAAGTGAAGCAGAATAAATGTGATTTTTGAAAGTTCATTAACATATAAAATGCGAATAAAGATCACGTACGCTTTATACTTTTATTTTTAGATTTCCGCAGTGCGTCTGCGTCTGGTGACCTGCGACTGTCGTGTCGCGTCGTGTTGTAAAATTTGTACAAAGGGAAAGTGATAAACAGAATCCTGAACAAGTAATTTAGTTATTCTAGTATTGAGATAAAGAAGTGTAATTAAATAAATGTCCATGTTTCATTATTTACGATGCAATTCCAAGCCAGTTGATGTCTCACAACAAAACTAAACGATATTAATGATTTGCTGTTGCTTTTCTTTGCACTATCTTTATCAGGAACAACGGAAAAAGTTGGACACAAATGAAATTTGTTTTTACAAAAAAATAGTTAAAACTTTTAATTTGTTTTTCTTTTATAATAATTTATTTATTCTTTTAATAATAATTTTAAATAATTGTCAATAAACTTATAATCTTTTTTATAACAACTTAAAAATGTTCTTTCTATTACCCTGACATATGCAGAAAAACGTATACGTGTAAGTATCTACTAAACTGGGCAACTGTATTCTTTTCTGAAAGATTCTGTTCAATTGGTATTTCACTAACATCTTCCATTACTTTTCGCCAAAAAATAACCATCAATTTTTTTATAAATTCTTAACAATTGTAATTCTGCGTAACTTATTTACCGCGACCCCGGAACAAAAGACTTTAACATGTAGTATCAGATTTTCGTAATTTCCTGCTTCCAGAGCTGGGCAAGTGCCGCTAATTAAGTATTTAAGTACTAAGTATAAATACCAGAGCTCAGGTACTTAAATTTAAGTACTAAGTACAATAGTTATTAAAATACTGAAGTCTTGAGTACAAGTACTTGTTAAGAGTACTCAGTACTTTTCAAATACTACCTAAAAAAGTAGTATTTTTGTTAGTTTGGTTTTTAAATGGCACAAAAATGACACCTGTGATGCACTCTCCACGCCATCAATGAGTGTCCGTCAGTTAACGCCTCATAAATGCCCGCACGGTATAAGTATGTCATCATAATTACCGAAATCTGTGTACAAAACAATTTGACACACCGAGATGATATATTTTATTTTGGTATAATTTGTTTAATGAAACAATTGTTTACCTTGAAGATAAATAAATCAATATATCATCACGGCATATTACCCATTGCTGGGTGTGCCAATCTGCTTTGTACACAGATTTCGGTAATGATGAAATATTTGTACCGTTCGGGCGCTTACTAGACGTCACCTCACGGGCACTCATTGCTGGCGTGGAGAGTGCACGACAGGGATCAATTTTGTGCCACTAAATTCGATATAATTTTTAGCGTCGGTCGGGATCCAACTCGGATCCCCAGATTCGCGGCCAGACACTCGGCCACGAGACCCCGTAAGTACTTAAGTATTACTTAAAAAGTATTTAAGTACCCTGAAAAGACTTAAGTACTTTTTATTGGTACTTAAGTACCATTTTAAGTACTAAGTACAAGTATTTTAGATGCAGTACTTGAAAATCAAGTTCTTCACGCAGTTTTTTGATAGTACTTAAGTACAAGTACCAGGTTAGTACTTATTTTGGTACTTAAGTATAAATGTACTTAAGTACTGTCCGGCTCTGCCTGCTTCCCTAATTATTTTAGGTAAAAAAGCTTCAAATAAAAGTCGTAGGGCATAAAATTCTGCATCTGAATAATTAAGCAGTATTAATTTTGTGTGCCTTCTAACGTCAAAAATTAGATATGACAATGTAGCAAATCACCCCAAAAATAGCTAAAGCCATGGAATTGAAACAAAAAATTAACAAATGTTAACGATTTATCTGTCAAGCTAGGTTAATTTAATTTCATTATTATTTGTAAAATCTGTTCAAGTGAACAAATATCAATTTAAATTAACAGATAATTGTTAATTGAAACAGAAATTAGAAATAATATATATAAAAATAAATTATCCTAACGTGACAGATAGACCGTTATGCATTTGTTATTTATTTTGTCTCAATTCCATGGCTATTGCTATTTTTGAGGTGATTTTCGACATTTTCATACCTAATTTCTGCTACAAGGCATACAAAATTAATGTTGCTTATTGATTCAGATGCAGAATTTTATGCTCTATTTGAAGCATTTTTACCTAAAATAATTAGGGAAGCAGTAAATTAAGAAAGTATGATTTTACATGTAAAAGTCCTATATTCCGGGGTCGCGGTCTCCACACAAACAGAAAATGTTTAAAAAACGTGACATTCATCCCAGTCTCATGCAGCATGGCGGTGAAGTCATAGTTAAAGATCGTCTCATCGTCTCGACGTAAAAACTCGATTCAGGATTTTATTTGCAAACAAATCCTGGAAACCAAAAACCAGACCAATGTAAAACGACAGTAAAATTTAAAAAAAAACATTTCGTAGAATATCGCTGAAGATGAGGGTTTTTGGTTCACTCGAAATGTCAGAGTATATAAACTATTGTAAAAAAATAAATAAATATATCATCACGGCATATTATCCATTGCTGGGTGTGCCAATCTGTTTTGTACACAGGTATCGGTAATGATGAAATATTTATACCGTGCGGGCGCTTACCAGGCGTCACCTCACGGGCACTCAATGCTGGCGTGGAGAGTGCACCACAGGGGTCAGTATCATTAAAATTCGAAGTAATTTTTGTGTCGGTCGGGATCGAATCCGGGTCCCCAGATTCGCGACCAGACACTCAGGCACACGGCCACGAGACCCAATAAAAAAATCTTTCCAGCCGAAAATAGTCTTCCTTCCAATATATCACTAACATTTATTCCATAGAAATATATTTCCATTATTTTATACTTTAATAGGAAAACAGGAAGCTGAATTTTATATTATTGAATTATTTAAAATAAACAACGTACAAAAAATCGGATTTATATAAAAATTTTCACGTTTGGATAAAATGGAATAAATTATACATTTGCATTAAATATGTAAATATAAATAATGAATATTAAAATAGTATGATCAAAATATTAACTGGAAAAATTAATATTTTATGCACTGAAATACAGAGTAATATGATTTTTTGTTGAGGAAATGATATGAAGTTGTTAGTCAGTCTAGCTGTCCATGTTGAATTTGTCGAAGTCGATGACTTGACAACGAAAGGAAAGTGGAGAAACGAGAAATTGAGAAGGACAGTAGTTTTAAGGTCAAGACTACACTTTGAACGGAACCGAATTGACTCGGATTGGACTTAACTCGCTTTAAAAAATAAACTGTTCATTTTCTACAACATTCCATTTATTTCTTTTAAATGTCCATGTTTCTAAAATAATATACTTTTTTAAATCCTGTATAACATTAATTTATACATGATTTTAGATTTTCTTTATATAGCAACTTTTCTTTTTCTTTATTGATAGGTGTGCTAACCTGTTTTAGATATAAAGATTTCTAAAGAATTCTTAAAACTGCTGTTCAATTAATAAGTATTTGGCATCACTGTAAATGTAAATTACTTTAAAAATTAATAATGTTACAATGTTGAAATAGGCTATACAATACATGTTTAATACCCTTTTCTTTATCTAAATGTTTGTAACTGACAGATAAATGTCAGTGTCAAAAACCCAGAAACATTACTGAAGATTTTTTCTGGGAACTACATACATTATATTATTTCTTATTGTATTAATAGTTAAATATTTAAAATTATAGGTATATTACATATACCCTTCAAAAATACTGTCAATCCCGACAATGAATTGGAAACATTTCGAGAAATTAGAAGAGGACAAAATTTCTTGATAGAATGAATTTAAAAATCTAAATATAAGAATAGATGTAAGTAGAATTTTTGGTGTAGAGTGTAGGTATACAAGAAATGTTCAATATAATAGGGCGCGAGCGGTCATGTCACATTGTTGGCCTTAACAAGCAGATATGGGGGCCCGTGTCAGAATGATAGCTTGTAATTATGTACATAGATGTCAAATATCATAATTTCTCATTCTAAATTTAGTGAGTTTCTAATTCCATGTGGTTTATTTTCCTTGACAATAAATTCCACACTCCTGGTGACAAATTAACTACGTGAATTTAGAAATTTTTAATGAAATTTCACAACTATGTACATAATTACTAATTGTCATTCTGACACGGGGCCTTATAACTGCTTGTCAAGGCCAACAATGTCATATGACTAGTCGGGCTTTATACTTATGTAACCAAAAACGGAAGTGGCGAGGTATTGTGCTGTCCTCAACAGATTTTTATAAAGGAAAGAAAACGCGCTGCATAATTATTATAATGAATAAGTGTATAAGTACTCACATTCATATTCTATTATCTTTTTGCAGTAATTCTAGACATGTGTAAAATAAAACAATAATTACATGAATCTAATTTTCCCGTTTTTGTAGTTTTAAAAAACTGAATAAAAACATTTGACTAAGCATATGAATAAGGTATTCTGTAACATTAGAATGTACGTAATGTATGGAAAGCGATACCGGGAAACGCTAACGGATGGATGTGGATGTAATGTGGAGCATATTATGTGTCACCTGCGAATTTCGCTTTGCTCTTCCCACTCAAATTTCGCGCTTTAGGCTTGAGGTTTACATTCTTCTCTCTCAACGTCATGGGTTTATTTTATATGCAGTGAAATTCGCTGATCTTAGCAGACGAATTTCTTTTCAACTATTCTTACTTTCGCTTGCTGATCCGTCGCTGTCGATACCATACCATCTGCGCGGTAATTATATTAATATCTTACATTATTAAATGCTACCTTCAATCCAGATCATAATTTCTCCAGTCTGATGAGAAATATTCATAACGTTTAACGTCTAATGAAGGGAAATTGGTATTAATCATCATACACAAAAAATATGATTTCACTAGAGACGGTATGATATGAGTGTAAATAATGTTTATTGTAAATTTTATTAGGTACGATTTATAATAGTTTCTATTTCAACAAAGTAATGTTTGATTTAATGAGTTAGCAATATTAAATTCTCGCATGCATATTGAAGTTCCTTTCACTGTATACAGGTGTAACAAAAATACGAACAATGAATTTAACAAGTGACAACTCGTCGAGAGCAGTAATCTGGTCGATTTTAAAAGACGTTTCATAAACATGAAACTTGGATACACCACTACACTCCAGACACGAAAATTCAGTCGAAAGCGTGTACTGGACAGTTCAATCGGCAGGAAAGGTGATGGCGTCAGTCTTTTCGGATTCTGTTAATTGATTATCTTGATAAAGAAAAACTGTAACTGGACAGTACTACACCACACTTTTAGACAAGCTGAAAGCAGCAATTCAAGAAAAACGCCCGGGATTGGCAAAGAAAAATATCTTGTTTCACCACGACAATGCGCCAGCTCATTCAAGTCGTATTGCTCAACAAAAATTGACAGAACTGAGGTTTGAAATCGTCCCCCATCCACCGTACTCGCCCGATTTGGTTTCCTCGAACTTCCATATTTTTCCGAAACTCAAAATGTTCTTCGCTGGAAAGGGATTTCGATCCAACGAAGAAGCCATCGAAGCAGTAAATGGTTATTTTTAGGACCTCAAGAAAACCATTTTCGGGAGGGAATCGAAAAGTAAAAACAAAACGTTGGACCAAGTATATTGACCTCAGAGGGAACTATGTAGAAAAATAAAATGAAGACCGTGTTAAATATATATATCATGTCATTCCTGAAACTCAGTTTGCAACTAGGTAAATAAATTTTACCGTATAGATTCACAGGAAATTAAATTTACCCACTAAATTTTAATTGTATATTAAATAGTTTTATAATACCGACCATATGTACTTTATATTTAATCCACACTATTTTTAGTGTCAAAAATAACACAATTTGTTTTAGTGTTCCACAGTGTTAAATTAGTAAAAATATAATTTTCATTTCCTATAATAATACACTAAAATTTAACAGGCATAATGTTCATTGTACATAGTTACTAATATTTTAAAATTCTACAATGATACATTTTAAAAATAATATATTGGCTTTACAAATGTTTTAATACAATAAATTTGTATATAATCAATACGTCCCAATATAATGATAGGTATGAACTGAGTGGAGTTTGTATATTTTCGCTAATGTATTAATCTAATACATTAACCACACTTGTTTGGAATTCATAGTATTTACAACAAACAATATTTATATTCTAATTTAGATAAATACCAGCTACAGCAAAATTAGTTAGTAAATACACCTGTGTATGTTTAGTTTCACATTAAATTAATTAGCCCTCAGAAGATGAAATATTAAATTACATTGGGAACTTACTCATTTATTACAAATGTTATTGAATCATTGTTTTCAAACTATGTATACATACATACATTGCGAGATGAGACAGTATCCGTTTCATTTTGTTTTAGGCAACTGTTGCAAGATTCTTTGTTTTATTAACTGCCATTCCATAATTACTTTTATTTCAATATAATAGTTTGTAATTAAATATTTGGCAATTGCTGAATGCGTGCAACAAAAATGGCTAAATATCATCTTTTGAAATAAATCGAAACACGTGAAAGTAAACGTCACAATTGTCAGACAGAACAATAAAATTGGTATGCTGCTCCCAAAATAGATCTCATAAAACTAATGGACCGTAAATTACACCTTACAGGATCAATCATGCCTGAATTGTATTATTATACAACGAATACTTAAAATCTTATGTCACATTATAGACTGGAATTTCACTAGTTTCTTAAAAAAAATATTTTTCAGGTGATTCATAGTTTTTTTTACAGTTTTGGTCTGACAAAAGTAATGTTTATTTTTTCTTTTTCTTCTGTTTCTAATTATTGTTCAAGGGCATCTGGATACATGTTATATTACTACAGTCGACTCTCTCTAATTCAAACTCTCCCTAATTTGAATTTTTCTCTAAATCGAATTATTTTTTTGACACGTACAACTGTATAAACTTTTATATGTAAAAAATATTTTTTAAATCGATTTTTTTTAATTCGAACTTTCCTTTAATCGAATTAAATTTTGGGCATTTGTCATCATTTTCAATGAAATTCGACTCTCTATAAATCGAAATTAGATAGAATCTTCAAAAACTTCCAAAAACTAGAAGCGTACTTTGAAAAACAAGCTTACAACAAAATATTAAAACAAACAAAAATTTCAAATTTCTTCAAGCCTCTGTAATTGTATGTATTACATTTTTATTTTTCCGTTATATGTACATATTAACTGAATAAACTTTTTTTTTCTATTTCATATATATATATTCTATGTAATTTATACAAATGTTCATTTCATTTTCTTTTAGTCTCTCTAATTCGAATTCTCTCTAATTCGAACAAATTCAAATACCCCTTACGAGTTCGATTTAGAGAGAGTCGACTGTAATAGTACAACATTAAAACAACATTGACATAATGTCTAACAAATTGTTTATGGGTCACCCTGTACATTGTGGTAACACAGGGCTTTAAGTAAGATTTTTAATTCACGGATTCTCGTTTAATAACTATAATAAATGGTGTAATTCGTACAGGAGTAGATTTTTCTGTCACATACATTAGAGAGAGTATAAAAAAGGTTAAAAGAAATATAAGTAACTTTATGTCATTATTACGGTATAATGCATATACTTCATTAAAATATGCATAATTAATTCACTTGTTTCCGTAATGCATGTATATTTAAATTATTTTTTTATGGCAATTTTAATTTATTTCTTATATAGGTACACATATATTTCAAATAAAATGAAAATAAAAATAAAATAAACGTGGTGCATATTTCAATTCTATCAGGAACGCTACCAGAAAATATATACATATATAAAATTGTTTTTGCTTAATATTCGCTTTTGTTCGCAAATAAAAGGCGTATGAATAAATAATACATAATTAATATTTTCCATTAATTTATTTTTCACACATTTTGATGTATCACAATTTTCATTTATTCTGCTTAATTAAATAGAATTTTTTTGTATGTATGCATGTAAATAATTATTTTACGGAAACAAACAAAAAACACATTTATATTTATTTTACAAAAGTTTTTTTAATCACAGAACACAAATTCAAAATCGACCAACCGAAAAAAAAATATTAATTATTTATTCTAAGATCTCCTACATCCCCGTTAACCCAAAATGCAAAGGGGAGGGGTAAACATGAACTATTAGAAAAATTTCCAAAAGAAATGCTCGTAAATATTAAATTAAATATTCATATACCGCCTTTAATGACATATACAAAATACATATACAAGAAACTAGAATTAATATATTGTAAAAGAGTCGATTTTTCCAAGGGGAGGGCAAGTAACCCCCCCCCCTTTGCGCCCCCCTAAACGGCGCCATGATCTCCTGCATTCTTGAATTACAATGGGGTATGTGACCATATCCGAATTTCAATGTAAAAGTCATAAAAAATAAAAACTAACCACTATAGTTTATTATTATAACAATAAAAATTAAATATTAGTTTGTATTAATACTGTTGTTAGCAATTTAATGTTTTGGAGAAGGGATATGTGACGCGAGTATGGTAGAATCGTGGAAGAAGACAGATAGACTGGAAGGGAAAGATATAGTTATAGATCGGCCGATCAGCGTCGCGATTATGTTGTGGTAGGTGTGGCATGACGAGAGCTGTCTATAACTATCTCTTTCCCTTCCACTCTGTTTGTCTTCTTCCACGATTCTACCATGCTCACGTCACGTATCCCTTCCCCAAATTTTTAATAATTATTTTGTCGTAAAGTAGGAATAATTAATCGATTTAAAAAGATACGGGTATTTTTTTGTATAGTATCATATTATGTAAAAATAAAAATTTGGTCACATACCCCAATGTAACCAAAATAGCATTGGAAAAATTAATATACAATCAAAATAATACAAAGTGTTATGTAAATAAACGTATATAGCTTAAGAGAATGTTGAGATGACTAACTGGAACCTAAATCTGCAATAATTCGATGTTTAACTCTTTTCATAAAGCAGCAGAAGTTTGAGATAGACAATGAGAAATAATTCTGATTTTATATAAAAAAAAAACGCGGAACTATAATAATTGTCTTATTAGATCATTGGCGTCACGGCAAATAATAGGTAATTGAGACAATGGCGTATCCAGCCACAAGCCCCCCCCCCCCCCCCCGGGGGGGGGATATATAAAAATAACATTGTTTTGTATAATAATCACCCCGGTGTAAAAGCGCAAGCGCATGCAGATGTACGCTTGATTTCAGTATGCACGCGAAAGTGGAATCATATACATAAAATGACGCCAAAAATTGACGAAATCCTGAGTTGTTTCCGAAGCATGATTGTCTGTCTAATATGAAAATCAAGCACTATAGGGAACAGAATATGAGAGGAGAAGCCTAGGAATAAATGAAAATGTCGTTCTATGTTTATAGAATGCGTCCAATATTTTCTTTATTCTCTTTCTTCTGAAATTAATAAATCTGCTGCACATTTTATTTCTTCATCCCACTCATTAAAGAAACTACTAGTCGTCATGATTCCTGAATTAAAACTTTAAAAAGTAACGTAGCATCGTATCGGAGGCGTGGGAACATTGTACACATATACAAGCAGAGTATATCTGACGCATCATGTCGGACGGCGTGATGTGGTATCGCATCACAACAATGTGTCCATGCCTTTAGCCATTTTCAGATTTCGAACTCAAATCTGTTCCATTCCGGAACAGCGCTACAATATAAACTGGCTTTAAATCAATTAATATTTCAAAATCGAACTTTACTATTCTTTGTATATTTTAGGTGTTATATTTATTCATGCAGTCAAAATTATCCACAATTTTGTACATTATGCACGCTTTATAAAAGTATTGTTATTCCAGCCACTAATTATCATTCAAATATATTCACTGCTGCATATTTATAACCATACACAATCTATTAAAAAATAAATAAAACTATGCAGAATTCACCACAGGGTGTGTACCAACAACTTTCACACTCTGCCAACCAATAACAATAAAATGCAAGCGACGACAATTTTGTGAGTTTTCTAAAAAGAAAAGTTTTCCATTATGTTCATGACAAAACAAACGAGAAGTGGTTGTAAGATCTGTTTACAAAATCGAAAAGGGAAATCGAGAAAGCCGGATATTTTTACACTGAAACAATAATTAAACTCTGAATTAGCATGTTGCTGGAAAATCAAGGTTTCTTCCGAAGATTACGACATCAAATGTTGACGATTGAACAAACATTACTAGCGTTAGTTAATGGACTTTTTATACTAAACAAATGTTTTTTCCACAATTATTTCTTTGAAACAATTAACTGCATTTAACTTAACAATGATTGTATTTCATTTTTAATTAAATAGGTTTACAATGAGTTCTAGAAGAAGCATTTACCATACATCGAATTATTATTTTTACCTTCCGTCACCTTTAGGTAAGGAAGGTATTGTCTTTGGCCAAAAAAATCAATGATACGTTTTTAGTGAATAAGCATGTTTTAGGCTCCCTATAATACGACTTTACCATTTTTACGATGATGTCTGTATGTATGTATGTATGTATGTATGTGTATGTGTGATCGCATAACTTCAATACCACGATTCCAAAAAATATAATATTTTCGTATTCCTCAAGTTTACATCCAGAATAACCAGTGATTAGATTTTGGTTACAATTGGTAAACCGGAAGTAACCTCATTTGAAGATTTAACAGTTAAATATGATTTATTGACATTTAACATTATTATAACTTAATGAATATACTATTTTCTATACGATTTGATTGCATTTTATACTTTATATTCAATAGATATAGAGTTAAAGAATTATCAAGATATTAAATTTCATAAATCAGCCAGCTATGCTAACCATGAAAATTGCTAATTCATATCATTCAAATTGACAGATGTCAGTATCAATAAAAATGTGGCAGAGATGAGGATGTTGAAGTAGATGTTGGAGAAGACACGGTAAGATACGGTGAGGAAATAACTCTAGTGTTACAAGTTTCTAGAAAGATACAAGAGAGACGATTACATTGGTTTGAATATGTCATGAGGAGAGATGTAGAATATGTTGGAAGAAGAATAAATAGCTCAGTAATAGAAGGTTGATGAAACAGAGGAAGACCAAAGATAAGATGGAAGGACTGTATTGTGGTAGACTTGAGAGAAAAGGAACTGATGAGAACGACACGCAAAACAGAAATGAGTGGAAAAAGAAAATAAAAAATAGCGATCCCTAACGAATGGGAAAAACTAAAGAAGAAGAAGATATCAGTGTCAAGTGCAATTTGCATAGTTTGTTCATGAAATAATTTTACTGGAAATTTAGAATCTTTTGCAAAATTTATGTATGGAATTTATATATAATACACAGGATTGACGGAAGGTATTGTGCTGGCCACATCAGATTTTTTGTAATACAAATAATTTATTCGCTTCCTTGGATCCTCCCCAGAAAATTATGCCATATCTTAATCTACTGCCAACATGTGCGAAGTAATATGTTCTGAGGGTTTCAAGACTTACATTGTTTCTAAGTTTGTAAATAGCAAAAAGGCTGTACTTAGTTTTGAATGCAATTTACTGATGTGTTTTGACTGGACACGATTCAATATATAACTTGATATCTACAGCTAAAGAAATCGACTTATTAATGAATATTACTAATAGAGACTTACAATTTATATGACTATTTAAATCATTTGTATACAAAATGATTAAGAGGGGTCCCAATACGGAGCCTTGAGGCACGCTCTGTATAATTATAGAAATATACATACAGTTACCATAACCTAAAATTATTTAATAAGAAAAAGTAGTTGTGAATATATGTAATTTACATAACCACATTATTAAAATTGTAAATATCACTAAATTTGCATAATTTCCTAAAATGTTAGTACACAATTCTAATTGAATTAAGGTCTGGTACATCCCCCTTTGAACTTACCAAAGATGTGTACCAATTGTGTACCAAAGGTTTGGTACAGAGTGTGTACACCATTCGTCGCCATCATCTTACATCTTACGTAAAAAAAGAAGATTATACATTTATATATTTTAATATTTTAGCGTGCCTAATCTGTTTAAAATTTGTATTTAGTCCATTACATGTTTAAGCTAACCATGAGTTATAGCGAACCAGATCTACGAATTAGTAAGCCATCTAAGTCACCTCATATATCAGTAAACTTTTCTAAAAGAAAGCATGAATAGATTAATGTATTTGATAAATTCGAAGCATATTCTATAAATTTTATGAACTCCTAATAAATTCTTACTGTGTAAAACAAGGTTGTTATCAGTAATAAAGTAAATATGAAATTATTTTAAAGTTTTATAGAGATAACTGCCAGAGTAGGTATTTGTTTTATATAAAAACTTTGATAAAAATTAGTTTGAATTGTGTTAAATCCACTTTGAATTGTGTTAAATCCACAACTTTTATTCGTTCATTAAAATATCTAAAAAGTGTTGAATATTTTAGAAACAAGTTTGTGCGTCAATTTATTCTCGGATATAATCCCAAGCATAATCCTAATAAATAATAAAAGTATGAAATTTTACTTGTATATCGTTTGTCGGCGGATAGATAATGCATACTCAGCGCCTTGTGGTATGTACTACTATGTCAAAAAAGTACCGGAAATTGATCAATAAAACACAAAATATGCATTATTCATCCAAATTTATTTTATCACCTTCAAAGTAGGCCCCTTCCGAAATAATATACTTATGCCAACGAATAATCCAATAATCAAAACATTTTTTAAACGCATTTTGACGAATCGACTTCAGTACTCGCCGCGAATTCTCTTTATGTCTTCTATCGACTGAAAACGGGTGCCCCGAAGTGGTAATTTCGGCCGGAGCCATATCAAGAGAATACGCTGGTTGTTCGGTAAGATTTGTTGAGTTTTTGGCCAGAAATTCATTCAGAATGATAACCTTGTGAGATGGTGCGTTATAGTGGTGCAAAATCCATGAGTTTTCTTTCCACAAATCTGGTCTTTTTCGACGAATTTGCTCTCTCAAACGCCGCATAACGCTCAGATAATATTCTTTAGCAGCGATGCGATAGTCAGCACAATTGTACTAGATTTAGTACAATTATCAATTTTCTAGTACGTCAGTACCTCTTTTCTAAGTTTAGTACAATTTATTTAAAGTAGTAGGTAATGTCGGAAGGGCTCAATTTTGCCGCCGTAACCATATCATCGGACTGTATTACGTCTGCGAAATGTTTAGTTCGCGGGTGGTTGCACAAAAATGTATTTATGTTTATTTTTTGTTTATTAGTTTATCAATAAAAATGTTTAAAAGTACCTATAGGTACAATTATGATTATTTTAAATATGTGGCGGGATTTTTATTTTTAGTACAGAGTTAGTGATTTTAGTACAATTTGAGTTAAACTGTTAGTACAATAGAAATTTTCTCAATCGCAACCCTGTTCTTTAGTTACTGTGTCACCTTCTGGCAAGAATTCCGAGTGTACAACACCGCGATAATCGAAAAAACTGTCAACATCACCTTAACTTTTTATCACCTTTGACATGGTTTTTTCGGTTTCGACTAAGTTGGAAGGCGCCATTCCGAAGATTGTTGACTGGTTGGTATGTCAAACTCGTAAACCCATGTCTCATCATGTTACAATGCGTTTTATGAATGTGGGGTTGGAATTGCCTCGTTCTAGCATGTCTTCAGCGACCCTTACGCAATAGAGTTTTTGCAGAAAATTCAGGTCTTTCGGCACTAGTCGAGCGGCAATGCGTTTCATGCCAAAACAATCGTTTAAAAATGTTACGAATTGATTCGTGAGACAGAAATTTCAGCAGCTATCTCTCTCAGACTTAAACGACGATTTTCAGTCACCATTTCCTTTACTTTAGCGATGTTAAGTTCAGTTGAAGACGTTGATGGCCGACCTGGGCGAGGCAAATCTTCCACCACATCTCGACCGCTTTTGAGTGCACTGTAGCACTCATATGCACGTGTTTTTTATAAAATCGATTCACTGATTATGTAACATTTTCAGCGCTTCGGCACACGAAATTCCATTTGCAATGCAAAATTTGAGAAAGACTCTTTGTTCGATATTTTTATCCATTGTAAACATCGCAAAACACACTTGAGATGAACTGACAAATGGAGCCCTGTAAACAAACTAAATGACAGATGGCGCTCAAACTAGCGACAAAAAGAATTTCGACACTCCTTTAAGCGGACTTTTTTAATATACAATTCCCGGTATTTTCTTGACAGAATGTCTGTTTTACAGGTCACAAAACGTGTAAAATACAATCAGTTTACCCATTTAGACTAGTATTTGAAATATTTTTGTCTAAAAACTTACTACAGTACAAGGTATTTTCTAAAACAGGTAAATTTAGACAATGATTTATGAGGCTATTTTGATACAAATTAGATCTTCACGTCCAATTTGTCGTGTAAACAATGACTATCGTATCCCTCCATCCCGCGACCGCATGTGCATAGTATCCACGTCCACTCTCCTGCGAAGCTACATTAATCCGATCGAAATCAGAAGCGGAAAATGTCCCAGTGTCCGTCGTACAAGTTCAGTCTCACGGGTAAAATGTGCAAGCCCTGTTAACACGACTCTAACATTATCTACGACTGCCGATAATGAGCCGCGAACCAACACCACCTCTACGTTCCTCCATGTTCCTCTGCATCACCATTATCCGGGGCCCAGGGTCGCGTATTCTTGTGCACTGTATATATACACTATTCCAAAATGGATTTATAATAACAAGCCCCAGAGGGTGATTCATCATTTGAATTAGCAATAATATCCTTGACTTCATGACCAATATCAGAATATACATAACATAGTGTATACGGAGTGTAGAATGAAATACATATTATACAGAGTAGTGGACCCAGCAAATATCTCGCTTATTTATTAAGTTAGTAATTTATTTCATATAACATGATTTATACAGCAACATGTAAGCTACTTGATGACGGATGTACGTTCATGATACCACTTCCGGTTTATTAGTAATTAATATCAACTTTGAAATTTCAAATGGAACATACTATATTTTTTTACTAATTTGAAAAGTACATCAAATTTGTTTTACAATCATGTAAAATAATCCATATGTTACATTATTAAAAAGTAAAATGGCGGGCACTTTTTTATACACCTAGTTGAAAAGAGAATAGTGAGCCATGACTGTGGCTTGAAATAAAACAATGAACTAAAACAATTCTAACTATTATTATTAAACGAAATAATGTTTTTTTGTCACAATAATACAGAAAATAAGAATAAGGAACACTTAATAACAACAAAATGATTTTACAACAAATATTCAAAATGACTCCCAGCCTCTTCAATACATTTTTTACAACGTTTTGCAACAGAATAAGTAGCCCGCCATTTTACTTTTTAATAATATAACATATGGATTATTTTATATGATTGTAAAGCAAATTTGATGTACTTTTCAAATTTGTAAAAAAATAAAGTATGTTCCATTTGAAATTTCAAAATTGATATTAATTACTAATAAACCGGAAGTGGTATCATGAATGTACATCCGTCATCAAGTAGCTTACATGTTGCTGTATAAATCATGTTATATGAAAGAAATTACTAACTTAATAAATAAGCGAGATATTTTCTGGGCCCATTAAAATATAAGACCGTGTATAACAAAGGATATACAATGACAATGGTAATTTTTAATTGGTGATTGTAGCTTCCTTAATTAAATTAAACAAGAAGTATGTATGTATATTGTTTCAGGATTATCAACCCTACAGGTTATATCCCTAGGGTGGTCTCACACACAACATCTATTTTAATTTTTTACAATTGCCACGAAGTTCCTTGCGTAGATGTCATGTGTGTTGCCCACCCGAGCAAGCCCTTGTTACAACCACTAGCCGGTGCCAGATAGCTTAGTGCCAAGTTAATTCTATCCCAACTTGGAAAGGTAACGGGAGTAGATACCGATCAAGATCAGTCGAGAAAAAATCGACCTGACCCGGATTCGAACCCACGACCTCTGAGTCCAGAAGCTAACACTCTACCACTGTGCTATCCCGCCGTCATTAAACAAGAAGTGTAAATACATAAAATTCGACCATTTATAGCAGGGTTTCTCAACCTTTTCTTGTCTACCGCCCAGTTTGTCATATTTTCAACTACCGTAATTTGTTTACTGGCCACCTACGAAATTTAGTATACAGGGTGTAACAGAAATAAGCACATCAAATTTAACCAGTGATAGAACTCGTCGAGAAGAACAATATTTCTTAATAATTTTTCGATATTTCAAATTTTTTTAGCATTTTTACTCCCCCCCCCCCATAAATTAACGAGTCGTTTAGGTATTTTAATAATAATTTGATCTAGTAGGAATAACAATAAAACAATTGTTTTTGACAAATGTGAGTTGTCCACTTTTTCAAATAATTTTTGACAAATAAATCGATTAAAAATTATTATAAAAGTTATAATCAGTAAAAAATGCCTGCCTTTACGGATAGCGAGTATACAGACATTGTGCTGACTTATGGTGAAGCTCAGGGAAACGGTTCTGAAACCCATCAAATTTATTTGGCACGTTTTTCGAATCGTCATCTTCTATACGTTCGCACCTTTGTACATGTGTAAAATAAATAAATTTCCGAGATTATGAATCCTTTAAGCATGCTGTTCAAGATTGTGGTAAAACACGGCCTGACCACATAGCGAATATTGAAGACGTTGCTGAGCGCCAGGGTTTAGTACTCGAAGAATAGTACTACAACACAGAGTGTAACATATGACAATTTGGAGGGTATTGAAAGAACAACAGTTACATCATTTCGTGGACGCCTTCAGTCATTGACAATGACGGTGGCCATTTTGAACATTTATTGATTTAATTTATGCCTGCATCATCTTTATGCGTTTTCTTGTTCCGTCAGTTGTTGGTCGACTGCACCCTATAAATATCCTCATGTTTGGATTGTCCAACCTGTTGTAACATAATAATTTGACGTATGATTTTTTTTGTTACCTTAATCGAGATTCCACTCGTATCTTTTATCTTCCCCGATTTGTTTATAGTTTCATCTTCTGGTGTATCTGTCAATTTATTCACCAGTTTCGTGTTGAAATTCATTCTTTTATTGTATTCAGTCACAGTCACAAGGTCACCTTTATCTACAATGGACTGTCATAATACATCATATTCATCGACATACTAATTGGATAGATGGTAGTTCCATTATTTTGATTAAGAACAATATCTAATACGTATCTTGATAAAAAAAATCGTCTCATAAAATGAGCCTTATGGTTCCCTGTGTGCAAATTCGTGAACGGCAATTTCTGTGCGAATCCTGCATAGTGTGTGAATGGAGATGTGAATCTGACTGTGTGCGTTTACAACGGGAACGGATTGTGTAAAAATACATACTAAACACCTAGTAACATTGCGCTATTTTGGCACAGTCAATTGTTAATTACATAATTGTTGTTATGAAACACATAATGATATACTGCTTTTAAATAAAGAGTATATTTCATGAGGTAGTATGTATATAATTTATGTCAGTGATATAAAAAAAAAACATTCACCAGTATTTCAATCAAATTTTGCACATCTTTTGATGTAAAGTTATTGTTTTTTTTTTAAATCTGAGTTTTAGTTATGTTATATTGGTAGATATAATACAACATGTGTATTGGTAATTAATTATTCTTCTATTAAAACATTAAATAATTAGATTATTGCTTTTTTAGGTAGTACTTGAAATGTACTTGGAAAGTACTGAGTACTCATAACAAGTACTTGTACTTAAGACTTCAGTATTTTAATAACTGAAGTACTTAGTACTTAAATTTAAGTACCTGAGCTCTGGTATTTATACTTAGTACTTAAGTACTTAAATAGCGGTACTTACCCAGCTCTGACCTACATTACAATGGACTACTTGCATGATATTAAGAAAATTTTTTTTGGAATATATATATAAAATAAAAGACCCCCTATTTTTTCAATTTTTTTTTTATGACGTCACAATCACGGATGATATACGTCCTAGTTCTGTAGTTTGGGAAGACAGAGACGGAGATAGTGGAACGTTGTCTGATCCTCGATCTTCCCTTCACCTCTCCCACTCACATTAACGAATCAAATGCTAGTGATTGTGTCGTCATCAAGATAGGAGGGATACATTTATGTTAAATTTACTAAATAATAACACAATGTATTTGAAAAATTTATAATGTAAATAATGTAGTTGAGTAAACTAAACTTGAAAAATATAATAGTTTTCAAAATCCTCTTGTATGCAAGTAGCCCATTAGGTACGAATTAACGTGTACCTAGACACATCCTTTTATTATTCATGATCATGAAAACAACGAAACGAAAATTTCACAATTTCTCTTTGAAACAAAAATAGAATTTTCAATTTCTTATTCAAGGTTTACTTGTATCGAAGCTAGTTTTGAAAGTGTAATTCCACAAGAACCACATAGGTAGTTTGTACATACTTGGTCCCAAATAGTCTTACATAGTAACATATTAATAGTTATTACTAGCAGAATTTGAACTAACTTTTTGCCTTATTAACAATGTATTAACTTGTGAAACTTTGTGTTTAATAATTAATATAACTTCAAACTTAGTATACACTGCTTAAATTTAAAATATCATTTTATTATTTTGAGCATAGCGAAATGTAATAATAATAATTTTTAATAATAAAATAGATAACCTAGCAATATTTTATTTTTCGTACTTTATTCAACACATAAAATTCAACAAAGAAACAAGTGAAATTACTATCTTCAAGACAATTGGTAAAAAACAACTCAAACAGAATATCTTTTCATTTATCCAAGCGAGGTGATAAGTTCATGTGAACCAAGTACAAAGAGCTTGTAATTTAAGCTAGCAAGGTTTTGTTTTTTTTAAATAATGGCAGCTATAAAATGTTCATTACCGTACAACACTGTTGTAACATCCGACATCCGGTAAAAGCGTCAATACAAATTTTCCCAAATAGAACTGAAGAAACAAACCTATGTTGAAATGTCAAGAGGAGATAATTAAAAAAGAATTATTTTTGGTAAAAATAAATTGATTCTATATATTTCATCTTTTTTATAACAATTGCGTAATTACAAACGCTGTTTCAAAAGTAAACAAGAAAAATTGATGAAGCAAAAATAGATATCGGTAATGATGGAATATTTGTACCGTGCGGGCGCTTACCAGGCGTCACCTCACGGGCACTCATTGCTAGCGTGGAGAGTGCGCCACAGAGGTCAATTTTGGATCATTAAAATTCGATGTATTTTTTGCGTTTTAGCTTAATATTTCAATACATCGAAATACCAGTCCATGCCATTTTACTACCACTGTCAAATGGTGTTTTTCAGGGTATGGAATATCCTGAAAACGGTTTTCCTGACATTCACCACGCACATTCTTGTTCATTTAATGAACACGGAGAGAAATGGGATTCATACATGAACAATAAGGAGTTCCAGTGCTCCATCGACTAGTCTTTATGTTCTCGCGCAAAACGTAGCCGCTATACTCGACGTGCTACGAGAAAAGCTGGACAAGCAACGGGCATCCTAGGACGTACGCAATATTTTCATAACCTTCAGCGAACGAATCTACCACTTGGCAAAAGACAATATTGGTAGTACGGTCATTCTTGTAGTACAAATATTGCTATAAATCGATGTTTAAACGGGTTTGTAATGCATAGTGTACCTGATATTCGTCATGTGATGTATTCTCCTATTTGATAATAATGCTCAGTTACATTTCGGGCAGTACTTCTGGGAATAATCAAGGCTACAGTGATGTTTTGAATAATGTGATCATCTTCAACTGAAGTTTCTGGTCAGGTTGTATTTTCCGATTGAATTGTAACAAATATATTCACAATCAGTATTATAAGTACTAAGAGTGCAATATACTACACACCAAGAGTCATTACCAACGATAATTGAAGAATTTATAGTAATGATTTCTTTTTTAAAAACAGATAATTTTGCACAGATTTAGTTTTCTTTCTTTTTCTTAATAATTAAAGTGTTTGCTACATTTGTTTAATTTTCTAATCTTACTTTACAGACCAGTTGTTCATATTTTAACATAAAAATAACAAATAAACCCATATTTCATTTGTTATAAGTCGTTAAAAAAACTTTTTTTGGGGTCCGGTTTTCTTTGGCCACGAGTGTAGTAATTTACAGGCCTATTCTGTAAAATATTCGCTTAACGAATCGTTATCGTAACGAAATCGTTATCTTTGTATCCGTATTCTGTAACTCATTTAAAAAAATAATAACCTTGGGATCAATTTAAGAACTTTATTTCCTAAAATCAAATTTAATTTTAAATGAAATATCTAAAATAATTCAATATCACTCACAAAACTTCTAGGTTAGATCAGTTCTGGTGGGAGTCTGCTGTCAACCTGTCACATGTCAGACTCTTTCTTCTTCTTGTTGTGGGCTATGCTAGAGCTACTACTACCATCTGTAGACAAATTGGGAAACTTGCGTTAGGCGCTAGGACTAAAAACTTATTAAACTATTTTAATATTACCTTGTAAAAAACTATAATGTGACGAGTTTTTGAGATCACTATACAACATAATAGCAATTTTATCTTGACACGAATAAAAATACTGAATTATTGACAAAACGTTTGACGAATGATTTTTCCAGTCGTTAAAAACGTTTTTTCGTTATGTAGAATTGAATTATTGTTTACAGAATACCACTTTAACGATTATCGTTATAATAACGATTTAACAATGCATAATATCATAACGATCGTTTACAGAATAAGCGTATTAAACGATTTTCGTTATTATCATAACGATATAACGTTTTAACGATTCGTTATGTCATAACGATGCTTACAGAATTAGTCCCAGTTTTAATCATAAAAGTAATCCTTTAAAGTTATTATTTCAAACTACATTTATCAAAAACATGGCAGCAATAAAATAAACGAGCGATATACATAAATATTTGTTAATCCAAAAAAAAAACTGAATATTTTTATTTATTCATATGTATATTAAGATTAAATATCTTGAACCAAACAATAGCAATATTTACATTAGTCCGCACGAGCTGCGAAGAAAATACCTGAAGAAATATTATGTGAGAGTGCACCTTGCATCTGTTTTGCCTTCCACTTAACATATGAACGAAAGTAAGACTGTCAGCCGTCATATTAGAAGACAAATGACGAGTAACGAGCTCCGAGCATACCAGAACAACGCAACGCAGGAGATGGAGAACAAAACAGAGGGCATCAACCAGCCTCAGCCTCTGAGTGCGTGTGTTAAACGCCTATAAAAACAGAATTCCACTTTCCAAAAAGCATATCCGTGTTTGAAGAGATCATTGCGCCAAGGACACACGCAGAAGAGGTTTCTTCATCTTCATAATCTGAAAGTTGTGTCAACACACAAATTTCTTTCAATTATCACTATTATACCTTGAACAGTTTATTAAAAAATGTTTGTACATCGCACGCACATAACATTTTAATTGCGTATGAAGAAAAATTGTGTTATTAAGATGTATAATAAGTAATTATATATTAAACTTAATTAGTCAGAAAGAAATATTATATCTAAAGGATGAGAAAATAATAAACAAATTATTACATCATCTATCCTCTAATTTCTAATCATACGCGGACACGGACTAGATGCAAGGTCGATAGTTACTGGAATTTACACGTCCATCATATCCATCAGATTTCAGAGAACATTGTAAACCCCTTTTAGTTTGGGAATTCTTCCATTTCCATGCCTTTATATTCTTAATTTTTTAATTGAAATTCATAAAAATAAAAACAGTTTCACGGTTGCATCTGTAACACGAGGGGTGTGTTACAGAGGCTTATGCTGGTGGTCTTACACTTCTTTTACCAACGATGACCACGACTTGATTAACCGAAGGACGAACACACATACACTTTCACACACACACTTGCACTTAGCTTAGATGGCCGATGAACACACTTTACATTATGGACGCAGACATTGTTTGGTATTTAAACTAACTTCTTTATTTATACATATTTACACTAACACTAATCAATTATAAACTATTAAACTTATTATTATTGATTGCTAAACTAAACATAACTACATCAAATGAACTAAATAGTTACAACTCAGCAGGCAGGCGTTTAGCCCGCGCCAGAAACTGAAACACAGACTACATGTCTCATCGACATGAGTATCTAAGACCGACTACCTAAAAACAAAGCGTTAACTTCCCATACCAAAATATCAGCCCTGCACGAAGGCTTGCAATAACTTCTAAACTTAATTGTCAACAAATAACTCTGACAGCTAGACTAAACAGTCGGTTAATAAAAGATGATAACTATTTCTAAACAGAATTTTGACTAACAAAGATAACAAGTTGAAATATTATTTCTGAAACTATAATTTAGAAAAGATTATAAAAAGTTATTTATTTGTTATTGCTAGCCTTGTCACACATCGAATATTCATAATTACTCGACAAGATCAGCAAATCTTATGAGAAATGCTCATTTCAGGCTTAATAAATCTAAAAATAATTCTCTTGACTTAAATTTATATAATATTTTACCATCTTCAATTAAAAACTTAAACAATTTAGTATTTAAAAAGAAAATTAAAACTTGCTTATTAAAATATTGTTTTTATTCGGTTGACGAATTTCACAACCATAAATTTAATGATATGGACTGGATTTGATGGGTATGTACTTCAATTTTTATGGTAAATTAATTTAAAATAAATTATGTACTTTTGTATTTAAGGACGTGCTATAAATACTGTAAATTGTACAATAGTTAAATATATGTAAATAAGTATTAAACGTTCACGGTATTTTGACGAAGAAATTGTAATCTGAAACAGAAAATATCTACCGGAAGCGTTACAGTTAAACAGATAATATTCACATCCAAATTGTTTTAATAAAATATAAACATTGCTTTATGCATTTTTAGAAGCATACTTCTTTAATTTTAATTTCATGATATAAATTATTTATAAACACCGATAAATTATAAAACATCATATTAAAAATTAAATTGTTATTTCTTGATGCATAATACTCATGAAATGTACAGATTAAGTGCCAATTATTTAAGCCATTTTATACGAGTAATGGCCAATTTCATAAACATAATATCTGCAGTTAATTCTTAAACAATTAAATTTACATGTTCTTTAAATACTGAAAAAGTGAAAATTATACATTTTAAAATTACATATTACTTGAAGGTTTTGGAGATTTTAATTATTTATTACAAAATATTTTTGACATTTTGGTAACAAATTATCATGAATTTTTATGTAAAATATGATAAAAATTCAACAAGAAAAATATGGAATACAAATACTAAAAGGAAATTTACCAAATTAAAATTCAATATTTTATTTGTGTATGTATGTCATGAGATTAACGATTTTGACATGTTATTAAAATCAATGTTCAATCAATGTTTAGTTATATTATATAATAATATGAAAATTATATGTTGAAGAAAAGGAAAAATTGTAGTTTTCACTTTCTTTCGAAGTATTGCATTTTGTATGAAGTAATAAGTAAAAAGTTCTAACTTCTCGTAACCATTTACTATTATTTATCTGTCTGATTGGAATTTAGCGATAAATAGCTATATTCCAAATTCCAAATAAAAATTCAGAAGCTCGCAACATCATGTTGCAACAAGTATCGAAGAACATCATTATTCTGTCATGTAAAATTCATATGCTGCCGTCAAGTCTATAGAATGGAGATGAGGAGGTATTCAAAAATGTTATGAAACTCTAATCTTCATAGAATTTACAAATATTTTCTTTTATTTTCATAATAAATTACATCTACCATATAACTATCATTCATTACTAGATACGTACATAGATGTCACTAAAATCAAACCATAAATTTTAAAATAAATGAAAATTATTGTTAAATATATTTAGCATGATATTTATTTGTAATATATAAATACTTTATCCTATATAATAATTTGTAATGTCAGTTTCCCATCACTTATTTCGCACTTTAAACATCATATATCTAAAATATGTACATACATTACAACCTATAATAAATCCAGAGAGAAATGCAATCAAAGTATGATCTTTAAGTAATAAAAATTAGGAGAAAGTTCCATTATACCAAGAGCTATTTATTCCTACGTAACATCAAATCAGTTTCACGTGATTCAGTACTGAAATCATCATTTCTAACCGTAATAATGAACAATTTAAAAACATGAGTATACATGAATTTCAACACCACTACACAAGTTCGATAAATTCATGAGCAACATAACAATAGGTACTAAAACTCTACATAGTTTTCAACTCTGATTCGAATACTAATTACTATTACTCTTACTATGTTAACCACCTGTCCGCATACGATATATTGTACGACAAAATTTTGTTGTACTTGTCTTGAATTAATTGTAATTTTTAAGCATGAAATTCAAGACAGTTCATTTAAAAAAAAGTTGCTGACAAGATAAACAATGTTCAGTACAAACATAAACGTCTGTGTTATTTTTGCTTCTATGTGAGAAATGGCCAAAAAAACCGGACACTTAGGCCCGGTTGTTCCAAGTTTAGATAAAGTAGCAGTTTACTATCTATTAAAGAAATTTATTCTACCGTCTTAACTAGAGAATAAGATTTTTGGGTTTGTCCATGATGTTTTATTCTCCGGATAGCTAACTGCCTTGCTATCAGAAAGATTAAAATTTTGTTAAGGTAGAGTTATTTTTGAAAAGTTGGCAACTTGGCTGCAACAATTTTAATAGAAATTTGGTTACTTTTTCGCTTGTCTTTCTTTTGGTGCAGTCGTAGTTTAAACCACAGTTTGAATGTTTAGAAAAAAAGATAAATACGACTTGCAAAAATGCGTGGTGAAAATTATAAAGAGAAAGAGCAGTTTATTTTACTACAAATATAAAAATATAATTAAGTCGAGAAACACAGATTCCGTCCCTTGGAAAGCAAAAAAACATCATCTGGAATCAATTAAAAATTATTTTAGTTTTAGTTGTGGCCAGTATCCACGATATACACCCTGTTGCATAAAATCGTAAAGCTATCAACAACTGGCATATCGAAGATGCAGCGTGACTCGTGATTTAGAAAAACAAATGTAGACAAATAAGTGTTTATTTCTCAAATTATGCTTTCTTTAAACTTACCTAATAGATAAGAACAATATTTGGTCTTCAATTTTATCTAACACATAAAAAACTGTATTCTTTGATATTCGAAACCTCAGAAAATTCTGAATCATCCCATTTTTCAAAATTATTACATCTTTCTCGTACTGTAAACTATTTTCGAAAATTAATATTATCAAAAATGAAATCCAATACTTTATCAACACTGTTATAATAATAATTATTAATATTAACAAATAGCTTATATCAGCATATAATTAGGTATTAGTATGAGAAAAAATTACAAAGTAAAATGAATCGTCATAAAACAATCCAAAAAGGTAAGTTTTTTTCATCTTGTTGGTGGAAAAATCTCTTCTCAAACAAAAAACAAAAGTTTTATGTGCCAAAGAACACAAAGATTGATCCTTTCTGTCATGTATCTTGAGGAAAAATATGAAAAAGTACTTGGAAAGTTTTAAGATATGGTTTTGGCGACTGATACATCATGTAGGCTTTTATATTATTTGATTATATTTTGAAAAAAATAATTGAGGTTTTCTATTTTGTTACAATTATTAGTTACATAACAATGATCCGTATGCTAACAACATTAACTTTAAGACATCCCGGATTTAACTTTCATCTAACATCTTCTATCGTAATATGACGTAGTAAAAACATGACTTTCCTTAGAATTTTTTGTTTGAGCGCTTTTGGCTTTTATGGAATTACATTAATTAAATCGAGAATGATAACATCTCAATTTATGTACATTATTTCTTACCTTTAAGTTATGTTGGATGTTGAGTAATTGGAAGCCTAATTGCGACATAACGTAATAAGTAATAGCAAATGTATTACGGATACAAGAACTTCGGCTGGATGATAAGTAAATTAGATCAGTTTGTCAGACGATCTCAGCAAGAAAACTTGTCCAACAGTTTGTCTTATGTTTTGCTCTACATTCATTATATAATAGGAAAGTTAAAATTGAGTTTTTTAGATATTCTGCGATAGGTTACACAAGTAACAGACTAGTATCTATACCGATTAAAACCAATTTTTCATTATAATAAAGTTATTTTTATCGTGCATACTCCACAACAGGTATATTGAAGTATATTTGTAATTTTCAAATAGCACAAAATGACATCTGTGGTTCTCTCTCCATCAGAGCTGGGAACAACTTAAAGTAAAAGTAGTGGAAGTATTACTTTAAATATATCCACTTATATATTCTTTTTGGTATCCAAAAGTATTTAAAGCAACTTAAATACTTTAAATACCAAATACTTCACGCATGCGCATGAACATATATTGCTATGTGCTTTGTGCACTACTGTCAACACGGGTTTAAGCAAGTATATGTAGGTATTAAACTCTCAGAGTTGTTAGACCTCTGGCATGTTGAGTAATCTTAACTACTCTGCTTAAATTTGTACTACTGATGATGAGAACTTAGTTCTCGAAATACGTATATAGCTTAATTTATTATTTTAAGGTTAAGGGGTAATTGTATTTTTAGTCAATTATTTAGGATAGAAATCAAATAGAACACTATTTATAACATTACTAACAAATATTTGTTTCATTTTAATTTAAGCTCAATTGTTTTTCAGACATAGCCTACTGAAAAATATCTATAAAAATTAAATTAAATTTCAATTGAATTTTTCTCAATAATTTATGTAAGGATATAAAATAATCACATGATTGAATTCAGAATAAATACGCTATCGAATGAGGCTAAAAAATATATATCATCCCATTAAATATAACTTTGTATTGTAACTTGAGAACCACTGGTTTAAAAAAATATTTTCTTCTGTAATCGCATGTCCCCTTTATATATATTTTTAAATGGGTTTATAGGACTTTAAAATTAGCGGGCTACTTTAATTGTCTTATTAAATTAGAGTAATATAAAATTCGATAATTCTTTGTCATATTTTAACTGATTTCAAAAAATACTTAGTACTGACAGTTTTCATATTTTAAATGGCACAAAACTGACCCCTGTGGTGCACTCCACGCCAGCAACGAGTGTCCGTGAGGTGACGCCTGGTAAATGCCCGTACGGTACAAATATGTCATCATCCTTACCGAAATCTGTGTACAAAGCAGATTGGCATAACCAGAAATGGGTAATATTTTTTTATATATTTTTATTTTTTCATATTGTCAAAAATAAAGGATCTCGGTAGAAGATAAATCTGAACTAGAAGATGACCTTTTAATAATCAATTGAATTATTATTATCATCCGTCATTTAATCCTCAGTTTTAAGAAGTCGAAAGAATTTTATAGAAATTTCTCATCATTTGTGAAGGTTTCATAATTTGTTGAAAAGTAAATCGATCGAATTATTATGAGCCTGGACTCGTATAAAATAAAGACCTTTTATATCCGTGAATTTAGATATCAATAATAAGGTAGGTATTATTGTCACTATTATATTTATGTTTCTACATGAAATTATTTAAATATTTCCTTTTCATTTAAAAGATAATGTATGCATGTATGCCATAAAAATAATGTAGCTCTTAATATGTAAATAAGTAGAAGATTATCGTTCCATGTGTTCTGTTCTCAAGACGTTTGTGGTTGAATAAAGAACCAAGTCTTAGGACGTACACTACAAGCAAACAATGCAATGAATTTAAGAGATTAACGTTAAGTGCATTGAAATTGAAACACTACAGAAACTACAAATTAATAATGCATTGCATTCTTAGACTGTCGCAAAGACATATTACTTACAGTACGCCAACGTAAACAATACAAATAATTAGCCAGAATTCAAACAATTTAAAAAACTATAAATAAATGGAAAACAATTGTTTAGTACTAATAATGAATTCAATAGGAAAAATATTAATTATAATCTGTAATTATCCGAAATATAATACACTAAATTCAGTACAATTATAAAATATTTAATAATTGATAAAACATTTTATCGGTTTAAATATTTAAATTGTCAGGTTAACCGTAAGTATTAAACAATAATAAAACCAAATAAATGCCAGGAAAATACAATAAAAGTATATTTTTCATGCGCATTTATATGATAAAATAATTCATTTAAATTAAATGTTTGAACAATAAATATTTCAATAAAATTTTAAGTGGAAAATGTATGATAGCTTCAATAAACAATAGTAACATGACATGTTTAATACATTTATTGTCAAAAATAAAAAATAAATAAATCATATCTTTCATAGAAACACAAATATTGTAATTTGAAATAAATCACAGATGGTACATTCAAAATAACAATATTTTTGCTCTTTGATATTAAAAATTTGTGTCCATTCCAGCAACTTTTTAAATACATATTGCATTTTCTACAGGGTGTTATATTTTAGTGGACCCAGCAAATATCTCGCTTATTTATTAAATCAGTATTTTTTTTCATATAACATGATTTATACAGCAACATGTAAGCTACTTGATGACTGATGTACATTCATGATACCACTTCCGGTTTATTAGTAATTAATATCAACTTTGAAATTTCAAAGGGAACATAATATATTTTTTTACAAATTTTAAAAGTACATCAAATTTGCTTTATAATCATGTAAAATAATCCATATGTTACATTATTAAAAAGTAAAATGGCGGGCACTTTTTTATACACCTATAGTCGAAAAGAAATAAAACAATTAACTAAAACAATTGTAACACGGTAACAATATTATTTCGTTTAATAATAATAGTTACAATTGTTTTAGGGGGGAGGGGGGCGTTCATATCACCAATTACAATATACAACTCGAAATTCCCAAAAATTAGTGCAGTTTATTTATTCTTATGCTGTGCAATAAACAAATGCAGGTGATCAAAAATAACTGATTCAGTTGGAAATAGAATTCTGGGGATTCCATAGTTTACAAGAGTAGGAAGGCGGAAATATTATTTGACATTTTTACTATAAATATAAATAGGTTATGTCAGAGCAAGAGCCTGACAGCTAATAGAATTTTGGGTGATTGAAATACTTTAGATTATTGCTCTGTGGGAACTGTAACAAAAAAAGAATGTGCGTAAGGGAATCAACAATCATTTTAATAGAAAAATTGTAAATGTACTCATATTTAAATTTTCAAATGTCACTGTCAACAACAGGAAGCAAATTTACGAGGGTCATTCAATAAGTAAAGAGACAAATTCTGTAATTTTAAAACTATTCAATGAATGTGTACAATCTTTTCAGGGGTGTTAGTTGGCAACCTTGGGATATGCTCTGATCAGCTGTTTCATCATTTTATGTCAACATAACCTCAAAATTTTCAGTTCACCATGGCAAGTCCACTAGAAGATTGCACCTTAGAAGAGCAGCGCTCAGTCATTAGATTTTTAGTCGCAGAAGGTGTAAAACCAAGTGAATTTTTTTCTAGAATGTTAATACAGTACGGTAAAAGTTGTATGAACCGTGCGAATTTTTACGAGTGGGTTGATCGGTTTAAAAGTGGCCGAACAAGTGTAGGTGATGAACCCCGATGTGGACGTCCATCTTTTGGGACTCACAGGGTCCAGTCTATTGCGATTTCCTTGAAGATCAGCGAACTATCAATAGCCAATACTACTCTGAGATGCTAGAACACAAAGTTAGACCAGCTATCAGGAGCAAACGCCGTGGACTCTTGTCAAAAGGAGTCATTCTTCAGCACGATAACGCCCGCCCTCATACAGTCCAGCTGACCCGTGATAAGCTTCAAGAATTGGGTTGGAGGTCTTACCTCATCCTGCCTACAGTCCCGACCTCGCCCCATCTGATTTTTACCTGTTTGGACCACTCAAAGACGCCCTACGTGGAAAAAGATTTGCTAACAATGAGGAAGTTAAGGAAGCGGTGCAAAAGTGGCTTCAGGGTAAATCGAAAGAATTCTTCGCCAAGGGAATTAGGAAGCTGCAAGAAAGATGGGACAAGTGCATAACTGTGGGGGGTGATTATGTTGAAAAATAGCCTTAATTTTGAAAGATTGAAAAAACCGTTTTTGAGCTATAGCCATATGTCTCTTTACTTATTGAATGACCCTCGTATGTATTAGTTTTACCAGTTTCAGGTATTTTTTTTATTGCCAACTGAATCAGTTATTTTTGATCACTCTGTACAAACAAATAATACAGGCGACAAATAGTATTACTAGTGTAATCTAGGCAACAACCGTATCAATATTGTAACATTATTTCTAGTTTTTAATACTACCATTTGTCTTCAAATAATTAATATTACAGACCTATACAATATTTTTATAATTCTGAACAACTTGACAGTTTTTATCGTGAAATAAAAAGAAGAGCAGGAAATTGTATAAAACTAAAATCCCTATATTCACCCATAACCGCCACTATTCGGTAGATAGGCATGATTAAATCAGTGTTTGTCGGTTCAAGCCGCGAAGGCTTGGTGTTGGTATGACACAGTCACACACTGATGCAGATTTGAAGAAAGTAGTGAACCTTCCTTTCAACTTCTTCGAATCGGAACAGTATCACCCAGAGAAAGTAAATGTATGTTGCGCCGTGGCCGTGGTGTAAACTGTGTCTTGAATAACTGATCACCCACGTCATTCCTTTACCGGATCTCCCAACACGACGCACAAATTCCTAGCTCATCTTCCAATCAACAATAACACTCAGTATGAACATTGTTTTAATACTTTATATATCATTCATGAATTGTTAGAGCAAATATTGAATGAATAAACATCCATTGCAGAATTGCAAAATGTATGCATTATTTAAAAAGGATATTCAATTATTATATCAACAACACAAATAATTTATACTGTAGCTATTGTATAAATAAATGATTATGTTTTTAATTATTTTCAGGTACGTGAAAAAAGTTTTTTACAAACTTTAATATGAAATTTATATTGTGCATTCCTCGCTACAGTGTAATTTAATCGAAGAATGCTCTACAAAAATTTATAACAAAAACAGTAGATTAGAGTGGTCGTTGAAAAAAAATTGCTAAAACCTACTAAAACGGAAGTAAATGATTAAAAATAGGATCTGTGCAACAAGGCGAGGACAACAAGCAAATAACTTTTTTTATAAACTCATCTAAATTATAGTTTCAATAACAATTTTTCAATTCTGTTTAGCTTTGTAAGTCAAGATTCTGTTTAGAAATAATTCATTTTTCTGATAACTGTCTGTTTAGTTTAGATATACAGGGTTTTTCGAAATCCCATTTTTTAAGCATTTTTACCCCCCCCCCCCCCATAAATTAACGAGTCGTTTAGGTATTTTCATAATAATTTAATCTAGTGGCAATAACAATGAAACAATTGTTTTTACAAATGTAAGTTGTCAACTTTTTTTCAAACAAATTTTATTGTTATTATCAGTAAACATGATTGCCTTTACGGATACTAATTATACAGACATTGTGCTGGCCTGTGGTAAAGCTCAGAGCTGCCAAAGCCCAGCAAATTTATTTCGACCGTCTTCCAAACGTTCGCACCTTTTTACATAAATAAAATAAGTGTTGATTCTCAGTCAGGTTTTAGTCTCGAAGAATAGCACTACAACACAAAACGTCACATATGACAATTTGTAGGATATTGAAAATAGTTACATCATTTCGTCGACGTCTTCAGAGTGTATTGACAATGACAGTGGCCTGTATCACTTTTAATCATCTTTATGCATTTTCTTGTTCCGTCAATTGTAGAGTTGTTCTTGGTCGACTGTATCCTATAAATGTGCTACAATTTTTGGATTGTCCAACCTGTTGTAACATAAAAATTTAACGTATGATTTTTTTTGTTACCTTAGTGGAGGTATTCTATTCTATCTCTTATCTTTCCCGATTTATGTATAGTTTCACCATCTAATGTATCGGTCAATCTATTCACCAGTTTCTAACATTTCTGTTGTGTTGACAAATTCATTCAACCTTTCATTGTATTCTGTCGCAGTCACAACGGCAATAATTGCATGCGTCCATTTTGAATTCAACCATAGGCGGGTAATGAAATATGTAACAAACTTTGAAGAATTTGAACTCAATATCTAGAAGGTTTACAAGGAAAAGTTATTAAGAAATATTGTTGCACTCGACGAATTCTATCACTGGTTAAATTTAATGTGCTTATTTCTGTTACACCCTATATAAACTTGCCTCATTTCAAGTTTAATGTTTGACGGCGATCAGAATCGAATCCGAACAGTGCGAATTACAACCGTTTACCTCTACGACGCGACTGCATTGATTTCGAATATAAACGAAAATATTTTCGAAAAAGAAAGTTAGCCGAATATGCTAAATAATTACTGAATACTTGGCATTAAGAACTCAGGGACGTAGCCAGGGGTGGGCCATGCAAAAACTCTGGATCCGTATAATAAAGTAGGCTAAACAAATTTCAATATAGCTGTCAAAAAATATGAATAAAATTAAAGGTTATAACCAACTGATTTATTTTGAAAATTATTAATTTAAAAAGAGGATGATTGTGAATAAAATAGTATACATTCCTCGGTGGGAGTTTCATCACAGCCTCGCGCTGTATCTCACCTCGAGACTTCGCCTCTCGATAATAGAATAAGCCCTGGGCTGTAATGAAACATATCCCACCTCGGATGTAATATACTATTACTGTACAGTACAGAGTAGAAAGAATATCTGTATTCAATGCATTTCATCATTTCAACAGAACGGACGAGTTGGCATTAATTGTAAGGATATTTGAAACTGACTTATGTCTGTTTTATAACTTTTTATTGTGGATTGGGTAGAGTAAGTAACTATCCGTCTATATTTTGTACAAAACATCCTTCATTACGTATGGTGCATGTTTAATAATATTAAATAAACTTAATCCTACAAATTAATATCTATTTAAATACGTATGTATATGCTTCACAAATGATTAAAAATCTATTTTTTGTTAGTTGTGTTCTAATGAAAATGGTAAGTAGCAGTACAAAACTTTCTTAGTGGCCCACCTAAAAAAATTTTGACCCACCGCTGGCCCACCCTACAAAAATATCCTGGCTAAGAAAGAGTGTATCATAATATTTCAATACGCAATAGGTATTGATATGAATGAGCACATTTGTGAACTAAAAGGTACAAAGTTCAATTCTAATTAATTAGCCTAAATTTACTCATATTTATCATTCTCCCTAAACTGCCATTTTTCATATGCGTACCCTTGAGACATCAGCTGTTAACCCCTCAAAATAAACCATTTTTATTAATGTTATTTACAGTTGAGTAGCCCTTATTAATTGTCCTCGTTAACTTATTCCTGTTTCATTATACCCAACCAGCTACTGTACAAAATGAATGCGAATACATTAAATTTTTGACTTAAAAACATACGACAAAAATTTCTCCATATGACAATGAATGCATAATAAATTTGCTCATAAATATTTTGTAGATAAATGAATCATATGCGTTCATTTTTTTGAAGCAGCGACAGCGGCAGGATTTGGTGTTGCCTGAAGGAAATTCCTGGGTCGTGTCAACGCGATGGCTTGGTGCTGCTGCTGTACAGATTTCATATTCAACGCTAAGAAAGTTGGACACTGAATATTTCATGCAGTGCAGAGCTATTTAATGAATTCTGTTTGAATATACTATGGAACATGTGTTACTGTGTTAGGATTGAGAATAGAATGTTTAGCTGAGTTTCACGTTGTGTTTAATGGGTTTACATGTATTATTGCAATAATGTATTATGTATTACTATGTAATATGTTGACAAATCATATTGCTAAAACATTTTTATTAATAAGTATTAAGAAATAAATAGCATTGCTAATAAAATAATAAAAATAAATACATATATTAACATTAAAAGAGAATTCTATGTTACTGTACTTTTCTCTTTTCAAAATTAATGAGCAAGCTCATAACAGTTCGGCCGGTTTACATATACAGGTAAAGTAATTAATAAATTGTAAACTCTACCGAAATGGTGAGTTATTTCTACAAAATTCTTTTCACAAAATAAATTTTACACAATTGTTTTTAGGTATTTTTACCGTCCGTCACCTTTAGGTAAGGAAGGTATTGTCTTCGGTCAAAAAATTCAATGAGATTTAGTGAATAAGCATGTTTTAGGGTCCCTATAATACGATTTTACCATTTTCACGATGATGTCTGTATGTATGTATGTATGTATGTATGTGTGTGTGTGTGTGTGTGTGTGTGTGTGTGTGTGTGTGTGTGTGTGTGTGTGTGTGTGTGTGTGTGTGTGTGTGTGTGTGTGTGTGTGTGTGTGTGTGTGTGTGTGTGTGTGTGTGTGTGTGTGTGTGTGCGTTTGTGTGTGTGTGTGTGTGACGAAAGTTTGGGATTGCATAACTTCAATACCACGATTCCAAAAAATATAATTTTTTCGTATTCCTGAAGCTTACATCCAGAAGAACAAGTGTTTAGATTTTGGTTATAATTGGTCAACCGGAAGTAGCCTCATTTGAAGATTTTAACAGTTAAATATGATTTATTGACACTTAACGTTACTTAAACAATATATTATTCTGTATACGATTTGATTGCATTTTATACTTCATATTCACTACATATAGAGTTAAAGAATTATAAAGATATTAAATTTCATAAATCAGCCAGCTATGCTAAATGCTAACCATAAAAATTGCTAATATATTCAGAAAATTCAAATTGGCAGATGTCAGTATCAATGAAAAGTAAATGAATGTGGCAGAGATGAGGATGTTGAAGTAGATGTTGGGAAAGACATGGAAAGATATGGTAAGGAAATAACTCTAGTGTTACAAGTTTCTAAAAAAGATACAAGAGAGACGATTACAATGGTTTGAACATGTCATGAAGTATTACTATTAGAAGATTGAAGAAACAGAGGAAGACCAAAGATAAGATGGAAGGACTGTATTGCGGAAGACTTGAGAGAAAAGGAACTGAATGAGAACGACACGCAAAACAGAAATGACTGGAAGAATAAAATAAAAAATAGCGATCCCTACCGAATGGGAAAAGCTTTATGAAATAATTTTACTGGAAATTTAGAATCTTTTGCAAGAAAATTTACGTATGGAATTTATACATAATACACAGGATTGACGGTAGGTATTGTGTTGGCTACATCAGATTTTTTTAATAGATACGGTATATATTTTCTGCTATACTATTATTATATTCACAATTGTGTTTTGTAATATTGCTAGATAGATTCTGGGAGAAGAAAAATATATATTTGAGCACCACACGCCTGGGGGTAAGTATTCTAAACTTTAGCTTATTTGACTATAAATTTACTGAGGCATCAAAAGTGTAAATTTAAAAATTTTGACATGCAAAAATTCAGAATTCTCTAAATTGTTACGTATGAATTATTACATAATATTTTACAGGATGTATAATATTTGGGAAAAGATTTTTCCCATTTTCAACTCCTATGGGATCTCGTGGCCGTGTGCCTGAGTGTCTGGTCACGAATCTGGGAACCCGGGTTCGATCCCGACCGACGCCAAAAATTACTTCGAATTTTAATGGCACAAAATTGACCCCTGTGGTGTACTCTCCACGCCAGCATTGAGTGCCCATGAGGTGACGCCTGGTAAGCGCCCGTACGGTACAAATATTTCATCATTACCGATATCTGTATATAAAGCAGATTGGCACACCCAGCAATGGGTAATATGCCGTGATGATATATTTATTTATTTTATTTAAATATCTCTCTGAACAAAATCTTTGCTTTTTTGTTATTAATTTATTTATTATTGCTATGATTTAGGTTTGATTGATATTGATGCATTATTATATATTTAGCGAGCAGGGTGTTTAGCTAAACAGTTAATTAGTGTAGAGTCATGTATAACTATTATACAGGCGGCATATAATAGGATGAATGCCATGGATATCGATATTCGACATAAAGGAACCACTGTGGGTTAATCAACATACGCTAATACCCTAACATCCACCAATATATTTGTTTATTAATTGTGTACCATATACGCAAATATATCACCAATTAGATTTACATTGCATATATCTACACTACAAAAATAAAGCAGAATTACTTTGCTTACTGTACTAGTTTAATTATTTAGTGAATATTCAAATCATAATATCGAATAGCTCTAATAACAAATCTAAATTGCCTACTACGAGCCCAGACTTATATTTTTAAGTAAAAGCATTCATAAATTATAAAATCCACACAAACGGTGAGATATTTCTACAAAATTATTTCGACAGTATATAGAAAATATGTTTGTACCTACGTAAAATTCACTTGAACTCTTGAACAATAAAAGGTGTTGAACCTGACTATTGCAATTGATCCACACGCGTTTTTTTTGTATTACGATTATATTGAGTTCTGTGTTTTTAATAATTTTGAAAATTCCCAGATGATTCTACTTTCTATATTTAATAACCTTGAACAACTTACAACCATTTCAAGGCTACAATATAACATATACTTACAATCGACATTGAATAACAACACAACTATTATATGCAAATATGTATAAATATTTTTATTGGAACACAATGGGGTCATTTCAAAAAAAAAATTCGTTGTTTTTTTTTATAAAATCATGAAATCCGTCTCATTTAATAAATATAATAATATAAAATAACATGAAATATGCGACTTTTCATTCATAAATTTGCTAATAAACTTTCGCGGCTGTAAAATTCGTGACGTTACTCACACAAAGACATTCCTCTCACACACACACAACGGTCCACGTGGTATCCGTTTGCTGCTGTATACAAGCTAACCTAAAATTGTGACAGGTGACAGCAGACTTAAGAATAAAGGTATGTAAATAAAACATTTATTAAAATAAATACCAAAAGTTGTGTGAAATATGTTTTTCGTTAACAATATGTTGCTGTCACAAAATCAAACTGAGAATTGATAACCCAAACAATCATAGTTCCGAACACAACCGGTAGAGGGTTGCTGCCGCATCCGACAAGCCGTGACGTATAGCCGTGACGTCAGCGTCCAAATATTTGATATTTAAGACAACTTTTAAAAATCATATCTCTGATTGTAAAGACTTGTAAGGTGTAAAACATACACCTACATATTTAATTTAACCTATTCTTTCAAGAAAAAAATAAATTAGAAAATGTGAAATGACCCCATTCTTATCTAATAACACTCAAGAACTTGCAATATGTTGAAATTTGAAACGAACATAAAGGGCAAGAAAAATAAGTTATAAAGATTTTTCAATCTGCTAATAAAAATAAATCTCACATTTTTGCAAATATAGCAAGAGAAACATATTCAAAATTTATTTAACAGGAATAATGTAGCATCACCATTCCGAATACAGCATCAATTCATATAAAATTAACAAACAAAAACTGCTTGCATTTATTATGGGAAAACTTTATAAATAATAAAAAGGCTTAGTTTCAGCCAGCGTTATTTATATTTATTTACTGCAGAGATTCAATTTAATTTGTTCACGATATTCATTTAAAATTTAAAAGCAAATGGATTTCACGCAACCCCTAAAAAACAAAAACAAAAAACAACCATAAATAAATAAGATTAATATTGAATAAATGTTAATCGAAATTTCTAACCGAATATGCGCAAATATCAATATTTGCTCGGCTACAAAAACAACATTTATAAGAAATTGAATTGTGTGGGTTTACTTTCAAGAAAAAGAGAATAATTATTAATGAATATAAAACATCGCAAACTTCGGCATATTTAAATACTATGTAGGAGGCTAAACTTTTCTTTTTATATACAATACAAAAATATTACATTTTATAAGGAAATAACAAGCTACAACATTCATGAAATTCATCATCTTAAATAAAATTTATTTGTAATTTTATTCCAATTTCATGGCTATCACTACAAATGAGCAATATTTATTAAATTCTAAATTCAGTTTTACGGGTTACAAAACTTTAAAAATAAAATCTGATTAGTGATTTAGGCGTAGAATTTTATTATCTACAACTTGCATGATTGTATGTAAGTAATTATAGGTGTATAATATAAAAATTTTGCATTTATATCTAGGCGTGTATGCTCTACAAAACCACGTACAATACCTTCTGATCTTTCTCCGATCGAGTGAGTGCGTGAACTGTATTACAATTACGAAAGCATGCGTGTAAAAAATAATAAAATTTTAATTTCATCGAGAGTTGAGATGCACTGGCTATCATGACAGCTATTATGATAATACCTGCAGTTAAACCAACAACCAACAAAAACTAACCCACGTGGAAATGTGAAAGTCGTCAAGTCCGGATCTGAACAGTGTAAACAAGTTGCTCAATGCTCCGACAGGGCGACGCATTGGAAAGTGGGTCCTTGAACAAGCAAACATACTGAACTTGACTTTAGTATCGAGTGCCCGAGCATTCCGAGACTGAGAAGAACAGGTGTGCTTTCCTTCCCCTTTCAAGGTGGGCCCCACGCGAATCCAGTAAGAGCAGGCGGAGCGCGGAGTACTTGTCGCGACATGCTGATGTAATTATAATAAAAATAAACCGAAATTATCAGGAAGATTATAATTCCTTATATTTGAACTAAGCCTCGATTTTGTAACTTTAAATTCTACTAGAATTTAACAGTGTTGAATTCGTTTCTATCGTTTATGCTTGATATTGTAACGTGCGCCCCTGACTTAAGAGTATACGAGCGCCGCTACTGGTAGAATATTCCCGAGCGATGACGTAATCCCCGGCGGCGGAACGACCCATACAGTTAGACGTGTTAATTACACCGGTGACTAAAATCTATTGTATTCAATATCATTGTGGCGTCAGAAAGTTCCAGAAGGACACTGGGCTGTATAAATACCGTCCGAAGGACAGCGGAGAATAAGTCTGATATATAGAAGCAACGAGCAATGAACAGGGGGTGATATAAATGAACAGTCTACGAGTTGTGAACATAAATAAATGTAGTTATATAAATAAATGTAGTGATATAAATATTGTTGAAATAAATAATCTTAGTGTTTAAGCATTTATAATTATTTAATCATAGTATTAGTTACTTTTATTATCTTTTTAATATTTATCCTAATTATTTATCTTTAATAAACGTTTTATTTTAACTAATAATAATTCTCTGATTTTTTTCACTTCACCCAAACAAATAAACGTTACAATATTTTTCATTTGCGTTTAGCTTGAAACGTTGAATTTTAATCATATTGGTATATTCATTATTCTTATCATCTTATCCATTTCTAGTAGAATTTGAAATCCAGAAGAATTTAAAGTTACAAAATCGAGACCCTATACTGATTTTAGGTTGTACTATCATGGAAGATTTTACGACACACAACAAATATTAAGTCTTATAGTTTTTGAGTAATCGTCCTTCCAACATCCCACACACACACACACAGACGTCATCGAAAAAATGTTAAAATCGGATTGTAGTAAAAATGTAAACTATATGTAGAACACGTAAAACTGAAGTTTTATTTGAAATTGTTTTCTCTAATGTTACTGGTTTGCAAATATCAGCTGGACATTGGAAACCAAACCACTTTTTTATAAAACCGACACTGTTTTCTTGTTTGATTTAATTTAAAAATAAATAATTTCCATATTGCATTAAAAATAATTAATAATTCTAGTTTTATAAAATGTCAAATAATGCTAAAATTATTTTGACTATTTTCAAAATAAACACAAAGTTTGTATTTTGTAACCAAACATTGTTATGCAAAATTGAATATATCAAATAAATTCATGTATTGAAATTTAATATTTATTAAAATGAAATTATATCCATAATTGTATCAATAAAAATAAATACATCATGGTTGATACTATTTAAATCCTCCTCATATTATGTATATATGTACAGTTTTATTCATTTTATGTATGAAAGTAAAAATTGATATTAGTACTATCCTGTTCTAAGATTTGTACGAAAAGACTATAAGAGAACTATGACCTGCTAACATACATTCGCAACATATGTCGCATCGCAACGCAACTTTGCTAAGGTCATTGACAGGTATTGGTAGTGTCTTGTCAATTGTATATTTATAAAATTAAATTTGCTCACTAAAAACAAATTTTGTACTTGAAACATTCATTTTCAAAGCCGTATCAAAACGCAATACTTTAAACGTATATTTTCCTATATAAAAAAAAATTATGGTATGAAATATTTTAAAGTGTCGATCTACCTCAAATAATTTCTATATTATTAAAAATGCAATAAAATACCTTAAGACAACCAGTACTAAGTGTTTTTTGAAATCAGTTAAAATATGACAAAGAATTATCGAATTTTATATTACTCTAATTTAGTAAGACAATTAAAGTAGCCCGTTAATTTTAAAGTCCTATACACACATTTAAAAAAAATATACAGGATGTAATAGCTAAACAAGATACATCAAATAATTTCTATATAATTAAAAAACAATAAAATACTATAAGACATTCTTATAGAAGACCAAAGGGGACATCTGATTTGAGAAGAAAATATTTTTTTAACCAGTGGTTCTCAAGTTACAATACAAAGTTATATATTTTTAAATGGGATGATACATATTTTTTAAGCAAATATAGTATTTTTTTTCTGAATTCAACCATGTGACTATTTTATATCCTTACATGACAAAAAAATTGATCAAAATTCAATTGAAATTTAAATAAATTTGATTTTTATAGTCAGTATTCAGTAGGCTATGTATGAAAAATCATTTTAAATTATTTAGGATAGAAATTAAAAAGAACACTGTTTATAACATTATTAACAAATATTTGTTTCATTTTAATTTAAACTCAATTGTTTTTCATACATAGCCTACTGAAAAATGACTATAAAATTCGAATTTATTTAAATTAAATTAAAATAATTTCTATATTATTAAAAATACAATAAATACCTTAAGACAAGACCAAGGGGGACATCTGAATAGAGATGAAAATATTTTTTTAAGCCAGTGGTTCTCAAGTTACATTAGAAAGTTTTTTTTTTATGGGATGGTACAATTTTTTTAAGCCCGTTCGATTTCTGAATTCAAACATGTATTCATAGGCGCCGACTTTTCTATTACCCAGGGGGGGGGGCGAAATTTTTTTAATTAAAATAAAATTTATTGTTTTCATATATTTTTTATTTCTCAAAATTTGTATCTTATTAATAATAATTACAGAAAAATAAAATACAGTTTAGTTTAAGTATATCTATGAATCTTATGTCTTTTTATATTTTAAACATGTTCCTAACAGGATTTTTTTTTAATTATCTAAAATTGTCTTTAAATCAAGAACATATTTAATAATTAAGTGTAGCGACACGATTTATGCTGTCTTGTGCCATCTATTGAATAAGTTCCAAACAGACTTGACCAGTGATGCAAATGCCATGATTGAAATATTTTTAAATTAATGAAATCGAAGCAATAGCGCTAAAAAAATTGTATAGAGGAAGGGGGGCAAAACATAGTTTCGCCCCTCCTGTATGTTGTCAGGGGAGGCTAACGCCCCTTTGCCCCCCCCCCCAAGTCGGCGCCTAATAATTTTATATCCTTAAATAACAAAAATATTTAGAAATATTCACTTGTAATTTAAATAAATTGTAATTTTAATTATTTTTCAGTATGCTATGTATTAAAACAATTAATACGACACATAAATATGTGTTTTGTTTTTCATACATAGCCTACTGAAAAATAACTATAAAAATAAAATTTATTTGAATTTTTCTCAGTTGTTATGTAAGGATCTTAAATGATTAGATGGTTGAATTCAGAAAAAAATACTAAATCAAATGAGCCTAAAAAATGTACCATCCCGTTTAAAAAAATATAACTTTGTGTTAACTTGAGAACCGTTAGTTTAAAAAAATATTTTCTTCTTTACTCGGATGTCCCCCTTGACTACTATAAGATTGCCTTACAATTTATAACAGGGCATCGATTCTGAACCTGAACCGAACCAAAACCGAAACCAAACCGTAACATTTTAGCGAACCCAAACCCAGAACCGTACCTCAGATATATTTTCGGAACCGAACTAGGTATTAAAATTCTGGTCCAGGGTTCAGCTCCGGTTCAGGTTATTTCAGTTCAAAACTTACACGTAATCGTAATACTTATAGCCGATTATCAACGATCGACGCCTTCTGCGTCTACGTTGCTGATGCGTTGATTATTCGGCAAGCATTTTAAATTATTATAAAGATTGTTATTTAAAAAAACATTAATTATATTTTCATTATGTCGAACCGAACTTGAACCCGGAACAAAATCGCAAATTTTATTAATGCTTGAACCAGAACCGTGCATGAACCCATTTTTCAAAAAACAAATTAACCTGAGCCTGAACCGAACCCAGTTTTTGGCGGGTTCGATGCCGTGATTTATATTTTATTGCATCTTTAATAATATAGAAATTATCTGAAGTAGCTCGTTTAGCTGTTACATCCTGTATACAAAATATATTGATTTTAATTAAAATTTTATAAAGAAATTTATTTGTAAATAATTTTTACTGCAAAATGTTTGTTAGTAGTATACTATAGCCATCTATCAAACATTAACGAAACTTATATGCGCTAGTTGTAGTGCGCACGTTTAGAAGCGCAAATATTGCGCAGACGGTAGATATTCATACAGAATACATAGAAATCAAGGCGGAGGATAATATTGAATATTTAAGGTGGAAAGTTTATATTTTACAAAAAAGAAATTATACACAATTTTGTTAACTTTGTATCGCAATAATAATGACTGAACAAGAGAATGATAAGTTAGGATATTTAAGAGTAAGTAATTGAGGTTATATTGACATGCTCATTTGTTTTATAATAATAATTTGTTTTTAGGATGTTTTACTAATGTGCTTTAGACCTTCATTGCATCCTAATGAAGTGTTTATAAAAAAATTGAAGAGTTCACTAAAAATTTGGTGGACTAATTTAGCATCTAATAACTTTAGAGATAGAAATGAATACTTGCTAACGAGTATAGTAGCAGTTAAAGCAACTGAGTATCTAGTCAGAACAAAGGAATTTTTTTATGGCATTTTAAATAACGCTTTTCAGTCAGTAGAATTTTTAGAAATACGTGATATTGATTTATATATTAGCATTAAAGATACAGCAAATTTTCGATATGCTCTAACTTATGGTTTTATAAATTCTTTTGATAAAAACGATACAGAATATAGATCTGAATATCGGTTTATCTATGACCATATAATCGCCAATAGTGTAAAATCTAGTCACGCTTATCATTATAGGCAATTATTGATTCAATTTGTGAATAAGTTTTGCGAAAATTTGTTTCCGCGAGATATCAGAGATATATTTTGTATTTTCTATTATACATGGAATGTCGCAACATTGCATACAACATTACTCCCAGATTTATTAAACAGATCCAATGTTTTAAATCCAAATAAAATTGTTCAAAACACTTTGAATTCCATGTCTTGGAAATATAAGCAAAAATTTTTGATATTATTAGGCATGGTAAAGAATAGAGAATTTATTATTACCACTTTGCCTCACGATGAGGTAGCTAAAGGCATTGTATACTCTCAGTCCATACCTTATCTTACTCAACTGGGAGCATTATTATATGGCCAGATTATTAAGAATCTGGACGATGGGGTATGGAAGAGTATATATTTTACTGCGTTCAACAAAATTATCGCCCAGGACAACAATTTGACGTAAGTAAATTTATGGGGATGTTCATACATCGCCCCGTTCATTTAGCAGCAATGTTAATTAATATAATTGTTACCAGTTGTGTAACTAAAAATTCATTTTTCTCAAAATGATCTTCACAAAAATCTTATAAATCTTAGCCACAGAATGTAATTTACAAAAACGGTTAACACTTGAAATGTTGCAGATTAATAATGGTAAAAACAATATTAATTTAAACACAGATATAGAGAAATTAAGTACTATATATACAAACATTTTAAAATAAAATAAAAATGATTACACTTAAGACTAAACAATAAGAAGAATGAAAAAAATATTTTTAAAAATCTTTAGCGGTAAAACAACAAACTTCAGAACTATACTTGTTAAAACCAAATTATATTTTTTCCATAAGGGTGCCGAAAATTTCACATATTATATATTTATTTTATTTTTACAAGATTTTGACGACTATTTGAGTATTTTATTTTTTTTAACTGTTTTGACGTCCTACGTGTGTTGTTATGTTTTTTGTTATTATTTTAATGTGTACATGCAAATATAGAATAAAATTCACGTAAGTTTTATATAAAAAGACTATGCTTTTTAAAAAATGTTTTTATTAAAAAAATTGTATCAATAATTGTAGCTCTTGAAGAAGGCACAGGAGATGCCGAAAACGGTAGAGGCCGAATTTTAAATAAATATTTTGACTGCAATCCAGTAATTCCTTATTTCCTTAAATTTTATTATTCTTTTCTTCTTTCATCGTTTGGTAAACTATAAAGATTACTTACACTTTTGCATATATCTACTACAAGAACGCATTTTTTTTAAAGAAAAATCTAGAGTTGTTTTTTGGCATCACACGGGTTTGAGTGTTTTGAAACTTATTCTTTTTTCAAATGAAAACGGTTCAAACAATGACGTCACACTACGACCGTTTTGAAAAGATATTTCGAAGTGGGGGGGGGGGGGGGGAGATTTAACCAACAATTAGCTCAGAGTACTGTAAACAAACTTGACAGATTCTATTCATTCGAAATGATGAATACAAATCTTCTTCCAAATATCTATGTAGCTTTCAAAAAATTCCTCCATTCTAACATGCGTTTTATGATAAAATAGAAATAGTATTATTGAATTATAAATCTGAGCCCGGCTTAATCATTGATTTCCATTATGAATAAATAGAGAGTGACTGCCGTGGAAATGAGGTATTGACGTGGTGTATATGAGTATTTAAGACGGGATCGCGTGAGGAATAATTTGGTGTATGAAAATGTATGGTTAGGAACAATGTTAGTAAGAGAGTTAATGTGAGTCAGTTGAGATGGTTTGGTAATGTGGAGAGAATGGCGAGTGAACGGCTTGTTAAGCGTATATATCTTGGTGAAGTTAACGGTTTTGCGTGGCCAACCAGTGTGTGGATGGATGTGGTTGGTAGGGTGCTTAAAGTGGGGGAGTTTCTAAGTGGGAAGAGAAGAATGTATGAATGCGATTATGAGTGTGGCCGAGGCGAAAGAATTGTGCTTAGACAGGAATGTGTGGCGAAGGATAATTGTTTCGTAACTATTATTGTGATCTAGATGCGGTATTTTGCTACCGAAAATCGGTCACTTTAATATGTTAAGGTAGTTGTCACTCGAGTGCACCTATTCAAAAACTTGTTCTATGCTCAAAATAAAAATTAAGCTAATGCAGTTTATATTTGCAATAACTTATATTTTTTAACATTATATTATATACACAGATTGCATCAAAATAGTTAAAAGCTAATATCAAACACTGTAACAGATGAATTTTCTTTATTTTTCCCTAGAAAAGTTTTTTTTTTGACCTGTACCACTCGCACTAACACATACACAAGTATCGTATTTCAATGTTGAAGAATAACTGTGGCATCGTCGCACCTAGACATTTATTGGTACATTCGGGTATAAAAGTAATAAGATATTTTGAGATATAATACTAATTCTAAACTACAAATGGAAACTGCAAAACAAATTAATATATTTCTTTTTTAAAATTACAAAAGTAGTATTATACTGTTTAAAGTTTTCATGCTTTCCACGTAAAATGACAATTTAAAAAATATTTTCTTCGAATGTACGTCTGAAATTCCTTTAACCAAAGATCACCTCTTATTCGCTAATACCAAGCGGGAGTTAACTTAACTGATACTCCATCTGGAACGCTTGTACATGGTTGTCAAGTATAATTCTACCTATTTATCGTATCTTCAGATAATAATTTTCTAGAGGCAATAAAATTAAATCGGGATGGTAAATAATTTTCAAAATTTTACATAAAATCCGTTAATTAGTTCTGGTTTTTCGATTAAATGTCGGTATGGATATAAAAGTTATAATTTAAAATGTTGTGTTTATTTTGCCATTTCCTATTCTTCACGTGTTAAAAAGGCCAAATTTAAGTGCAAATATCTGGTCAATTGTTTTAAAACTTGGAGAGCAGGTAGATGTACTTAAAATTTCAATTAATTTTGGGAAAAATGGTTTCACGATATAACTACCTTAAGGCTTAGTACTCTTTGGATGCTGTTTTTAATTCTAAACTTTTTTATTTTACAGATTATGTGCTAGAAATATACTACAACATCTTCTATGTCCAGAATATCTTTCCAGGGATAAATATAAATATGTATGGGAGAAATCGAAAAATTCAAGCACATATACATATTTATGTGTTATGAAACTAGGCCTCAAAATGGGAATTGAAGAACCAGAATTTAATGATGATACTAAAATTAATAATGGTATAGACTGCATAAACTGCAACATACGCGCAATCTATTTTGAGATTATGTGTTTACACAGAAGTGTTGAATCCGAGAACACGTATAATTTATTGAAACGTTTTATTGAGTTAAACATAAATGACGCAGATTCAACTCTTCGTGATTCGTTTATTAAATCGTATAAATATTTTTTGAATAAAGTAGAATATTCTATCTGCACATCAGATAATATTTCGGAAAATAATATTGTAGTGCAGTATTCTTCAAATTTTTTCAACTGGCTGATTCCATTTTTATTGGATCAGTTCAATCAATATAGCAATTATCAACGTACATCCCTGTCCATAGCATTCTTGCATACAACTCTTACAAGTTTTTGTAAAAATAAAAGATTGAAGGGCAAGAAATTGATCATGTATGAAGAATACATGTCTTACGTTAATGTGTTTCATACATTAGACAAATATTTTTTAAAGTTTTTGAATATGTTAGAAATTTGTCATGTCGAACATAGAGATAAAATTATATCACTAATAGTTTCGGAAATTTATAGTTCTAAAGATAATGAAAAGTTACACGACATCGAAGAAAATGCATTTATTTATTTAAAGAGTCCAAACCAAGACACCAATATAAAAGGAAATAAAATCTTAATTCTGTTAAATAATATTGATACTGATGGACAGAATAAACGATATGAAAGGCTTAAAATATCTATGTATAATCAGTGGAGCGAAATAAAATTCAACACTCTTGAATCTGTAGTAGAAAATAACCCTCTTTATCCGACATTATCTATGATTCATTCTTTAATACACCTTACGAATAAAGAAGACGCAGAAGAAATATTATCTTTTGTGGAAGACGTCGTATCCAAACTTCTTATTGTATTTGCGTTGAGGTCGTTACGAAAATTGGAAGACGAATCTCACTGCAGAGGAATAACTGCAAGTTTTCGATCTGAACAGTCGCCGTATCACAAAATTACAGTTAATTGCATGTGGCTTGTTTTGAAGGTGAGAAATTTGTTCTTAATAAACATAACCAGGGACGAGGTATTCTACTATAATGGAATAGATTTTTTCATTATTTTTTATAATGTTATTCTTTATATAAAAAACACATTTAAGTTAATTTTACTTTCAATGCGTTGTCCAACTTGATCCCATTGGTACTCAATAACTCAATAAGATTGAGGTCTGGACTACATGCTGGCCATTACATTTTTTTTTTTCAATATTATTGTATGAAAGGTATGCGCAGGCTTCCTCTAACACCCAATACAAAATTTTCACGTCTATACGAGGTCTGGCTATTAAATAACGAGACTGCTTATGAAAAAGAGTTTTATTTTAAAAAATATTTTATAATCGAATACTCCCTTTCAATGTACTCCCCTCCCCTCGCCACACACCGTTCCATTCGTTTTTTCCATTGGTCAAAGCAATGTTGGAAGTCTTCTTTTGTAAGAGCGTTTAGCTCCGCCGATTTTCGCTTCACCTCTTCCATCGACTCGAACCGGGTTCCTTTTGAGGCAGACTTGATTTTCGGAAACAGAAAAAAATCACAGGGTGCTAAATCAGGCGAGTACGGCGCGTGTTCGAGCCTGGAGTGCCTCTAGCGGGTGGCAGGTGCGTTGTCCTGGTACAAAATCCACTTGTTTTTCCACAACTCCGGCCGTTTCTTACGAACTCGTTCTCGCAGTGTTGCCAAAACTTTCAAATAGTAAGTTTGGTTTCCATTCAGTCATCACGATGCCGTTGATGTGGAAAAAAACGATTAGCATGGCTTTAAATCTTCGGTGCTCTCTCGGCCTTCAGAAAACCGTTTATAACATTGGAAAACACGCGCACGAGATATAGAATTCTTACCATAGGCCTCTTGCAACAACTTATAGCACTCAGTCGGAGTTTTTTTTTATTTAACGAGAAATTTCACATTGATCCGTTGCTCGTGTTTTTCGTTACACATTGTTATCGGCACGAGAAAAAAACACGTTCGTTTCTATCGTCTATAGAAAAAATACTACTACAGCGACAAAAACGTGTTTTCGTACCGGAATAGTAGACACTTCCAGCTATCCAACGCTGCATTCGTTTCCCCCCTTCACCCTCTAGGACGCCTTCTGCGCGCGCAGTCTCGTTATTTTATAGCCAGACCTCGTATGTCGCTACAAGATGAACCACCTTCAAAAGAAATATTTCACTGCGTATTGTGTGGCTATAATGCTCTTTCTTCTTCTCTAAACGCGAATGAACATTTTCACACTCGCTCGCTCTGAGTATGTTCCTATTCAGTTCAAATCAAAAACACATTTATTGATAAACATGCTTGTTGCGACCTATGCACAGAACAACTGTGTAAACACTGAATTCGACTCGTCGCTACAAGCCTTTGACTCGTCCCGAAAAAACCGCAAGCGCCACGAATGGCAAGGCGAATGATGAGTGAACTGACTACACATTGGCCTTGCGATACGACTCGCCATTCGTGCGCATGTGCAGATCCCGTATAAGACGTACATCTTGCGAGTATAGATTGAATTTCGATTCATCATTAATGAATTAGCCCCCCATTGTCTCAATTACCATTCTCGATTTTACTGAGCAACCCGAATTCGAGTTATGTTCTCATAGAAAGAGCTGTAACATTTATAAATATACGTCGATTTTTTTGAAAAGTTTGTTACTTAAATATAATGATTGTTTATGTTTATGATTGTTGTGCTAGTGGTAGTTTAAAATAAAGTAGTAGTATACCCCAACCCATTAATGTTTATCATCATAACACATCATCTTTCTATACTCATTCGGTTATTCTTTTAGGAGTGTTGCAAACTCTGTGCTGAAATAATAGATGTATTAAGAACAGAAAAAATCATGAATCGTATATTAGAAGTGTTGAATTCTGTAATTAAAAAGTGCTTCCATAAGGGTGCTTTAGAGGTTGCTGGCGATATGTTGGCGCATATAGTCTCTTCCGCTACCAAAAAAGGGTACTGTGTTACAGTAATTGATGACTTTCTTTGTAAAGTTTTGGAGTCGTTGCCAGAAGTAAATACGACGACAAGCACGGTAAGACGTGCGGCCGAAACACGAGTTGTGTTAAGCGCAATAGCTGTTAATGATAGACGACTTTTCAAGGTATTTATATCATACTTTTCATAAAATCTGTATTTTATTTTTTATTATCCTACATTTTTTGTTTTTTAATGGAGCTAACAATAGAGTTTTCAATGTTAAAATAAACGTTAAAGTTCTTTTCGGTTTCAATGCGCATGAATCAAATATGCCGTTCAAGCATACATAACCTAACTTTTAGAGAAAGAAAGTTGCAGCATTTCAGTTACATTTTATTTTGCGCAACTGTGTAGAAATTGCAAGATTATGTACAGGTTGTTATATTTTAGTGGACCCAGCAAATATCTCGCTTATTTATTAAATTAGTAATTTCTTTCATATAACATGATTTATACAGCAACATGTAAGCTACTTGATGACGGATGTACATTCATGATACCACTTCCAGGTTATTAGTAATGGACCTTTTACATTTTTATTGCACCGTGACGTAATTTTTCAATACACCACGTAGTGAAATTTTTATAAAATAGAGATGAGTAGGCACCATATTGTCAAGTAAAATTTATTTTTGATAAAAAATTATTTAAACAACACAAAAACTGTAATTATTTTGACTTTGATTGTAAAGAAATTATTAATAAAGACAAAACAATTTATTTAAAAATAATAACAATAGTTTTATTCTTGTTTGTAACTTTCTTAATAACAAACTGGCAACTACGCAATTATCTGTCACTTTATGTGGTGTTTATTTCGCGTCTTTAGAACATATAACCACGTTTCTGATTCCCATTTACCCGTCCTCTCGTCTTGAAATATTTATCATCACAAACGCTTTGTGTGAATTTATTTAATTAGTTACATTCTTATTTCCGCCATTTCAAATTTTGTTTGAAATATATCTGGCCTCCTCTATGCGCAAACAAACTACTGCGCACCACATATATGTCATTTTTTCTCTATCTCTCTCTTTTCATGTAAAAGGTCCATTAATATCAACTTTGAAATTTCAAATGGAAAATACTATATTTTTTTACAAATTTGAAAAGTACATCAAAATAGTTTAATGGAGAACAATGTTCACGTTAATTTTAACGTTTAGGCTATCTATTTTGACGTTATGTGAAAAATATTCCATTATTTAACTTTTTTCCGTATTATTGTCTCTCAAATTATTATTTTATGTTATATCTGTTTCAGCCTCTGTTCCATATGACTATGAGATGTATGATTTCATCTTTGGAATTATGTTTAAAATATAAACATGATTGCAGTTATACTGCGTTCCACTCGTTAATTTTACACTGTTTACACCCAATAATAATCAATAAATTAATTGAAGTGGACATATTAGATTATATAACACAGATTTTTATGTTGGCGTTGAGGAGTTTCAGCGGAGCCAAATGGAAAATTTAGTAAGTTTTTATAAAGTTTAGCTGACAAACCAATATTTTTTTATGTATGTATATGAGATCTCTCAATTTTTTTTATGAAAATATTAGATGTTATTTTGTATAAAAATTAATAGAATGGGCGAGAGAGAAATATTTAATAAAAGATAAAAGTTTAGTCACAGTTTCCTTGTTACGCACATGTATTAATCTGTCAACAACTCTTATTCTTAAACATCAACAAAATAATTCGCTGTAGAAACCGGGCATGCACACACACCATCCAAGTGAAACAATTTTTATAGGGTACTTGCACCTACGTCACAACATGGCGGGTGAACAGCTGATTCTGGACAACCAAGCTTCAATTTAATATTGCGTCTTATGTAGCGAATGTGTTTTCTGTTCAAGAAATTCAGTTTTTCGCAAATTTATACATGCTGCTTTAAAATATAACTAGCCAAAATTAAATATAAGTGTATGAATTATTTACTAGTAAAACAAATTAGTCGTATTTGTGAATATATTTTGAAAAATATTAAGTTGAAATAAGTAGATTGTACCATCAGGTTGCATTTGAGTTTTTATAAGTATTTTTGTGACTATTAGATTTATTTTTTTTAATTTAGGAAGAAAATTAAATTTGAAACATCTATAACGATATTTATCTTCGAGTTCTTATTTCTTATTATCATAATATATATTTTTATTGGTATTTTTATTACAGATGAGCTCGTACGCCAATAATTTACCGTTAAAAGCCAAAGTACGTTAATCAGATTATAAATGCCTCTAAAATCAATATTTCAGTAATTAATTATCTAATTTATAAATCTTTGTGGGAAACACAGGCACAAATATATAATTTTTTTGTTTCCCAGTTAATTTTTGTTGGAGCAACCAACAACGGCACAGAAAGGTGGCATACTAAAAAAAAATCATCCTAATTTTATTTAAAAAAATATTTTTCATGTTTTTATACAAATTATGGAAGACAAATTTAAATTGTTTTATATGTAATAAAAGTATACACAAATAACAACGTTTTAATTTGATAACCACGAACTCACTAAATAATAACAATATTCTCAAATATTTTTACGAAAAATACTGCTCATACATTCACCTTTACACACTCTAATCACTTTTTCCATAAGAAAACAATAAGTCCTGTAAAAAAACAATGAAAGCTAATGGGACGATATTTCTCCGGATGATGCAATGTAAACCGAAGGTTTGCTTGTCCAGAATCAGCTGTTAGCCGCCATGTTGAAACGTCACGTGCAAGTGCCCCATTGTGTGACCTTGATAGGCCCGCTACGTCACTTACCGATTGTATTAAACAATTTTCAATTTAAAAATTCTTTTATAGATGAAAAATAATATTTTCTGTTTTTTTTTCAGCAACGCTACACTACAAACATACTCTGCATTGAGTAATAAAATTTTAGGTACTGTTCTAAGCAGCACAGAATCTTCCCAGGAGCATTATGTTTGTTTAGAGGAAACCTTTTTCTGTTATCCTGAGATATATGATCACATAATGTTCGTATTATCAAATCATGAAAGATTTAATTATATGATTCCACCACTTATGTCTTTTATAAGTATGTCATTTAAACGAAATGATGAATTAATGATTTCAACAAAAAAGCAAGTAGACGAATTAAGATATGCATATCTTAAGTACCAAACAAGACTTGTAAACAAACCATTTCCCTCGTATATACTTGCAACAAATGCTTATAAATCGCTCTGTAGTTATAATGATATCCACAAAGAAATAGAAGATATTTCTGAGAGCATAACATATGATACAGCGAATATGTTCTACGCATTATATAAAGTCAAAATTCTATCTGATAAATTATATGATGATATAGAAACGATACCAAAATCTAATGATACTCTTAAAATAACAAATGAACGTGTAAATGTGTTCACCAATAAATTGATATCTAGTGATAAACCCATAAAAATTAATGGATATACGAGTAAATTAATAAATTCGACCTATTTTAAATGTATGTCCTCGGTTTTATTAAGAAAGTTCGAATTTAAAACAATTTCGATAAATGAAATTGTATATCATTTATTGTATTTAGCAACTAATCATGAAATATTCCCGGGAATATGGGATTATATTACTATTAATATAAGTATTTTAGTACAAAATGGGGACCCAATGCAAAATATAGAATTACTAAAATGTTGCTTTAATAATAATATACCATTAAACATAAAAATTTCAATTTTAAGTAGCATTAAAAGACGTGTCATCGAAAATCCGGAAAGTTTAATAGATTATACTGAATTATTTGAAACTTTACTATCAATCCTATGTAATGATAAGTATCAAAACTCAAGATTTATTATAGATGATTCAGTAAATATCTTGTTATTATTAAACTTGCGGGATGCTACAAATAATTTAATAGACATTGAAAATTTTACTACAAATATACCAACATATTTACTATCTGTTATGTGCTGCATATATAGTAACGCTGATCCTACTATTGTAAAAATTCGCAACTTCTTCAAATATGTTTCCCAAAAATGTTTAACAAATATTACAAATGAAAATCCCGACATACTAATCTATCACAGTATTCGATTTAGTTATCAATATGCAAAAATGTCAAAAAATGACCAAATATTAAGAGACATTTTAAAAATTATTTATAAAATCTTACAACGGGATGAAACTGAGTTTAGAGAATTATCAGTAGAGATATTCAAGCATTGTTTTAACCAAAATCCGAAACATACGTATGCATATATGTTGCATTTTTTGCAAACAGAATTCCTATTAGACCATATTAGCAGCTATTATACTTTCCAATTGTTAACAGAAATATTCTGTGAGAGAAATGACAGGATTTATGGTTTGGCAGCATTTAACGATAAGGAAGTCGTTGCAATCGACACCCATATTGTGTCTGATATTATATTCAATCTTTTAGAAAATATTTATACTGCTGATGAGAATCGCTCTAACATTGTGAATTGGTTTAATGAATATTATGTTGAAAATGCTAACGAATATGGAATGTTTTTAAAACGAAAGCTGTTTGAAAAAATAGTGTAAGTTATTTATTTTATAATTTTTGTATTGTGCATAAATAGAACAATATATATTTTTACATCAAGTTTTCCATTATTTTCATTTCCTCTACAATCATAACAAGTATGAATACAAGCAAATTCTCGATATCTAAGTTCTGATTATTGAAGACTAGCATCTTAATAACTTTAAATCAAATCCGTTCACTGCTACCTCTGGGGTCCCACAAGGATCAAACTTGGGCCCACTATTATTCAACCTCTTCATTAATGACGTGGTGGACTGTGTTTAACATTCTCAAATACTTTTGTATGCCGATGACATAAAAATTTATGAAACCATCAACTCTATTAATGACTGTATTCTCTTACAAAACGATATCAACAACATTTTAAAATTGTTCTTTAATTACAGCAAATGTAAAATAATGAGTTACATTTAATGTACACATTGAGACTACCGTAAGATCCTCCTACAAAAATCTTGGATTTGTAATTAGAAATTGTCGGTCTTTCTGTAAAACAAATACACTAAAAAGTTTGTATTGTGCATTTGTTCGCTCAAAGCTAGAATACTGTCTACAAGTCTGGAATCCATCATAAATATATATCTAAGATTGAGTCTGTCCAGCATAAATTCATCAAATATTGTTATTTTAAAATACATGGACAATATCTTATCTTTACCCATGATTATTGTATTTTATTGCCTGAAGTGAACTTGGTGCCGTTAAGTAGCAGAAGAAATTTACAATTATCTCTCTACTTATACAAATTGATTAATAATTGTATTGATGACCCATGTAGTCTTGAGCTAATACCATTTCAAGTTCCACGCGTCACTTCAAGAAATAAAGTACCATTTCATTGTAAAATAGCTAGGACTAATTATCTCCAATAAGACAACTCTGTGTAGCATATAACAGTGTATCATGTACTATTGGCATTGACATATTTGGCGACTTATCTAAATTTAAGAGTATGTTAACGAAATATCTTTTGGATTAAGTTACTTGTTAAATTTCTTATATGCACTGTTCAACACATTCGTTTTTATATTTGTTTGTGGTATGATCGTCCTTTAATTGGGATTTTGTATCCTGTTGGATTGATTTATTAATAAATAAATAAATTTTAAATTTAAATCTGAGAAATTAAGTAATGTACCTACTATTTATTTCATGTGTAAATTCTTGAACATAAATATTAGTAATAATAAATAACAATGAAATATTCTAGTACAGATGGTTCTTAACGTATATCAACAATGTTTTACATATGTGTACAACAGAATTTTTAAACCACGTCAAAGAACAAACCATTTTAGATAACCACAAAACGCAAATTATAAAAAATATAATTGATACATTTTTAAAAATTAGATTTTATCACGGGACTAAGTTACTTTCAGAGAAAGACGATTATATTAGAATTCAACAGAATTGTGTTATTCATAGATCAATAAATATTTTAGAAATTATTTCTTTTACTCTTTACCTTCACCAAAATAAATTAATCCTGATCAGATTGAATTCCTATTAATTTTACAGTACAACAAAGTTAATTATTTAATTCAAATTTAGTACTAGAATATTTATTATTACTAATATTTATGTTCAAGAATTTACACACAAAATAAATAGTAGGTACATTACTTAATTTCTCAGATTTAAATTTAAAGTTCGCGCTAGTCTTCAATAATACTTAGATAACGTCGTTAGCCAATAAAATTCAAATATTACGTGCATGCGCATAATCAAGACTTAGGAAATTGAGAGAGACTTATGCAGCAATGATATTCCCATCTCTTAGTCTAGGCTTCAGCTAGTCTCTACATAACGGATAGGAACATTATATATTAGTTAGTAGGTATATGGAATTAACAGTATTCAGTACGCGTCTGGATACTCGGTCGCCCTTGTGCGAATCTTGTTTATTTGCTTCAGCCTCCCAGCGGAAGAAAAATTAAATACCGGCAGAGAATAAATTTGCAGCCGCTAATAACCAATTAATTTTTTTCATATTAACGAACATTCATGTTTGTGCTTTGGTCGCTATTAGACATGACATTTCCGAGTCAGACAAAAAATAAATATTTCAATTATTAAAAACAAAACACGTAATTCCAAATTAATGGCACTAGTTATGGTTTTACAATCAATATTATGTGATAATAGGTATTTCAATAGAAATAACCAAATTTTATTTCTTATTCTATTCCATTCCTATTCCATTCGGGTTGTTCCGTTAATATTCGTGTGGCTTCGTTGCTTTTGGCCCATCCTCTAACCTAAAAACTTACTGTGGACAACAGTTTTTCTGCTGAAATACTCCTTTTTTAGCATAAACTAACAATGGTATTATTTACCCGGTTCTAAATGAAATTAGTGAAAGAAAAAAATAACCAGTAAATTAGTTAATTTAGTGTAAAAGTAACACAAAAGTGACGTCATTCTATTCCAAACTATTCTATTCAATGTAATCTATAAATGGTCTTAAAAATTTCTTTCCATTCCTTATTATATTCCATTCTACTCTTTGCAATCTATAAACCAGGCTTTATAATTATTAATTTATAACATAAACTTGGTATGCCTTTTGAACCAAATTATATAGTCCAAATAAATTTTTAAGACGCTCGCTCGGTAGCCTGATTCGCCGCAAGTATGTTTTCTTAATTTTTATTAGCGTCTCTTTGAATAAGCTGTCCGCGGTCGCCCTTTTGTTTGGCCGCCTGCGTGCGGTTCACTCCTGGCATGCCCGTCAAAAGCGGCCCTGCAGTCTTGCATTAAAAGCATTGTGTATACCTGTATTAAAATATGAAGCGAAAATTCAAATTAACTATTAACATTTTTAAAAAAATCAACATTAGACAAACATACTTCTGATATGTACCTACATTTAAAAAAAAGTATTATTGAAATCTATTAGTATTTGACTTTGATTTTAATGGGAAAACGAGAAATGCTACTGAATTTTGGTTTTCCCATTAATATCAAAGTCCAGTATTAATAGATTTCTATAATTATATTTTAAAATGCAGGTTCATATTAGAAGTATGTTTGTCTAATGTTGATTTTTTAAAAATGTTAATAGTTCTAGTACAGAAACAATTTATTTGAATTTTCGCTTAATATTTTAGTACAGGTGTACAAAATGCTCTCAAAATAAAATTGACGTCATATAATCGCCAAGGGATACGACGGGCAGTACATAAATGATAGTGACGTCATGAGATCGGCATGCGATACGGCAGAGTTCCAGTACTGATTCCAGTTTTGTCGCATACTGTTTAATAAATATAATTAGAATTGTTATATATTTCATAACTGTTTCCATGCAAAACCGAAATTTATTTTTTAAATAGTGAAGAAATCAAATTCATAATAAAAAATGTAAAAACAATTGCAAGTTTTAAAAATGAACAACAACTCATATGTTAATTCCTTATGTTCAGCAACACCCAGCATAATTTATTCTTATTACGGTATACTATATTTATGCTTTTAATATTTAAAAATGTGAATATATGGAATATATTTGTTAAAAATATAATAAATCGAATGGGTTTAAAATATTCATTATTTTCATCAGTTAACTCCGCGAAAATAATAAAGTAGCATCGCGGATGTAATTTTCATTCAGCCATTGTTTATTGTTAATTCAACTTAAAATTCAAGAGGCCAGAGCAAAGGCCATCCATAATATTCTGTATATGGATATCGACAACAACTGTCCGCCACATAGCTCTTTTTACTTGACGTGTAGTGACGTCATTTAATTTCGTGGCGCGAATAAAATATTTTCCAAAAATTATAACATCAACACGTTATTGTTGATACTATTATAAAAACTATAAAATTCTATAAGTACTTATTTATTTACGAGTGAGTAAATATGATGAAAATGCCACAGCTGCAAATTTTATTGTATGACGATGAAACGGATTATCAACGAACACAGGTAAAAATATTTCATTTGCCTATATTGTTATAAATACATTACTTGTAAATTTTATTTCTAACTACTTACTAGATACAATTTTATCATGTATACACCATTCACAAAAAACAAGGATTAAAAAAAATGCGATTGCATCATTTACCTAAGTTTGGAAGTTTCTTTTCTTCGTACAATAAAAGTTTTTGTTTCGCTTATTTTCAGTCTTAAAAACAATTTACTTTTACTGTTCTATAATATATAGTAAGGAATGGTTAGTAACTGTTTAAATATATCTGAAAATAGTCGCGTGTGTGTAAGTAGTGGAGATTGTTAGTGTCCCTGACTTGGCTGGACCGCTTTGGCGCGATTGCGTTTAGTGCGCCGTGTAGCGGTCGCGCACATTACCTATTGCTCAGGGTACGGTGACGAATGTGTTTACTTCGCGAGTACGTTCAACGTGTTTGTGAAACTATTCTCTCTTATATTGTCAACTTCATTTAAATTATATTCAACAACAAAGTGAATTCTCTCATACAGTTGTTTGTGTTAGTTTTATAAATAAGTAATCAAATTGACATTGCCCGGCAAACTGATCTGTCATTCTGTTGCCAACTGATAAAACAATTATTTTTGACATTTTACTGAAAATGTGTGATAAAAGTGATGCAAATTGTGCGAAACACAAAATGAGTGCTTATTGATGTTGTAATCATGATTTGGTTTGTGAGGAAACCAGGTTTTTTCATATTTGATTTCTTCTAATTGGAGGTTAAGTGCACTGTTGACAGATAGTGTGGTGTATTATTTGAACTGTATTAAACTGTTTTAATCATGTTGTGCTTAAAGAAAGTGTATACCGACGAATTACTTCAACTAGCTCTTATTTTGAGCTTGTTGAAAGTGTACCCAGACTCGTATTTTGAAATAGACCCTTACATTAACGTAAACAGTTTGGACATAGGCAATGGAACAAGTTGGAGGTCTTATTCTCCGAATGTATTGCGCTCGAATTATGTTCATCCTAAGAGTCTGGACTCCATCCTCCTTAATTATGAGAGAGAAGTTTTTGCTGACTTAAATTCCTTAGGACGATATAATAGGATAAATGATATTCACAACCGTAATATTACCGCTTATTTGTTAAACGTTGACCATCGAAATCCGAATTCCAATTCTACTGAGCCCCAACCGCATCCTGAGATTCCGAACAATGTGCAGAGGGCCGAGGGCGAGGCGAGCGCCCTGGAAGCCCCATTGACTGAGGCAACGGAGGCCCCCATTATGGAACTTACGCAAGAGGTACTGTCACGTCGTTTTCATTAGAATTTACGAATTTATTTTTGATTCTGCGTTTCACGGACATTTTTATACCTTTGACCAACCATGAACCGAAACTATTTTTGTTATCTTTGTTAAAGAGTGTGCTCACCCATATCCGCAATAACTTTCAAACATGTAAACACAAGATTTAGAATTGAAGAAATAATTTATATATCTATAATAACTTAATTACTAGAGTTTATCGTTACACTACTGGAACACATGGAAACGTAAACACATGTTTTATTTAAGCCGGCTAACCTAGATGTTTAAATAGTAATTATATTTATCTAATAAATTTCTAATAAAAATTGCGTCTAGCTATTAAATTATTGAAAATATCTAATAGGGTTCCAATAATAAGTCTCCTGTGGTAAACGGATACTTATAGGAATAGGCAATTTCCTATATTAAATCATTAATTTGTCATTATGAGGATGATTCAATTTAATCAATTTTCATCACTCAAAAACTTATTTAATGCACTCTATATTAACAGATGTGAATGTCCAGTATTTTATTATTGTATACTACACTTTTAAATATATAGCAAAGAAGATTTATTATAATTAATACCGCATGTCTATACTTTCTTTTCCGAACAGGAAATTCAGTGTTAAAATTTATTTTTGACAACTTTTTACCTATTAATATTAGAAAAAAAGTGCAATGAAAAAAAATGTTTACAATGAAAAAGTGCATTGATTAGGTACAAGTGTGTCGTTAAGTACGAGTTAGAAGCAAAAGAAAATACACGTTTTAAGGTAATTAGTAATTATCAATGCCATGAAAAATAAAACAATAATTTATGTTTGTTGTTTCTGACTTGACAGATTTGACTTCTTTTGATTTCATTATTATTAGAATTTGTTTTTACTTATAGATTAAGTATTCCTATTATCCTAATAATAATACAACCAAATAATAAATAACAAAATTATTGTTTTTTTTTTCATGGCACTCTGATAATTACTTTTAAATCGTATATTTTCATTTCATTTATAAAATTAATAGGTAAAGAGTACTGGTGGAATCCGGATCCGGATAATTTTGGTTTCGGATCAATAATATCCGGATAATTGAATGTTAAAGTATCCAGATCTCGGATCTAAATCTCAGTATCGGATTTTGGATCCGGATCTGAGTATCGGATCTTGAATCCGAATTCGAATATCGAATCATGGAAACGAATTTTAGTATCGGATATTTTGAAATCCGGGTACTCGAATCCAAGTTTTGTCGGATCCTCATAGCATAATAGTAAAGAGTTATCGGCAAATCAAAATTTGAATATTGAATTTCCTACATTCGAAAAAAAGTAGACAATGTTTAAATATTCTACACCTAAATCACTGAACAGATTTTATTTTACACCTTTTGTAATTTCTAAAATCGAATTTGAAATATTATAAATATTGCTTATTTTGTATTGATAGCCATGTAATTTAAACAAAATTACAAACAAATGCATATCGTTTGTACTGTCAAAATTTCGATTTTGCGGTTTACAAAATATAAATAAAATATGTTCAATGATTTAGATGTAGAATAAAAAAAAATGTGTGTAATTTTTATTTGAAAATCGAATGAGCAATATTTATAAATTTTCAAATTGATTTCTAAACATGCAAAGTAAAATCTATTTAGTGATTTAGGTGTAGAATTTAATTCTGTGCAACATTTATTTGAAACTTTTTTGTCTAAAATTAAATGGGAAGTTTTGCGCAAAGAAAATGTTAAACCCCCATGGCCTGCTTTTAATTAACACCCTGTATACAAGGTGAAAACGATAAGACATACAGGCTGGTGACCGAGGACTTTAACATGTAAAATCGAACTTTCGTAATTTCCTGCTGCCCTAATTATTTTAAGTAAAAAAGCTTCAAATAAAAGTTGTAGGGCATAAAATTCTTCATCTCAATAAACCAAATTAATTTTGTGTGCCTTGTAACGGCAGAAATTAGGTATGAAAATGTCGAAAATCACCCTAAAAATAGCTATAGCCATGGATTTGAAACAAAAAATTAACAAAGCTTAACAATTTATCTGTTAAGCTAGGTTAATTTTTATTATTATTGTAATTCTTGTACAAGTGAATAAATATTAATTTAAATTAATAGATAATTGTTAACCTGAACATAAATTAGATATAATATCTAATAAAAATAAATTACCATAACATGACAGATAAACCGTTAGACATTTGTTATTTATTTTGTCGTGATTTTCGACATGTTCATATCTAATTTCTGCCGTTACAAGGCATGCAAAATTATTTTGCTTATTGATTCAGTTGCAATATTTTATGGTGTAAAACTTTTATTTGAAGCTTTTTTACCTAAAATAATTAGGGACGCAGGAAATTAGGAGAGTCGATTGTACATGTTAAAGTCCTATGTTCGGCTGTGCCGGTCACCACCCTGTAGATGTTCAAGGAGTGCTTTAAAACATTTTATTACATTTTTCGATGCCAAAATTTTTAAATTTGGTGATCCATAAAAAATGTAAAAGCAGTTTTGTATGCAGTATTCTGTACAACTTGGACTTTTGGTAGAAAAATGAACAGGAGAGCAGAAAATAGCACAAAATTAAAATCACCCTAAACGCCACCAGTTGATGTACGGCTTGATCTTTGAAAATGTCCTTAATTTTCATATTATAATTATTTATAATTACAATGTTTTCAGTTTATATCAACGACATACTTAGAAAAAGAACATGTCTTGTTTTTATTTTATTGCACGTAAGACAACAAAAAGATAAGTTTTATCATTAATGAGACATTGGTACAATCGTACCAGTATTGTTTAAGTTAACAGTACATTTCAACATTAAAATTTAATGACAACTGGAATTCAGGACAAGAAGATATTCGATTTCAATTTCTTTTCAATTACTTTATGTAAGATGTGACAAGGGATAATTTAGGACCAATTCGATCAATATCAACACAGTGTTTGTTACGAAACGTAGAGTTAAGAACCTGGTGTCTATGACACGAATTCTCAAGGATGGGTATTTTTATTTTTAAGCGCTGGAGTCTTGTCAGAATTAGCTTTTTGAGTGGTTGCGGTCAAATGAGGGCAACTTTTCTGAAAGAAACACGTGCTACTAAATTCTGAAATTTGTTTTTATTTTTTGGCATATTTTTGCAAACCGAAATAAGTTCATCAAGAATATAAAAATATATAATCACGTCGCGTTCTATCCATATTTTTGGCAATTTCGTTCTAGAAGTACTAAAAATATTATTTCAGTTTTTCTTTTATAGGTGAAAGTTTTTTTAGCTGATATTTTAATAAAATAACTATTATTTTTAATTTCCTTTATTGCAAAACTAGAAAACATATAATGTATCGTTTAATATATCGTCAAAATACATTTATTTATTATTTATTGAACAGTTCCTGTTAGAATATATTTCTAAAATTAATCTATGTAGCCTTGAGTTTTTACTAAAAATAATTTAAATCGGAAAAGTAATATTGGTAGATTGTATATAATTTATATAAATTTAATAAATATATCTATTAGAAATTGTCTGACTTCGCGAAAAAAAAATTCTATATTCACTAATCCAAGTAACAGAATTCCATTTTTATTTTGCCGATTTATCAAATTATTTGTTTACATTGCAAGACTAATAGAAACTTTGCAGTGAGAAGATCATAAAAGACAATGTGAAATAATTACAAACAAATACATATGATGTCACTGTGGAGTTGACGTGTCTCAATCTCAGCTGATCTGACGTTGCACAATATTACGTTATTACGTTATTCTAGAAAACGTTAGATCATAACAAAACTAAGGTCATTTTCCCGATATACGATTCTACTATAATCGAATATAAAAGATAATATTTTCGCGATAAAATAGTACCAATTAAAAATGAGAATAATTTGGCCTTATAAATAATTTTGATATTTTTTGTACATGTTTATGGGCTTATCAATATTTCCTTCATTCGATACGTGTTTTCTTTTTTTGTATCAATACTCGATACTAAATCGATACATAAAACTTTATTGATTTTCTCCTATTTCTTTAAGTATTTACTTGAGTATTTATGACACATTATTGTATTATTTTTATACATTTTTTATTTCAAATATATATTAAATGATGTAGTAACCATAAAACAAAACATTATCATTTTTTTAACGCTCTTGAAAATTAATGGATACAATATCGATGTAGCGTATCGATAAGCTCATCAGTAACCAGGTTTCTTGTTGTTGTTTTTACGACGATAAAATATCTGCGACTTTCTTGCTGCTTCAAAATCATTCAAAATAAATCTCAGGTTCAAAGTTTAAATACTTGCGTACCTATCTAAGAATTTTTCAATAAATTTAACATAATTATTAGTAATTGTATGTGTTCTTTTTACATATTCATTGAAATTTATTGAATTGATAATTGATGACACGGATTGTAAAATTGAAAAAAAAGTTACATATGTTTGTCAAATTATAAAATAATTTTACAGTAGAGTCGTGAACTATGCAGTATAATGAATACAAAAATAAATACATTGATTTTATACTGAACTCCATATAGTGAACGATTAATATCTCAATATAAGCCGTGTTCCTTCGGACTGTGATTGTGATTTTGTGAATCCTGATTAGTTTAATCGTGATCCTTTTGAATCATGATTTAAAAATTATATCAAGAAACCAACTTGAATAATATAAACATCATCTAATGTCAAATATCGTAGACCAATGCAAACTAATTTATTTTATTTTATAAATACTCTTTTGTCGAGTGTTATAGTCATTAAAAATTATATAGAAGTTAAAAAATGTTCTTGATAACATATTGTAACGTTTATTTATTTGGGTGATGTGTAAAAATCAAAGAAATATTATTAATTAAAATAATACGTTTATTAAACGATAAATAATTAGGATAAATATGAAAAAGATAATAAAAATAACTTAACACTAAGATTATTTATTTAAACAATATTTATATCACTATATTTATTTATATAACGACATTTATTTATGTTCACAACTCGTAGACTGTTTATTTATATCACCAACTGTTCATTTCTCGTTGCTTCTATATAACAGAATGTCCGTCAAAGGAATCAGGTCACCCTAAGTAATTAGACAGGTCGTTACGAGTTTACTACGCCGATGATTGCGAAGATTGCGTCATCGCCCAGCGCGACGCCGTTCTGGAAATATTCTACTAGTGGCGGCGATCGCTTACTTATAGTCAGGGGCGCACGTTACAATATATAAAACTTTTCATTCATAAATAAAAAAAAACTATTTGAATTATAACGGTATGACGTCACAATTTTCATATAGTGATTCTAGTAGTGTTAAGCGAAAAAAATATAATTTTATATTATTTCACAATGCTAACACGTGATTGGATGACAGTTCTAACAGTTGTAAACATCTTTAGTTTTTGATTTACTCGCTAAGAAGGGCACATTAAAAATCTGACGTCACAATATGAGATTAGTGAAATGTTTAAAAAAAATCAATATTTAACGAATCTGTCAAAACAGTTCTTGCAAAACTCTTCACCAGTGGTGTTGAATATATTGACCGCGAAGAGATTTCTGTTTAAATTAGTATTCTTCAAAATATTAACTTAAATATTTTTTAAAAACGTAATCATCGCGAGACATGGGCGAAAACTGAGCCGTCCGGTTTAAAAGAATAAATTGGCGTAAAAAGTCGTTCGCATAGTGCAAAAGGTTCAACAACACTGCCCTACATAGTCATCAAGTATGTTATGAAGAAAGTGACACTACCACTGCACACAGCTTATTATAATGCGCATCTTAAAAAATTCTCAGTGGCGTAATTTTTTTGTTAAAATTCATTTGTAGTAAAAATATGTTAGAGTATCGAAAAAATAGTATTGTGCATATTTTAGTAGTTCGAAAGGAATTCCTAATTGGCCATTAAATAGAATTTGAATAATTTTGTTGACTGCGTGATTTGTACCCACGATATTTCGCTGTACATTAAGTTCAATTAAACGATGTATTGTCCCGAGATAATTTTATGGGTCAACATTTTGAAGGCTGTTCAAAAGAAATATGTTTTTAAATACTACAACTTTTTCCCAAAGTATAAATACGTTTTTAAGTAGCAAGTACTAGTTTTTGTCTTCTTTACTTTCACTAAGTTAAATTATAGTGATATGACTAAAGTCCCATCCATTTATGTTAAAAATGCATATGCTATGTTGCCAGGTGTTTAACTAATCACTGGAAAATACTATGCTGGCAGAATGAAGTAGAAAATACTATAATTTGCGAAGTTAAACCTGATATACTTGAACTTTTTTTAAAAGTATCACATATTGAAGATAAAAAGTTATTGCTTATAGGAATTCTCTATAATACTACAATTAATGTATTTAAGTTTAATGGCATTTAAAAATTATACAATTTTTTTACAAAGCGTAATTAAAAGCACAATCATTTGCCCATATTACGAATCCACTTAGAGTACTTTTGTTAAAAGTGTCTTTAACCTCATAAGAATGTAATATAAAAGCACGCTTCATAATAATCCTATTATTATAAACGTATGTTCCGAGGTATTTTCGTAACACGGGATATTATTTTTACCCTATAAATTAAAAAAAAAAATGTAATTTTGCTTTTGAAACAAATGAACATAGATATATTCAGAAAAATTGACTCTATCGGGTCCATCTATACAGGGTGAGTCTGGGAAGACGCCCCCCCCCCTCTTAACTATTTTGTTATAAGTAATAGAAAAAATGGGTCACATAAAAGTTTTATTATTTTAAATATACTATATAATGGCAGATATAGATATGTTTTATGAAGTCAGGTTTACAAGATACAACTATCAACTTTTATTTTTTAAATAGCAACCTATATAATTATTTTACTAAAATATAAACCGCCATTTTTTTTCTTTTCAACGATGTATTAGTTTTTATTAATGCATTTGAAAAAATAAATAAATAGATAAATAAGTAAATAATAATAAATAAGTAACAAACAAATATATACTTTGTATATCTTTGTTACATTTTATTTATTTTCACATAGCCACCTATAATATAACATTTGAATAAAAATTGTTTCCTATATATCTCAATTATCTTATTTTTCTCGATTTTTTTCGAATACATTAATAATAACTAATACGTCGATGAAAAGAAAATAAATGGTGGTTTATATTTTAGTAAAATAATTGTAGATTGCTATTTAAAAAGTAAAAATTGATAGTCGTATCTGACTTTATAAAAAATATCTACATCTGCCATAAAATAGTATATTTAAAATAATAAAACTTTTATATGAGCCATTTTCTTCTAGTACTTATGATAAAAAGGTTAGTGGGGGGGGGGTCTGAATTTTTGACACTGCCATTAGTGACATTTATCTGTCAGTTACAGACATTTTAATTTCTCAAGTAGTTACCATGGAGATGTTTGGGCTGTGAGATTTACTACAACAGGTTATTTTATAGATTATATATCTATATCTTTAAATCTATAGAAGGTATAATAAAAAAATTAAATGTGTCGGATAGAGAATTTTGGTTTTTAATATTTGTAATAACTTTAATTTTCAAAAAATAATATTTAGAAGATTTTTGTTCAAATACTACTATTTCCGGTTGTCCAATTGTTACCAGAATCTATTCAACTCTTCCCATTACTGTTAGATTGAGGAATCCGTAATTACACAGGTCTTTAGTCTTATAGAATTTGAGAAATCGTACATACAACAACCTCACACACACACACACACACATATCCACACACACACACAGACACATTATCGTAAAAATGTTATTATCGGATTCTAGCGACCTTAAAACTTGCATATTCACTAAAATCTGGATATGCGATTTTTAGAATGATTCCAATGTCAAGTATACTATAGAAACGAATTCTACTGCTCCAGACCAATAGAGTTTGAAATCTACTCTGAGAAAGAGTGACGAAAAATCTTAATTCTGATAGAATTCGAAATTATTGTTGGACCCGTCCTAGTCAATTTTTTGACTATACGTTTATACATCGTTGGAAAGCTAAAAATATTTTCTTTTTATTGATGTAACTTTCTACTATGGCGCCCATATAAAAAAATACAATTTTCATTCGAAATTCAACAGTCGTTAAAAAATTGAGTATCGCCATTTTAAAATGCATGAAAAGAATTGCATGCTAAAATTTAATATTATTTCATATTTAGCGTATATATTTCCTTAACTCGTTTATTCGTCTTAATCGAGGTCAGCATATTAATTCAATTTTTATAGTTTTGTCATGAGAATGTAACTATCTATATTCAAATTTAAGTTAGAGAGATATTATGTGTTAATTGAGTGTGTAAAATTAAAATTGTCAGTGAAAAATAGCGCAGTGTCAAATTATACATTTTAAAAAATCGAAATGATTTTAAAACAATATATGCGGTTTAAATATGTATTAGCTCTAGAGTCACATAGGTCACTGGCAATGTACTGATACTGATTATAATAACATTACATGCTTGACGTATTTCAATTTTTAATTTATTCACCTGAAATCTTTATACCAAACGTTTTCATTACAAATAATTACGTAGTATTTTTATACATTATACATGATATTATTTAACGTCATAGTTCCTACGTGTTATTTAGCATATAACATAAAAATAAGAGTGAAAAATATTGTCAAAAGGATGGATTAGCAACATTTAAATTTACAGGAATCTAAGTGCAATTTGTATGTTTTAAAGTTCTTCAATAAAAAGTGAATTGCATGGACCAATAACAATAGCTGCAACTTCTTCTATATTCTTATCTATTTCATTTAAATACATGATAAACACTTGCGACATTGTGCCGTAGTCTAAATATTTCAGTATCTATTTGTACTTGTTTATGTTTATACCTACATAACTCTTTGTTTATAAAATTATTTCTATCTTTAAAACATCTGGAATTTTATTACACGTGTAACCGTTTTTGGCATGTATTTTTAATTATAAATTTGTGTTTGATTATTCATTTGTAGCACCGAAGTTTATCTGTAAGTTCTGTATACTCAGATACAGGATAACACTGAAAAACGGGCTCTTCAAAATTACTTTTTATTTTGGGGTATGTGACCAAATTTTATTTTCACATAATATACCAGAGAAAAAAATAAAATACCCGTATTTTTTTACGAGAAAATAATTATTAAAAATTTGGGGAAGGGATATGTGACGTGAGTATGGTAGAATCGTGAACGACGCACAGACAGGGAGGAACAGAGATAGGTATAGCCAGCTGTCATCATACCACACCTATCACAACATAATCGCGACGCTGATCTATAACTATCTATTTCCCTCCCGCAGTATACCTGTCTTCTTCCACGATCCTACCATTCTCACGCCATATATCCTTTCTCCAAAACATTAAATTGCTAATAACAATATTATTACAAACTAATGTTTAGTTTTTATTTTTTATGACATATTGAAATTCGAATATGGTCATATACCCCATTCTTTTTGTAAACTAGGCTTACGGGCTCACAAATTATGGTATTTGGCATGATGATAACGCTCCCGATTTGACCGGAAGTGACATGAACTATATATTTTTATATATTTGGAATCTATGTAAAATTACAAAATTTAACGGTATGCTCGAAGTGCATTTTATTGAAGAAATAAATTACAAAACCGTAAGAAAACGTGATATATAATTAACCCGCTAATCCATTATATCAGGCAAACTGTGAAAACAATTGAGATAATATTAATATTTAAGTTAATTGTTTAAATAGTAAGTTATTTTTGTAAGATCTCATATTTTGTTACAAAAATATGATCAATTTGTTATCACAGCGTACCTCTAATATAATATGGTCATTTATTCATAATTTTCTCTTACGATTTTGTAATTTATTTCTTCAATAAAAATACACTTCAAGCATATTGTTGAATTTGTAAATTTACATAGATTCCAAAATGCATATGAAAATATACGGTGTCCTATTTGAAATATGAAAGTTAATGTCATTTCCGGTTAAACCGGAAACACTACCATCATGCCAAATACCATGATTTGTGAGCCCCTAAGCCTAGTTTACAAATATGGAAAGAGAATTAAAAAATAATTATAAATAAAAAAGTTTCAGTGTTTTGAATATCATAAGTCATAGCTATTGCTACATATTAATAATTTTTTTAAAAAAATGCGAAGAAACCAAAAACAATAAAAAATGTAAAAACAATTATGTCTACAATTTTTAATTCTGAACAACTGTGCGCCCTACAGTTTTTGCTGGAAAATGAACAGGAGAGCAGGAAATTGCATGAATATTCACTCCCTATTGAACTCCCGCAACAAGACGGTAGATCGTATAGAAAATGAAGGATAACGTGTGAAGCAGCTAATAGAATTGTAAGGAACCCTAAAATACAAAAAATAATTCAATTATTTATTTAACATTTGCATATAAATACGTAGAAAATTATTTTTATGTCATACTAGTTTCTAAAGTAACGTTTTTTGTACGATTTATAAAACAAAAAGTGACATTAAGGACTTTAAAATTATATTTTAATACTGAATCCTTTATTTATGCAACATTAAATTGTTCTTCGCCTCAGTGCTTCATCCAAAATATCGCGAGGAATGTATTTTTTATCAATTATAGCGAATAAGAATGTTCATGAATCCAGAAAAATTCAATTTCAATCTGTCAATTTGTCAAAATTTTGCTAGGATTTTTGAACAATTGCGACTACTTATACAAAATTTATACTGCTACAAATTGCTGCATACTTCTTTTAATAATTTAATACGTAGAAACCCGTATGATATAAAATTTTATTTGCATCTCAGACGAAAAGTGTCTTTAAGATACTGACAAGTAATGGGGGAAGTTTAGCGTGATTGAAATTACATGTGAAATATTTTTTAATCGTAAATATATGAATAATTATAACTTAAAATAATATTGAAATTTAAAATTATGTTCCCATTTATTTATAATTAATTATTTATCATCAAACGTTTGTGACGTCACAAGTGACTTATGCGCATGCCTAGAAAGGATGGTGAGACCTGACTTTTTGAACGTATGTTGAGGCATTACACTACACACTGCTGGCTATTACACGTGGTTTGTTTACGTTTTCGCGGAGTGAGGTTAGTTCGAATTGTATTTGTTTTCAAAACTAATACGATACTTAATTTTTAATATTGAATACAATAATACACTAAATGAAATAAATAGAACCAGTCGTTTGCAGAAGAACAACAAAAATATAATAATCACTGCTTATAAACGTCAAAACAAGTGGATGCCATTTTTAAAACTTACTGTTGTCATGTGAACTCAGCGCGCACTTGCTTAAGATAGACTACACGTTCTTTCTCCGTGAACTTCTGTGTCGTCATTATTTTAGAAAATTTAATTTTTTGAGAAATCTATGCATCTTTGAGCGAAATACAATATACAATATCACTATTGAAGACATTCTTAATAAAATAAAAAAAAATCTGATGTGGACACCACACGACTTCCTTGTACGATTATACATATTTTTTAATAATTAAATTACAAAATATTGACAGGCTTAAGCCAAGCCCGAGAAATATTTTGATATAGAACAAAAAATAAGTCATTTACTACTATCATTCTTAAATTAACATTAATCTAACCCGGTTCTTTTTAAAGAGAGTTTTGATTACAACAAAGAAATATTTGATTACAACAATGAATATGACTAATTTCACAATAAAAATATAATATTTGTTATTGTACGAATCATAAAATTGCACGTATTTAACGTAATTTGACATGAACATTTTTTTATATTTTTGTCCTAACCCATAGCAAGCTTTATTACAAAAACAAAAATGTATATAATTTTTAAATTTACATATCTCGCTTATACAAAGGGCTAATTTAATAATACTTGATGTGCTAGACGCAGAAATTAATTCTCTAAAACTTTTATTTGAAGCATTTATTTCTAAAATCAAAATAAAATCATTTTATTCAAGAAAAACTGTTAACAACTTCAAGTAATGTACCACTTCCGGTTAGCCTATTTTAACCAAAATCTATTATGTTATTTCGATTGACATAAAAGTCTTGTATACCAAATTTGAAAAGTTTTGGATTATATTTTAAAACAGTTTTTCATTAAAATCTATTATAGGCTTCATGTAAAGTGCCACTTCTGGAAATTGTGTAATAACCAGAAAGGGAGGTGCACAACTAGATGTTAGTCCTAAATACAATTTTTTTTTACGGCTTACCGTTTTTGAGTTATGCGAGATACGTACAGACGTCACGACGAAATTAGTCAAAATGGATTCAGGGATGATCAAAATGGATATTTCCGCTGAAATCTGAAAACCGAAATTTTTCGCGATTACAATACTTCCTTTACTTACGTACAAGGAAGTAAAAATACGCTAAACTTCCCCATTATAGCAGCGGCAGTAAACAACTTGCTCATACCTTAAAGATTCACTTTGCGTCCTAGATATGTAAAATACTATATTTTCAAATCTATTCTTAAATAACAGGAAACAAAAATATCACTTTTCCATCAAATTCATATTAATATAGCCTTTCCTGTAGTTTGTTGTGTGAAATAAAATAAATAAATATAAATAAATAAATAAATAAAATATCCATTATTTAAAGGAAATCACAAGTATGAACTTGTTTTTGAGGAAGTGTCCAGGGTAGAGACACGTTCACATGTATCTAATATGAAATGTACACGCTAAAATGTTATTGTATATTAGCTCTTTTCTGTCGACCAGCCCTGATTATTTTTATAAAAAATATTTGTGAGTGCTGGCAAATTGTCAGCTTTGTTTGACATGATTTTCTCTTGTTTTGAGGATTGAAAACGCAGTCTACTAGGCAAATATACTATAAATATATTTCTTTGTGTATTTTATAGTAGTACTAAATTAACGTTGTCTTTAACCTTGCGAATATGGTTTTCATTTGTCGTTGCCCAACTTTTTATGCAGTTTTTTTGTTTCTATTAAATAATTTGTTTCCTATGGACTATAGATTAATTTTAAGGTAGACGAATAATGGAAGAACAGATAATCCATAAAACATTTAAGTAATATAATTTTGAACTAATTGAGAAGAAATTTTGTTCAAAAAATTAAATGTTTTTATATAAAAATAATTATGTAATTAATAACTGATTTATAAGATCCCACTGAAACATTCGCGTTTTACAATATGTGTGAGTACACTCTCCGAATCGGAGTAGATAAATATTTAATACTCGGTGCGCCGAATCGAATTTGAGTCTCTATAATTTGTCGCTCCTTTACATTTTCTACGTACATACTTATATTTGAAAACTTCGTAATTTCATTGTGTAATATTGATTTTAATAATGAAAACAATAATATTCTTTCTTTTAAATCATGAATTTATTCTACTATTACTAATTTATTATATCCACTATTATTTTTAAGTATAAACACACTAACTAAAAGCAATATGTTTAACAAATAACCTTATTGAATTTAAAGCTTTATAAAACTGAACAATAATATTAATTATTTTGTATTAAGCCCACTGTTCTGTTCTTTTAGTAATTTTTATTGTATGTATATTCTGTACTACAATATATATTTACAAAATTAAATAAAGGAATACTTTCTAATGTTGGTTTGTTCAATTTATCAAATATGAAATTATAGTTATTTTTAATTGCAAGGACAGAATTCATCTTATAGTTATAATTATTTGTTGCACATTTTTTTTACTAACATATTTTATAAACAGTTACCAATAATCTAATAGTACATAGCGGATGACCAGGCAATATCTTTTATCTGCCGGTTTTTAGAGAAAATGTCGAGACTTGGATATAAATAAAATAAAAAATATATATATTTCATCACGGCATATTACCCATTGCTGGGTGTGCCAATCTGCTTCGTACACAGATATTGGAAATGATGGAATATTTGTACCGTGTGGGCGCTTACCAGGCGTCACCTAACAGGCACTCATTGCTGGCGTGGAGAGTGCGCCACAGGGGTCAATTGATATTTTCTATTTTCCATTTTTAGTGAAAATGAGTTATTTTTTGTACTAGAGGTCTGTAAATACAAAAACTACTAAAATATTTGGCTCAAATTCTAATTGGTAGTAAGAATTCAGTATTTTGAACAAAGTGAATAAGAATATTAAAAAAAGAAAAAGTTATTGCTGTCGTTATTATTTCCTGCAAAACACTTTTTTAAAAATAATTTTAAGATATAAAATTGATACTTTGATCTTTGAATTTAAATGCTTTATTTGTATATCGGTTCAGACTGCCAAAAATTCTAATGAACTAATGTACCGAAATTTAATTTTATTTTTCTAAAATGCCAAAAATATAATAAAAAAAATGTATTCAATTAATCAATTCTGTACAGTTTTTGCCGTAAAATGAACAGGAGAGCAGAAACATAAAACTAATAATAATAATCCGCATATTAAATCCCTGTGTTCACCCCTGAGCGCCACCACCCGGTAAGTATATTATGTATGTAAATTAACTTATTGTTATTATTAATCATATTATATAATATTTTGTACTGTGACCCCTGTGATGCACTGTCCTTGTCAGCAATGAATGCCCGTGAGTAAACGCCCGCACAGTACAAATATTTCATCATCATTACCGAAATCTGTGGCACACCCAGTAATGGGTATACTGGTGCTGGTGACCGGCAGAGCCAAACATGTAAAATCAGACTTTCCTAATTTCCTACTTTTTTAAGTAAAAAATGTAGGGCATAAAATTCTGCATCTGAATCAATAAACAAAATTAATTTTGTGCGCCTTGTAACGGCATAAAAATAGGTATGAAAATGTCGAAAATCACCCCAAAAATAGCTATAGCCATGGAATTGAAACAAAAAATTAACAAATGTTAACGATTTATCTGTCAAGCCAGGTTAATTTAATTTCATTATTATTATTTATAATTTCTGTTCAAGTAAACAAATATCAATTTAAATTAACAGATAATTGTTAACTGGAACAGAAATTAGAAATAATACCTAATAAAAATAAATTGCCCTAACATGACAGATAAATCGTTAGACTTTTGTTATTTATTTTGTCTCAATTCCATGGCTATGGTTTTTTTTGAGGTGATTTTCGACATTTTCATATCTAATTTCTGCCGTTACAAGGCATACAAAATTAATTTTGTTTATTGATTCGGATGCAGAATTTTATGTTGTACAACTTACCTAAAATAATAATTAGAGAAGCAGGAAATTAGGAAAGTCTGATTTTACATGTTAAAGTCCCATGTTCGGCTGTCCTTCTTACATCCAGTAATTCGTAGTAATCGTATTCATAAAAAGCAAGTTTGATTGTACGTATTAAAATAATTCCATAATCGTTACAGAAATAATGTATTTAATATTCTTCACATTCCTACAGTATATTAAAAAATAATATGGCTTCAACAAACAGAATAAAATTAATGTAACTGTATTCGCATTGCTAGCAGCGATCGATTATTCGTAAAAAAAACAGCTTGGACTTCTACAATTGCATATGAGAAGCAGGTTACGTTTTAGATGTTCTACTTAAGCCGTGTGGCTGACACATTCAGTAAACAACTGTACTTTGCTAATGACAGCTAAATTCTCTTCTTTTTTTTCTTTTGGATAGAGATTTTTTCGTATAGAATTTATTAGAATGAATATTTCTCTTGTGTACAGCTGTTAGCATTACGTAATTAGTTCTGGTATTGACAACCCCGTTTTAACCCTTTTTGATATTTTTTGTTATGCTTTATAAAAGTGTTGCATCAAAACATATGATACCAGGGTTAAAACAAACAGTCTATTTTCTGGCTAGTTTCTTAAAAATATTTGTGCTAAATATCTGGAGACTCATGAATGGCCTATAGTCTTAGAGCCTAAACAGACATAAACGAAGTTTCTGTTGTATTAATGATTAATAATAGGAAGAGTCTAAGGTTAAATTATAACTAAAACTAATACAATTACTGCATAACCTTAAAATTATAAAATAAATTATATACGTATTTCAAGAACTAAGTTCTCATCATTTAAGCGGAGTAGCTAAGATTACTCAACATGTAAACCATGCCATAGGTCATAACAACTGGAAAACAAGGGAGAGAACTGGGATTATATAGGGATGGGAGTCACAGGTGAATGAATACCAATTATAAACTAAGATTTAGCGTCCAATGATATTTAAGATTTAAACGTCCTATAAAATTTAAGTTTACATTAAATCGAATAGTTTTGAGATTGGTTTGGGTCCAAAATCTGCGTTTATCAAATTATTTTTAAATTGAAAAATGTTAGATAAAATCCAGGGCATCGAACCCGCCAAAAACTGGGTTCGGTTCGGGTTCGTAATTTATTTTTTGAGAGATGGGTTCGGGGGCGGTTCTGGTTCAAACATTAATAAAATTTGCGGTTTTGTTCCGGGTTCAGGTATTGGGTTCAGGTTCGGTTCGATCTAATGAAAATTGAATTAATGTTTTTTTGAATAACATTCTTTATATAGAAATAGTTTAAAATCCAAGCCGGAATTTGAAAATGAACCTGAAACGAAGCTGAACCCTGAATCCGAATTTTTATGCCTGGTTCGGTTCCGATTCGGGTTCAATTGAAAAATATATTTAAGGTTCGGATCCGGGTTTGGGTTCGCCAAAATGTTACGGTTTGATTCCGGTTTTGGTTCGGTTCAGGTTCGGGTTCAAAGCCTTGATAAAATCTGACAACGCGAGTGACAGCGGGTTAAATAAATATATTATGGCATATTACCCATGCTGGATGTACCAATCTGCTTTGTACACAGATATCGCTAATAATAATAATAATATTTTTCTACAGTCTACATAGAAAGTAGCCATTTGCGCTCTCTTTTGTCAACGCAAAATGTCACTTTGCCGCTCTAGCGCGACAAAGTAGACAAAACACTCGCTGTCTAAATTTCTAACTATACAATGTTGAGAAATGTCACTTGTCTACATTCTTAATGAAAACGTTTAGTCAGGAACTAATGGCACTGTAGTGACACATTTACCACCTTTACAAATCAATCAGACATATAACTGCTCTATCGGTATATTACATAGCCAAAAAAAATGTCGCACTATTATGAAAATAAAATAGGGCATTTATTTACAAAAACGAAAGTATAAAATGTTTAGATTAGATTGAAGCAATAGGTCAAGAAGAATAGGAAATAACGATAAATTAAAATTAAATATAAAAGACGTTTTTTCTTTATATTAATCCTTATTAATTGAGTAGTAGTGTAAGTACAAAGTGTACTTTTTATAATTTTTTGTTATGGTGGAGGACCCCACTGTGGCGACTGTAGAAAAAATCTTGTGTGTGTTTCGAGCGCAAATGGACTTTGTCGATTTCGAGAGAATGCCGCAACAACCTCTCAATCGACAATGTCCTATTTTGCGCTCTTAATACGCAAATAATAATAATAATAATTTATTTTCCGGGGACTACAAATACAATAGTATCAGAATAGTTAAAGTTACAATAAAAAAATACAAAGAATACAACAGAAATTTAACAGAGTCATTTTTATCCTATGTTATTAAGAAATTCGTCGATGGTATAGAAACCTTTATTTATTAAATATTGTTTGAAATGATTTTTGAATTTTTTGTTATCATTAATATCCTTCAGATATAGCGGTAGATGGTTATAAAATTTTGAACCCATAATGAAAGGATTATATTTTGCTTTATTTAAATTTACCTTAGGTACTAGAATATTATTTTTGCCTCGAGTGTTGTACTGATGTAAATCACTATGGGTCGGCAGTGTGTGTAATTGGTTTCTTATATGTAAAACAGTATAATAGATATATAGGGAAGTTAAAGTTAGTAATTTTTCTTTAATAAATATTTGCCTGCAAGACGACCGAAAAGGTAAAAGATAAATATTTCGGATTACAAGTTTTTGTAGGGTGAATACTCTAGTAGCAGTTTGACAGCCACCCCAGAAAATTATACCGTAACGCATAATGGAGTAAAACGTTGCAAAATACATTATTTTGGCTGTATGAGAGTCCGTTAAACAGCGTATTCTTTTTATTAAGTAGCATATCGAAGCTAAGGATTTACATATTTCATCTACGTGAGAATCCCACTTTAAATTTTCTTGTAAATGAAGTCCTAGAACTTTAGCTATTGTACCGTGTGGAAATTTACTTATAGCTTAACCTTAGTATAAGACAGTCATGGTAGTAATGTTTAGTAATAAATATTGGTTGTCCTCTTTTTGTGCCTCCTTCACAAACCCGTAAAACTATCATATGGAGCAACTAGTTGCATGGCACGGGTATGTGATGCTGTGGGCGTCAAATGCTTCGTTCAACGCCCAAACTATTGCATTTCTTCAATGCTTTTATTGTTTCTATTCCGTGGTTTTGTTCGACCCCCTCTGTAAGGCCTACAGCCATTGTATGTTCGTATTGTGACTTAGTTTTACTTTGAACTTAATGTATAGTGTTTGGAAAATTCATATTCTCCGGATATGGCTCCAGTACATTGGATACTTTGTTGACATTGGGAATTTTAAACAGAGGTAATTACTGTTTTATACCTATATGTTTGTACATTTTACATTTTCATATAAAAATGATACTTTTGTATATTTTATTTAGAAAAATTGTAGGGATAAAATTGCTGTACTGTTATTTTTAATCATTTTTATGCAAAGAAGATGAAAATAATACAAATTGTTCTTTAATAAAATATCTTGCATTATGTGTGGCTGCATAGCAAAGCAGATTGTCATTTTTTTAAATATTTTGACTCAGCCGTCGGCATATCGTTAATATTAAATATGTGCAGCTAAAACTGAACCCGAACCTGAACCGAAAACCCGAATTTTTGATGAACCCGAACCGAATTTAAACCGTTTTTAATTCAGATTCGGTTCATAGGTCAATTAAATGTACAATTACAAATAAATTTTTAATGTGATTTTACAATTAATATATATATATATATATATATATATATATATATATATATATATATATACAGTTTTAATTAAAAACCTGGCCATAGGCATTTAACATGGCAAATCAGTTTCTCCTTGCGCAAAAGTTCCCAAATTATTTTAGACAAAAATACTTCAAATAAATGTTGTAAAGAATTAAATTCTGCACCCGAATTAATTATATTTCACATTTGATACCGAGAAAATCAATTTTGAATTTTTCTGGAGATAGCTGATTTATAGCGGTAGCCATGGAACTCAAACAAAATTACGAACAATTGTATGCCATCTTACCTGTCAAAAAAAGTTTGTGTTTTGTAATTTTCGTTCGATAAGATATTTCTTTGAAAGTATGGAACAGTGTTCTCATGAAGAAAAGCTTGAGATTATAAAATGGTGGACAAATTTTGTTGTGTACACAATGCTCTTAACATATCTCTTTCATTTCCATACAAATGCACACGGTTTTTGCCTAGCTTGCCATCATAAATTCAAACAAGTGTTATTAGTGTTTCCATTAGTTGTTTCGATGTTTCCTACATTCATTTATTTGACAATGGATTTCATAAAGGTAGTAGCAGAAGGCTTAAAAATAGTAAGAATTTGGAATAACGTAGATGTGTGATGTAGATGTAAAGAGCATAAGAAAACATTGAAAATAAAATGAAAATTTTACTTTTTGTATATTTGACAGCTTAACAGATATAAAAATTGTTACTATTTGGTTTTAATTTTGCCTTTATATACACATTATAACGTAATTATAATATAGTAAGTAATATGCTCGATATAATAAATAATTTTGTATTTTCCGGGAAAACCTCAATAAAGCTGATCTCATTTTATATATTTATTGTATACGTTTTCCCCGAGTGCACTGAATAATTAATCAATATATTAGTGCTAGTATATTGTATTTAAGTCTTTCATTATTTACTGCCCCATAAATACATACCATATGCGCATTACTAGATTGTAAACTACTTTGCCAAATACGTAACAGTAATTTTCAATAAATACACATTATGTCGCAAGTTATTTGTAAATAAAATATTAAATGTTTTAGTATTTTGGTGGATTTGTAATTAGATAAAGAATATATTATTTAGCACATGTTACGTAGTATTTATTGACTTTCAAAATATGGTTTCAATTTTAAGTATCGCATTCAATAATTACGAGGATGAATCAAATATAAACGGAACTATCTTTTTAATTCTGGGTTTATTTTAAAAAGTATACAAAAACATATTATTTTTTCTAAATAATCTCCCGCCCTAGAAACGCATTTTTCCCAACAGATTGGGAGCTTTTTAATCCCTTCATCGTAGAAACTAGCGGGACCTTCACATAGCCATTGGAGAACAAACTCCTCCACCGCACGGTTATCGTCGAATCGATGGCCTCCCATCGCTTCTTTGAGGGGCCCAAGTCACATGGTGACAAGTCGGGATTGTAGCGTGGATGTTCCAACGTTTCCCAGCCAATTCTGCTCAATTTTTGCCTCGTAGTGTTTGCTGTGTAGAGCCTACCGTTGTCATGAAACAAAATAACATTTCTGACAATTTGCGTTTTTCTTTTCCTTCGATAGGACAATTTTGCGGCATCCAGTAAGTTGCAATAATATTGCGCATTAAATGTGCGTTTTTCAGTCTTCATGAGATTCCGTACCGCCTCGATGTTGACTTCGGTAACGCTCATCCTTTGGCGGCAATCGTGGCTCTGATTCTCACCCTTCAGAGAACTCCTTATGCCAAGCAAAGATATGGGTCCTTAAAAACGTGTTGTCCCTGCACTGGACCTTCAACCTCCGCAAAATTTCGGTTGGACTTACGCCTTCCTTGGCCAAAAACTTGATAATAATCCGTTGCTCCACAGAGACATGCCCTTCTTGTTCGCTCATGGTTTTCTTTAATACTAAAGAGACCTAAGCGAATTGGGGTCATGTCTACCCCCTTCCTAACAGCCCAAGCTACCTGTTAATCAACTCCATACGGGTCTATGACCCCTCTGGAATTAAAAAGAAATCAGTCCCATTTATATTTGATTCACCCTCGTACATGTAGGTATTTAAAATGTTATTTTGTACCAGTTTGCATTTTGTACCAAAGCAGACAAAAATACTTCCATATTCTGGTTACCTAAAACAAGACTGCTAATTTAAAAATGTAGTTCATCTATTTATGTGAAAAGTGACTGACTTACAAATAATTGTATATGAAATAATATGTAAAAAAAAAACTACATAATTCATATGACAGTAAGTATGGACAAAAGTAGTTTTTAAAATTTTCTTCACAATTGTTTCGTATTTATTATTCTCATATTGTGCACTACAATATAGAATAATTAATAAAAATTTCTGAGCTGTTCCTTTATTTATTTGTATTATGCACGTACGTGGTTCCATGGCTTAGGTTTTTTTAAATAAAAATTAGTTCAGTTTGTGCTTCAATTTCGCTTTAAAGTACAATTTCTCAAAATAAATGAACTATCGAAAAATGTTCTTCTTTAACGATCTAATTTTACTCGACTTTGGAAAGACCGGTATGTGTACTAATGACTCAAATATTTACGTATTTGTGATATTTAGAAAATAGTTTGAAAATCGTCCGCTGGTAAAGTTAATAGGCCAGTGCACCTATGTGGTTTCTATTTCTAGAAAAAAGAGGTAATAAGACTAGATCCATTTGCTATTTACTCACTATCTGCCAGTTCTTTTCAGTGTCAATGCCACTAACATACCACTGCCAAGTCCAAAGTATTGTTGGCGTGTGCGTGCATGTTCGCAAAAATAGCAAAACTGTAGTCTTTGTGCGAAATCCTTGCCGAAAATGATTCACAATCAACAATTTTTCCTTTAAGGATAGCTTTAAAGTAAATTCAGGTCATAAGAAATTTATTACAATGTTACAGATGTACTTCTTCATCTTCCCTGACTTATGTCAATGGTTTTTGTTAGTAGGCCTTGGAATAGATTTTAATTAACTGTTTGTAGGTCAGATCTGTTGATTTAATTAATTTACTGTGATTTAAATATTTGAAAGCGGCCAAAATGATGTAGGTACTTAACGTGAAAGATTTAATGTTATTTTTGCAATTGTCACAATTTTAACTTTTGTGATGAAATTATAAGTGGACATCCCACTGACACTTTAGTGTATACAAAATCTTAAGAAATGGAGTGTCACAATTTTGCTATTAATAAAGCATTTGTCACCAAATTTTCATTTTGTATATCTTTCAAAATTTTATTAAATATCTGATTAAAATTATTCTACAATACATATTTTAGCAAGTATGCTATTGTATTATATATACATATTTTTATAATACTAGTATATAATTTTTTATAATTTGTTATTTCCAAATAAATTTAATGTGAATTAAATGTCAATTTGACACGAGATATTGTTTTAGAAATAAAATTAAATTAGAAAACGGCGAATGGCAATATTCTGTTTCCTTCTTTATTATCTTTTCTCAGTAAAATTACGATTCAAGATAAATTTAGATTTAGATTTTTGAATTTAATAGTGATCAGACAGACATACGTTTCTCTATTCATAGCCTACTCCGAATTAGTTTTTTTTTTTTATACAGCGTATAATGTAAAAACAAAGACAAGGAATACGAAAAGAATATGTAATTTTTGGAACTGTAGTATTGGATTTTATCGGAGCCGAAAAAATTGTCACACACACACATACAGACATCATTTGACGGAATCTAAAACTGGTGCTGTGAGGATCTGACAAAACTTGGACCCGAGTATCCGGATATCCGTAAATTTAATTCGGATATGGACCCGGATCCTAATTTGGATCCGGATCTGGACTTGGATCCGGATTCGATGTTTGTTTACGGATCCGGATCCAAATTTTAATTCTGGATCCGATTTTTCATTTTGAATGTGAAGGCATACCCTTTTAAAATAGCCAGGTAGTTTGTGCAAATGTAAAGAAAAATAATTTATATTTTCACAGAGTCCTGTTTAGTAAATGATTAATAAAAAAATGTATTATTACACACATAAAGTAACATATTATTATGACATACTCATATTCGAATCTAAGATCCGATTCTAAAATCCGTTTCCAAGATTCGATACTCAGATTCGGATCCAAAATCCAATACTCAGATTTGGATCCAAAATCCGATACTCAGATCCGGATCCAAAATCCGATACTGAGATTTGGATCCGAGATCCGGATACTTTAACATTCAATTATCCGGATATTTTTGAATCCGAAACTATCCGGATCCGGATCCCACCACTACCTAAAACGTGCTTATTCATTAAAATCTCAGCATCGAAGTTTTTGAAAAAAGACAAGGTAAAATTGAGGATATAATCAAGTGTTTGTTTTTTATATTAAAAATCTATAAATTTGATAATTCAGATAAAATAATATGTCAGTCACATTTATGTACTATTGTATGTAGCAACGTTAAGTTATCCTTATTTATAATAAAAAAAAATATCCAAATAAAGAAATGATATAAGGTAAAACAAAATTTCTTTATTTTTAGTATATAATTTTAAGTTGTGCCTATCCTAACAATTTTTCTTTTACTATTTTTCGTTAGTTAAAATCAAAATAAATTTACGCTTGATTAATCCACTTTACTAATTTTGTGACGATCGGACGTCTTCAGACATCAGTTGTCTGAAGATGTCTGAAAGGACGAAACGGTCGTCACACAATAATTAATAAAGTGGATAAATTAAGAGTAAATTTGTTTTTATTTTAACTTATTAGAAATGTTCCACCAAGTGCCGATTACAAATTCTCTTTCAATAACATATTCATTTACATCATATTAATCATTCTTATTTATTGTTTCTAACAACAAAAAAATTAAACAATAAAAAAGAATCACGTAAAACATTTTATAAGTGAAGATGTTTCCCAGCAATTTAAAAATATTGATAGTTCCGCGACCTCTTGGCCTTGATAATAAGTCGCCAAAAGATTCATACCTACCTGCTCATTAGTTTTTCTGACTCATGGTTTCAGATCAAGGAAAAATCTCCTTATGTTTGTTGTAGACTGCGCTACGTCAAAATTTAAATATCAAAAATTGTTTCGAATTTGTTCTAGAGAGCAAGGAGTACACAGTTATGCAATGTGTCTGTATTTTTTTTTATTTGAATAAATTGGAATAACACAAACAAAAAAACTGGTTAGAGAGAATATTCATAGTCTAATACAAGCTGTAGAAAGATTGTACTTTGTACGTAATAAGGTGATCATAGTAGATTCTAGTAATGTATATTTAGATATGAATTTACTTAACTATGATATTTTATTGTTTTATGAAAGGAAGTGTCTAAGGACGCGTTAATGTGTACCTAATATCGCTAAAACTTCATCACCGCGTATGATCTGACATTTAAATTAACGGGCATTGTGTAAATTTTGTACGCAATGGGGTAGTTATATGTTAAAATTTAATGAAATTTTTATTTGTATATAATTTATGAATCATAATAAGATATATACTACAATAAAATCGCCATTTATGATGTAAATATTTCAAAAAAGTTATTTAAAATATGATTCAAATCAACCTCATCTCTGTGACGTCACGCTTACATATGTAAAGCCGCAGATGTCGCTAGTGTCGTTTTACAGCGATGGGATGTGACATGTCAAAATGACAGTTGATGGTGATACTGACGCCATGGACATAACCTTATTTCTATTTATCAACTGTAAAACAAAACGTCGTTACAAACTTGCTCAAACAAAAATAAATAATTAAGAATATGTGCTAACTTGACAGCAATCTAACCTAACAAACAAGTTCCTCTTACCCCGAAAGACATACGTCGCAAAATATCTTTGTCATACTTCGAGCAGCACGTCGGAACTAAGTTGCAACGGAAACAGCAAGAGTCACAGTGGCGGGAATAGATATGTGCGATATTTTCAGTATTTTTTTTTTCTCATTTAAAAACAAAAATTGCGCAAAAAATATGGTTCGGTTTAATATTCGAGGCGAGATCGTTATAACAACTGCGAGAAGCGAGAAAACTCGCGAGATTCTCGTGATTCTCGCAAGTGTCTCGCAATAAAAAGGGTTGGTAACTTTATAGCTTTGATTCGTAAATTCAATGAAAAATGGACTGGAGAACAATTTACAAAGGGTGGAATCAACGCTGATTCGTGCATAGAACACATGAATGTGAAAATCATGAATCCACTATATTTTTTGACTATCGAGAGTCTATTAGTATCGGCGTAAAATGAGGATAAGCAAAATAAAGAAAAATCGGTTTTGCATCCAACAGAACTAGTTTTCTCCAACATTTCAGTCCTTCCTTCATCCCAGGTCTTATCGTCCATGAAAAGTTAGGGATGTTATAATAAGCGTCGATGGAAGCTAACACGGAGCGAAGCAGAGGGATTGGTTTCTGGCAAATTCCCAGTATATCGGATTTTGATGACTGAATCATACTTACATTGTGGCATATACTTTTAGTTACAAAATATATTTTTTTAATTTTTAATTGGTTTTGCTTAATACAGAATGCATGAACAGATGTTCGTATTGAAATACTTTAGAAATCATAAGTTTGTAATAATTATTTTAGAGGCAAATTAATTAATTTAGTAACTTGTCAGATTTTCTGGTGAGCGTAAATGAATAATATATGTTCGTATTGAAAACATTTGATCAGAATTTTGTGTTCTAAGTTCTACAACTGAAAATACACGACGACGGAACGACTGGTGCGAACTTGATGTCTTTTGCAGTTAAACTGTGACGTAAATACTCAGTGCGCAAGCGCTTATTTTATAGCGAGACTCTCGCTCGAGAACGAGACGAGGCCTAAAAAAATATGCGAGATCGAGATTACAGATCCGAAAACGAAACGAGTTCGATATTTTATATTTCTCGTCTCGTCTCGCGTGCATGAAATTGTAAAATGCAATGAATATTTTAAAATTTATTTATAATTTACTTTGCATAAATGACGTTTTATGCGATAAATAATTATTTAGTTATATGTTAAACTATAATTAACGTTATCATGTATGTTAGATATAACTATTTTGCAGGTCATTTTCTACAAAATTTCCCTTTTCTTTCACTATGCAAATAACTATTAATATGAAATTAATTACTATTATAACAATTTATTATTCATAATTATAATAATAGAAAAATATATGATTTGTTTATACATTTTTCCTAACAAATTAACAGTGCAGTTCAGCGTTCAGTATAAATAAATATTTCATACGTTTTTCTATTTTTAACACTACAGCTGTTAAATCATATTTAAACTTGAGAGAGTTTTGATCTTAGAAATTATTGTGACTCATTATTACGATGCACTAACGCTGATGCAAAACATTTAAATTGGGTGTAACAACTGTATTTAAAGTGTAATTAACTTAGTTAATTATTATTTATACCTCTAAGTACGGTTAAATAGAAAAATAAAATAAAAAAATGAACTTAAAATGAACACTTTTATTTACACGAAATTAACACCAACTTCCATTGCACCCAATACAGGTTGTTCATTTTATTTTGTCCACTATTGCTATCTCGAGAACTATAAGAGGTACGAGGTCCAATTAGAATACAAATAGTTTAATACAACTGGTAAGGATTAAATTGTGTAAGAATATGAAAAATAATATGAGCCAAAGTCACACTAATTTGTAAACTCTGCAAACGAGTTTGAATGTTGAGGTTATGTTCTTAACTGTCAAACGATCGTCACATGTTCTACAAAAATGTTGAAGTAACCGAGAATCCCAACCTAACTTTCTTCAGCTGGACTTAGCTGAACGATTAACCTCACTTTCACCTTGAGCGAATCTACTATACATGGAAATGGTCGTCGTTCCCATATCAGGATGTTTGCTTACTGCTACTACTGATTGTCCCACTTACCACAAACAGAAATGTACTACACGTTGATGATTGAGTCATCGAATGATATATTTTTAAAACTACAAGTAGATTAGTTCGAAATATGAGCATGAGTACAAGTTGTTCCTTCAAGCATAACGTACCAATTTAGAAAAGAGTAGTACTTTGAACTATTTATAGACAAAACTTAGATAACTAAAACTAAACTAGGGCAAGGTACGATGGACTAAACTAGATTGACTGAACTCATTATTGTGGAGCATTTACGTAAAGTTCAAGTTCGTTTAAATCAAGGGTTTATTCACGTTATCTAACTAAAACTTTATATGCTTTTATTCCTATATTTAATATGTCACACGGAATATCTTTTGGTTTAACGAATCACTAATTTACATATTTTTCATATACAGGGTGGTAATTAAAAACCTGTTTAACATGGGGAATCAGTTTTTTCTTGCGCATAAGTTCCCAAAAATATTTCAAATAAATGTTGTAGAGAATTAAATTCTGCCAAATTAGTAATCAGATTTTATTTTTGACATTTCATAACCAAAAAAGACAATTTCAAAGTTTTTTTGAAGATGCTGATTTATAGCGATAGCCATGAAATTCAAACAAAATTTGTCCAGAGTAACATCATTTTAAAATCTGAAGCTTTTCTTCATGAGAAAACTGTTCCATGCTTTCAAAGAAATATACAATTGTTCGTAATTTTGTTTAAGTTCCATGGCTATCGCTATAAATCAGCAATCTTCAAAATATTTTAAAATTGATTTTCTCGGCTATGAAATGTTGAAAATAAAATCTTTATTTATATATAAATCATTCTAAACCATTGGCCTGGTTTTTATTAGAAAAAAAAGTGTTTTTTATAAGAACTTTTAGTTTGCTAATTCGTATGGAATACATCTACTTCTTATGGCATATACAGGGCCTTTCCTTTAAATAACCAGCGCTTTTTTGGGCGAACTAATGGTTTTCGAGAAAAATGTTATATAAAAAAATGATCAAGAATAAGGGGTTAATTTGTCAGTAATCACAAACAGAATATTCAAGCAGTGGTCTCTAACGGTAGAACAAAATTAAATATTTTTAAATGGTACCCTATATAATTGTTTAGCCCATTATATAGAGATTTTTTTTATTTCAACGATTTAAATATTGTATAGGATGAATAACAATTATTTCGAGAAAAATCGTGTTCAAAATAAGAAGTAATGTATTGCAACGTATCAAATACCTTTGTATACATAGCCTATTGCAATATTGTAACATTTTTAATTCTTAATACCATTTGTCTGGAAATAATTGTTATATAACCCTATACAATATTTATATCGTTGAAATCAGAAAAAAAAATCGCTATATCTAATGGGCTACAAAATTGTATAGGGTACCATTTAAAAATATATAATATTGCTTTACTGTTTGAGAACTATTTATTGAATTTTCAGTTTGTTATTACTAATGAATTAGCCTCTTATTCTTGATCATTTTTTTTGTATAAAACATTTTTGTTTAAAGTTATTAGTTCGCCCAAAAAAGCGCTGGTTGTTTTCAAGGAAACACCCTGTATATCTGTGGTGTATAAACTACCTTAGGAATAAATATATAACCATCTTAAATGTGAGAAATTAAGAAACACTTGCCAAATAAATGTGAAAGTTTATAAATTTAAATAAAAAATATATATGTTCCTACATAAACTAGTGTGTAATAAAATTTAAGTAAAATAGTTTTACGAGTATACCTATTGTTTTAAAATTACATATTTGAAAATAAAACAAAGAAATAAAAATTTTGTAATAGTTTGTATACAGGTGGAAATTTATAAATTACGCCACGAGAAAAAAAATTACATATATAATTAAAATATTTTTTTATGTGAATCGCAACCTGCTGAATATATAAATTTGTGATTGTAATTTTTAGTATGTGTAAGGATTGATAAAAAGTAAATGCACTAATTTTAATGCATATATTTATGCATAAGTCACTAATAATGACAACATAAATTTTATCTGAATTACTCGATGTACATATTAAATTTATGACTCTATTGTTAGGTATAGGTATGTACAAACACTGATAAAACATGAAACAGCTGCTTAAAGTTATTAATATAGTCTACTCAAGTCGTAAAGAAATGTACAATAAAAAATGGAACAACAATTTTATAATAGCAGATATAATAGCATTCCAAAGCAATATGCATATATTTTTATGTGTGAAACAAAAAGTTATTTTTGCCAAAAAATTATCTCTTCTCGCTATTACACTAAGATAAAACTAAGAAAACAACAAACAAATACGACCGTCACTTGTTTACAATTTTATATGCATTTGAAATTTTTATTTTTAGCTAGTGCAGTGCACTTGATTCCGAATGTTGTATGATTTTATTTTCTTTATATACCATCTGCACAACATTGCAGTATGATATTTTAGAAATTTATACGAATTATTAGTGTGTTCGAAAATTCAACCGCGGTTATCGTAGTCATTTTACACGGTAACTGAAAGGTTACGGTTTTCGCGGTAAGCGGTCGAACGCATTGCTATTCATGGTTATTAATAACTGTCAAAATAATTTTAGTTTATATCGCAGGATATTTTTGTTCGATACTGTTTGTTTTTTGTACCAAATACAGTACTCGGTTGTTTATAGACACAATTTACCTTTAAATGATGTCAAAGAACAACGTGTGTATACTTCAAAAGTTAGGTTAGATTATAAATTACCACAAAAACCGTGCTCTGACCATGGTTCCAGCGGTAATTAAAATTTACCACACATTTCAGTTACCGCGTTCGAAAATAGTGCCGGTAACCTGAAAAATTTTACCGGTACCGTCGTGGTTCAATTTTCGAACGTGCTATATGTAATTATAATATTAAGGGCCGGTTGTTCCACCTATAGTTAAACATTCGGTTAAAAATTATTCTATTGATAACTTCAGTTTGCGTTGTTCCACTTATGGTTAAAAGTTACCAGTAAGATAAATTTATAAATAATAACTAACAGTCAGTCAAATTACCAGTAAAGTATTTTATCCAAAGAACATTGTACCGAGTGCACACGAATGGAAACACGGAACTGAAGAGAAACGGAACATATAGTATGGAACGTTTGTGTTTTGATGATATAAGCTGTTTGTTAATATTAATAATTATTATAATAAATCAGTACAACGGTGATAATAAAGTATTGGATTTCATTTTTTATAATATTAATTTTCGAAAACAGTATACAGTACGAGAAAGATGTAATAATTTTGAAAATTGGGATGATTCAGAATTTTTTGAGGTTTCGAATGTCAAAGATCTTTATTTGTTATATAAAATTAAAGGTCAAATATTGTTCTTATCTATTAGGTAAGTTTAAAGAAAGCATAATTTGAGAAATAAATAATTATTTGTCTACATTTGTTTTTCTGAATCACGAATCACGCTGTACCTTTACGATTTTATGCAACAGGCTGTATATCGTAGATACTGGCCACAACTAAAACTAAAATAATTTTCTAATTGATTCCAGACATTGTCTTTTTTCTTTCCAAGGGACGGAATCTGCCTGGACTCAATTATATTTTTATATTTGTCGACTAATTTAATTAAATTAGTTCTTTCCGTGTTAGTAAACTAAACTGCTCTTTCTCGTTATGTATAATTTTCACCACTCATTTTTGCAAGTCCTATTTATAATTTTTTCTAAACGTTCAAACTGTGATTTAAACTACAACTGCACCAAAACACAGACAAGCGAAAAAGTAACCACATTTCTATTAAAATTGTAACAGCCAAGTTGCCAACTTTTCAAAAATAACTCTACCCTAACACAATTTTAATCTTTCTGATAGCAATCTGCCAGTTAGCTATCCGGAGAATAAAAAAATCATGGAACAACCCAAAAATCTTATTCTCTAGTTGAGACGGTAGAATAAATTTATCTAATAGATAGTAAACTGCTACTTTATCTGAACTGGGCCTAAATGATAGCATATAATGATAATGTAAGATTGAAACAAAGAAAAAGGGTTATTATACAGGTGTTTCAAAAACTTCCAGAGGTTGTAAAGGACATTAAAACAGTCACGTTTTATTAAACCCATGTCTACAAATGCGCTGTTTTAGCAGTAAAGGAAGAAAATGTAATTATATATATATATATATATATATATATATATATATATATATATATATATATATATATATATATATATATATATATATATATAAGTTCATTAATTTTATTAAAAATATACTTTTTGGATAATATATTGTAATCTGTAATCAATTACAAGACGTTATCTAATATCCCATACAAATTTTATTAGTTCGTTTTGAAAGGTGTTTTTGAAAGAAAGTCTACTATATATTTCTATTAATTGTTTCCTATTTATAATTTCCATACTTACATATAACAGACACAAAGAAAAAGAAAAAGTTTATTTTCATTCGTAACAAAGGAATCAATTTATGTCCATGAATGTTTTTAGTTTAATAAATAAACACAAAGAAAATATATGTTCCTTTCATTTGCCAATATTGCAACTACTAAGCGACATTTATTAGGAAACAATAAAAATTTCTGGAATAATCTCTCATTTTGATAGAAAAATGTATGGTGATTATAAACGTATTAAAAATGTCATATTATTTGACTATTATAATATTCTGGACATCTAAATTGCATTTTAAAGATCTGAAGTTGAATTCGACAAATTTTAATTGGTGTAAGCAGACAGTAATGACACAAGTGCTATTTGTGCACCAATTAAAAATAAAATAAGATATAGAACACCTTCTTTTATTATTTTAACTGTGGCACTTTTGTTTATGTATAACTAAATAGGTGATACTTTTTTTTAAAAAAAATGTTAATATATTTAAATGTAGAAAATATAATCTTTTAAGGATAAATTCATACATGGCTGAAAGACGTTAAAATATATTTTTTTCGTTTCAAAACTTTCAAATGATTCATTCTCTATGAGCCAAGCTCATAACATTTGACTAAATTTTACTTAACTAAGAGTTACTTACTAAAATAGGTTAGTATACTACCAGTGATACTGGTTCTCATAAGTTCACTACTAGCTTATTTTAACTAGTTGTAAAGTATATGTGGCAAGCCTGTACTATTAATGAAAACGTTGAACGAGAGGGATAAATATATAGAGAAATAAACATGTTAGCATGAGTATTTATTGAATATGAAAAGTAAGATTATTTAAAAAATAAACGGGAGCGTGGGGAAAATTGAACACTAGACGAAAAAATATTTTTATTAAATTTAATTGAAGAAAATTTAGAAATAATAGTGAACAAAAGTCAAGATTTTAAAAGAACATTTTTAATTGTAACAAAAAAAATGCTTGATTACAATAATGAGAATGTGATTCCAACAAAGAAAATTACTAATCACACAAAAAATTGATTATAATAATTGTTCCCGTATGTATTTATTCTAATTACAACAGAAATTTTTGATTACAATAAAGAAAATTTGATTGCAATAATAAATATCAGACTACAGGTGGCAAAATCGTTAATCCGCCACTGAAAATGGCAAGCAGAAGAAGAAGGTATTACTCAAAAGAAGAGCGAATTAAGCAGCAGTGGCTACGTAGAGTAATACAAACTTGTAGTTCTGCATACATACTACCACCGTTTCTAGATATTTTTCTTACAGTCTCTTTTGAAAATCTGAATATTTTTATACTCCACCCACCTTTACATCTTTTTAAATAATTTTTAATTATCACGACAGTCTTCTGATTGACAGGTAATAGTACTTAAAATTGTCTTTTGTTGCTACTAATTTCTCTTTTATTTATTGAGTTATACTTGTACTAATTTCACTTTATGAGTGCAAATAATTTAATAGCGACTAGTTGCAATCATTAGTAGTGCTTCTAATATTTAGAAAAAAGTTATGAGCTTCGCTCAGAGACTTTCAGCCGTATTCATAGTGCCGCTGTTCGAGTTTAAACCAGGTCTATCTCAAGTCTAACTTAGACCGGCACAAACAGTTATTCATAGAGGCAGTTTACCGCTAGTACGGGTTTAAACCTAGACTAAAATTTAGACCTCCTCGCACCCTAGTTTATTGTGGGATTAAGTCAGTTGACAATAGTATGAAAATAGAATTTTGTTTAATGTAAATTATTGTTATTTAATATTATTTTTTTGGTAAGTTATATGTTATAAATAATTTTATATTAATGTTTACAATATTACTTTGCCATGAATTTGTAGCTCATATTATTGCCTTTTAGGAAGTTCATGATGGATAATTATCTTCAAGAATTTTTTGATCATGGTAATGATGTAGAAGATATTAAAAATCTCGTTAAAAACGTAGTGGAATATCGGAAAAGGAACCGGGTTTATTTAAATCATAATCTGAGATATTTATTAATATCGAATAGAAAAATTATAGGTTGGTAAAATAAAACTGTAATATATAAAAAAGAGTTAATTAACAAATATAATTTGGTTGAAATCCATGTATGTTGTTATTGTTAAGTATTATTATGGAATGTATTTAATTTTTGAACAATTTTTTAAAACTCACTTGATGAAGTCGCATGTGGCGTACGAAACCGGTCGATTGAGATAAATAAATAAAATTTGACTGCAATTCAGTTATTTTCATTTAAGTTTTTTATTTAATTTAAATTATTTTTTATTTTCATCATTTCACATTTACATAAGTAAATTTTGGGGAAGGGATGTTTGCTTGGATATTGATGAATTATTGAATATTTAATTTGTATCTACTGGTTCTAATACTTATATTTTATTTTTGGTAGTAGTAGGGGCGTTAATTTCGGGGAACTGCAAATTATGTTCGTCTATATTTACAACAAATCCATCTTTCCTTGTAAATCCTGATGTACTAAAACCATGAATATATGTTACCTCAATCAACATACAAATATTAATTTCGTAGTTAAAAGCTAATAAAAAGATCTCAATGCAGTTTTAGTTATAAGAAATCAGCGCAGTGAACATCAGCTGTCATCACAAAATTAAAAATTGTATTCACTACGCATGAGCAGTGCATTGGAAGGCCATGGCCGACTAGATAGACTGGTTTAAGTTCGATTTACTTAGACCAGGTTTAAACCAGGTCTAAATTTGACTATGAATAACCATTTTTAGACCTGGTTTAAACCAGGACTACGTAGACCTGGTTTAAACCTAGTTTTTCTCCTTTACTATGAATACGGCTGTTTATATTTATTTGTGATTTCAATACCATGGCTAATACTATTATTAAAGAAGTAACTTTTATAAAATTTTAAATGGGATTAATGTCAAAAATTAATAGACCCACTTTTGCGCAAGGAAAAACTGTTTTCGTGTTACACCCAATATAACAAAGAATTATACAGTAGAATCCGCCTATAATGGACTTCAGGGGACCAAGGAAAATAGTCCATCATAGTCGAGTGTTCATCTCATCAGAATAATTACTAATTAAACAAATGCATATTCATGTTATTTCATTGTCATATTTTTATTTAAAAAAAAGTAACTAGGTACAACATAAATCTATGTACCTATTCGTAAACAGGTATACATAAGTACGAAAATAAAAGCGAAAAACTTATTGTAATACATACATATGTACATACTCATATATTTACCATTACATATTTTGAAAAAAGTCGGTTGGTTTTGGTTGGATCCACGGTTTGGCAATATAATCTTTATCTAGAAGTTTGACTTTATTTTAAGTACCGAATCGCTCCGCTTGTAATGGACAAAATATCGAATTTGGGTTCATTATAGGCGAAAGTTTATTATAATCGAGTTCATTTTAACCGAGGATTTTTCACGTGTTTGTGCTGGGACTTTAAAAAGGGTACATTATAACAGAGTTTCTATTACAGGCGAGTTCATTATAGGTGGATTCCACTGTACTTTGAAATAAAATACAGGGTATCCGGATTTCGAAAAAATCTATCTTATCTTATATATATCTTATCTAGTAACCCATGAAAATTAAGGCAAAACAATGGTCCCCCAAAGGCGCACTATATGTTCCATTTAACCGAAGTCCTGTTTCTTATAGTTTCCGAGTTCCCAATGGTGGCCTTCGAAATCCGAACACCTGTATAGCATTAATTACATTTATTTGATAAAATACAATGACAGTGTCAAGGACTGATAACACCGTTGCCTTATTCAAAAAATTATTAAAAGATAACAATAATATTCTTCTTTTACTGATAAGTTAGAAATTATTAAATTTGTTGCTTTTTTCTCGCTATTATATATTTAACCGTCTAAATAAAGTACCTAAAAATAAAATTTGTAGGTTACACAAAATATACGATGTACTTAAAATTTGAAACGCAACTAACACAATGGAAATTGTATTATCCTTACATTTTATGAAGTCAAATAGTTGGCCATTTTCTATATTCGCAGATTAAAGTTTACTGCGTATGTTTATATTATCATGTACGTCAAATTACTTGAAACGTCATATCTCATTAATTTATGTAGGAAATGAATCATTATTAATGTAGTCTAATCAAAAAAAATATGATCCAAATGTAACTTATTTTAGAAAAAAATAGTACCCAATATATTTAATTTTTTTTCGAACTTAAGCCCAATTGAGTAAGGTCGGGATTTTTTTTTTGAAAAAGAATAAACAATACAGTTATTTAATTTATTTTATGGGACAAATATTGAATATATACAAATTTTGAAAAAAAAAAGTCTCCATACGATAATAAAAACATTATTGACGAGCAATTGAATCTACCCAATTTTGGATCACGGATGGCGTTGTACTCCGTAATTCGTCTTGTAGTTTATTTTTTAATTCTTTTTTAGTTTTAATAACAAGGTAACCTTTATTATAATTGTTAAAAAATAAGCCAATTTTCCTACTCTCGTTGACTATATATCCCTAAAACATAATGCTGCAGTGAACCGATCTGGCATTAGGAATTATCTAGGCGATTCTGTCCGACCAGTAGCCGGATAATCCGGTATTCCGGTCAAATCCCGAACCGGTACATCCGTAACATTAACAATGCTACTCGGAAAGCAAAAAAGAGGAGTCGTGGTCAGGAATTTTCACTGCTGACTTCGCAGCTCCGAATAATGTCATGAAGAACAAAAATAAGTTCTTAGACAAAGATTAAACGCAAAACATTAACTTGGAAATTAAAATGACTGTACTTTCCTTTAAATTCATGTTTACAAACTCGCATTGTGGGTAATTGGCACAAGGATCCCAAAATATTCACAAATCAAAGATAACCAAAACAAACATAATTCAGATTTCTCAATTCAGTGTCGTAAAATATCAGCTGTTTATTAAGAACTATATTTAACTCGTTGAACAAATGTTTCTTGAAAAACTAATCATATTTATGTTTATATTAGCGACCTTCAGTCTACATAATCACTTGCACTGTTGTGGCTTGAATTTGGCAGGGTTACAAAACAGGGTCATCAGCACAACGCACTACGCGAATGGCGCATTGTTTGATAAAGCGCCGAACGCCGAATCCGCTGCCACCAAAATTAGACTATGACCTTACGAAAACTAGGAGTTTTACGTGATATATGATTTGTATTATAAAGTAAACAAATAAAGTATATATTCTCTTGCGCAAAGAGTGTAGAAATATTTTAACTTATTTGTAGTATTTCAGACGAGTCGAGACATTCTCGAATCTCGTCTTTTTGATCTCACGAGACGAGACGAGACTTACATGTCGAGATTCTCGACAATTATTCCGAGATTTCCCGACAATTTTTTTTATTTTTAAAAATACATTTTTTTTTAAACTATTGGAACATTTTGTATTTTTTTTTTTATCAAAATGATCATATTTTTGTAATTATAAATAGAAACAGAATCGCTAAAATTTCTTAAAATACAACTACCTACTACTTTCCTGACGTCACAATATTCACATTCACTTACTAAGTGTTACACCCAGTAATTGGTAAAAAGCGTGATGATATATTTATTTTAATAATTTATTATTTATAGGGATTCTTTTTAATAAATAATGTTTAAATAAGCAAAAGATACAATTGACATCACATGAAAGCATGAAACAGACATGCGTGAATATTAGAAACAGATAAAACATGGACTATATATAATATTTCCATGTACAATTTGTTTATTGAACACATTTGATTTGCAAACAAAACTCATTTATTTGTTTTGTTCTTCTTTCATTTTCCTTATTTTTAATTTTCGCGCCAATGAAACTTCCCAGCTCAAACGTTTGTACTCTAGGTCTCAACTTTTTAATGACTGTATATTATTTGCGTGTAAAAATAAACAGACATTTAATTTTAACTTGTTGAACAAGTTTTTTTTTTAATTAATAAATTTAAACTAAATATTCATATGGCCACCTAGAATATTTGAATAAAAATAATATCTAATATTTTTCAATAATAGGTTTGTTCCAACATACAATCAAATCAGTACGGAACGCATGCGCAGTATTCGAAAGAGAACGCATTCTTCGGACAGTTCCGTATTGATTTGATTGTATGTTGGAACAAACCTTATATCATTTTTCTGAATTTTTTCATATTTTTGATGTACATACTTTTAGTTGAAAAGAGAAAAAATGGCAGTTTATATTTTAATAAAATAATTATAGGTTGCTATTTAACAAATAAAAGTTGATAGTCGTATCTCGCAAACCTGACTTTATAAAAATTATTTACATCTGCCATCAAATAGTATATTTAAGTAAAAATAAAACTTTTATAATTAGTATTTTTTTTCAATTACTTATAATAAATATGTTGAAAGTGTGGATATCCAGACTCACCCTGTATATTATATGTCTATATGGTTATTAAAAATACTTTATAGTTATTTATATGAAACCCTATATGAAGACATTGCAAATTCCTTGAAAAGTATATTATTACTATTAGGATTAAGAATATATAATAAACAACGCATATAAACTACGCTACGCCCGTATCCCGGGGATTCCCTCACTTGTTGGTTCAAAATAGTAATTAATATTTGAAAAACCAATTACTTTTTCAATTCTTTTTCAAAAGTAATTGAGTACAATTACTTTTTTTTATAAAGTAAGTACAAAAGTAACTAATTACTGCCCAGCTCTGATTATCACCAAATAAATAAATGCGGATCTCTTATCACTATAAAGACGATGAATCATTTATCTTTTCGCCAACTATTATCAAGGCAAATAATAATAAAAAATAAAACTATGTATAATTTTCTATAAATTGTTGTGTCATCGTTTTGTGCATCGTCTGATAATATTTGTATGAACTGTAAATCTATAATATGCTTCTCTTTCAAGATGACTTATCATATTCTTATTATAATAAACATGGATTCATATCCTATCAAAAAAAAAAATATCTGTCAATTATTCATTTTTAATCAGTTAAGTATGTCATGTAAGATAAGAAATTTCAATATAATTTCTATGATTTGTTTACATAAAGGAAATTTAAATCTTATCATGCTCTGTTACGCACGGCAGAAATCTGCAAAAATTAAATTTACATTAAATTCCGTATAATTTCCTTTTTAAATTTTTAAACGTGTTCAATATGATGAATTCAAAATGACGTCATTTGTGGAGGTAGACTTATAATGAGATTTTTAACCTTTTCCACATCCAAAGCGTGTATTTGACATGAAAGATATATGATTTATTTTGAATCACATCTGTTTTGATACTAATAAAAAGAATATTTTATTATCTTGGAACGGGTTAATATTTTCAATATAATAGTAGAAATAGACACATAACTGCGAAGAAATTTTTAGATAAACGAAAGTTGCAAATTTTATCTTTTGAATGTAATGCGTATCTTGTGATTTTAAACAAATCGAAAGATATATCTGAATTAGGTATTTATATTTAAATTTTTCATTCCATATTTTAAAAGTTATAGAAAAAAATGCTGAGCAAATAAAAATAAACTTTATTTTTTCTGTAATATATTTTAAACTTTATTTGATATATTTTAACTAATTTGGAAATATTTGTTTTTCCTATAAAATTGGCTCAAATTACATAGTAATGCATTTAGTAATCAATATTATTCTGTTTTAATTTAAACGCAAAGGAAATATTTATGTATTACGTAGCAATATACATATACAGGGTGTATCACGGAAATTGAAACACAGGCGCTTAACATGGGAAATTAATTTTTCCGTGCGCATTGCTCCCCTAATTATTTTAGACAAAAAGTTTCAAATGGATGTTGTAAAGCAAAAATTTCTACATCCGAATCAATAAAAAATCATTTTGGCTACTTCCATAACTGGAGAAATAAAATTTGAAAATGAATTACAATTTAATAGTATTAGCCATGGAATTAGAAACAACGAACAAAAGCGTAACGTTTTATACGTCAAATTATTAGTATTTATTGTGACAAATTGTGATAATAAATCGATATTAGAGTTAATTATTTTCAAAAATGAATAATTATTCAAATGAAGAAAGTTACAAATAATTAAATGGCATTATTCTGACCATAGTTTACGGCAAATTCGAGATTATATTAGTGCTATTTGACAAAATCATAATATTCCAGGGTTGTCCACTCAACGATTTGTTTGAGAAGACAGGTACACTTAATTTCAAAAAAGAAAAAGAAAATAACGAAAACTACAATGAAAATAAAGAAAATGTTCTTGCTTTAATAGAACTGGAGCAAAGAATGAGTGTGAGAGATATTTCCAGCGAACTGAATATTCATTTTACGACAGTTCATAGAATTCTTGAAAAACATACATGCCTTTCAAATTTCAAAATCATCAACATATTTTGGAACGAGATTTTGAACTGCGTGCATCGTTCTGTGAAATAATGATGGAGAAGTCAAATTATGAGACTTTTTAAGCAATATTTTATTCACAGATGAATGCACATTTACCATGAATGGCGAACTCTACGGTCATAATTATTACCGATATTGGTACCAAAATAATCCACATAATATTATAGTCTCGGACACAATATGAACAAACTGTAAATGTATGGTCAGGAATTTTGGGAGATAAAATCATTGGCCCGTTATTCATTAAAAGAATAAATTCGGAGTCATATTTGAAGTTATTATTTATTATTATTTACCGCAAATTCGAAATTATATTACTGCAAATTAATATTTACTACGCAAAATATTTATTTTGACAATCATTATTCTGAGACTGACGTAATAAAACGTTACGCTTTTGTTCGTCTCTCGTTTCTAATTCCATGGCTGATACTATTAAATTGTAATTCCGTGAATTTTCAAGTTTTATTTCTGCAGTTATGAAGTATTAAAAATGATTTTTTTTGTTAATTCGGATGTAGAATTTTTTTTTTGAAACTTTTTGTCTAAAATATATAGGGGAGCAATGCACACCGAAAAACTGATTGCCCATGTTAAACGCCTATAATTAACTTTCCGTGATACACCCTGTGTGTGTGTTTCTTTCAAAATTGTTTCTTGTAAGTTGAAAATATTTTTTTGTTAGAAGTATTATTTTAAGCTAAATTTAATATTATGAAACAGTCAAATTTCTAAAAACAACTAATTATATCCACATAATTAGACTATTAAGTTAAACCCAATGATCCATTAGTCATTTCCCTTTGGCACTATTCCCCGAATAATTGGCATAACCTCAAAAGTCAAAGAACCCTTCGGTAACCTTGACAGGTTATCACCAACGCATTGGTAATTAGAGGATGCGAATGGTGCAGTCTCGGTAGAAGTAGAAATGGAGAAGCTGAACACGGACGAAACGAGTACAGACAGGAGAATCGTGTAGGCTGAAAGGTCGGCCGGGCGACGCACCTATGACGTCGCGATGGTTTCAGACGACGCCAATGTTGCGATGCGAGATGCGGTGAATAGGGAATAGCTGCAGTGCGTGGTGCACAAACGGATGTTCAGAAATAGATTGCAAATGCGGGTAATTAACAAGATTTGTTTTTTCAGGAATTCACAAGAGATATAAATGTAATGGGGGCAGTGGTTAAGATGACAATTTTAACGCAAATATAAATATATCATCACGGCATATTACCCATTTCTGGGAGTACCAATCTGCTTTGTCAGTCGATAATGAGGATATATTCGTACCGTGCGGGTATCATCTCACGGGCACTCATTACTGGCGTGCAGCGTACAACATAATTATGTATTATTTTAATAAATATAATTAATCGTCTTTTTCATTTGCAATTCATATGTGATAACCTTTCAAGGTTGGAATCAATTTCTTCTTAAAGGTTAAACACCAACAGTCATTGTATTTCCAGGAACATTACATCAAGATTTGTTTCATTTTTGTTAACAGTTGAAATATGATTTACTTCAGGATGTTTAGCTTGATTGGTAGTTATCACAGTTTCGATGTTGGATAAGGAATATGATTTGTATAAGCGTCAATCAAATATTTAAAACATTAACCGAGTGAATAATGGATGTTGTGACTAAACACGATAATAATAGTTGAAGAAAATGAAATACATACAAAATTGTTTTACACTTTTACTATGTTCTTGGATTCTTCACAATTTTAAAAAGAAATTTCAAAATTTCGGTTCACTGGTAGCAATCTAGCAATAGCCATGGCATTTGTTTTCTTTTTTCTAGTTTTTATTATTTCTCAACTTTAAACTTATTGAAAATAAACCCCATACTTTTTTATAACTAATTCCACCATAATAATTCTTTATAATAAAGATGCGTTCCTCTTTGAATAAACATTCATTATTTAATTTACTTCTTCCAAAAATATTTTGACAGAATATAAATAAATATATCATCACGGCATATTACCCATTGCTTTGTACACAGATTTCGGTAATGATGAAAGATTTGTACCGTGAGGGCGCTTACCACTCTTACCAGACGTCACCTCACGGGCACTCAATGTTGGCGTGGAGAATGCACCACACACTGAGAGAAATGTATATTAAAAATTGTATATTGTATATCAAAATTTTAAATTTAAATATGTAAATATTAAGTATTGGTAAACGTATATGTAAAAGTATTATAAAAATGTATTTACTATTAAGATTCGTATATTTTTAAACGATATATATTTAAAATTAAAGACGGCATATTAAGAGTAATTATATGTATATTTGCCGAATATATTTAAATATATAGAGATATTTAATTGCATATTACATATTAGAATTAAATATTCGGTATACTCAACTTTAAAATACTGAGTATTACGGCTGACGGCGTCAGCAAGTTGAACAGGCAAGCGATGATTAGGGGAAGAACAGTCTCCATGTTCACTTACATGTGTATATGCTTCTGCGTTAATTTAAAGTGGAAATAAAACAATAAGACCGTGTACATCAATCCTCAAATGAAAATGTGAACAATTTTGTAAGAAATATTTTAAAATCGTAGTGGTTTGAAAATTTGTGTGAAAGTGTTAGGGTTATTACTTAGAAATTATATTATTTTATTTTTGTTATAAAATCTGTTTCGTTGAATAGTATATTAAATAAAGGTACCTGTACACCGATTACGGAACGTAGGAGTTTAACGTGCACAACCTATTCCTACTCCAAAAATGTAATATATTAGTTTGCCCTTATAAGTATGCTGTAATTTAGAGCCAAAGATACTTGTTTATTTGAAGTACATATTTCGTATAGTAAATTGTACCACATGATATAATAAAATTTAATATAACTTTATAATTATTAATAATATCTCGACTATTAAGAATATATTATTTTAAATTTGAAAATAAATATATATTTAAAATTAGTATTTTATATATTTGGTCTTATTACATAATATTCTAAACCTTTTAATATCCATACATATTTCATTCATATATCTTGTGTATTTGTCCCTTTTTTAAATATAAAATATAATAATAACTATTATAAATATATTTATCATAACAACACATTTCTCTCGGTGCAGGGGTCAATTTAGTGCCATTAAAATTCAAAGTAATTTTTGGTGTCGGTTGGGATCGAACCCGGGTCGCCAGATTCGCAACCAGACACTCAGGCACTTACAATAATAATGTTATTGTTTTATTTCATGAGTCAAACTGTTACTTATTAACGCAATTAAGGTTTAAATAAATTTTCTTGTGTATTTTTATTATATATATTTTTTATAATCAGTTATAATTTGTAAAATAAACTCTTTTTGATCTAATTTACAAAGAAAAAATCAGGGCATCGAACCCGAACCTTAACCGAACCAAAACCGGAATCAATTATTCGGGTTCAGGGTTCAGCTGTGTTGTCTGTTTGTGAAAATTGTGTACGTGTTCTTATCTTGCGTAAATTCCGGGTCGCATTTTAAATTATTTCTATATAAAGATTGTTATTCCAAAACCGCAAATTTTATTAATGTTTGAACCAGAACCGCACCCGAACCCATCTCTTAAAAAATAAATTTACCTGAACCGAACCCAGTTTTTGACGGGTTCGAGGCCCTGGAAAAATGAAAGAAGAAACAGATTTTCAAACTTCTATCGTTAGAGGAGACGGCAGCGATTTTTTTTAACAACCGTCCTAGAATTTGTTTTGCTTATGTGAAATCAGTATTTCTTTTAATAGTCATCAATTTAAGTTAAAGACGTCATGATATAGGTACATATTTATTAATATACATTTTCTATATTTATCTTTTTCATATTATAAAATTACAAGTTATAAATACAGATATAAATCTGTTATTCGAAATAAACGTGTATTTTAATTAAAATCAAATATTTATTTTATGCAATTTATCAATTTCTTCATGTGAATACCTCTTTAATTTCAAATAACAACGTCAATTTTTATTTGTGATGTTTATTTAACAAAAATTTGAAACTGCGATTCGTTGGAGATAACCTAGAAAGGTTAGACAGTTCTTTGACTGAGTAGTTAATGTTTAATGAGTTTTGTTTGATATGCTGCCAATTATTGAGTAACAATAGCAAAGATAGGCAAAAGCATCATAAAAAAACGTTCGTGTCAAAAACCTAGATATTTTATTCTTAACTCGCGTGGAATGAAGTTATGTTACGCTTCATGCTTATGTACGGTTTAGATATACTTAATCGTGATGTTATCGTATGTTACCGAATATTTACTGTGCTGTGAACATTATAAGTTGAGCGCAAAAGAACGGTTAAAAATTCTAAATTCAAGTACTCTATGAAATAATCAAATTTTTATCAAAACGTGACTGAAGATAAATATATTTAATTATGTAGTAATAATTGATAAAAACAGGGAAATTTATATTTAATATTGTTACACAACTATAGGCTGTAATTTAGTAACCTTCTATACATCAGATGAATTTTTATTTATTTATTTTCCACTCAAAAGGATTGCAAGGAATCCCAATTACAGAGGGAGAATAAGATACAAACAATATATTTACATAATAATTAGAGAAAAGTGATAAAATGAATCACAAAGAAAAATGTAATATCCTTGACTTAAACTTAAATATATAAGTAGAATGAAAAAGAAAAGAACAGAAATAAATACATTAAATTTAACCAGTGATAGAATTCGTCGAGGGCAACAATATTTCTTAATAACTTTTTTCCGAAATCTCAATTATTATTTTTAGCATTTTTACCCCCCCCCCCCCCATAAATTAACGAGTCGTTCAGGTATTTTCATAGTAATATGAACCAGTAGTAATGACAAAGAAACAATTGTTTTTGACAAATGTGAGTTGTCAACTTTTTCAAATAAATTTTGACAAATCGGTTAATAATTATTATAAAAGTTATCAGTAAAAATGCCTGCCTTTACGCGAGTATACAGACATTGTGCTGGCCTATGGTGAAGCTGAGGGAAACGCTGCCCAAGGTTGGCAAATTTATTTGAAACATATTCCGAATCGTCATCTTATAAACGTTTGCACTTTTGTACATGTATGTAAATAAAATAAATAAATCATGAGTTTTTTAAGCCTGCTGCTCAAGTTCATGGTAGAACTCGCCCTGATCACATAGAGAATATTTGGATGTTTTGGACTCAACCAGGGTCTAGTACTCGAAGAATAGCACTACATCACATAGTATCACATATGACAATTTAGAGGATATTGAAACAACAAGAGTTACATCATTTCATCAACGCATTCAGTATTGTATTCTCAGGTACCGCGTGGTCAATTGTTTTAAAACTTGGAGTGCAGGTAGATTATACTTCAGTTGAGATGTACTTAAAATTTCAATTAATTCTGATATAATGGTTTCACGATATAACTACCTTAAAGCGGGAATTCCAGTCACCATTCTGTAGATAACAAGAAGCTTATTGTTATGTTTGTTTGTCAATTTAGAAATAAAAATATTACGTAGCAATCATATCAGAATTACTCGAACATACCTTTCATTTCGTTTTTTATTCTCAGTAGAACAGTACATAAAATAAATTTGTATAAACATCACGTACTAAAATACCAGTTAGGTTTATAGCTTTTATTGATATACTTTAGACCAAACAATGTGGCGAGGAAAGATGTTTACCAATACATAAATTTTTAATGGATGTACACACAATTGCATTCTAAAACATATGATAAATATACTAATTGAATGTGCTATTTGATTGATAAATTTGGTAAATAAACGAATATATCATTAATGTGGAGACGTAAAAAAATAAATCACTTAATTTAAACATAGTTTTGTGGTGCAACTATTTTATAATGTTTGATACATTGAACATATGTTTTCATTAATATGTATTGTTCTATATATGGGACTTAATAATCGAATACAGGGTGATTCATCGGCTTGTTCTTTTTTTAATAACTCGATTATTTTATTTATTATAGAAAACATTTTCAAACGAAGTTTATTTTATATTAAAATGTCTATAATTCTGCAATATAGCTTTTTCTATATGTGTGATACAGGGCGAAAAAAAATTCGACAAAACCAATTTTGATATTTTTCAAATTATTAATCTAGTAACAGCAGGCAAGTTATGTGTCAAATTTGTTGAGACTTTTGGCTGTTTGACGTGTATTTTCTGTCTATAATACTTAAATTTTTGTTAGTGAAGTCCTCTTATCATGAATAGCTATACGAACTAGTGCTGTCAAGAACCGAAAATATTTGGAACCGGGTACCCGGTTCCAAAACTATCCGGGTACCCGGATACCCGGGTAGTCGATTTTCGGTTCCGGTTCCGAGCAATGGAACCGATCTTCGGTTCCGGTTCCGGGTAATGGAATCGATCTTCGGTTCCGAATAGTGGAACATAACACAAAAGTAAATTCATTTTTCTCCTGAAAATAGATTTATGTTGTTGAATTTAATTCAAATAATCATATTTTCTTCTGCATTTCTTTTACGGGGCACATTATGAATGTCTATCTATGTTAACCTACCGGGCGTCGCAACTCGTTACAATGTCGTAAATAAATTGGCGAAACTTAGTTTTTTTTTTAGAGTTAGTTTAAATAAATATCTGTTCGTTCAGAAATAGGTTTCCTTTCCCAAAAAAATTGTATTTGTTTAAAAATATTGTTAAACAAGTACGGTTTACAATACAGGGTTCCAGCTAAGTTTCTAAGGAGTGTAAAGGCTGGTTTAAGCCTTTGATCAACAGCAGGACTTGTCTAAAGCTTTGTTAAGACTTTCTACAGCCACAAGAAGGCAGCAATAGTTTAGTTAAAGTCGCGAATATCAGATACATTAAAATTAAATTCATTTACATTTTAAAGTTAGGGTAAAATATAATTAATGTTTTGCCGAGGATATGATCGTGTCACATGTCAGTTTAAATTATTGTCCAATTTTTTAAATGTAGGTACAGAAACAATCCTTAAAGTAGCTTTAATCACTTTAAAAATATGGTCTCGTGGCCTGAGTGTCTGGTCGCGAATCTGGGGACCCGGGTTCGATCCCGACCGACGCCAGAAATTTCATCGCATTTTAATGGCACAAAATTGACCCCTGTGGCGCACTCTCCACGCCAGCAATGAATGCCCGTGTGGTGACGCCTGGTAAGCGCCCGCACGGTACAAATATTCCATCATTACCGTTATCTGTACAAAACAGATTGGCACACCCAGCAATGGGTAATATGCCGTGATGAAATATTTATTTTATTTATTTAAAAATATGAATAATGCATGACCGCCTGGGTGACAATTAATCGGAAGCGATGTCTTAAAGCAGACTATATTAGCCTCCCCTAAGTAAATGGGGAAATATATTTGTAAAAAAAAATATACTTAAATTTATAAAATTTCATAGGTACATATAAAAGCCTAAAATAGTAAAATTGAAAAGTTTCGGATTATATTTTAATACAGTTTTTCATTAAAAATTATTATGGGTTGCAAGTAAAGTATCACTTCCGGTTTATCTAGTTAAGTCAAAATGTAATATGTTGTTCCCCTTGATATAAAAGTTTTAAATAGTAAAATTGAATAGTTTTGAATTATATTTTAATATAGTTCTTCATTAAAAATTGTTATGGGCTTCAAGTAAAGTATCACTTTCGGTTTATCAATTTTAGTCAAAATCTAATATGTTATTCCCCTTAATATAAAAGTCTTAAATACTAAAATTGAAAAGTTTTGGATTATATTTTAATATATTTCTTCATTAAAAACTGTTATGAACTTCAAGTAAAGTATCACTTCCGGTTTATCAATGTTAGTCAAAATCTAATATGTTGTTTCCCTTGATATAAAAGTCTTAAATAGTAAAATTTAAAAGTTTTGGATTATATTTTAATACAGTTTTTCATTAAAAACTGTTATGGTCTTCAAGTAAAGTATCACTTCCGGTGTATCAATTTTAGTCAAAATATAATATATTGTTCCCCTGGATATAATAGTCTTAAATACTAAAATTGAAAAGTTTTGGATCATTTTAATACAGTTCTTCATTAAAAACTGTTATGGGTTTCAAGTAAAGTGTCACTTCCGGTTTATCAAGTTAAGTCAAAATATAATATGTTGTTCCCCTTGATATAAAAGTCCTAAATACTAAAATTGAAAAAAAATAGATTATATTTTAATACAGTTCTTCATGAAAAACTGTTATGGGCTTCAAGTAAAGTATCACTTCCGGTTTGTCAATTTCAGTCAAAATATAATATGTTGTTTGCCTTGATATAAAAGTCCTAAATACTAAAATTGAAAAGTTTTAGATTATATTTTAATATAGTTCTTCATGAAAAACTGTTATGGGCTTCAAGTAAAGTACCACTTCCGGTTTGTCAATTTCAGTCAAAATATAATATGTTGTTCCCCTTGATATAAAAGTCCTAAGTACTAAAATTGAAAATTTTTAGATTATATTTTAATATAGTTCTTCATGAAAAACTGTTACGGGCTTCAAGTAAAGTACCACTTCCGGTTTGTCAATTCCAGTCAAAATACAATATGTTGTTCTCCTTGATATAAAAGTCCTAAATACAAAAATTGAAAATTTTTAGATTATATTTTAATATAGTTCTTCATGAAAAACTGTTATGGGCTTCAAGTAAAGTATCACTTCCGGTTTATCGATTTTACTCAAAATCTAATATATTGTTCCCATTGATGCAAAAGTCTTAAATACTAAAATTGAAAGGTTTTAGATTATATTTTAATATAGTTCTTCATGAAAAACTGTTATGTGCTTCAAGTAAAGTACCACTTCCGGTTTGTCAATTTTCCGAAATATTAATTTTTTATAGTTTTCCTACAAAAATACACTATATCCCGGACTACAATTACTTGTCACCGAGATATGCTGCGGACTTAACACTGTTTCCCTACAAAAATTACAGTAAAAAGAAGAGTCCATTGAAATGAAATAGTTATATATTTCGCTCTCTGTCTTACAAAAAATAAATATTTGCGAGTAAGTGTACAATCTTGTTCGTTGTTATTCTATGACATGGTGTCTCTGTCTTACAACATATTTATCTTATACATTGTAAGACAGAGACAACATGTCATAGAATAACAACGAACAGGATTGTACACTTACTCGCAAATATTTATTTTTTGTAAGACAGAGAGCGAAATATATAACTATTTCATTTCAATGGACTCTTCTTTTTACTGTAATTTTTGTTGGGAAACATAGTGTTAAGTCCGCAGCATATCTCGGTGACAAGTAATTGTAGTCCGGGATATAGTGTATTTTTGTAGGAAAACTATAAAAAATTAATATTTCGGGAACGGGAAAAGACATCTATATATTTTTTTCGAATATAAACACAAAAAGATTAACCAAATGGAACAATATATTATATTTTGACTGAAATTGACAAACCGGAAATGGTACTTTACTTAAAGCCCGTAACAGTTTTTCATGAAGAACTGTATTAAAATATAATCTAAAAATTTTCAATTTTAGTATTTAGGATTCTTATATCAAAGGGAAAAACATATTATATTTTGACTGAAATTGACAAACCGGAAGTGGTACTTTACTTAAAGCCCGTAACAGTTTTTCATGAAGAACTGTCTTAAAATATAATCAAAAAATTTTCAATTTTAGTATTTAGGATTTTTATATCAAAGGGAACAACATATTATATTTTGACTGAAATTGACAAACCGGACGTGGTACTTTACTTGAAGCCCGTAACAGTTTTTCATGAAGAACTGTATTAAAATATAATCTAAAAATTTTCAATTTTAGTATTTAGGTTTTTTATATCAAAGGGAACAACCTATTAGTTTTTGACTGAAATTGACAAACCGGAAGTGATACTTTACTTGAAGCCCATAACAGTTTTTCATGTAGAGCTGTATTAAAATATAATCTAAAAAATTTCAATTTTATTATTTAGGACTTTTATAGCAAGGAGAACAACATATTACATTTTGACTGAAATTGACAAACCGGAAGTGGTACTTTACTTGAAGCCCATAACAGTTTTTCAAGAAGAACTGTATTAAAATATAATCTAAAAATTTTCAATTTTAGTATTTAGGACTTTTATATCAAGGGGAACAATATATTAGATTTTAACTGAAATTGACAAACCGGAAGTGATACTTTACTTGAAGTTCATAACAGTTTTTCATGAAGAACTATATTAAAATATAATCTAAAAATTTTCAATTATAGTATTTAAGACTTTTATATCAAGGGAAACAACATATTTTATTTTGACTGAAATTGATAAACCGGAAGTGATACTTTACTTGAAGCCCATAACAGTTTTTACTAACGCCGAGATGACTGACATGCATTTCATTTATGGACTTGCTGATGGCAATTCATTACAAGCTAGGCGGATTCTTCATCGTAGCTGGAAGTAGTCATTTTCAGTACTTGTAGATTAAAAAACTTTACATGTAATTTTCGGTATTAAATGTTGTTATTGTCGAAAAATTTTTTCGTTCTGTATCTTCGAAACAAAGCGGCTTTTCAAAAATCATCAAAGGATAAAATCATCTTAGAATGGTCCAGGGAATAATCCCTTCAATTTTTGCCCTATGTTTAATAAACACCCTGTATATATTCAGAACAAAACTACATAAAATTTGCTGTCTAATAATATAAATACAATCATATGTTATGTTATTAAAAAATATTTCGAAATTTGAAAAGCCACCTTTTTTTTAACAAACCTCGTATGTTGTCATTACATATTATTGCGCCCACAACGTTCATGAAAATTTTTAATTGCGCCCTTGTTTCCAAAAAGGTTGGCCATCCCTGTACTAGAGCATTAGATGGACAGGTTTCAACAGGAGTCTTCTAACGGTCATAGGATTAGCAGGAACCATTATCTAATTATTGAATAATAATAATAATTTCATTTAAAATACAGGGAAAATGAAAGAAATATTTGATAACATGTATGAGTAAGTGATACGTTCTTCATATCATAGCTCATGTGATTTGTTTTCAAAATTTTAACACGCGCCAACGTCAGAAAGGTTAGACTAGGTCAGCTAGACAGTTTATATTATTTGGAGGTCATTGTTATATAGTGGATAACTGCAGAATTAAAACTGTATTTTAGTGATTATTTATGTCTTTATTCTTTAAGTAGACCCGAGAATAAAAATAAACAAATTATTTTTAACTCATAACATGTGATAGAAAATAATTTAGCATATGAGATTCCATTGATGCCAGAATTTAAACAAACACTTGCTATATATTGCCCCATATGCTGAATGATGTATTAAGCACTGCATAGACCACGGTTATTTATAGCCAAATATTTTATTTTGCTGGTAAAATCGATTGGTATATATCCTAATTATTTTAATAGATAAAAATAAAGTATAATATATTAATTGTGGAATAATATATAGGGATGGTGTTCAAGAGAAAATGGTAAAACAAATATATTTTTTGCTTGTTTTGCCTCGTTTTCCATTGCTAAGTATCGTTGGCATACTTTCTACTAACATCTTTGTGTTTACATTATGATTTATACGCATTCTTTGTTTATTTATTTTTTGAAACGAAATGCATAATAAGTCAATAGTTTTTACGAATTTGCTCCCATAATTGTTCAATGTTTATAAGAAAGATAGTTAAATGATTATGATATTTGTGTAATCTACGAGTAATTTCGTAGCTTTTTAAAAATAATTATTTAAAATGCCTTTCACTTTACATTACTTGTATTTGTTCCGAAAAAACAGCAGTAAAAAAAATATATGAGTATTTTTTCATAGGCGTTTAACATGGGAAAATTAGTTTTTCCGTGCGCATTGCTCCCCTAATTATTTTAGACAAAAAGTTCCAAATGAATGTTGTACAGCAAAACTTTCCACATCCGAATCAATAAAAAAAAACATTTTGGCTACTGCATAACTGCAGAAATAAAATTTGAAAATGAATTACAATTTAATAGTATTAGCCATGGAATTAGAAACAAGAGACGAACAAAAGCGTAACGTTTTATACGTCAAATTTTTAGTATTTATTTTGACAAATTGTCATAATAAATCGATATTAGAGTTAATTATTTTCAAAAATGAAAAATTATTCAAATTACAAATAATTAAATGGCATTATTCTGGCCATAGTTTACGGCAAATTCGAGATTAAATTAGAGCTATTTGGCAAAATCTTGATATTTCGGGGTTGTGTACTATTCAACGATTTATTGCCAAGTTTGAGAAGACAGGTACACTTAATTTCAAAAAAGAGGAACAAATTAACGAGAACTACAATGAAAATGAAGAAAATGTTCTTGTTTTAATAGAACTGGAGCAAACAATGAGTGCGAGAGAAATTTCCAGGGAACTAAATTCTTAAAAAAAACCATTTGAAACTTTTTGTCTAAAATAATTAAGGGAGCAATGCGCACGGAAAAACTGATTTCCCATGTTTAAACGCCTATGTTTCACTTTCCGTGATACATGCTGTATATTGAAAAAGTTTAACAAAAAATATTATTTCTTTATTGTTTAACGACCATACATCCATTTTATTCATACTTGGACATATCTATTATAAATCACAGCCCACTAACTACTTAGAAAATTGCTTGACGTTGTATTTATACATATTTCTGTCGAACGTATAGTATTCTTTAGAATTGACAGGACTTTTAAATAAAGAAAAAAAATACTAAAACTCCTAAGAATAAAAAGTTTCCATTTTTTTTTTACTCCCATCACTCTTCAGTAACTGTTCAAGGAGTATTGTAAAAAAACTGAAATATATAAAATATGTATTATTATTATACCTGTGAACAGAGATCATGGGTTCGAATCCGGGTCAAGTTGAGAATTTCTCGACTCCCTTGATGAGTATCCACTCCCGTCACCTTTCGAAGTTAGGATACAATTAATAGCTACAAAGCTTTCGGGCACCGGGTGGGTATAGTTGGAGGAAGAAATATTTGGAACTGACTTATGCAGGGTTTACAATCTTTTATGGACGGTTGGGTTTGTTTGTGGCCAGGACTCATAAATTATTCCAACTTGAAGGCATCAATTTTAGAGTAAGAAATGAGCCGTATTTAATAATGATGTTAGAAAAAGTGTATTTTAAACGCATTGTTATTTGAATACAGATTTAAAAGTACATAATTAGGAAACATCTTATAATATTTTAATCTCTTTTTACTTTACAAATTGACGTTAGAAGAAATACACTTAAAACGAATTATTATTTTAATACAGATTTAAAAGTACATCTTGAATGCAAATTTCGGGTACGGCCCAGTACAGAAAACTCTACCTGGCTCCGAGTACCATTACCGCAAAGTCCATAAAACTTTATAACGACCAATTGGAAGAATCTATAATGAGTTCCAAATATTTCTTCTTCCAACTATAACACACTTCTAAGCAAGGAACTTCGTGACAAATAAAAGATTTTTCCTCCCTATAGGGTTATAATCCATGAGGTTTGAAAAATCCCGAAATTTCGTACATGTATTTATAGGTACCATATTTAATAATTCATTCTTTGTTCTAAACACCTTAACCACTTAAAATCGTATTACATAATTGTATTGTAGGCCATGTAAACTAACACAACCATAAAATACTGGAATGTCTTCTTGTTCCACTTGTAAACATGTCTGTATTGAGGGTCACTCTTAACAGATATCTTAAATGAATAGCTGTGACGTTACATATGACGTAAAATAAAACATCAAACAACTTCATGAATATGAAAAATTCAAATTTTATCTTGTAATGCTTATTTTATTAATATTATTGGACTGCAAAATCACTCTCATTTTCTTCTATAATTTGTTTTTAATTAGACGTTCAAACTGACTATAATTTCGGTAATATTAATTAGTTTATTTATACACCAATCAAATTTGTGAATGTGACCTTGAATAAATCAGTTCTTCCACATTTGAAAATTAATAATAATGATAGTTGTATGACATAAAAAGTGAGTAAGGCATGTAGTCTCAAGGTCGGTCATGAATTTTACAATGACTTCTTTTCTTTATTTGTGTAGATGCAAAAGAAATCCATTAGAATGTATAAATTTAATATTAATATCTATCGTCATTTAAATTAAACAAAATCTGCAGAATAAACAATAGATAGACAAATAATTTTAACAAAAGAATAATAAAGTTTTCCTGCAACACAACTGACGTAGGTGCTACACAGGCGGTATTATTTTCATTTCTTAAAATATTTAATTATTTATCGTTTACATTATTGACCAGCCAAAAACTAGTTCGTATTATTAATCGAAAAAAGTGAATTCGTTGTGTACTAAATGGAATTGAAGTGTCTTTTTCTATTTGCCGCAAACTTAAATTTTTATTATTTTCAATGGGTGCAATTACATTAATTTTATTTGCTTTTTTCATCTTCATCTGCAATTGGCCTTTGACACTTGCATTGCTTGCATGGTTTTAAAACACTTCCTGTTTTATTAAATCTCTCAATTACACGAAATATTGTCGTTTGACTTGGAATTGGACGATCAGGATAAGAGCCACCAAAAAGTGACAATCAATTTTTTTTCTTCGGTACTGAACAAATCCATTTTATTATGCACAAACGAGCAGTGATGCAATTTATTGATTACAACAGTGTAGACACAATGGTTGCAACAATTAACATCAATAACACTGAACTGAACTGTCAGCTGTCAGAATGAGATTTTGTTTTATTTGTTTTTTATTTCCATGGCTATCTGATTTTTGACGGAAATGTCATATCTTCTTTTCTAAATATCTAGTGCTAGAGATATTCTATTGCATTAAATGAGGACTTTTTAAAGTAAAAATTAATTCTAAACAACTTTTCATTCTTGTACTTTTTAAAATCACACATAATGAAATATAAATTTATGTAAATACATATATTTTTCATTACATTTAATATATTTGACGTTATTTTCTTTTAAGTTATTTATAATATTCATAAGAAATTCATAAAAAAATACAAGCATGCTGCTGATGGTATACATATAAATTTTGAATAAATATATATTTAAATGTATTCTTGAATAATAAAATATTGATTGAATTTACAAAAATAATATCAAACTATATATACATATTCATTTCGTTCGATTGTGTCATAACCTCCACGTACTACTGGTTGTATGTGTAACCACGTTTTGAATTTTACGCCGACTAGCGCCATCTCTCAACAAGTAGTCGAAGTACCGGGTTTTCCCCAGTTCTGACGCAAGCATATAGATTACGCATCAGGAAACTTGTGGAAGAAAATACCGATTATTAATTTCTTATTTTCCGGTTCATAAATTTATTTCCTATATTTGAACATATTGTTGTATTGCGCAATGGGATATTTGTCTAAGTAAGATAATGTGTTGTAAAAATAAACCATTTCTTGGAAAAACATCTTGTCACCAAACAACATTTTTTATGCACTTGTCACATTGAGCAAAAAAATAATGAAGTTTAATTTTCTGTTTTTACAAGATAATTGTTTAAAATGTACTTGTAATATAATTATATACATATGTCGAAGCAATAAATACCTATGTGTTTGAAAGATGTAATTTAGATGAAATTATGATTGTTATTCCAATTCCGGTATTTCAATAAATACATGTTTCTATATAATTTTTATAAAAAAATGTTTAAAATGAGAGAGAAAAAATATTTTTGTGTAAAATTTGCAATATAAGTATAACCAGACATATTTTTTTTATTATTTGAAATTGTTATATTCCAATTGAGTTTTGATGTACTTATAGTTCTTCCTATGTCAATTAATAAAATACTATGTACATAAATCAAGTTCTTTAAGTACCTTCCAATTTACCTTTATTATTCTATTGTTCATAGTTAACTCGTCTTAGTGGGCCATGACAATAACAGTTCTTTTTTTCTCGATTAATTATTGAAACATTTTATTTATAAATTTTAACTTGTTTTATTTTCTGGGTTTTGCACCCAAAGATTTTTTTTAATGTTGTTTTACATAGAGGTTTAACTTCAAGCGCATGTTTAAAAAAACTATTACAAAAAAAGAGTAAACAAATTATCGTGGATTTTAAGATTTCCGCGTAGTTCTTCTTAATTTTTTTTTGTTTCTTTATTACATTATAATGACAAATTACTCGTTATTTTGGAGCTATTAATTTTATTAGGGAAAACTTAGGACTACATTTGACATTTAAATTATATTCAGAGAAAGTCGGAAGAAATTTATTTTCCTACTTAGTTTTGTCCGCACAAACAAGTTTTATATTTTATTAGGAAATCTTAATCAAAAATGTCTTGTTTTTATAGACGGCCTATGAAAGCTGATGTGCAGAGCACCATTGTGGTATTTAAAATTGAAAATAATTTTCAAGTTTTAAGTTTGACGTGGTCGGAATCGAACCGGACTGCTCGGTCAAGATAAAGATATTTATTTGAAATCGGCACTAAAGTAATTCATTGTAGGACGATTTCATGAAATGTAGTGTTGCCAACCTTATGATAATTATTGTACATATTGGGCAGACATACGTTATACAATAGCAAATTTGTATGTAAAATGATAAAAAATATGTGCAAGAAGAACGAATTAAATAATTCCGATGAAGAAATTTGAGATAATACTTATAATTTTGAGTATTTTTTACTAAACTTCATTGTCCGGAGGTTCGCAACACTGAACATAAGTTCGTTTGTTTGACTGACAGCAATTGACAGATTTGCCGTCATAACCTATAAATATATCTTTCATTTTCATAAAATTTCGATTTCAAATAAAATTTAATATGCACCTCGGTACTGAAGTTCCTTTTTATCACTCATTATATAGCTTAAACTGAGCCCTTTGCACCTACAATTTTTTTTTTAGTAAACCATTAACACACTTGCCCTTGTGCATTGTATTATATCTATTGGGATATTTCACTACATAGAGATGGCGTTGTGCATCAACGTCAAACCTTCAACAAGAGAGCACATTTGTTTACCTTCCATAAGCGCAACATTGCTGTCAATAGGTTTTTTTTGATTTTTCTTGTATTTTGACTTTTTTTTGAGTGTTTATTATTATTTTATAAAACAAATATCATCACGGCATATTACCCATTGCTGGGTGTGCCAATCTGTTTTGTACACAGATATCGGTAATGATGAAATTTGTACCGTGCGGGCGCTTACCAGGCGTCACCTCATGCTGGCGTGGAGAGTGCACCACAGGGGTCAATTATGTGCCATTAAAATTTGAAGTAATTTTTGGCGTCGGTCGGGATCGAACCCGGGTCCCCAGATTCGCGACCAGACACTCAGGCACAGGTAGAGTATATTCCCTTATTTCCTGTTTTATTAATTGAAGCAGTAGATTAATTATTATTTTTCATTTTAAATACTTTAGTTAGTAGTTTTTAGTTAATATATACAGTTTAGTTTTTTCTTGGGGCCAATTTTACAATAAATATTCTTATAGTAGTAGTTTAATTAATTGTAAACATTAGTTCTACTATCTATTTTCCACTACATTAACTATGTAGAACTATACGACTAAAATTGCTCCTTTGTTTTAGTTCCAAATTTCGCCACCAGGTTCGCATTCTTATTGAAATGTCCGAAATTGTCTTGTTTCATAAATTATAAGGTTGGATGAGTAATTGAAGCACTTTAAACAGTATAGAAAATTAAAAAATTTAAAATAAAAATTAACGGGTGTTTGTTGGAAGTTTTTATAAAATAGAATATTCGTAACAACTTTTCACAACAAACTCGAAGTTACGACAATAGGGCAGAACAAACGAGATGGCACTTCTGATTTACCTTCATAATATCGTTATCTACGAGTATGTAGAAACCACATCGGTGCAACAAATATAAATATGAATTTCGGTACATGGGCCTTAATACACCCTGGGCCTTATTTGCCGTAGGTACCCTTACTCTTAATTTTGAAATGTGGATGCAGGATATAATTTAATTTTCTCAAATTTTATTTTTTGTTTAATTTGATATTTTAAAAATATTTTTTAGACAAATAGTAGCGCTATTATATTCTTGAGGATAAATGTCACTTTTACTTTTACAAAAGCGATGTAGAAAAGTGGGTTAATTATACGAGTCTATGCATTTAACTGAGGATAAATTAACGCACAAATTTAATGAAATTTAATTAAAATCAGGGACATGAACTGAAATTATTTATGGTTCAAATTCAGTATCGGTTGAAGAAAATAAAATGATAACGGTTCATCGGTTTTGGGTTCTAATTTTTAATTATATATTTAACAGATCTGAACCGAATCTGAATTTAAAACGATTTAAATTCGGTTCAGGTGTATTGGTTTTGACAATTAAAAAATTGGAGTTTCGGTTCAGCGCTGGGTCGTATCGCCTAGCGATCGCGTGACGTAAAAATGACGTCACTCTAACATTTCAGTAATGCCTGCCGTATCGACACAGAGTCGGTTTCAGTTTCAGTTTCCTGCATGCATAATGAAAATTATATTTAACGCAATATTCAGTTAAGTTTGTAAAACCGCATATAATTGATAATTGTCACATTGGCCTTTGTACGAGTGTGTTTAGGGCTGGCCTAGACTGATAAGATTATGTGTGGAAAGTAAAGATTACGCAACGACACGGAAACTTGCGCTCCGATAGTTGAATCAACATTGAGCATTGAGCTGCGGTAGACGGCGAGAGTCACTTCGATTCGAACAAGTCCCCCGCCTATGGAGAAACACGTGCTTAGCACTAGCCTTATAATTATTAACAACGAGCGAATGTCAAGGATATCACTTAAACGCTCGTATCCTAGTGTGCAGCGATTTCTATTAGGTTACATTACTTCGGCCATGTTTATCTGTGTTTGTCATTTGTGTTTCAAGTGATATGTGCTGCTATCTATATTGTTCGCAAAACTATTCTATTGGATTCTGTGTTATTTCACTCGATACTTCAACTTGAGAGTTATGGTGCATGTTTAGTGACTGTTTTTTTCTATAATATTACCAAAATGGTGAGTTTTTTAGAATCTATAACTGATCATGCGTCATACTCACTTGATCTTTCATCAACTAACTTGTAATTTAGTTGTCATGCATTCTACATGGATATAAAGTTGTTATTTATAATATATTTTCACATATTGTGTGTTTCTTTAGCCGTAATCAGTTTTACATGCGTAATTTTCCATGAAAACCTTGTATTAACAAAAACCAGTTGCGCATATGAAATCTTGCTTTTTATGAACTCTGCAATCATTCTCTCTTTTATATTTATATTTAAAACATAGTAATAACGCTACAATCAATTGTTACACTTTTATTTATGTTAATATCATGTGTAAATTACTAATCGTATATCCGAATTTTGGTGCCAAAAGTCAAAGGTAATTTCGAAAGCAAGTCGAACCACCTGTTGAATGTTAGTTTAGCTACTTCGCGCTAGAGTACGCTACGTGCGCTTACGTAACGCTTGCTTGGATGTTTGTATTATTTACTGTTTGATATGCAAATTTTGACTCCATGATATTACTAAATTATAGAATAATATATTATTCTATTTTTTAAAAAGACAATTGAAATATATATTTATTCCCATAAATATATTTTTTTTATTTTGACATGGTTTTACTATCAGTAAATAAACATTTTTTATTATAATGGAACATATTATCATTTAAAAAATTATGGAATAATATTTATCGTATTTTCGAATGCTGGTAACTTTCATCTTAACAATAACTATGTATATTACCTGCTAACGATTTATAAATAAACAAGTGGTATTCTAATCAGTAAATACCGATTGACGTAAAAAATATTATTCCATTTGTAAAAACATTGTTTATAAATACCTGCTTAAATAATTGCATTTTAATTATTAACATTTTGCATGTGATCTTAATGTAAATATTTAATAAAACTGAATCTGTATTTGCTACCTGTATTAAAAAACTGCGGTTAGCAGTTTTTTAGTGGAAAATATTAATTTGCATCTTATAGCATTGGCTGAATATAATTTTTATATTTTAATAGAGGGGAAATACCATGTCAAGAAACTAGAGAAAATAAAAACACATTATAAAGTCTCTTAATGCCTTACATAGAAATCGAAGATTATATTTTAAAGCTAGGAAAATATTTGAACAAAATATGAACATAAGTGTTTAGAGTTAAATAATAATATAGAGAATGTAACAGCAAAACATTTGAGCTTATATTAAAACAAAACTTAAATATTTGTTAATAGAAATTATACACTATATTCAAATTGGTAGATAACAGTTTTTGTTTTTCAAATATAGCCTACTGAAAAGTAAATATAAAAATTTATTTAAATTTCAGTTGAATGTTTCTCAATATTTTTGTCATGTAAGGATATAAAATTATTACATGGTTGAATTCAGAAAAAAAATACACTCGAATGAGCCTAAAAATATATATACCATCCCATTTAAAAAATATATAACTGTATAGGAACTTGAAAACCACTGGTTTAAAAAATATTTTCTTCTCTTATGGAATGTCTCCCTTGTTCTTCTGTAAGATTGTCTACGTAGAGATGGCGTTGTGGATCAACGTCAACCTTGGACAAGGGAGCACATTTGTTTACCTTCCATAAGCGTATCATTGCTGTCAGTAGTTTTTCTTTGATTCTTCTTGTATTTCGACTTTTCTTTGATTGTTTATTATATATTATATATTCCCTTATTTCCAGTTTTATTAATTGTAGCAGTAGATTAATTATTATTTTCATTTTAAATATTTAGTTAGTAGTTTTTAGGTTATGTATACAGTTTAGTTTTTCTCGTACGGGCCAGTTTTAAAAGAGATATTCGATAGTAGTAGTTTAATTAATTGTAAACATTAGTTCTATTATCTATATTCCACTATATTAACTGTACGCGCCTATGTGAAAGTATACGAATAAAATTGCTCCTTTGTTTTAGTTCCAAATTTCGCCACCAGGTTCGAATTCTCATTAAAATATCCCAATAGTAGCTACGAAGTCGGTGAAATTAGCAAACTATTTCTGTTTTATAAGACTACTTTAATGAGCGAAACAAGATTTTTTTAGACCAGTGGCGCAACTTATTTTAGATGACAACCTATTTTTTTTATTTTCTTATTCAATTCAGTATTTTTTCTGAATTCAACGATATCCATATTAAAAAAAAATAGGTTGCCATTTAAAATATGAAAGTTGCGCCCCGTATTTTGAGAACCTGGCCTAAAAAATTCTTGTTTCGTCCATTAATTAGTTTTATAATATAGAAATTGTTTGCTATTTTAACCGACTTCGTAGCTCCTATATTTCTCGACATAGCAATAATGTACCACTTAAAATGAACAGCCTGTATATTGGACTTTTATTAGGTTATTTTGGACATTAGTAATATTCATAATATTTTATTGTTTTTATTGAGTGCGTTATGACATTATAGAAAACAATATTATTTTATTCATGTTCTGTTTATTTTTTGTAAAAAATAAATTAAATGATGAATATTTATCCGTACATGTCTTTAATATAAAAAAAAATATTATGGTGGAAATAGTTAGATTGACATAAATAATTTATAAAAACCAGAAAAACAAGTATCATGTCTATTGCTACGAATTAACAAAAAATTTGAAATTTCTTTTGAAAATTGTGAAGAAACCAAAAACATAATAAAAAATAAAAAAAAAACAGTTTTGTATGCAACTTTGAATTGTACAGTTTTTGCAGTAAAATGAACAGGAGAGCAGGAAATTACATAAAACTAAAATCCCTAACTTATCATGTTTTTAACAGCCTGTTGGATTAGTTAAGTACACGTGCTGACATCTGGTAGAGAAAAGTGTAACCCACTTAAAACAACTACGAGTATACTAATAATTTATTTATTGTTTCTGCGCAAAATAGACTTATTACCCTGTGCATGACTCAAAACTATATGTTTTTATTACATGACAAATCAAATTTTAGTAATGAAGAGATAAATAATAGGGTATATCTTACAGAACACATGTCGCACGCATCATATTAATAACCCACATGCCTGTATGATTTGCTTTGTAATTGTTCAACAATTGAATGTAAATGTCGAAGACATCGGGAAATTATACATATGTGTGTAATTACACTTTTATACATATACAGAATATGAAATTAATTATTAATTAAGCCTTATACACAGAAAATTATTCTTATTCAATATAAAAATACTTTGTACAATTTCTTGCATAGGCGTTAGTACATTCACAATATGTGACGTGATGTAGAAGTAGGTAAATACATAAATACATTTTCACTTCAGCACCTACGGATTTGTAGAAAATTGAAAATATGTGCATGGAAAATAATTTTTATTATAATAAAAAGTATAATAATGAAATATCGAATTGAAACAGATAAAATATTTAATGAACTCATTTTCTTTAAAGTGTAAAGACTTGCAAAGCATTCTGTATTTAATAAAAATGTTATATTTTAATCATTCGCCATTGTATTTTTTTTTTAATATAACGTATGATTGTTTCTATACTATTGGATAGCAAATTTCATATACTTTTCAAATTTGAATAAATATAATGTTCCATTTGAAAATACAAAAAATACAAAGTACAATACCATTGCGTAAAAATGGAACACCCTGTAGAAAAACCTGTGCTGCAGATTTATAAACATTTTTATAAAAAATAAACTTCGTTTAATTTTTTTTCCATAATATTTAAAATAATGGAGTTAAACAAACCGATGAATCATTTTGTATGTACGTCATAGAAAATTAAAAACAAATATTAAGGCTTAACGAATAACAAGAAAAACTTTCTAAACTACAAATCGTTTTCAGTTTAGATGAAGTTTCATAAAAAAATAAAAATAATGGAGGACCCGAGGGAGGACCACATTGAGGAGCTTTTAGCAAAAACAACCTTGGTCCATTATTTTAATTTGAGATAATCAAAGAAAAATCTTTCTAGTTTCCTTCAAAGCTTGGAACATGTTCCTTACTATTAAGGATTTCTGTGCCTTAATCATTTTAAACTATTAGAAAAATATTTACTGGATGTTAAAATAAACATTCATGAACAATTATTTATTTATTTATAAGTGTTTGGCTTCTCAACAGGAAAATTTCCCAATTAAAGAGAAGCTCAAGCGTTACAATTAGATACAGTACACATGATCATAATATGACATATACGAGGGTCATTCAATAAGTAAAGAGACAAATTCTATAATTTTAAAACTATTCAATGAACGTGTACAATCTTTTCAGGGGTGTTAGTTGGCAACCTTGGGATATGCTCTGATCAGCTGTTTCATCATTTTATGTCAACATAACCTCAAAATTTTCAGTTCACCATGGCAAGTCCACTAGAAGATTGCACCTTAGAAGAGCAGCGCTCAGTCATTAGATTTTTAGTCGCAGAAGGTGTAAAACCAAGTGAATTTTTTTCTAGAATGTTAATACAGTACGATAAAAGTTGTATGAACCGTGCGAATTTTTACAAGTGGGTTGATCGGTTTAAAAGTGGCCGAACAAGTGTAGGTGATGAACCCCGATGTGGACGTCCAGTGGAAGTTTCTGGTCCCTCGTTGGAATCGAGGATTGATGGACTTATTCAATAGCCAATACTACTCTGAGATGCTAGAACACAAAGTTAGACCAGCTATCAGGAGCAAACGCCGTGGACTCTTGTCAAAAGGAGTCATTCTTTAGCATGATAACGCCCGCCCTCATACAGCCCAGCTGACTCGTGATAAGCTTCAAGAATTGGGTTGGGAGGTCTTACCTCATCCTGCCTACAGTCCCGACCTCGCCCCATCTGATTTTTACCTGTTTGGACCACTCAAAGACGCCCTACTTGGAAAAAGATTTGCTAACAATGAGGAAGTTAAGGAAGCGGTGCAAAAGTGGCTTCGGGGTAAATCGAAAGAATTCTTCGCCAAGGGAATTAGGAAGCTGCAAGAAAGATGGGACAAGTGCATAACTGTGGGGGGTGATTATGTTGAAAAATAGCCTTAATTTTGAAAGATTGAAATAAACCGTTTTTGAGCTATAGCCATTTGTCTCTTTACTTATTGAATGACCCTCGTACATAAAAACTAATAAACAAATGTTTAGAACAAAATATCAAAGAGCAAAACATATTTAAATGAGGAATATAACTAAAATTTAAGTGAGCGTTTGAAACATTGTAAACTTGTGGAAAATAAATCTGGCATATTGAAGTTGTACAAGTGTGATATTCTTATGATGGGAGAATTTAGGATAGAATTAGTACGGCAGAAAGAATGACTAAATAAATTTCTTGTTCTAGTACCATAATTGGGTACTCTGAGATGAAATGATGATAATAATTCTGGTGAATTGACAACATTGTTGAAAAGTTTATGTAAGAACGCAAGATCGCTTAACTTCTATTTTCTAATGACAACAATTTTGGCCTGTATGTTGGAAACTTACGATTGAGATTTTTTTTTTTTTCGTTGAATAGCTTCAATACGATTTATATAAATATCATACCGTGGGTTCCAACATACAGAAGCAAACTCCAGTTGACTTCTAACAAGAAAGTTATACAATGTTAAAATAGTGGATGGATGGATTACATAATATTTAGACATTTTTATAGGACTTTTTGTAGACAGTTCTAACTTTAAAATGAAATAAGTTGTGACTAAGACAGTTCTAACTTTAAAATGAAATAAGTTGTGACTAAGATACTTCTTGAGAGAAAGAGTTTTACTACAATACATAACGCACTCAACCACGCGTTTATTATGAAATAAATTTTATGTAAAACCGTACCAACCAGTTGATCTGTTTCCAATATATTTCGACGCCCTGTGGAAAACATGTATTCTACCATCCATTCCTTTGATTAAAAAGGCCGAATCTTTTATTTCTCAACAAGAAAACATTAATAAAACACACTTTTCACATACCTGTTTTGTATTCCATTTACATAACAACGTGTCCCATTTCGGCACATCATCAATTTTACTTCTCCACCCCCAATAACAAATAGAAAATGAAACTCCTCGGCTCGAAGGTAAAAAAGGATTACCGGAGAGTTAAGAGTCAAGCATCAGCGATTGTGATCGACGCAGACGATTACTTAACAGAGACAATTTCAAAATGACAAATGGATACGTGGTTGCAGGGTAGGTGCATGCTGAATCAACCATGCTAATACACCACAAAAAGAAAAAAGAAAGATTTTTCTATTTTGGCCCTTTCCAAATGCACCCTAAAGAATGGGGTTGTCCACCGTAATAAAATACTAGACCATGACTCATTTATTTAAAACCATTAACAGTGTTTGTCAAGGACTATCAGTTTTTTTAATATAATCAAGTTTTTAATACCATTTCCTCATCTTTATATCTACGTCACACATTACAGCCCTATTCTGTAAAATATTCGACGAAGTCGTTATTATGAAAATCGTTATATCTACTTAACGATAATCGTTATCTTTGTATCCGTATTCTATAACTCATTTTGAAAATAATAATATCACTCCCAAAATTTCTAGGTTAGATCAGTTCTGGTCAACCTGTCAGCTGTCAGACTCTTTCTTCTACTTGTTGTGGGCTATGCTAGAGCTACTACTACCATCTGTAGACAAATTGGGAAGCTCGCGCTAGGCGCTAGGAATAAAAATGTATTCAATTATTTTAATATTACCTTGCAAAACAAATATAATATGACGGGTTTCTGAGATCACTATTCAACATAATTGAAATAAAAAATTGACAAATGTTAACGATTTATCTGCCATGTTAGGGTAATTTATTTTTATTAGGTATTATTTCCAATTTCTGTTCCAGTTAACAATTATCTGTTAATTTAAATTGACATTTGTTTACTTGGACGGAAATTACAAATAATAATAAAAATAAATTGACCTAGCTTGACAGATAATAATTTAGAAAATGAACCACTGTCTCTATTGATTAATTATATATTCTTTTTTCAAAATTCAAATTATATATATATATATATATATATATATATATATATATATATATATATATATACATATATATATATATATATACAGGGTGTTTCCTTTAAAACAACCAGCGCTTTTTTGGGCGAACTAATGACTTTAGAGAAAAATGTTATATACAAAAAATTACCAGGAAAAAGGGCTTAATTTATGAGGAATAATAAATAAAAAAATCAACCAGTGGTTCTCAAACGGTAGAATAAAATTATATTTTTTTAAATGGCAACCTATATAAATTTTTTGTCCATTAGATAGAGAATTTTTTTCTGATTTCAACGATATAAATATGATATAGGGTTGTATAACAATTATTTCGAGAAAAATGATATTAAAAATCAGAAATAATTCTACAATATTGAAGTAGGCTATGCAATAAACAAATGCAAACAAATGATACAGGTGACAGATTGTTTTGTTACTTACGTTATTAAGTGTTTGTTTTCGTAATTGTTTAATTACTTATTAATAAAACATGGCTTTGCAGTTGCAAGAATTAACAAATTTAGACTATTTTAATCTTACTGTTATGTATGGAGAGTGTGAAAGAAATTTAAATTCTACGATACGAAGATTTTCACGGCTTTATCCCCAAAAAGTACAACCCACTCGTGTTATTATGCTATTGTATTTTCACTAAAATTATAAAAAAAACAATCATATTTAAATAAATATCAACATTTTGATATATATCTGATATTTATCCGATATTTTATTATTTATATAAATATCATGATATTTTCGCGCCATAATTATGATAATAAGAATACGAAACAATGCCAAGATTTTTAAAATGGTTCAAATAATTTCAACTCAAAAAATTATATGTATTATTCTATTTTCTAATAACTATGTCAATGTCTGAAACACATTTATAACAATACAATAGCGTATTGTTTTTATTATAAAAGCGACTTCATTATATTACTTATTCTTTAATACGTACATATATGAATTTGATGATTAGAATTCGATTTGCATTTTAAAACCGAAGTATGATATTCTACAATATATTTTTTACTTTGAATTCTATTTTTTTTTAAATTCGTTTTAAATTCAGAGTAATACGATTAAATATGAACTTTGACTTCTCTTTTGAATATATAATTACATATTAAATTCTTTAGAAATACTGGATAACTCAAAATCGTATCATAGTAGATGACCCAGTATTTTCTGAAATAATTAAAGGAATGGTTATGGTCAACATACAAATTTTCAAAATCACGTAATGAATCCAAGATATCTATTACACATTACATACATGAATAATAAGGCAGAAGGTCATCAAAAGTACATACACATACATTATGTATCAGCCATGGTACAACCAGTAAAAATTCTAGAATACATAAATAATTGAACTATGTAGGTGTTATATTCTAAATATATTATAATAAAATTTATACTTTCCGGAAATGTGAACATTAATAATATATATGATATCGTGTTGAATATATGTCAAGTTAAATTTATTGAGTAACACGAGGGGGGAGAAGGACGATCTGAAGGGGTTTTGTACTTTTTTACGATGACGCTTTTCACTAACTGGTGGCGGATGTTTGAAGACCACTTTATTGAGGATGAACACATACCTTTGGATGTTTATTCGATATACAGGATGATTTTGGGAAGACGCTCCACCCCTCTAACTTTTTTATTATAAGTAATACAAAAAAATCGCTCATATAGAAGTTTTATTATTTTAAATATACTATTTTATGGCAAATGTAGATAATTTTTATAAAGTCAGGTTTACATGATACAACTATCAACTTTTATTTTTTAAATAGCAACCAATAATTATTTTACTAAAATATAAACCGCCATTTTTTTCTCTTTTCAACGATGTATTATTTTTTATTAATTGAAAAATTCGAGATAAATAAGAAAATTGAGATTATGCAAAATAATTTTTATTTAAATATTATAGGTGGCTATGTGAAAATAAACAAAATGTAGCAATGTGAATATCAACATTTTTTTGTTATTTATTATTACTTATTATTAACTTATTTATCTATTTATTGCTGTTGTTGGTCGACTGCATCCTGTAAATGTCCTACAATTTTTGGATTGTTCAACCTGTTGTAACAAAAATTGGAATCTGATTTTTTTTGTTACCTTAGTTGAGGTATTCTATTCTATCTCTTATCTTTCCCGATTTGTGTATAGTTTCACCATCTGGTGTATCGGTCAATCTATTCACCAATTTCTAACCTTTCGTTTGTGTTGACATCTCATTACCTTTCATTGTATTCTGTCGCAGTCACAACGGCAGTAATTGCTCGCAGAATACGGCGCATGCGTCCATTTTGAATTCAACCATAGGCGGGTAATGAAATATGCAACTTAGAAGAATTTTAACTCAATATCTAGAAGGTTTACAATAAATTAAGAAATATTGTTGCACTCGACGAGTTCTATTTCTGGTTAAATTTAATGTACTTATTTCTGTTACTTAAAATCAAACCTATTAACTAAAAGCATAAAGTGCAAAATATATAAAACCTTGATTAGGCCAGTCCTAAACATATGGTTCAGAAACCTGGGTATTAACTAAAAAAGATGAAATGAGCATTGGAACATTTGAAAGGAAGGTGCTCAGACATATATACAGGGGCATACAGGAGAACGGATTATGGCGCAGACGCTATAACCATGAGCTATATCAATGGGCTACTTGCATGATACTAAGAATTTTTTTTTTTGGAATATATGACCCCCTATTTTTTCTTTTTTCAAAATTTTGTCACTTACGGCTAAAAATAAATATTTCCTTTTTATGACGTCACAATCACGGATGACATACGTCCTAGTTCTGTAGTTTGGGAAGACAGAGACGGAGATAGTAGAACGTTGTCTGATCCTCGATCTTCCCTTCACGTCTCCCATTCACATTAACGAATCAAATGCTAGTGATTGTGTCGTCATCAAGATAGTAGGGATACATTTATGTTAAATTTATTAAATAATAACACAATGTAGTTGAAAAATTTATAATGTAAATAATGTAGTTGAATAAACTAAACTTGAAAAATATAATAGTTTTCAAAATCCTCTTGTATGCAAGTAGCCCATTGTATCAAACACAAGATATAATTACGACAATAAAAATAGGAAGATTGAGGTGGATGGGTCATGTGCACAGGAAAATGGATGTAGAACCAGTAAAAATGATAACAAGGCAAACGCCAAATGGCAAAAGATCAAGGGGAACACCTAAAACAAGATATTTAGACCAAATAGAAGAGGATGCAAAAAAGCTAAAATTAAGACGATGGAAGGAACAAGCACTGAACAAGACAGAATGGAAAAATATTCTAAAACATGTCGAGACTCTATAAGGGTTGTAAAACAATTGATGATGATGATTTCTGTTACATCCTGTATTAATATTGAAACTATAATTTAGAAAAGTTTATTATTATTATATTTGCTTACTCGCCTTGTCACAATTGTATGTTCCCTAATCACCCTTAGTCAGTTGTTCACACTAACGGTCTATGTCTATGGGTGTATCCAATCTACAACAGTGAATAATTTATATTTTGAACTTTTCTACAACCACAAGTATCTCCCTTTCTCTTAGTTCGATCTGGGAAAGGATAAAATCTTGTATCCGTGTTGGGTAGAAAGTTGACAAATGATTGTTAGGACAAGTCACAGCGGTGCCGGTCAGATGAAGCGTTGCTGTATGACAGGACCACCGAACTATGTGTGTCAGTGACGAGCCGTAGACCCTAAACCTTAGAGGTGGTCACATGTTATCATTTGACCTATGAATAGAATAGCCAACATCATTTATTTTCTAATTTGTTTGACGGAAAGAATTCATATTTTACCACGGAGATTTACAGTGATTTAAATCTGGCGCTAGGAATATGAACATGTTAAAAAAAAATATAGTTATACTATTGCCTAAAATGAAAATTTAAAATAATGAATATATATATATATATATATATATATATATATATATATATATATATATATATATACAGTGTGTTAATTAAAAACCTGGCCATAGGCGTTTAACATGAGAAAAAAAGTTCCCAAATTATTTTAGAGAAAAATACTTCAAATAAATGTAGAGAATTAAATTCTGCACCCGAATTAGTAATAAGATTTTATTTTTGACATTTCATAACCGAGAAAATCAATTTTCAATTTTTCTAGAGATAGCTGATTTATAGGGACAGCCATGGAATTTAAACAAAATTACGAACAATTGTATGCAATCTTAACTGTCAAAATCGTTCAATAACACACTTCTCTGAAAGTACAGTTTTCTCATGAATGAAAGCTTCAGATTTAAAAATGGTGTTACTCTGGACAAATTTTGTTTGAGTTGTATGGCTATCGCTATAAATCAGAAATCTTCAAAAAACTATAAAATTGATTTTCTCGGTTATTAAATTACTATTCGGGTGCAGAATTTAATTCTCTACAACATTTATTTGAAGTATATATATATATATATATATATATATATATATATATATATATATATATATATATATATATATATATATATATATATATATATATATATATATATTTATTTATTAAGAATATAAAACACGATTAATATCTTCAGTATTTATACATCTTAAAAAATATATAATTTTAATATATGATGTATGTACGTATACTAAAAATAATGTTATCTGTGCTTTAAAATATGGCTCTATAATAAATTATTCAAAATGTATGTAGGTGAAACATTTTGACAAAATGTAGTTTGTAAAACACTTTGTTACCAAAAAGAATATGATATACCGGGTGGCTATTAAAAAACGAATCTTGCTTCAAACTCCATGATTCCGTAGTACGTTGAGATATCGATATAAAATATGATATCTCTTGAAAGGATTGAAAAGATTCCTAGCAAAATTCAAACATTTATATAGAAAAAAAAGTGAACAGCGATTTTTTAAATTTGACATTCAAATTTATTACACGTTGATAGTTTTATAATCAGCTTAAATATAGGCTGTTATTATGACAAATGTGTCAGTGACATTTTGAGTTAGTTGTAAAATTGTCATAAATTTGCTCTAAGTTTTACCCAATTGTCTGGAGACTTTTCTTTAATAATGATACCTCACGTAAATGGGGTAGTTTCGCCTTTTTGACTTTTTTATTAGAAGCAAGTATTTTTAAATTTAAATTTTCCATATTTTTTATTTTGCACAATTTTTGTTTTTAAATGAGAAAAAAATTACTGAAAATACCGGACATATCTATTCCCGCCACTGTGACGTTACCCTTGCTACTTCCGTTGCAACTTAGTTCCGACATGTTGCTCGAAGTATGACAAAGATATTTTGCGACGTATGTCTTGCGGGGTAAGAGAAACTTGTTTGTTAGGTTAGATTGCTGTCAAGTTAGCAAATATTTGTACGTATTTATTTTTGTTTGAGCAAATTTGTAACGACGTTTTGTATTACAGTTGATAAATAGAAACAAGGTTATGTCCACGGCGTCAGTATCACCATCAACTGTCACTTTGACATGTCACATCCCATCGCTGTAAAACGACACTAGCGACATTTGCGGCTTTAAATATGTAAGCGTGACGTCACAGAGAAGAGGTCGATTTGAATCATTAATATTTTAAATAACTTTTTTGAAATATTTACATAATAAATGGCGAATTTTATTACAGTATATATCTTATTATGAGTCATATATTGTAAACAAATAAGAATTTCATTAAATCTTAACATATGGTAACTACCCCATTAGATTTGAAGATCAGTGCAAGTTATTATCAACAAAAAATTGTAACAAAAAATTGCCAGGGAAGCGTGGACGAAATTGTAAAATTTGATTTTTGTGTAATACCCTGTTTTTATATTAATTGTTTTTAAAACTAAATTTTCATTTATAGTATATTATTTATCGATATATTAAGGCTGAAATATATCTTCTAGTGATATTTGTTTGTCAATAATAAGAGTAGCGGATTTAGGGGGGAGGCTGGGGGGCTAAAATAAGCAACATACACTAAAAAAAAAAAACTGTATATACTATCAAAAAAAAATTACTTGGACAATGTACAATATTAAATATAAATTTGTTTCGTCTACAATAATGGGTTTTTGTTCTTCCCAACAATCATCCGAGCCCCCCCCCCTCAAAATTCTGGATTTGCTACTGAATAGTAATATAACATATCTATGAAAAGAATAAAAGAAACCGAATTGATACGTTTATTTATTTTTTATGTTAGCTTAAAAAGGTTGTTAACATGTATCAATTTAAAATATTAGTCAGATTGGACCTTGCATCCGAATGCAGTTTTCGTATTGAATACATAATCTCGTTCATTTGTTATGTAGATCTACTCCGGCGCGAATTTCATAATAATACAGTTTTATGTGGCTTATCTGTGTATTCAAGAAATTTTACGTAAATAAGTTGTTCACCTGACCATTTTTAAAAAATCTACCGTGTTATCTTAGTATGAAAACCGAGTTCTAGTTAATATTTAAATCAGTTAATATTAATCGAATTAACGAAATGTTTACATGCTGATAATTTTGGTAAGATTATCTTCATAATTTCAATCATCGAATATAATTTATTTGTTAGTTTTTCCTTGCGGGAAATGATAAAAATACATATGTACTTCCGAATGTGTAATATGTACTCAAAAACCACAATACCACATGTGTATATACTAATGTTTGTTCCACTGACTAATAAATTAAAAAATAAATGCTAAATTTTCCACAAACCAAGAGTAATATGATTCATGATTTATAAAACTTGTCAGTAAATACAAATATTGTACTTGTTTATTAATACAAATAATATTTGTTTAATATTTTTTTCACTTGTATTTTTGTGACTAAATATGTAAGTTGTGTAAATGGTGCAACAGTTGTAGGCAAATTGTAAACTGTCTTTTCATAAAACGTCAAGTCGTTTTCAAAATAACTAGGTAAGCAATTGTAAAATACCGAATTTTGGACTTAATATTACCATTGATTTATAATTTTAATATAGACTAACGCACAAAACCGAACTCAAAACGGCCCTAGTTTTGCACTTTCGATTACACTACTGTATGATAGATGGCACTGTACTAGAAACTAGAATAAAGTTAACTTCAATTTTACTGAAATTCTTTTTTGAAAATTCCAGAGCATCGAACCCGCCAAAAACTGGGTTCGGTTCAGGTCCCGGTTAATTTATTTTTTGAGAGATGGGTTCGAGTGCGGTTCTGATTCAAACATTAAGAAAATTTGCGGTTTTGTTCCGGGTCCAGGTTCAGTTCGACCTAATGAAAACTGAATTAATGTTTTTGGAATAACAATCTTTATATAGAAATAATTTAAAATGCGAGCCGGAATTTATGCAAGACAAGAACACAATTTTCACAAACAGGCAACAGAGGCGTCGATTCTCAGCTGTATTACGATTCCGCGTACGTTTCGAAGTCAAAATGAACCGGAGCTGAACCCTGAACCCGATTTTTAACACTTGGTTCGGTTCCGACTCAGGTTCAATTGAAAAATATATTTGAGGTTCGGTTCTGGGTTTTGGTACGCTAAAATGTTACGGTTTGGTTCCGGTTTTCGTTCGGTTGAGATTCGGGTTCGATACCCCAGAAAATACTGACCGGTGAATGTCTACATTATGGTGACGTATGCGGTTCCAAATTACTGCTAAAACTAATAGAGGGCAACCTAGTAGTAAATGAAAAAACAACATAAACACGAATGCTTGTTTAGTACTCTAGTTTTTTTGTGTTCCGGGGATTGTAAAGTTTTTAAACCAATGCTACTCGTACAAAACATTGTTGTACTACTGCGTCGCCATCTAGCGGCATTTTATCATAGCTGATGTGATTCTGCGGCGCCATTACCCAGATTTCGATAATGTTTTCGAAATACTGATTTGTTCAAAACATATTATTTGTTTTTAAAAAAAGGATACCTACATATATTATATTTTTAGATATGCGAGATGTAAATGATTAAAAAATTGTTAGTAGAGTTAGGGTAAAATCAATGAATAATTAAAAATGACAAAGTGTGATGTGTTGTGGGTGTAGAACAAAGGTCTGGTATCGTGCAACAGTGGTTTAATACATAGCTACATTTCTAACAAATTCGGAAACTGTCATTTCTGGTGAGTGATGGTGATACGTTTCCGGGCACTGTGGCGTCAGTGGCAGCGTCAGCGTCAGAGCGCCCCAAGCGTCCCGTCAGTCCCGTCGTCCCGCGTCTCGCGTTGCGTTGTTGCGTCGCGTCGATCATTTGTTACCTTGGCATTCGTTGGCTGTAACAAAAGCAAAGCGGGCCGCTGATTGGCCAGCATTGATTGTGTCGGCGGGTTCCTTTGTGGACCCGTCACGGCTCATTGCTTGGGTGTCTTCTGACCTCGGCGCTTAGCGTTTCGTTTGGAGTGAGTATGGAGCGCGGAGCGTGGAGCATAGACTTGGAGCGATCCCTACTGCTCCAGCCACTTGATATGCGCACTACGTTTACATTATACCTATCAAATATTCTACAAACGGAGTTTCCATCAGATTACATAAACTACTTGCAGTACATAAAAATACAATCGTTTAATATTCAAATTATATCATTTAAAAGCAAAAATTAAATAAATTATGCAGTACATTTTCTTTATAAAATATATTAGTCCTCCTTAACCTTAAAAATAATTACATATAAACTATCACACTAATTATTACATTCGTTTTTATATATGTAATTATTTTTAAGGTTAGGGGGTAATTTTAATTAGTTTTAATACTAATTTAACCTTAGATTTATTTTATTATTAATTAATGAATTATAAATAATAAACTTTGATAAATATTGAGTAGGTTTGCACCGCGCGGACTAAACATTTAGTCCACATACCAATTGACGTAACAAGATGGCGACGAATGGTGTAAACACGTATACAAAACTTTTGGTACTCAATTGGTACACATCTTTAGTACGTTCAAGTGTAAACAGCAAAAATACCATACCAAAGCGTCACTACTCAGTCTCGTTATTTAATAGCCAGACCTCGTATACAAATACATAAGTATATTTTAGGCGTAAAACAATTAAGAAACAATTTACTATCATTTTTATTAGTTATACACCGAATGCATCCCCAATTGTGTGCATTACCCAATTTGTACCTATTTCTTATTTCTTGAAAATATTTTTTTTATTATTATTTTAACGTCCGCACAGTTTGATTCGTTTACTCCGTCATTTACAAATCAGAGTAATTCTGTTATTTTTATAAAATAAAAAAATATCCAAACATAGTCGAATGCATAATGATAATGTATCTGGATGAATGTAAACGTAGCAAGTGTCTAACTCATCCTCATTTCAAGGCTACGTCATATCCTACATTTGGCTTTGGTAAGTGGTTCCGAAAAGACTCATCGGATATACGGGATTCGAACTGTGGTTTTTCTATTTTATCCCAGAAGATGACGTCATTATGGCCATCTTATCAAACTCCTACCACAAATCGCACAAAGCATTCTTGATTGATGAGCAAACTTAGAATTTTAGGTTATGGAGAATTGACATTTGATAATTTCCAGAGAAAAGCTGTGTAAAAGTACCTGACATTTCGTGCTGTGATATAATATTACACCTTTCTTTTGGGATTGTCTTTGAAAGGAACTGCATAAGGTTATGCGGCTGACATTTTTACAATGCACTGAACACTGAATTGAATTGAGTCTTATATTTTAATAAAATAGCCAAAGAAATGAATTTTTATTATCATTATATTATTTAATTAGTTTTATGTATTTTTCACGGTGCGAAATAATGAAATCAATATGTTTTAAAGGTTAAAGGCATTCATATAGCATTACAAGCACTTTTGTAGTATCTCAATTTACAGTTTGTCCAAATATGTTTCTAATTTTGTTATAATAATTGACATAATAATCTGTGTGAAAAGCTAATCGATTTTTTTATGTCAACTTTGAACTAATTCGGTCATAATTGTTTCTTTATAGACAGAAATATAACCTTATTGTTTTATTTGTTGTCATGATCTAATTTCTGTTTTTTCCGTATGTTCATGGTTAAAAAATACAAAGTTAATAAAGTGAAACATAATTTTTATTATAAATATTCACTACTTTGTTGGAATTTATGTTTAAAGGATGAATTTAAATAATTATAGATCTATTTTGCAATAAATGTTTTATAGTTCTCTTACAAAGAAGTTGAGATTTGAAAATATTTTTTTTGTATAATTTAATATTATTTCTATTATAAATTATTCAAATATGTAACATTTTAAACTAAAAATAATAATTAAATTGTTTTACTACATAAAATGATATTAATTTTAGTCAAATTTTAATTAAAAAAAAAAAATACGAACGTTATAAAAAAATATTACAAATATTTAAATCTAATACAATAATGAAAAATAAATTGCTACATCAAAAATAAGTATTTTAATAAAATTGAAATTTTTATATTTAAAGAAATTTTGTAAAAATGTAATCTGAAATGGAAAAAATACAAAAAAAGTTGTACGTAGCTTCGGCTTTAGCCTTGTTTAGGACAGATGAATTGTAAATGTACTAATCAAAAATTAAGATGAAATTTTGAATTTTTAATGAGTTCACAGTTTTGTTAAATATATTGTTAACACGAGTCCGGCATTTTATATTAATAAAATGATACAATTTCATTTCAAATTGTTATTTAAAAAAAAAATATCTGTCATGTTCCTATTGACATATAAAGCATGACGTATTTCCGAAAATCGTAGTCAATTCAAATTCCATTCCTCCATTTGAAAACCCATTAATTGTGAAGCCATCGAAACAATCGAGCATAATTCGACCCGAAACTAGCCGATTTCTTCCGAAGCTCACTCGCCGCCATCATCAAGAGAGAGTGCTTGATGGCATGATGGGTACCACAATCTACCAGCAGGGGTTCCGACTAAAATGGTGATGGTACGCGGTGCACATTATAATATACTGCTCAAAAAAGAACAACAGGAAAGAAATGAAGAGAAAGATTGTAGGCGCGACATGATACTTTTAAACTGATGGTACTTCGGTAATTATTCGGCAGAGGCAGATGGAGAGAGATACATATATTTATTTCTTTGCTGATTATGTAAAAATATTATAATGGCGTCCGTCACTATTTTTTTTTATGAAACTATCTAACCTGAAAGCGATTTTTAGTTTTAGAAAGTCTTTATTATGGACTTCGCTTCTTTTCAGTCTTTATAAAAATATGTAAATGTCAAAATAACTCGTGTGGTCAATAAATGGAAATATGCTTACAATTTTATTTAAATATAGTTGTGACTTTTTGTCATTGTTTCAAATGTCAAAATGATGGCTGATATTAGATTTCATACTGCAATCAGTGTCAATATGAAAAAACAAAACAATTTTGTAGCTTGGAGCAAATTTATTTAGAATAGATATTAATATCAAAAAATTGCATCAAATTTTAATGGCACAAAATTCACCCCTTTGGTGCACTCTCCACGCCAGCAATAAGTGCCCTTGACGTGACGCCTGGTAAGCGCCCATACGGTACAAATATTTCATAATTACCGATATATGTGTACAAAGCAGATTGTGGCACACTCAGCAATGGGTAATATGCCATGATGATATATTTATTTATTTTATTAATATGATAATTATAAATTTAAGATATAAACATCATTTAACTAAGAAACACTCACTTCATTTGATGTTTGAATATTTGACTACAATTAAATTTAAATGACAAATATTGTTTTGTATATTGACAGCTAGGTTACCAGCACAATATCTTTTGTTAAAGAAAAATATCATATACATATAAAATACAAAACTTCAAAATAAACCGAAATCGATAACAATATTTGTTTGTATATTTATTTTATTAAAAGTAATTGTAATACATCAAGAGAAATTATATTATATTTAAAATTATCGTTCTGAACAGATACTATTAGCTGGACTAGCTATATTACTTAAGCCGTATTCTTTCGCTGGGTTGGATCAGATCCAACTGATCGTATGGATTAGATCAGATCAGGTCACGTGGACGCAGATGAATTTATTCGAAAGAACACAAGTATCTGTCAAAATCAATCGGAAAAATGAATTTTAATTTTCTATATTTACCATTGTTTATTCTTGTTTAAATTTATTTTAGAACTATTAAAAAAAATCTTTCAGAACTCATTACTCGATTAAAATGATACAACCTTTTTAATTTTAGTTCTGTTTATTGTCATAAAAACCGACTTTTCGGCAGCATGAACTGCTGGCTTCTTCAGGGACTTATAAAATATGACAGATTCTTCCCCCGCTTCCGCCATTTTTGAATCTTAAGTGATGATCCAAGTTTTTGTTGGAGTAGTTGGCACTGATCTGGATTACTTGGTCTTGGGGTGGGGATACTGATCAGAATTCGAAAGAACATGCAATTTACTGATCCATGTAACATGGATCTGATCCATCGCAGCGAAAGAATATGGCTTTATAGCACAAAATTGAATCTGATTTTCTGCTGACAATTGCCATTTTATAGTGAAGATTAAATTGATCAAGTACGTTAAAATACCACAAACTCAATTATTAATCCCTTCGGTTTTTTTTCGTAGTACGAGCAATCCATCTGACGGCCGGAATAAATCCGGCCGTTAGCCGGATAATTCGGTATGCCGGTCAAATCCCGCTGCATCCCTAATTATTAGTTGTGTGGGAACCCCCTTAATATTTTTGGAAATGGTGCTACTGATGAATTGTTGCTAATATCTAAAATAAATATTTGGTTTAAGTACACTAATGAACTCGATTAAATTACAAAAACAAATATAAAAAGTAAACACCATTTAACAACAAAGCATTGTTTTGTATAAATTATATAGTTTCATTTGTTATTTTATTTTTTTCTTTTTCTATATTTGAGCTACGAGCATAGACCTTCTACATTCCAATTAGTTTCAGTTAGTATCAGATTTTGCTTTGCCTTGTAAGAAAACAGTTTCTTTTTAAATGAAAGATAACTAAAATGATGTGAAAAATTACTGAAATGATGAATGCTTACATGTGTAAGACTTCACATACGATAAAAGTTGAATTGTGTTATCTAGACATTTCGGGCGTTATAAAGAATTTCTAGCATCACTATCGCAACTACGGAATGAATTTCAAAACGCCATCATTTCGGAGTGTAATTATCACATGTTAGCGTAAAAGATCTAATTACGATTAAGGCTCAACAAAGAACCGAACATAAACAGTAGAGGAGTGAATATACCACTGGGGCTTCCGGTGTTATTCAAACAAACCGCATTTTCCATCTCATCTTGTCGGTTCCGTCTTTCTCTTCGTCAAGCTATACGAAATGAATTCGCCACACTTCTCAGAACACTTATTTCTATATTTTTCCCATCGTCTGTACTGTATACCTTGTCTTGTATTTGTATCCGTGCCATCGTTTTCAAATTGTTTTACTTTTCTACTTATTATCTCCTTTTATTTATTTTGCTGAGAACCTTACATATATTGTTAAACTACATAAACGTTTGTTTGTAAACGTATAATTATAATTATTTTTGTTTTCTCATTGTATTTTGCTAGTCTTTATTTTGTAAAAAAAAAATATAATACCTATACTTCTTATGCAGACTTCATAAAGATAATTATATTGAAAGTTATATTACAGGGTTTTTATTTTGATGAACACAATTTAGAGAATATCGGAAAATGTAAAAAATCTTAATTATTAAATTTTACATATTTTTGAAAATATTTTGAGAAAGTAAAAAAGGACCAGAAAGCAATAAAACAAAATACAATATTATAATTATCACAATATCTTCTAATCATCAAGTTTTATTTGCTCGATGTTATTATTTTATTCCTGGAAAATTATTAACATTGTTTTATCTTTATTATTGCTTTACAAGTTGATACAAGAAAAATAGATAATTAGAATTAGAAAGAAACTATTTAATATCTTGACGGACATTTTCATAATGGCCTACTTGGTAGATAATAATTAATGGTCGGCTTTGTGTACGTTATTTACATTGCTCTATTTATTTATAAATAATTTGCAACAGGTTTTACTTATCAGTTTTTCACATTTAATCATGTATTAATTAGTCATTAATATTAAAATCAAATCTCTCATTTAATTATAAATATAACCATCAATTATAATCGATATAAATGTTGAAACATATATGACAAATCTAACTTACGAAACACAAATTAAAGAAATTTGAAAATGTAATTAGTAGAGAAGTCAAATCTGACTATGTAAAATAAAAAAAAAACTGTTGGGCGTATAAGCAAATCAAGATTTCGTGTCTACTAGTTGCACTGAAATGGGCATGTATTTAATTAACCAGTATTTTAACTAAATGATTATTAACATACAATAAAATGTAATTTAACGTATCTATAACCTAACCATAACTTAAGCTAACATAATCTAACCAGGTCATTAACAAACTGATCACTTATTTTACAAAATATTGATCATTAATGTAAACAAATAATGATCAAATAAATAAAAACTCTAAAAATTTACAGACCTCATCTCGTTTCTGGATCCCTAATCTCGTCTCGCGTAATAATACGAAACGAGACAAGATCCGAGTGATTTCTCGCTTCATAAAGTTGCACGCGAGGCGAGAAATATAAAATATTGATCTTATTTCGTTTTTGGATGTGTAATCTCATTTTCGTTCTCGTGTCACATGTCGCAAAAGATGCGAAACTACTCTCATCTCGTCGTGCAATACTGTAAGAAAATTTTGGAAAAATTCTCTTCCTGCCACCGTGCGTAAAGTTTTACAGTATAATTTTTCGAGACGAATTTTCTCTGTATGCCTTATCATATTTTTTCTTGTCTTCTCTCGATCTCGAGTCGAGAGTCTCGAATTTCTCGAATTTAATATAAATATTTCAATAAACGTTTCAATACTCCATTTTGACGATTTACATATAAAAGTTCCTTATCAAAGGGGTGAATCAAACGGACGAAATTAACGGGGACTATGGCTAAATATCTCTAAGTCAGCAAAATTGCTGAGTTAAAGCTGCTTGCAGATCGCGAACAAGAGGAGTCATCGCTAACCCGCGCACGTTGTTGTCAAAATGCCTCCGCTCATTTTGTAGTATTAATTTTGTATACTTATTTAAATTTCTTTTAATATATTCTTATTTAATTATTTGAACAAGCCCTAATCACTAGGAAGTGGTGAAGGTCCACTCATCTCGCCCAGCAAATCCGGGATCATTGTCTGGCACGAGGTAAGAAAAATTATCCTTATTTCGCCCGCTCCCATTTCAGTCAACCTGCACGTCACGCAATAGGTGGTTGTGGAACGCCCTATGACCCATCGCTAACCACCGGAACACAAAGAAATAATAATAATAATTGTCGTCTATTAGATTGGCAGGAAAAAGCAGGAAAGTAGTTTTCGTTTTGTGTTCGAGAAAATATTTGAAAGCTGAAACAGTCGATCTGTATCGAATTCAGTGTTTTCTACTATATCCCTTGACAAACGATTATGAGGAGCCACTGTAATATCTTTGACTGATTGATTTATTACTCCAGCTCATTTTGAAATAAAGAATAAGAGTACTAAACATTTTTTTTTATTATTGTTGCTATTCATGTATTTGCAAATGTAGGAAAGTATTACAGTGCATGATTAAAACCGTTTTACATTCCTTTCATCATGTAAAATTCCCCCATCATCGCTATTACACATCAATTACAATCCAAAACAACAACAAAGTATCCAGGTACGTGTTGACATGCATTAAGAATAAATAAATAACTAGAATGGCACGAACCGTCAAGTGCAAACGTGCAAATGAGAATTGCTGAGTGCGGAACAACCGTACACAACATATATACGAGATATCCAACAGCAGGTCTTCGTACCATGACAAGTAGTAGTGCAACTTATCACTACTCGTATCTCAGATGGCGCTACGGTGCTATGGAGATTCGGTTTGCGCTTACTAGTAGCCAGCAAGTGATGACATGTGTTATGTAAGAGGGACACCAGAGGTGTCAATGATGCGGGTGACACATATAGAAAGAAGCAACAAAATTTTGATTATGATTTAAAACCAGTGGTGATAGTAGTTGCTTTTTTAATCTATTGATCATACAGGCATTTTGTTTATGTTTGATAATAGAATGTAGAAAAGTCTGTTTATAGTTTAAAATTAAATCTTCTAGTTCATTTTCCACAAGAGCTTTCAACTTGGGTTTGAGTGTCCGTGAGATGAAATGATGTCTGGTAACCTTTTCTATTGTAAAAATTATACACGTGTTTCTAAACCTGTGCAAACAAACTTTCAACGTATACAGGCTGTTTGGCGTACGTCCGGCACCACGAATATTTCGTTTATTTTGAGAGATACAAAAAAAATGTTAATAAGCAAAGTTAAACTAGACAAAGGGGCTCATAAGATGATCATAGCAGAAATTTTGTATCACTTCCGGTTTTAGCGGAAATGGGTGCAACTTTAAAACTAGCATAGGGAATCGGTATTTTTATATATTTTTTTTCAGAATGTAGGTACATAAAATTTGCTTCACAATAATATCAAATTATCATAGTTTTACTTCCACCATTTCAAAATGGCAACTATCTATTCTCAAAATATGTATTAATAAAATTCCATACAAAATAAAACATAGCAAGCTATGAAAACAATTTTATTATCTTACAACCGAAATGTTTGTGGTCTTTCTCATAATGATGTTGCAAAGATGGAATTATCTTTTGGGGCGCTACTCCTTCTGCTTTAAGATTATTCTTATGATTTTAGGTAAAAAAAACTTTAAATAAAAGTTATAGGGCATAAAATTGTGCATCAGAATCAGTAAACCAAATTAATTTTATATGCCTTGTAACACTAGAAACTAGGTATGAAAATGTCGAAAATCACCCTAAAAATAGCTATGTATATGAAATTGAAACAATTTTTTTTAACGATTTGTCTATCAAGCTAGGTTTATTTGTAATTTCTGATCAACTGAACAAATATTTATTTAAATTAACAGATAATTGTTAACTGGAACAGAAATTAAAAATAATACCTAATAAAAATAAATTACTCTAACATGACAGATAAACCGTTAGACATTTGTTATTTATTTTGTCTAATTTCCATGGCTATTGCTATTTTTAAGGTGATTTTTGACATTTTCATACCTAATTTCTAGCGTTACAAGGCACACAAAATTAATTTGGTTTACTGATACTTATACAGAATTTTATGCTCTACACCTTTTATTTGAAATTTTCTTACCTGAAATAATTAGGGAACCAGGAAATTAGGAAAGTCTGATTTTACATATTAAATCCTATGTTCGGCTGTGCCGGGCACCACCCTGTATAAGACTTTGCAGTTTTTGTTTTTTTTTTGAATTAGACATCTGATAATATTAAATAACATATGTAATAATGAAATATCGGACTAAATAGATGAAATATTTATTTAATTAATTTTCTTTAAATTTGAAAGGCGTAGATAATGCAAAGCCTACTGTATTTAATAAAAATGTAATATTTAAATCATTCGCCATTGTATTTTTTAATAATATAACATATGATTGTTTTTATATTTGAAAATATAAAGTTACATATCATTGAGTAAAAATGGAACAGGTTGTAAAATAACCTTTACTGCAGATTTATAGACATTTTATCATAAATAAACTGCGTTCGAATTTTTTTTCCATAATATTTAAAATTATTAAAAAAGAACAGGCCGATGAATCACCCTGTGTAATCGATCAGAAAGCGGAATTATTTATTTCTTGCAAAGATTTTCCCCCAGTGTTTTAGCATTTTCCCTGAGAAAAACATGTTTTGTAATTTTTTCAAATGGCTGGAAGAATAATCGAATAGTCGGGGCTGTGTTGTGTCAGAATTTGAAATAAATGATGCACTTTTCATCGCCATCTAATCCGAACCCCACACATCTAATCGATTTACTGTTTTTGCCTGCGTGGAGAGTCGAGAGGCCGTATCTTTTCGCAAGAGCTCGTGGAACGTGATTGTCGTTGCGTTTCAGGAGTTGAGACTGTGAGGCTCTTAAGAGAAACTGTGAAATGCAGTCACATTCTAGGAAGACGAAGGACGCTATCTTCCATCTCGGATCTTTAAATATCATTAGTGATGTCAGAGGGGAGCACAGAGAGTGGAGAGTTCAGGTGCAGGATGGGCTGTGCCGAATTTGGAATTTAGATGAATTTACATCGAGTTTTGCACTGCGAAATTTGAAATATGTATACAGGGTGGAAATATTCTTCGTCTTTTAGGTAAAAGCGTCAAATAAAGAACATAAAATTCTGCATCTGGATCAATAACAAAACAATTTTGCATGTTATATAACGGGAGAAATTAAGTATAAAAATAGCGATAGCCATGGATTTGAAACAAATTTTTAACAAATGTAAACGATATATATCTGTCAAGCTAGGTTAGTTTATTTTTATTATTATTTGTAATTTCTATTCAACAATTATTTGTTTAAATTAATAGCTAATTGTTCACTTGAACAGAAGTTACAAATAAACCATTATACATTTGTTAATTTATTTGTTTCTATTCCATGTCAAGATTTGATTTGACATTACTATGATGAAACGGTGCTACATGGCGAAACGGTAGTAGATACAGAAACACGAATTGCGCCCGATGCATGAAACAAACCATCACATGTTTTTGTTTACATTTACAATTACAATGATATTCTAATATAACCTCCAAACATAAAAAGCTAGAAATGCTTAGAAATGTCAACCTGACAAGCATGGAGTGTTTTTAATTAGTGACACACCCTATTAACATATATATATATATATACAAGGTGTTTCCTTTAAAACAACCAGCGCTTTTTTGGGCGAACTAATGACTTTAGAGAAAAATGTTATATACAAAAAATTACCAAGAAAAAGGGCTTAATTTATGAGGAATAATAAATAAATAATTCAACCAGTGGTTCTCAAACGGTAGAATAAAATTATATTTTTTTAAATGGCAACCTATATAAATTTTTTATCCATTAGATAGAGAATTTTTTTCTGATTTCAACGATATAAATATGATATGGGGTTGTATAACAATTATTTCGAGAAAAATGATATTAAAAATCAGAAATAATTTTACAATATTGAAGTAGGCTATGCAATAAACAACTATTAATACGACTATTGCCTAGGTTACGATAGTATATTATTTTCTTATATCTAAAATAACTTGTTTTACTAAGAAATTCATAATAACAAATGAACTACATAACCTGTATCATTTGTTTGCATTTGTTTATTGCATAGCCTACTTCAATATTGTAAAATTATTTCTGATTTTTAATATCATTTTTCTCGAAATAATTGTTATACAACCCCATATCATATTTATATCGTTGAAATCAGAAAAAAATTCTCTATCTAATGGACAAAAAATTTATATAGGTTGCCATTTAAAAAAATATAATTTTATTCTACCCTTTGAGAACCACTGGTTGAATTTTTTACTTATTATTCCTCATAAATTAAGCCCTTTTTCCTGGTAATTTTTTGTATATAACATTTTTCTCTAAAGTCATTAGTTCGCCCAAAAAAGCGCTGGTTGTTTTAAAGGAAACACCCTGTATATATGTATATATATATATATATATATATATATATATATATATATATATATATATATATATATATATATATGTAATTCCTAATTTAATTCGTTCTAAATTTTATTACAAATACACAAGCATATAATTTTAAAAATAACTTTTTTATTTTCCAAATTTTAATATAATAAAACTAATGGATTTGAAAATTAAATCAAAAAATTAGCGAAATCTTGAAATGAAAAGATACATATAATGAAATAAATTATCTATTCATTTGCCAATATGTCGTCGGCAATATTACGAAATGACGTCACTCATAAATGAGAAAAATAAGATACTTCATCCATTTGGATGAAGTGACCAGCTTCACAGTTTTACGAAGTGGTATGTCGCAATTCCCCACAGTTTTAATAATACAGAGAGAGAACCAACCGACGTACATATTATGCTGAAATAAATTAATAACCATTCTATAAAAATATTCACACTGTCAAAAAGTATTTATATGTTAGTTGAAATAATTTTTAAACATTGTCAAATTATTTGAAACAAATAAACTTAGTCAAATGGATCAAATTGTTCTAATTATTATCTATTCGCAATGAGACAATCTGTTAATATTGACACATTAACTAATATTAATAAGCTGTGGAAGAATTATAAAATAAAATGAAATAAATGTTGGACCAACCTCGCCTACTATCAGTCCAATTTGGCCAACAGAGGCATCGCAGATCTCAGGAAATCAGCTACTGCTACTAGGAACGTTTATTGGAACAAAATTTCAGTTATTTCACTATTTAAACCACTCTGAACCATCACACATTAAAAATTCATATCACGTAAGTTAGTTTGACACTAAAAGAAACAAATATACACTATTTTAACTCCCCAACAAAAGTTTTTCACGAGTATTGCACTTATTACGAGTAGAACATATTTTCATTTGTAGGTTGCAAATACATGACAAAAGACAGCAATAATAAACAACAAACACCGATCTTAATATTAGTTCGAACTTGTCTGTTAAGAGTCGATCTGTAGTTTCACTGGTCGGCACGATATTTAAAGAAACATGTATTATTTACTCACTGAACTAATGTAGAATAACAAATAAATTGTTGTAAAAAATTTAAAAATCGTGACAACCAGTGGCACTAAAAATATAAGAAGTCTTGAATTTTGCGAATTTTAATATAATTTTTATCACTATACAGGTGTAACAGAAATAAGTACATTAAATTTAACCAGTGACAGAACTCGTGGAGATCAACAATATTTCTTAATAACTTTTTTCGAAATCTCTTTTTTTTTAGCAATTTTACCCCCCCCCCCCAATTAACGAGTCGTTTAGGTATTTTCATAATAATTTGATCTAGTGGCAATAACAATGAAACAATTGTTTCAAATATTTTTGACAAATAAATCAATTTATTATTATTATTATAAAAGTTATAATCAGTAAATATGCTTGCCTTTACGGATAGTGAGTATACAGACTTTGTGCTTGCGTATGGTAAAGCTCAGAGAAACGCTGCCAAAGTCGAGCAAATTTATTTCGATCATTTTCCGAATCGTCATCTTCCAAACGTTCGCACCTTTTTACAAATATGTAAATAAAATAAGTTTTGACTGCATTCTATAAATGTCCTACAATTTTTGGATTGTTTAACCTGTTGTAACATAAAAATTTGACGTATGATTTTTATTTGTTATCTTAGTCGAGGTATTGTATTCTATCTCTTATCTTTCCCGATTTGTGTATAGTTTCACCATCTGGTGTATCGGCCAATCTATTCACCAGTTTCTAACCTTTCTTTTGTGTTGACAAATTCATCAACCTTATTGACGACTATTTATCTGTGAATCAAATTATAAATAAATGTATACCCTCAACCTCTTGAGATTATCTAAAGAGAAAATGTGAAATGAATGGAGACAAATGAATAACTTGAATTGAGGTATGACTATGTTAAAATATGTGAATATCTATTATAATGTGCGATATAATCGGATACAATAGTAAATGATATATAATAATGACTATAAATAGACAATTTAGATTGGATCTTAATCTATATAAAATCTATTTTGTCTAACTGTTTATTATGAATTATTTTCTATCACACCATTGTAAAAACAGTGTTAATATGTTATTGCTGTGCTTGTACTTTAAAAAATTTAACAAATTTCCCATTGAGAAACGAATGAAAAGCAAAATTAGTGAAAATGCTAAAGGGAAAGTTATTTTCGACAAACACCGAAAGCAAAATGACGAACCCTTTTGAAAGGGACAGTCAAATAGTAAAATTTTAGCTAGTATACTTCAAAGCAAAAAACAATTTGCGAATACAATTGCATCAGCAACACCGGACAAATAGTGAAAGATATTAGTAGATTACTACATTTTGTATCATTATTAGTTTCGAGAAATCCAAAATTGAATTTCAAGGAAATTGATAAATTGTAATAATTTTTTCTCTACATTTGCTCAATAGCTCAATACAGAAAAAACGTTAATGTTTTATATCCAAAGAAGATAATTCAATCAGCAACATTCCAAACAAAAAAATTAATTCAGAGAATCTCTCATATTTTGAAACCTTTGAACTACGTAAAGATAACTTCAATATGTTTACCATAATTTCATTTTAAACATATATCCGGCAAATATCTTTTGATACGGAATGACTTGCTATAACTCTTTCAATTTTCTTGGAATTTTAGACGAAGGTGCAGTACGAATTATAAAAATTTCATGGTTTAATCTTGGACAAATACGTTTTGCAATAGAATTATGTAAAGTACAGAGAAACAAAAAAAATAACAGACTCAACTGGATAACCCTACTTTTATATTTCTCTTCTCAATACACATAAAATGATAATTTAAAATTCAAGTCTTCTTGTTTATCAAACAAACAAACAAAAATTAGTGTTAATAACAATATTTAAAGAATGATGTTTTATTTTTATGTTTTTCTTTAATATGTTAATAATCGGCATGATAATTCTATATTTGGAAAATGAAAACAATAAACATATCAGTCTACCCAAAACAAAACATAATCTAATTTCAATATGTGTGTATGATTCAAAAGTTGACTAACTGTTTTAAAGTAGTACATATATTTACCGACATATATCGTTGATCAGAACTTCCGTATTGAACAGAAAAATAAAAACATAAAGTAAAAAATGTATAATGTGAATGAAAGAATCAAATCTAGATAACTAGAGCTTTTTTTTCGCTAAAAGCAATATATAAATAATATTTTTGTTCTGATTAATTCAATTTTGCATTCTGGCTAATATCAAAAATATCTTACTCATTTTCACCACCTACATGTAAAAATTATTAAAAGTTATTTTTTATTTTCTGTAAAATGTAAAAAATCTTATATGACTAAATTACTATTTCCGACCATACTGTATACAGGGTGTTATATTTCAATAGACCCAGCAAATATCTCACTTATTTATTAAGTTAGTAATTGTATCAACTGTAACACGGTAAAAATATTATTTCGTTTAATAATAATAATAGTTACAATTGTTTTAGTTCATTGTTTTATTTCAAGCCACAGTCATGGCTCACTATTCTCTTTTCGACTAGGTGTATAAAAAAGTACCCGCCATTTTACTTTTTAATAATGTAATATATAGATTATTTTACATGATTGTAAAGCAAATTTGATGTACTTTTCTAATTTATAAAAAAATATAGTATGTTCCATTTGAAATTTCAAAGTTGATATTAATTACTAATAAACCGGAAGTGGTATCATGAATGTACATCCGTCATCAAGTAGCTTACATGTTGCTGTATAAATCATGTTATATGAAAGAAATTACTAACTTAATAAATCAGCGAGATATTTGCTGGGTCCACTAAAATATAACATCCTGTATATAGAAATTAAGCTTAAATATGAAATTTTATGTCGATTTTCGAAATTAAAGTATCGTTTCCGGTTGAGCAATGTTTACCAAAAGTTTATCAAATCAATAAATTATGCACTAATTTTTAATATTAAATTTCATGCTATTCCGTTGCACACAATTTGAAACACGGACAGAAAAAGACACAAAGTTCAACATTTTTTTTTCTCATATTCTACATTTTACAATAATTTGTTCAATTCCAATACCTACCTTATTTATATATACTGAGCAGAACTGGGAACTACAAAGTAAAAGTATTACTTAAACATTACTTTACTTAAAATACTTTTGAAAATTAGTACTTCGTATTGTACTTAAAATACTTTTTTTCATAAAAAGTACTTGTTAATATGTTACTTTACTTAGTATTTAAATACTTTTCTTGGAAATATTTAGTATTTAGTACTTAAATACTTTTTAAGTGTTATTATGGAGTACACTCTTCATAAAAATATAATATAAAAGTAATATATTTCTACAAGTATTAAGTTTTTTTGCTTAGTACAAGACAGAAATTTTGCTATTTACCATGACGTCAAGTTTGTTTACTAAAAATATTAAGGCCCGATCCTACCACCTCTAGTTAAAGTGACATTAACCATTAGATAAGAATTAAACTGAAGGTTAGAAGCGATACAAATAACAGTTTTAACTTCCAGTTAGCTCTAACCAAAGGTGATAAAAATAATTTTGCAACAACCGTAACAGTAAACTGTGACTTAACCTGGAGGTGGTAGGAATAATAGTTTAATTTAGCTTAACGAATACGAATTAAAATGTAAAAATTAAAGTAAATTGTGTATGTAAAATGTTCCCTCCCTTGGGCAAGTCCTGAGTCCTGTCCTGGTAGTATTATCTGTAATGCCCCGTGCATGCGTGCATTGGTTCAATCCGTGGTGGATGACAGATGATAAATGGTGTCTTGTAATAGGAATCTTGTACCCCGTGAATTGCCCCATTGCCCAACCCTGCCTGCATGCCTCGATCCTTTGCCTTCGTCCCTTCTGCTTTCCATTCCGTCCGTACACTTCGCATTGCGTCCTGCCTGTGCCTGTGCGTTCCGTTCTTCCCCCTTCCTCCTCCACCCTCGGACACGGTCGGCTGTTTCCGCCATGCGTGTATGTGTATGCCCCATCCCCTACTATGGATTGATTTCGTGTGATCATGAATTCGATCCATTGTGGGGAATATAATGTAGAATTGAGCCATGAAGCTGGATAGAAGACGACCCCTATGCAGAAAGGACCAATGGTAGCTTATGACACTTCCATACATGTCACTGAAAATTGTTAATAAATTGTTCTGTAGATGAAGATGTACCACTTACATTAATCATAAATTTAAAATGAATTCAAAATGCGCATGGCTAATGGGTGCATTAGATAGCACAGATGCCTTTAAAATTTTATGATGATTTTATCACGAAATTATTCATCAGTATCACTACATGCACAGAATTTATTTATTTATATTGATGTAAATGAAAATACAGCCTTTCACCACAGGTTTTTATAATTCTAGTTGCATACCTTTACATACAGGCTGTTCAAAAAATAGACGTCACGGATTTAAAGGTGGATAATACATCTCAAAACAATAAAAAAGTTCATATAAACATATATCCGGAAATGCCCAGTTTCAGAGCTATAGCGATTTTAATATTTTATTTCTGATATATACAACTCATACTTTTAACAATACAATAAAATCATAGTGGCTGTTTACAATGGAAAACAATTGAAGATAGTCTTTTGTTTTTCCTTATTTGTTGTAATTATTGTTAACATAATTTTATCATGAATAATTTCACTATAATTTTATTGTAATGTTAAAAATATGAGTTGTATATATCTAATTACACGAAATAAAAAAAATAACGAAATTTGGAACATTTCGAAAAAAATAATATAATACGTAACAATGACATAAAAAATGACAGATAATTTTCTTTTGTTTTAATAGTTGAATGTTTGCTTAGCCTACTTAAAAAAAATTAAAATACTAACTTTGAATTAATTTTTATAAAAAAATTCGCAATGTAAGGGTGTGATTATATTGTTGAATGCAGAAGAAAATTCGCTATTTAATGAATTAATAATAAATATATGATGCCATTTAAAAAAATATAACATTGATCCATAAGTTGAGTATCACTGGCTCTAAAATAATAATAGTTATGTCAAAATGTGTCGCCCTCTATGCTTTACAAAATATTTTAATCACTTTTTTGTGTAACTTTTCATATTCACGAATAAATGGCACTGTTCCATTATCTTGATACACACTGTATACTACCACCGTTTCTAGTTATTGGTTTTACATCATTTTAAATCAATTATTTTTCTTACAGTCTCTTGAAAATCTGTATATTTTATACTCCATCCATCTTTGCATCTTTTTAACGACAGTTAATACTGTTAATAGTACTTAAAATTCTTAGGTACTACTAAGTTATACTAATTTTACTTTATTAGCGCAAATAATTTAATAGTGAGATGTTGCAATTATTAGTAGTGCTACTAATATTTAGTAAATGGTTATGAGCTTGGCTTGATTTTTTTTTATTGAGATCGTCTTGCGTAACTTTTTTTCGTTTTGTTTTCACTATTTAAATTTGTAGTGGAAATAAAAAATGGTCTCGACTGAATGAAATGAAGTATGTAATTCGAAAATTCCTTATAAATTCAGCGCTTGGAACAACGCATACAGTTGTTGGATAACAAAAGGTTTTGTAAGTCGTGCTACAGATAATTGCACTGAAACCATATCCAAATTGTTTTAACGGTTGAAATTTCAGTATCCGCGTTACTTTATTTTTATTCTATCTCCTTGATATTGATAATTGGTAAGGTCATATTGTACGTTTTTGCGATATGGTTATAATTGATTGATAATTCGGGAAAAAAGACCTCAAGTTCACTCTTTTTACTTTAATCAAATATATTATCAGATCATTGTATGGACTTTTTACAAATTATACGGAAATAATTGTCAAGATCGAAAAAAATGTCTCAAACAGGTGCGGAGGTGATATTTTTTGTGATTTACCGTAACCGAAATATGTTGTAACAGACATGTTTAATTTGTTTCTGATTATTTTTTATTTAGTAATTAATACTTGCCCGGAGCAACTGCAAATACACAAACACAGTGACAATTCTCATTTAGTCGAATATCCTAGAACGCATTTAAAATAATCCAGCAAAAAATATTAAATTAATGAAATATAAAAGGCGTGACCACATGTTACAGTAATTTGACAGAATATCAAACGTAAATTTTAATTTAAAATTTAGAATGCGAGAAAAAAAATTAAATGAAATTACTTTGCAACGTATAAGGAATATTACTTTCAAATTATTAATCGTTATATGGGTATTTCTATTCTATATATCATGAACCCCTATATTACCAATATAGTGTATGACTCAGAAGACTCACGCAATGCACAACGAATTCATTTTGAAATGTACCGCTTAAACAAAAGACATCAAAAAATAATAATCCTTCAAAAACAAAAGAATATTTTTAATTTGTATATACAATTTTTACAGTATAATATATGTATATTATAAAATAAACACTTTTTTATACAATGACCCATTTTGCAATTTTTTTTTATATACTCACCCATGAAATAGTTCGTCAAAATGATGGCAACCGAATAGTAAATGAAGAAATACTTATGCTTGTCAAGTTACCATTTCTAACATTTTGTGTTGGGAGATTGTACTTATCATAGTAATTGAAATGTTTTAAAATGAGTACTAATCCTACAATATATTGTTTTGTACCAATTTGGGTTCATGAATCCCTGATTCGCCATCTAGTTGCGTTTCTTCCAGGGCTGACAAAAACCCGGCCCAGTGGTATTTTTTTTTTTTGTTTTATTGGGTTTTTTGAGCTTTATTAGATATTTATTATAAACGTATATATTTTCTGGTATTAATTATACATTATAAATTAAATTTAACATTCAAAATGACATTCTTTTTGCATTAATGCGTTTATTTGACACTTTTTCAAACCAATGCGAAAGAATCACCAAATCAGCCAATCACTGATAATGATAACCCCTCTCTTTTTCGCACTAATGCTAAAAAGCGACAGTTCTAACAGCAATAAATTTTTAGATTACAAGAGTTAAAACTATATTTGGGCAAATTTTTATTTTATGTGTTAATAAAGTGTACTGGATTTAAATATAATGTTATTGCCTAAATTTATCATTTTAACAATAATCTACGGGCAAATATATGACAACAGACACGTGCTAATTTTTTTAGTTCCAACAGTAAATACAATATTTATGCTAGTATTATTTATAAAACTGAAGGTAAAGGAAACTGACAATATATTCAATTAATTACTATATTAAATTTTATTTTTTTAGTAAAATTATTTGCAAAGTGATATTTATTTATTAAAGTACCACCTACAATTATATTAAAAACAAGAATAAATAAAGTTCTGGTTGCTATGATTATTACTCCAATTCAATAAATTTTGATATGGTGTATTAATAGAGTGTATAGAACTTGAATACATTGCTTATAATAAAATTTCTTTAGACTATTGTCTGCATGTGACAAATGTTTTCGTCTTTAATAATTCGCAAATAATTTTTATTAAAGTAATAAAATTTAAGATGGCAATTAATTGAGTATATTGTCAGTTACCTCCCTTAGTTTTATAGAAAATACTAACATAAATATTGTATTATTTGGGGGACTTGTCTTTTGTCATATATTTGTCCATAGATTATTGTTTAAGTGAGAAATTTAGTTAATAATATTGTATTTAAATCCAGTATATTTTATTACTACATAAAATAAATTGCCCAAATATAGTCTTAACTATTGTAACCTAAAAAAATATTTTTTATTGCTGTTAATATATTTATTTCAGAGGGTACGAATACATTTGGGTTGGGCTCGTAAATAGCTAATATGGGTTTTATTGGGTTTTACGGGTTTTTTAACTGTTTTGTTTTACAGCGCTATTATACACAGACAGTTTCAAATCAATGCAAACTTTAATTATAATTTAAAATTTATCACAAACATAATTTTCATTGCAGTATTATTTTTTTTCTTATTAGTGCAGTAAAATTAGATTTCTATGAAATACTCCATTCTAATGTTGTCCTACTTTTAATAACAAAAATATAAGTAATCTTTAAATTTGACATTTATCAGTGATAACCTTGTCTTCAAGAAAATAATTTAAAAAATAAGTAATTTTCAATTGAAACGGTATATTTCTCTAAATATAACAAAACAATAACCTATATAAATAATAAATTCATTTTTAACATCCTAACGTAATCTCATTTATTTAACGTGCACTTTGTATATTTTGGGCGCATTAAATCGGTGCGCGTTATTCTTAAACGGTGATAAAGTTTTAGCGTGTATACCTTGTTCAAAGATATTTTGTTATGGCTTTGACTTACTAAGCCTGTGGTGAACCGCACACAGCAAGAGATTCTACCTGTTGGCGCTCAGGGTTGGATTGCAAAATATTTAAATTCAGAAATCTCTAATCTCTGTGCGCATTACGTATTTCAGATTTACTTGAAATAATAATGAAATCGCAAAATTAAATTAAGTCTTTGACTATTACTAGAAATATAAGATGAGAAAATCGTCCTTGACCGGTATTAATACATATTAGGGAAACTAAGATACCAAAGGCATACCTAGTGTGTACGTATATAAATGAGTTTTCAAAAATTTAAAATCAGTAGTAATACTAACTTCCATACTGAGGTCAACAATATACGTATTTAATATGTGGCGACCATTTGAAGAAGACAATACTGATGTTTTACCAGTTGAAAATTGTGATAATATTGAATACATACCTGTCCTTGCACCCCTATAAATCAAGCTTAAATCCCTAACAATAGACCCGCTGAGAGGGCCATAACGAAATATCTCTGAACAAGCTATACCTACATTTCAGTTTAGGACATAATCAGTAAAAATAAATTAGGCTGAACAGTTTCGGTAAAATTACCTCGGATAAAATTGTTTTGTGAAAATAGTTGCCTTGTGCCAATATATCATTCAAAATGTAAATACGTAATACAATTGAAAAATGTATAACAAAACGGTATGTATGTACGCAAACAAGTATATATTAATCACTGTTTCACAATAGTTTGAAAGAATCTAAACGCTGTTTTACATATCTGTAACAGCTACAACTTAGCATATAAATAAAAATCCGTAGTAAATTTATCATTTCATTTCGATAAGGAATAAAATATGATTGGTCGGAGCGTTACAAGAATCAAGTCCCAGAGCCAGAACTTGCTTCACACAACACACAAACCAGAATCGAGAATCGAGAACCGAGGCAAGAAGTTGAGCGTTTGTAATTACGCCAGGCACATGCTGTACCTATACGAACCGTATCTTGACGTGCGATCTAAATAATATGGACTTGATGAAATACAAAAAAGGGGTACCCAGTTCAGCTTATCATTATACGGGTTCAACGCGAACGCGAGATGCGTGAATTACTTTATAATCAAACCGGATCATAAAAGAATTTTTGTAATTACACAATAGATCATTTGGGATAGGATGGGAGCCTCAAATCTTAACAATGACAATATCTTAATTTTCAATTCATCTCTTGACATATCGTCTTATTGTGACCATTCAATATTTTTTTTGTCTGTGCTTACAATAAACAGTACCTACTTCATATTTACTATTTATGTTTCTAAACTAATAGTTTTTATTAGAATTTAAAAAAATAATCAGAATTCGATATTAATTATTTTCAATCAATAATTTAAATATTTCAGAATTAGTAATGTTACAGTATTGGGATATTTCATTAGAAATGCGAACCCGGTGGCAAAATTTGAAACTAAAACCAAGGGAGCAATTTTATTTCATTCGAATGTTTATACATACACGCGTACAGTTTATATAGTGGAAAATAGATAATAGAACTAATATTTACAATAAATTAAACTACTATTATCTAATATTTATTGTAAAACTGTGAAGATAACCTAACAACTACTAAAGTATTTAAAATGAAAAATAATAATTAATCTACTGCTACAATTAATAAAACAGGAAATAAGGCAATATACTCTAGCTAAAATAATAATAAACACTGAAAGAAAAGTCAAAATACAAAAAGAATCAACGAAAATCTATTGACAGCACTGATAAGCTTATAAGAGTTAAACAAAAGTGCTCCTTTGTCGAAGGTTTGACTTTGGTACACAACGCCATCTCTACTAATGAAATATCCTAATTGTCCCGTATTGCAAGATACGTTTGTCTGTACCAATTGAATTTATACGAAACAAAAAAATAATAATTAAGGGGCTCGGTAGAAGATAAAGCTGGACTAGAAGATGACCCTTTAAAACCCAGTCGAACTTCTAGTCGTGTTCCTTCGGATTGTGATTCGCAATCTAAATTATCAAAGTGATCATGATTAAGATAAAGTATGTCTTTTTTGTTTCCTATTCATTATTCCAACTTCCCAACTAATCAGGATAAACAAAATCACAACCACAGCTCGAAGGAACACGGCTAACATCCGTCATTTAATCCACAGTTGAAAATGTAAATCGACCGAACTATTATGAGTCTGAAGCTCGTTCATTCTATTTTAAATAAAGACATAAAAACTTTCGTATGCAATTCAAATAAAAAATATATTAATTCAATTCATATGATTTAAGATTTTACACATTAACCTATAGTTCGTGTGTCAAACTTTTCTATTGATGAAATACAATATTTTTTACTCTTGTTGCGTAAATAACTAGTCTTTATGTTCACGGCATTAAATCGGAAACCAATGTTCGTTAGATTAGAAAATTATAAATGTTGAAAAAAAATTATACAATATGCGTAGAAATTTTGTTTAAACAGTAAAATGATGTTTAAAAAATGTAATCTTTCAATAATGCGTGTAACGAATTTAATTTTATGTTTTGGTTTTTATTAATTCTTACGGTATTTTTGTACATGTATTATTAAAATATCGTTCTCAATAGTGCTGAGTATGCAAGTTAAACTTATATGATATATCCAGTTAGAAAGCAATTCAATATCAATAGTGGCACATTTTTGTTTATTTTGCATGTCTATTATACATTGTCAAACATAATCCATGTAAAAAGTAACAGTTAATTTGTTGTAAAGAGATATTAGTATAGGTATTAACGTTATTGTCAAGTCATAATCTGAAATCAATGCCACTTTTTACTTGTAATCTTTTTGTTGTAAAAATAGTCGAAATAACTTTATTATTCTTAACATCTCAAACAAATTTGAGCAATAAAAGTTTCAACCACTTGTCAAAACGAGTCTCAATCAAAGTCAGGCGAAAATCAGTGTCACTTTTTAGTTGGAGCAACTTTTTCTAAAAAATAAACAAGTAGAATTTTAACATTGAAAGTGTTAACTATTTTGCCGCTTATTCAAGAGTAATTTTGTTCTAAATTCTTAAATTTGCAGCAATTTTGCAATACATAGACCTACTTTTAAATTACTGGACATTTGCTATATAAAATAAAATCGGATATTAACATTTTTTCCGAAAAGCTAGGCAATTTGTTTTAACTTATTTGATCAAAATTCGACAAGACTAGATTTTTATATCTTAGCATTTCTGTGCGTAGATGCACGTGTTCAAAAGAAACCTAACTCGGAATAGGCTATGAACAGAGAAACGTGTCTCTGATTTTTATTCATTTCAAAATTCAAGTTATCAAAATTGATCTTGAAATGTAATTTTAGGGACCGTTGTTCAAGTCTTACACTTGCTGTGTAATAAGAAATATTGTGCCTTTATGCAATAAAAAGTGTTTTTCATGACGACCGAAAACTGCAAATCTTTGTGGTGTTACATCTTTTTAAAACAACTCAAGTAAGCAAAATAAAATTAAAACATCTTCACAAGTTTTGAGTGTAACCCGTAAACTTTAACTTTAACCTATTCAAAAACTTATTCAAATTTTGCTGTCCTCAACTGAGGACACTGGCAAAATATTTAAGACGATGGAAGAGGCCCACGAATACTATTATTAGACTGAAATTGATGCAGATATCATTGCTTTGCCACCTGATCCTGATGAACTCACCAACGACGAAGATGATTATTGGAGTCAAATATACTAAGAACTACAAAAATATGGTCGATGGTGTGAGAAGAAAACTCGTTTGGAAATTTTAGAACTATATTTCAGTGTTAAAATTTTAAATCTTGATCAGCAACAAACAATAAAATGCAAAAGAAGTAAAAAAATACAAACACGAGTTTGCTGTTAATGCGAGAGCGAAATGAAAGCAGTTATTGAATATTTTCTGTTTTCGGGGTACCACACATTTCCCACTGATAGAAATTACTGGTCAAACAGATTTGCGAGTGAATATAGTGAAGAAAGCAATTAGCAGAAATAGATACTATGAAATAATGTCTTCACTTTCAAGATATTCAAAAAATAAAAACGATAGCGCATTCAAAGTGACACCATTTTTTGAACTTGTCAACAAAAATTTCAGTGGTTGGAAAGTATTCAACAACATCTGTAGTGCGTTACTATGGTCATTCTGGCTTGAAACAATTTATAAAAACCAAAAAGATACGGCTATAAACTATAATAGGCTGTATGTTGTCAAAATGGGTATTGTTATAATTTTTCTCTATACTACTTATATAACATTATAGCCATTTACAAGAATTAAAATTATTTTTCGTCAAATAATCGTGTTTTTTTATTGCAATACCTTCCTATCAATCTCAAAATTTCGCTGGATTTTATCAATTTCCTACAGTAATAAACAATATATATTGAGAATTCCAAGAAAAACTAATTCGGGTGTTAATGGGTTAAAAACAAAAATAAACATTTCAATATCCGGCGTTAGTACGAATCATACAAACTAGAAAAGAAAGTCGTTCATAATTCGGAAATTCTCTGTAGGCATAGATCGTGTTTCATAACATGTTACCTGATCACATAAGGTCTGTTCGATGACTTGCACAATGTAGTTCCAGTGTTAATTTTTTAACACTGGAACGTTTGATAAAAAAGTGTAATATGTGCAGCTTGTTTGATAAAAAGTGCACACTTTTCTAAACAGACTTTCGAGATAGTACGAGTATAAGCCGTGTTCCTTCGGCCTGTGATTCGCAATCTAAATGGTCAAAGTGATCATGATTAGGAAGAAGTATGTTTTTTCGTTTCCTATTCATTATCCCCACTTTCTCATTTTGTGGTCACTAGACAATCTTCCCTTTTCCCTTCTGAACCATTATTTTTGAGTGATCACACGGATTTATTTCAGAGCAAATTTAAAAGTAGCAGTTCAGAGGTCAATTAAATATACAATTAAAAATAATTCTATAATGTGATTTTGAAATTAATAAATATACCTAATAATCATCTTGTGTTTGTAATCATTTATTGCTCTGAACCGAATTTCGAACCTGATCCCAAAACCAGTGAACCATTATAATTTTTAATTTCTTGAACTGAAACTGAACCTAAATCGACATTTCCTGAATCTGAACCGAACCTGAACCACAAATATATTTCGGTGAAAATCATTTTGTGAACCAAAATGCTGACTATAAAACTTGACAGTAGATTTATAAAATAAAATAAGTTAGTTTGCATTGGTCTGCATATGACATTTGACGTTAGGTGGTGTTTATATGTTTCAAATTGTTTTCTAGATATATTTTTTAAATCATGATTCAAAAGGATCACAATTAAACTAATCAGGATTCACAAAATCGCAATCACAGCATGGTTAAGTCATTAGATTTTCTATTTCCTAAACGCTACATTGCTTGAAATGAATGAATTATCCGATTCCCTTTAATCTTTCAAATTGCAATTGACCTTAATATTTTATTTTTATATATTGTGCATCTTCACGTTATTATTATTAACTCCTAAATGCGGTACATTATTCACATTTACGCAAGTAGACCTTCATCGTAAACATAGTTGTATTAACTCTATTACTCCCAACCCCTGAACAAATTTTAGCAATAAAAGTCTCAGCCAGTTGTCAGGTTCTTGTCAGAACAAATCAAAATCGAAATCTCTTCCGTTCTATACAGGAAAGAATCAGATTAACGTGAAGAAATTACTGTTAAAATGTTGTAAGCTCAGCACGAGACTATGGTTAACTTCATAATCCGGTTTTCTTATCTTTTTTCATCTTTTGTAATGGTTTCACAGAAATTACTCTTTTCACACAAACCCAAGCGTGCTGACCACAGCGACAGGGGTTGAGTTGTGTACCTAGACTAGACTGACCATCGGAATCGGGTAATTGGGGATAATTTGTTAACCCTTCTGTGGTGTTGTGGTAAACCTGTGCAAACGACAGGCAAATTTCTCTTGCTCCTGGGAAAATTTTGCTAGTTGGCGGGTGACTTTTGGTGAATTTAAGTGATGTTTCAACAGAAATAACTATGGGAAGGAATATTTTCTTATGTTCTAAACGTAAGTTCAATAACTTTTGATTTAAGGTAAAAACACCGGTAGTGAAGAATATAAATATCAAATTGCAAAAAAAATATCCGTTTAATATGTACGTACCTACTCTTAAATTATACATCTGCGACTTTTTTACATCCAAAAGTACATATTACTATTGAACAATACTTGATTAACTACGTTCTAACTAATCTTCGAAACTTAATATTATATGACAAATAATTATTTAACATAAAAATCATATAATTAATAAATTATTCGTACATATTGTACCTATGTGAAACTTTCTTCATTTTATAGACAACCTTCTCTTCAAGGGAATTAATATGATATTGACTAACTTAAGCTTTCTTGAACCCAGAACCTCAACCACCTGAATTTCATTTCTATTCCTTGAAGAAAAGGTTATTCCTAATTAAAAATAAAATCATAAAAATGCTATATTTATTTCATAACTGTAAGTTCATTTCATCAATGTGTTTGGTGATATTACCAGATTAAGTTTATTTAGCCAATTGAAGTAAAAAGAAAGGAATGTAACGCGATAGATGACTGGTTCGTTTTCTGTCACGATCGACAAGACCTAAAAGGATGCAAGTGATTCATATTCCGATATCGGGTGGTTTTCGAGTCCACGATTCGCGAAAGTCTACGAAATTACATAAGAATGAAATTAGAGCAACGGATCTGATTGTGATGGCTTGAACGGTTTTGCCAATCGCAGTCTGAGTCTCTCAATTAGAAATCAGACCTCTTGCCGCTCTGTGAATCCGTTTAAAATGAAATAATAACTTGTCGTGGTCGTAGTCCACTAGTGCGGAACCACTGGTTATTTTTGCAATTTTTGACGCTGCAAAAATTGGACGACGTAATAATGGCTGCCATAACGGAAGGATAAGGATAATGCGGCTGTAAAATTGGATTGTAGAAAAAAATTAATTAACCTAAACTTATATCACTTGCGTTTTACCACCAGTTTTTACTTTTTTCATTAACTATAATACAAACTTTAATTATCATCTAATTTTAAAACCATAAGAAATCATTCAATTTTATTGTGACTTTTTTAACATAACCAAACAAACTTCAGTAATGGCTTCAACTGCGTATTTCTATCATTGTATGTACACAAAATGAGTTCTAATAAAAATCTAATGGTTAAGTACAAAATACCAGCGCTGGGCAGTACTTAAGTACATTTATACTTAATTACCAAAATAAGATTTTCAAGTGCTACATCTAAAATACTTGTACTTAGTACTTAAAATGGTACTTAAGTACCAATAAATAGTATTTAAGTCTTTTTAGGGTACTTAAATACTTTTTAAGTAAATACTTAAGTACTTATTTTCAATGTAAACATTTTTTTCATTAAATAAATTATATCAAAATAAAATATCATCTTGCCATATTACCCATTACTGGGTGTGCCTATCTGCTTTGTACACACATTTCGGTAATGATGAAGACATATTTGTACCGTGCGGGTATTTATCACCTGCCGGACGCTCATTGATGACGTGGAGAGTGCATCACAGGTGTCATTTTTGTGACATTTAAAAATCCAAACTAACAAAAATACTATATTATTGCACAATCACAAGTAGTATGTATATAATTTGTCAATGATATAAAAAAAAAATCGTTCACCAGAATTTTGCATGTAAAGTTATGGTTCTTTTTTTAAATCTGAGTTTTAGTTATAATGATACATATAATACATGTGTATTGGTAATTAATTATTCTTATATCAAAACATTAAATAATTAGATTATTGCTTTTTTAGGAGGAACTTGAAAAGTACTTGAAAAGTACTGAGTACTCTTAACAAGTACTTGTACTTAAGACTTAAGTATTTTAATAATTTGGCCAGCACAATACCTTCCGTCAATCCTGTGTATTATGTATAAATTCTAAATTTCCAGTAAAATTATTTTATTAACAAACTATGCAAATTGCACTTGACACTGATATCTTATTCTTCCACTTATTTCTGTTTTGCGTGTCGTTCTCATTCAGTTCCTTTTCTCCCAAGTCTTCCGCAATACAGTCCTTCCATCTTATCTTTAGTCTTCCTGTTACATCAACCTTCTATTACTAAACTATTCATGCTTTTCTCCAATATATTCATCTCTCCTCATGACATGTTCAAACCAATGTAATCGTCTCTCTTGTATCTTTCTAGAAACTTCTAACACTAGAGTTATTTCCCTTATTCTTTCATTCTTTATCGTATCTTTCCGTGTCTTCCCCAACATCTATTTCAACATCCTCATCTCTGCTACATTCATTTACTTTTCATTGATACTGACATCTGACATTTGATTTATCTATTGAATATTAAGTATAAAAAGCAATCATATCGTATAGAGAATAATATATTCTTTTAGTTATAACAACGTTAAATGTCAATAAATAATATTTCACTGTTAAAATCTTCAAATGGGGGTACTTCCGGTTGACCAATTACAACCAAAATCTAATCAGCTCTTCTTCTGGATGTAAACTTGAGGAATACGAAAAAAATATAATTTTTGGAATCGTGGTATTGATCCACCGCCGACATGATTTTTTTTAAATATAATGAATTATCTAATCACGTAACAGACGTTGAACAGGAAATAAATTAATTTGTAATTATTTCTTATTAAATTCATTGGCCCATATTCCGAGCGCGCTTTTATTATAAAAGTGCGCTCTGAATACGGGCCATTATTTTTAATAAAAATTCATATTGGCAGTGGCGCAGTAAAAAGGTATTAAATGAAAAATAAATAATTTTCCGAATTGTGGAAAAATTCTTTTTGATTGAGAATCAGCACATCAAAATATACTTATATACCCCAAAAAAAAAAAAATACCCTTTTTTCACAACCTGTATACTTGATCCTTAATGCAGAATTTTTATTTACAAAACGCTAAAATTATTGTTTTGTAATGTTACTATGTTTGTTACCACCATTGCTTTAGCTTGGGTAAAAGTATTTAATTCTGTTTGTATCTAGGTTATGATATCCTTTGAAATCAAAGATGAAGTGATAAAATGTTTGTAAACCATCCCACAGCGGAAATGAAAATGAACAATAATAAAAAGATTCTTGATGATTGTTTCGCCGATTTGGAAACACATTACACTTTACCTCGTTTCTTGCGCGGCTTCATCTTCACACAAACAATGACAATCATCCTCTCATCAGATCAGAGATCAACCGATCAGAGAATTGAGATTCGGAATGCCATTTGATGGGTTTGCCTGTAAGATTTGCATACAACAATACTTGTATTATTTACATCCTTTTGTTTTTTATTACGTTGTTTCTCCATTCATTCTTGTTTCATAACTGTTTATCAATTTCTGATACTTAAAAGTCACACGGAAAGGAGATTAAAAATAAAAACCCCAATGGAATAATACAAAAAAGCTACATGCCATATTTTATAAACTTAAAAATGGATAATAGATTTATACTGTAGATTTATGCAAACAATTAAAAATATCTTTCAATTAAATCAGAATGTTAGAAGTACAATATACTGTTGTATGCTAACTGAAAGGTATGTTAATACCTTGTATTATTGTAATATACGCCTAATATGATACGATAACATTTAAAATTATTTCACTTATTTTAACTTTTATTTTGCCACGTGGGTACAATGCTTGCTTTAAGATCTATTATAATACATATACAGGGTGTTGACCGGGACACCGGAACACAAGACTGTGGAGCTTAAAATTCTGCATCTGAATCAATTATCAAAATAAATTAGTAGATTTCTTGATTTCGATAAAATAAAATAAATAAATATTTCATCACGGCATATTATCCATTGCTGGGTGTGCCAATCTGCTTCGTACACAGATATCGGTAAGATGGAATATTTACGCCGTGCGGGCACTTACCAGGCGTCACCTCACGGGCACTCATTGCTGGCATGGAGAGTGCGCCACAGGGGTCAATTTTTGGCGTCGGTCGGGTTTGAACCCGGTCCCCAGATTCGCGACCAGACGGCACACGGTTTCTCTAATTAGTCTTCTCATCCAGTTATTTTAGTAAGAAGCGTAAAAATGGAACAGCCTGTAGTAAATCCTTTACTACGGATTTATAAACATGTTAATATAAAACAAACTTCGTTTGAGTTTTTTTCCATAATATTTAAAGTAATCGAGTTTTTAAAAAAGAACAGACCGATAAATCACCCTGTATAGTTATGTAGGTATTGTCTGTGTATCTTCGTCTGAGCTCTGTGATTTTTGTTGTTGGCCGGTGTTGAAATGTTTGATGACAAGTGTAATGAAAATGAGAGAGTGTGATTCAAAATGAATATTAGCAACGACGAATACATTTATCATAGGCCAGGCGTTACGGGTAGGGTAATGCATATATAAAGTTAATTCAGAATTCATGGAAAATGAATGTTGGCCATTTTGTAATGGAAATTTCAAAATTATACGAAGCACTCTACTCATCACGACACGACACGATACAACGATATACACCACGGCATACTATACAGCCGTATAGCGCTAGCGCATGTGGCATGCAAACACTGTGGATATGTCAAGTGTGATTAATGGAATACTCTAATCATTGTTTCACAATTGTATGTCACATTCTAAGGTTAATTGTTAATTAAAAATGTTTACGATATTTTTTTCCATTAGTTATTAGCACGGACGCGAAACAAAGTTCCGTAGAACGCAGCGTGAGTTTATATTCCACCTGGTTTCCAACCGCTCAGAATTTCCTTCCTCTCTCTTTCCCTGTATTAATTACTTTACATACATACATTATGTTGTTTGAGTCTACCGCTGCGTCGCGCTGTCGTGGGTACTGAAATTAATGAACGAAAAAAAAAATAGAACACGTTTACATGATTAAACTAAAATGGGAGGAGCCTTGATGTAGACAATGGGTAGTGGAGTGTTGGGGTAGCCAGCCGCATGGCGTGGCCGTTCCCTGCTTCCCGCAGGCCCCTCGCAGCACCCAAACTCGAGCCCGGCCACACCTACGTGCTCTGCCCGCACACACTCGCAGCTCACAGCCGCCGCGCACAACACAGACACACGATACCCGGTCGGTACCCGCAGGAATCAACATCAACTTCACAACATTTATTATATTATATGTGTGATGTGAATTATATTATTACATGATATAGCTAATTAGTTAGATGCGTGCTATTCTCATATGAATAAAATTGTTAACATTATCAGCTAATCTGTTTTGACTTTGGACAATACAATGTACCAAATTACTATGTTGTTAACTAACTACATTAATTTTTTTTAACGAATAAAATTGTTTAACATGTGTTAAATCTATTTATGTCAACGATGCTTTGTTATTTTTCTATTATTTGTTGGATTTTATTAGAAATAGTAAAAAATGTATACAGGCTGATTCATCAGTCTGTTCTTTTTTAATATTATGGAAAAAAGTTTATTTTAAATGAAAATTTCTATAAATCTGCCGTATAGCTTCAGGGTGTTTCACTTTTACTCAATGGCATGTAACTTTATATTTTCAAATGGGACACCCTATACAGGTGTTTCCTTTAAAACAACCAGCGCTTTTTTGGGTGAACTAATAACTTTACAGACTAATGTTATATACAAAAAATTATCAAGAATAAGGGGCTAATTTATCAGTAATAACAAAACAAATCGAAAATTCAACCAGTGGTTCTTAAACGGTAGAACAAAATTATATTTATTTTTAAATAGCACCCTATATAATTTTTTTGCCCATTAGATAGAGATATTTTTAATTTCAACGATATAAATATTCTATAGAGTTGTATAATTATTTCGAGAAAAATGGTATTCAAGGCAACAGACGTATCAATTGTGTATTGCACATCCTATTGCAATATTGTAACATTATTTTTAATTTTTAATTCCATTTTTCTCGAAATAATTGTTAGACAACCCTATATAATATTTATATCGTCCAAATCTAATGGGCTAAAAAAGTATATAGGGTACCATTTAAATAACAGAATTTTGTTCTACCGTTTGAAAACCACTGGTTTGTTATTACTGTTAAATTCTCTTATTCTTGATAATTCGATTTTTAAGGTTACCGAACGTGCAAAATAAAATCTGTTCATTTTTACAAAAAAACTGATTTCCCATGTTAAACGTGTATATGGTCCCCTTTTTAAATAACACCCTGTATATTGTTATCGGTTTTTTTTTGCCAAGAAAAGTATGTATAATATTATTTTATCTATCTGGTGTAGTAAATGTGTCATTTATTTATCTTTTTCATTGATATTTACAATATATGAACTAGATCAATTCATTTTTATTAGATATTAACAATTTCATTGAAAAATTATTTATTTCAGATATGCTTATAATTTTGCAATAAATCTAGTGACATACCGGGTGTCTGGTTATTTCCCTGTACCCGGCATTCCTGGTCGATTTTTGACATTACTCGATTTACTATTACTCGGATAACATAATTAGTAAATACAATGAATTGTCCAATATTAAATTCACTATTAGCAGTAGTTTTGACGTTTTCGACGTTTTGAAAGATACACAAACACAACTACAGTATTTAAATACTAAATATTATGGACTTGTACCGAAATTTGGTTATGTTTTCGGTAAATGTTATCCGGTATCTGTCTGAAAAAATGTACCTACTACCAATACCCGGCTTTTAAAAAAATTAACTCCCCGGTACAACACTAGTAAAACATACATAGTTCAAAATTAATTAAAACCTTTTTTGTTTTTCCATTTTAAAAACTGGAGCATCTACAATGTTACTCCCGTTGCATTATAGAAATCTTATTTAATTCAACTCTGCTCCAGTACTTAAATTAGCTATAATTATAGTAATAATCTAGTTTAACTATCGTGAAACTACTAGGAATTTTAGTTTCAAAATAGATTTCAAATATTTAGATTACTCTTCTAGTACCACTATCCTAAATTAGATTTTTTTTGTTTAAAAAAGAAAATATGAAATAGATTTTAATTTAGTATAATTTCATTTCGTTTTTTTAATTAATATTTTCGTTTTGTAATTTTGTTATAAAATATGAAAACAAAAAATATATGAATCAAATTAATGATACATTATTTTATATTATATAGACACGCTTTATACGGGTGTAACACCAAAACCGACCACCGCCATTATTTTCTTTATTATTATAGTTACAAAAAAATACTGTAGAACAAAATTGTAGAAGACCAAGGGGGACATCCCATTTAAGAAGAAAATATTTTTTTAAACCTGTGGTTCTCAATTTGCAACATAAAGTTATATTTTTTCAAATGGGATTACACATATTTTTTATGCCTAGTCGGTTGTTCTGAATTCAACCATGTATTAGTTTTACATCCTTACATAATAAAAATATTGAAAAAAAAAATCGATTGAAATTTAAGTAAATTTGATTTTTCTAGTCATTTTTCAGTAGGCTATTTATGAAAAACAAAAACTACTATTTGTCAATTTGAATTATTTAGGATAGAAATCAAATAGAACAATGTTTATAACGTTTTTAACAAATATTTGTTCAATTGTTTTCCATTCGTAGCCTGCTGAAAAATAATTATAAAAATAAAATTTATTTAAATTTCAATTGAATTTTTCTCAATATTTTTGTTATGTAAGCATATAAAATAATCTCATTCTTGAATTCAGAAAATAATGCTGTATCGAATAGGCATAAAAAATATGTATAATCTCATTTGAAAAAATATAACTTTATGTTGTAACTTGAGAACCACTGGTTTAAAAAAATATTCTCTTCTCTAATGGGATGTCCCCCTTGGTCTTCTACAACTTTGTTCTATAGTATTTTTTTGTAACTATAATAATAAAGAAAATAATGGCGGTGGTCGGTTTTGGTGTTCCACCCTGTATATGCAATAATGAGAAAAAAGCAAAACAAATTTCGCATGTCTACAATACTAATTGTCGGTATATTATCATAATAATACGTATTTCACAGATTATAATCGACTACCTACTTCCATTTACTTAAATTCAAAAATATGTCTTATTATCCATTCACAACCACGTAGAATTTTAAATAAAGTTGTGGGATAAATCCTACACACTATTTTTATAACAATTTGTAGTAAATATTTATCTTACTCGTCCTCGTATTGTTTGCGCAGGATCAGATTTTAAAATATTGTCTTTGTTTTGGTTTAACGCTAATTTTATTTATATTTTTAATCTTATACAAATACAAATGTTGTATTTCATTAATATCTACGTTTGTTTTGCTTATAGCGTATTTTAGGAAACATTTTTTTTAAAATTAAGTAGTAACATATAGTAATGTTTTCAATAACTTTGTTTTGTTTATATATTTGAATGATTTTTTTTATTTTATATTCTCGGAATCATGAAAAACGAATTTGCAAATATATCATCATAAATTTATCAAGTAATTAATAATCTTCTATATATTATATTTATATAGGATTGCATTATCTTTAGACAGATTCAAATCAGTCTTATTATGTGTTTGTTATCTCATAATACTGCATACTTAAATATATTTTTATTGATAAATTGTTATTTTAAAATATTATCAGTCAGTTAGCAGATCAAAAATTGCATATGATTACATCATATTTCTCAGATGTTCATATATTTACTTTAGAGCTTTAGATGCATAGATAATTTATTTTAAATAGATTATATGTAGAAATTAATTAAGTTTTCAAGTTGATTTATTAAAGGTATATATAAAGAAAATATATAAATGCATAATTATTTAAGCTTAAATCATTATAAAAAAAAATAAAGACACAGGTGACGATATGGGGTCTCGTGGCCGTGTGCCGAGTGTCTGGTCGCGAATCTGGGGTCCCCGGTTCGATCCCGACCGATGCCAAAAATTACTTCGAATTTTAATGGCACAAAATTCCATGCCAGCTATGGGTGCTCGTGAGGTGACGCCTGGTCAGCGCCCGCACGGTACAAATATTACATCATTACCGATATCTGTATACAAAGCAGATTGGCACACCCAGCAATGGGTAATATGCCGTGATGATATATTTATTTATATGTGACGATATATTTTTTTTGAGTAATATAACCTTATAATAACCTAACGCACAAAACGCCCATATCTGCAACAGCGATGAACTTATAGCAACCGGCACCATCTATCATTTATTTTTTTCAAGGCAACCGGCGTCGACAACCAAGGCACTTCCTAAATGTGAAAAAGAATAGTCATAAATTTGATAAAAATAAAATATTACCACAGTTATAAATCATCACATATTTGTGGAAAAGCAAAAATAAAATTTAATTTGCAAATTATTATTTAATTCTTATTTGATAACATATTTCAGTGAACTCGTAACATAATCAAGTTTTACCATATAGCTTTTTTTAAAAGGTCATGCATAATCTTTGCAGATATAAATGTTTAAATATTAGCAAAATATATGACGCTATATACACAAACTACGTGCGTGTTTCACAGACTTTAAATATTGTCTGAAAGTTATACACACATAACGAATATGTTATCATAGCTAATGTGAATTGAAGTTAGCGCAAAAATATCGCCCACAATTACATATTGATAAGGAATTTATTACTCCGATAATTAATTCAGTAAGCACGTGGAATAAAAATAGTATTGTTTCAGCGCATAAATTGCTTATATCATATATAGTACACGTGTCCGCATATCAGATAAAACTTATCAGTATTCTGATTTTAATATTGTGCGAAATTTTATCAGTTCAGTGTGTGAATCGAAAGGAATATGTTGTGTACAGTTAGTGTGTAAATATAATGACAAATATGGCAGGTGTAAGTGTCTTGTTGTTTATTTACTGTTTATTAATGATAGTGATAATGATTTTAATGAAATATTAATACGTTTTTAAGGTTATTTCACAATAACGATTAATTTCTACTTATTACATACATAATAATAAATTTAAACAATAGTGATATATGTATATTATTTTATGTATAATTTGAAGTGTTTTTGTGCAACTCTATGATAAGAAAATGAAATAAATTATCGCATAATGTGTATAAAAATATCTTATTTTTTATTATTATTTACAGTATTCATTTCAAATTTTTCAGCCAAAAAAATATTTTTTTTACATTCGAGAATTGATCCAGTTTCATCGGATTTACTAAAATTTCAATGTCTGCGTATTTTGTGAATAAGTATCGTAATCAAAATTAATTTTTCATTTTTAAAACAGACAACCTTGTTCATAATAATAATTATTATTAATGCCAATCGGATATAAATTATCTCTCAACATATTTTGAAGAGATCCTTATAATTTTATCATTTATCTGTTAATTACTTATCCACTTAAACTATCTAACTGAGAGGTGACTATGAATAGAAATAAATAGTTGAAGTTCAAATATATGTTATCAAATTTTAATCTAACTTAAAAAAATAGATAAAATAATATTAGACAGAAAACAAAAATGGTTAACAAAAAGATTTAGTAATAATTGTGCATAATATACAAATATGTATTAAGTTATTGAAGTTATATAGAAGTTATTTTTTTCCTTGAACAACACTTCCTAATTAATTTTATACGCAATTGTTTTAAGTTGTGCATTTCTCAATCTTCTGAAGATGGTGTAAAAGCCGAAATCGTGTTAAAAATAATTAAAAATATTAGAATAGGTGTTTGTATTGAGTATATTACTACCGACTTAAATAATTAGGGATAATCCTGTAGTAATGCTCACCAGGGCGAGGAACGTCCGACCCGCGGACCGTAGTTGATGTGGCCTGCAGGCTAACCTCAAAATTCAATAAATATAAGAAAAATAGTTGCGAAGCAGTATTATCAATACCAGCTAACTTACACGCTTTTATAAAGAGTAGTTGCAGTCACCACATTAGTGGTTAATTATTAAATGTTTGACCAAATATAAGAGGCTAATTTTTAAATTTTGTATGGCCCTTAAACAGGGCCGCTCCGTGCGGGTGGGCAGGTTATGCCCCGCACAAAGGCCCCTGACCATGAGGGGTAAATAATAATATTATTCGTAAATAAAAAATTACATATACAACTTACATAGTAAGGTGATAGAAATGAACAATATTTTTTATTAATTTGTTTGAATTAAAGTTATAATTAAGTTCTACCAAACGGATATTTTTCGAGCATTGTTATATTCAAATAATAATTGTGAAGCTGTTGATTACAACAATGAATATTTTGGGTATATCTCATTAATATTGATTACAAGAATGAATTTAACAAATTAGAAATAAAAAAATGAAATGAATATCCTGCTAAACGGATAATTTTCTGATATTGTTATAACTGCAAAATTGTTGATTACAACAAACAATTTTGATTACAAGAATGAATCTAACAAAGAATATTTTAAATCTAGTACTTTTCGTAGAATCAAAAATATAGTTTAAAATTTAAAGAGTGTTTTAATTTGCAAATTATACATTATGGGGGTATGAAGTATCCAAATGGCCCTTGAATGCAAATAAACTGGACTTCTATCTCTAGCCAAAGTATACCTAATCTTGTAAACATTATTTTATTTGTTGATTCCATAATTAGATATCTTTATCTTATCTGAAAAATTGATAACAGATGTATTTTTTTTCTTTACAGGATATGGATCTGATAGAAGTCCTGTGGAAACAGGATGTGGACCTGGGCTTTTCCCTGGAGATGCCCGGAGGCAAGTCCGTGAAGCCGACAGATAACTTGGACTTGAAGCCTTCGGTCGCTGGTCCTGCATCATTACCAGATGATGATATTGAAAAGCTCAAGACCTTGGAGGCCCTCAATAATGATGCTCTAAAGGTTTGAATCTTTGATATTTTATACATTGACGTTACCGAAAGAGAAAATATATAATTTTACACTAACTAGCCCAGATAATTTGAGTCACTTCAAGGTTTTATCTCTACTTCCTAAAAGTGTTGTCAGGCTTACGTGATATTCCCCTTACTTGTGGTAAATTACACTTTTTATAAATTATGGTAATTATTATCAAAAAACAGTGTTTAACAAATTAGAAGTGGCTCTAACAATCTGGATATATTTTGTGTTCAACTATGATTATTTCACATAATGAATAAAAATGGGCAATAAAAATTGTTAAATATTTATTTTACATGATCGACTCCATTTAACTCGATTTCGAATAACTAATCGATCATTGACGAATGAGGGTATTTGGGTAATGGAGGGATGTAAAATATGTATATAGTATATTATCAAGTGTTGGTACTATTAGAGATGTACTACATTAACATGAACTTCTTATACTAACATGAAAATGTTAATCCACCCTACACCCCTATTACAAAATTTGAACTCATCCATAAACCAATTTTGGTTTCTGCGCAAACAAGGTCAGTTGTTTTTCTTATCGTGTGTTTGCTAAATCTAATCCAATTAACCTATCCTAATAGAACCTAACCTAATATAGTTATTGTATTATTCGTATAAATTTTTATTTAGTGCACGAAATTAATCCCCGTGATGTACATTCCACAACAGATAGGAGTACCTGTTCCATGACACTTGTGGTGCTCTCCAAAATCGTACGACCAGCGAATGAAACGTTTAAATTAGATGTGGTTTCTTTTCATAAGTTTGTCTTATGATTTGAATTTTAAAGGAAACTGACCTTTATATATTCCGTTATAAAAGACTAGAATTGTCCCCAATACCAGTGAAATACTAGCAGTCATTTAAAATGACTTTAGCAATAGGTTTCATGGATGTAAATATTTAAAAAATTTAATAACGCGAATTATGATTCGTTCGTCTCAGGTGCAAGCAACCCTTGAGTCGGAACTACTGTTATATGAAATTAAAAATGTTTAAAATATTTTAAGTGTACCCCTATTTTGTTATTCTGCTGTTATGTAGGTACCCTAGTCATCCATTTATTTTCAGCAAGATATATGTATTTCTGACATTTCCTAGTCCAGTATTTATATGGGTACTTGCAAAAATTCTCATACCTAAATATTTCGTACAATTCTTTTCTTTTTTTACGGAATACATAAACCACATCTATAAAATAATTTAAATGTCAACTTTCATTGTCTAGACGTACCATACAAAGTATGCTCAAAATTATTTCAAAAGTAATGAGTATTACTTTAGGGCTCTGAAATCCAAAACTGTCAGAATTTACGCCTTTATTTCGTACATTTTTTTTAGTTCATACAAAGTTTTAAACGTAATTGCAATGAAACAAATTGTAGACCGTGCTGCAACATGGAGGTATCTGTCTTCACATTTTGTAGAAAAGCAAAAAATATTTATTTTATTTGTTATAAAAAGTAATGTAAATTCGCTTGGACTCGTAATTCATTAGTGCTAAAAGCATATTTTATAGTGGCGGACCGTGAATTTTGGGGCACTAGGCTAACAATGTTTGGTAGGTTCATTACAGCATTATGTTGGGTGGTCAACGAAAATTAACTTATTTTTTAACAATTATAATAAAGGTTATCTTGATATTTTAAAAGCAAATTTGATGCTATGTACCGAAAAACGATTCTACAGATAATTCGCGTCTTGTATAAAATATAAAATTAGCTAAATCATCCCCCACAATCATCGGGCTTAAACCCAATTGAGTAAGTGCGAGTAATTCTTGAAAGAAACGAGAATATATACCATTAAAACTAAAGAAGAATTGAAAAATAAACTACAAGACGAATTACAGAATACCTCTCCATCAGTGAACCAAAATTGGGTAGATTCAATTGCTCATTTAGTTGCTGTTATAAAAATCAACGGAAACCCAACAAAATATTATATTTCTGTATAAAACATATATAAACGGTTTATAATTTTAATGTTTTTATTATCGTATGGAGATTTTTTTTTGTATAATACGTACATAATGCTTTTCAGTTTGGATTAAAAAAAATCCCGAACTTGCTCAATTGGGTTTAAGTTCGAAAAAAATAATTAAATATATTGGGTTTTAGACTATAATTTTTTTCTAAAATAGATTGAAAATATTGTCGTACGGAGACTTTTTTGTAAAAGAAAACGAAGCAACAAATTCTCAAGTCAGAATAAATAAGAGCGGGGGGGGCTTTTGTATCTGCGGGGCCCTGTGCTGCAGCCCATAAAGCCCAAGCCTAAATCCGCTCCTGCTATTTTATGAGCAAGCCATACTAACAAAATTTTATACATTTTCAAATAAAAAATAATAATAATAGTGAAACATCGTCTTGCATCAATATTTATAGAATACTCGTTGATCAAAAATCATAGATACCTCCTTCATGCTGCAAGGTTTTCAATTGAAACTATTATTTTTTTGTATCTTTTGCACAGTTATGTAACGAGTAATATTATATATTGACTATTTGTATTACATATGTTTAGTGCAATTTTGGTTTTAGACGGAAGATCTTTCCGATGTGGACGACTGGAATGGAATGTCCTATGATATTGACACTGAAACAGGTCAGTTTAGATCTAAGATTATTTTTTTTATTTTGATCTCTATTGTTTCATACCTTTCTCTAACTCATCTATTTTGAAATGTAGACATGTCAGAATTTTCTGTTGTTTAACAATTGAGGAGCTTTTGGCAAAAAAATCATAGTCCAAATATTCTAAATATGAGTTACTTACAGCGACATTTACTTTCATGGATGCCAAACAGTTGGGTAAAACGCAAAAAGTATCTTAATCACAAGTTAGTCCATTGTAAAGATTCTACAAAAATTACTAATGAATATGTAATTGCTCATCAATATTTATTTTTCTAATGTTTAACACTCATTAAATAATTTTGTTATACATATTTAAACATGATCCTATAAGTTAAATAAAGTTACATAATCTTTGACAGTAAGGAAGCTAGAAAGGACGGGTTGTTTTTGCCAAAAGTTTATCAATTATTTTCTCTAACGAACGTAATATGACCGTACAAAGTATTGAAAACGTGTTTTAAAAGAACGGTTCGAAACGACCTACCCTTATCTGTCGTGTAAGGTAAGGAAGGAGTTAACATTTTTATAAAAAATATCCGATATCCTATCCGAAGTTGGTAAAAATAAACATTGACATCTACAGCTGTTAGTGCGTTTAATCTAAATAATAAGAAGAGACAAATTAGGCTGATAATGTCCTGTGTCATGTCGAGTGACACGTTTTACAACATTGCTAGATCTGATGGAGTTCTGTCAAGACAAGACTCTCTGTCTGAATGCTTGACCACCCAGATGCAACCAGCATGTGTTTACATGACATTTGTTTCAATTATGCACTCATATTCTTACATATGACTACCTCTATTGCATATACATTACATTACATACATTGTATAGACATAATAGTCAATGTAAGATATACCCACAACAAAACGAAAGGTGCTGGTGCTGGTATATATGGGTATACAAATGGTAGATGCATTCATATTACAAAAATAAAAAATACATAATAAATTTCTACGAAATTCTCTCGACTTAAAACTTACAAAAACTGTGGCCCAAATGACGGGTGATAATAGTTCGACCAGTATTTAATGGATCATTTCCTAGTTCAGATATATCTTTACCGAAACTATTTTTGGCATATGAAAAATTAGTATGTTAAAGACATTGGGACAATACTCTAACTGAAGAATGTATAGAGTTGTGAATACAATGTCTAAATAGAATTAATGGTGTTATTACTAATAAAGGCGATGAACTAGGGATGTAACGGATCCGACCAACTTCGCCTAATATCCGTTCGAGGCGGATAATTGTATATTTTAAATTTGACTTTCTTTAATTACCGTTTAATTTATACGTTGATTGGTCACTGCTCAGCATATTTACACCAAAACACAAATATTTTTTTCCATTTTGACATTTGGTCATTATCTCATATCTAGGGCTGTTGATTTTCAGAATTTTGGTATTCGAATAATCGGATACAAAAATATTCGTATCCGGATAGTTAAGTATTCGAATATCCGGATATTCGAATATTCAAGTATCCGGATATTGGAATATTCGAGTAATCGAATGAATGGATTCATTTTAATTATTAATTAAACAATATTTAGATATACATTTAAATTTAATTTTTTGTAGTACATATTACTAATATGTTCGTTAAACCTAAGAGTGAAACTACAACTTGTTTGTTGTAATGGATAACGTCACAATCAGAACATTTAATTTAATAAATCTAGAAGTTTTGCTAAAATATCACATTCAATTAATTTATTATTAACTTAAATATTTTTTTATGTTAAGGCTGGTATTATCTGTAAATCGTATTTTTCTACAAACAAAATCACTATCTTTAGAATTTGAGTGTACGTACATTAAATTTTGTATTTGTTTTGTCATTCGAATTATTCGTATATCCGAGTTACATATTCGTATTTCCGCGTTATTCGGATAGCAAATTACGAATATTCGCCAAATTGTTGTTCGGATACTCGAATATCGTGAACAACCCTACTCATAACCTCTTTTATTCTAAAACACACAGTTCTTACAAAAACTAAGTGTAATATAATTTAGACTGAAAGTTAAATAATTTAAATTTATTGTAAATATTTTATCTAGTTTTTTGTTGTTGCTGTAAACCTGATATTTGAATTCCTCCTAGTTTAAAAACAGGATATATTAAAAAATAGATTTGTATTATAAAATAGCTACAATGTTAATTATGTCTTTATGATAAGTAAATATAGTGTAAAAATGTTAAACACAATATTTTCACACGCGGGTCAACAAAATTTGATATTAGTACGTGTACATTTTTGATTAAATATTAATCAACTATACAAGTTTATTATCCGGCCGGATAATCCTTTATCTGACTTCCTGATTGAGCCGAATATCCGTTATCCGGCTTTTTGAAAATCGCTGTCTGTTGCATCACTAGATGTAACCCAATATTAAATGGCGGAATATTTGAATAACATATTCAGTTTTTGTAAATTTAAAATCTATATTTTCGAAAGAAATTTCTAAAAATATTTCATCACGCGTTTGTTTTATAATTTGTTGAAAATGTAAACCGGCCGAATTATTATGAGTCTGAACTCGTAAATAAATATAATTATTCACTTTTTTCTACTATTAATTTTTAAATAAAGTTATGTAACTCTTCATACCCTTTATAAATTTCTTACCGCTTGCATATTAATAAAACTTTTTTTTTATATTACTTAATTTTCAAATATTACCATTCAATCACTTCACATCCTTTTGAACGGTTATTATGCATGTAGAAAAAACTGACTGTTAGTAGTTACCCGGGAAATCCGTGTTTCGTCTGATGGCCATCTTCCATCTTGTATTCCAAGCCAATGGCTAAACACTAGTGGAATTATATCGATACGGAATGTTCTCATCAACATCAGATTGATTCAACTGCGTTCCAAGCAGATTAATAACCTAACAATGGAAGTTAGATTCTAGCTCTTTGCTGGCTCTTCGGCTTTCGGTACATTTCGAGGTGATTTGGACCCTGCTTATTCGTCCCACTATCGAAAAATTTCACACCATTTTGCACAAATTATTATTATTTTTATACAGAATAAAAAAATATATTGAAATATCCTATTCCTGATTAGAAATGAAAATAACCAATTATTCGTAAAAAAATAGCCAATTAAAATCTGTAACTGTAATAGATACATCATTATATTTTAAATATAATGAGACGGATATAAACAATTGATACAAATTTCTAATATAATCAATCAATATATCATTCCTAATTTTAGATTGTGCTATATTGCTGTGTTCATATTTCCAATAATTTGCTATAAAATATGTTTTCAAATAAACAACTGATAACATTTTTATAAATAAATATCATGGTATATTATTGATTAATTTATGTTTATAGTCAAATCTTGCAAGGTAATTTCCGAGTAGTGATATCGTACTTCCGTATAAACACAATCATAAATTTATAGATTTGCAACTTTTTTTTAAATTAAAATACGTATTTCTATCTAAAGAATTTTAAAGTGCTGAGTTATTCATTACAAATTTGTCGTAATATTGCATATTATTTAATCAGTGCTATTACTAATATATTATATTTTTATGGGGTCTCGTGGCCGTGTGCCAGAGTGTCTGGTCGCGAATCTGGGGACTCCGGTTCGATCCCGACCGACGCCAAAAATTACGTCGAATTTTAATGGCACAAAATTGACCCTTGTGGTGCACTCTCCACACCAGCAATGAGTGCCCGTGAGGTGATGCCTCTTAAGCGCCCGCACGGTACAAATATTTCATTATTACCGATATCTGTTTACAAAGCAGAGTGGCACACCCAGTAACGGGTAATATGCCGTGATGATATATTTATTATTTATTAACGACTGCCTTATGAAACATGTTTCTTATACTTTTTTTCTATTGAGGTAATTTTACAATGAGATTTTTTAAAAACTACAACTTGTCAAAAATTTGATTTGGTGTTTTTTTTTGTCAGTTATGTTGGTAGCGCTTCCCGCTAAACTATTGAAATTTCATATTTTAACAATTTGTATATTTTGTGTTGTGAATTTTGTCTGATTGTATGCATTAATTAATACATTGTATCAAAGACTGCGTTTATAGATTTTCTAAACGACATGTTTGCAGTGCTTTTATGGACTCGCAAGAACACCGAAATAGAAAATTTTAGTGTTTCATGTAGTATTTGTTTTAATATAAGTATAATAAAAAATATCAGTTGAACTTACTTAAGTTTGGGTGACTTTTCCGCACGGTACGAAAAAGGAAGACACTGCATCTTGATCCTCAGCTTGGGCTTCGTTTAGACTGCGACTAGCTCAACCACGAAGCTGAAGCTCTGGCTGGCTCTGGAATATTCCAACGATAACTTACTCTTATGAGTAATGATGGTGGAGCTGACAGTTTGAGTCAGGGTAGCATGAGGTCGGCAAAAAATTCTATTGTTCACTCTTCCAAAAATTTCTCTTATGGTTATTAATTTAAAAATAAATTTGAGAATCAGAAACATTTAATTTTGGTTGTACTCTTGTACTCCACTTGAGGTATTGTTTCATTAGCTTCAAGTTGTTTTCTTTTTTTTTCTTTGCCTTGGTTGGTGCGGATCTTTTTGATGATATGATATTGACAATGGGAGATCAGGAGATCACTATTTTATTGTTTTGATTTTGTTCGCTGGTCGGCAAACCCACTTCAGAATGTATTTATTAATGCACATTCACAATTTTTAATCGAAAATATTTGTTAATGTTTTAAGATTTTATATATTCTGGTACCGTACGACTACGTTAAGTTGAGCACAAACATTTCACTCACACATAAGAATAATAATTTTGGTATTTGATTTTTTTTCTCGATTCATCTTGATGGTAGTGAAGTGATAAAAAAGTTACAATTATTCTCAAGCCAAATTCGGACCTCAAAACCTCAAATAGGAAACGTTACTATTTTGCCCAGAGCCGATTTACCACGAATGGACGAAGCGGCCATTTCATGCCTTGTTATGAAGAATTTTTTTATTTATATTTATTATCTGTAACATACTTTATAAGACACAATTATAAATAAGACTATTTTGCTAATAATTCCATTTGACACAATGGGGTCATTTCACATTGTCTAATTTATTTTTTTCTTGAAAGAATAAGTCAAATTAAATATGTAGGTGTATGTTTTAGACCTTACAAGTCTTTAGAATCAAAAATATGATTTTTTAAAAGTTGTCTTTAATTTCAAATATTTGGGCGCTGACGTCACGGCTACGTCACGGCTTGGCGAATGCGGCAGTAGTGCTCTACCGGTTGTGTTTGAAACTATGATTGTTTGGGTTATCACTTGTCAGTTTAATTTTATGACAGCAACATATTGTTAACTAAAAACATATTTCATACAACTTTTGGTGTTTATTTTAACAAATGTTTCATTTACATACCTTTACTCTTAACTCTGCTGTCACCTGTCACAATTTTAGGTTAGTTTGTTTACAACAGCAAACGGAAATCACATGGACCGTTGTATGTGTGTAAGAGGAATATCTTTGTGTAACAAACCGTGACGTCACGAGCTTATTAGCAAATTTTAGAATGAAAAGTCGCATATTTCATATATAACTCGATTTTATAAAAAAAATGTGTTTTTTTTTTATGACCCCATTGATGGGGGATCAAAATGGCACTGATTTTAACTGTCTTATGCCTGTTTGCAGAAACGTTCATTAACACTTTGTTTAATTAGCGAACCATCAAAAAGAACAAATTCTAATCAGTTTATTTGTTCTTATGACACTTAAATCAATACTGTCAAAAAAATTGCGTTGCATTTGTTCGTTTTGATGATCCATTAATTAAACAAACAAAGCATTGATGAACATATCTTCAACCGGGCGTTAGTGTTAAAAAATCCAACTATTAAACAATTATTTGATAGAAAAGTGTTTGAAATAATTTTCTTACCACTAAGTTTGTTCAAATATAGAGATCGTATTGTTGCTGGTTTTTGCAAAAAAATGCTTATGAATACCTTTCAATTTTCCAATGAAGTCGTTAGTTTACTAGCAATCAATAAAAAAATGTTAACAATATATTCATAACGTGGTTCAGCTGCTCTGAAAGACCACATTGAATAACATTTATTCGAAAGTAAACGATTTTAAAAAATATTCCTCCGAGAATGACAAGCAATTTTTCTCTCAACCAATCCTCTCGGATTCACAAGCAGCTGCACATAGTTTGAAAAAGTTTAATCAGTGATTAATTCAACACTCGCAATCATCATTGTTGGTACATTCTGTCAACTATTGCGTTAAATAAATGGAACGAAATGACACAAAATCACTGCTAAGCTAAGACGATGAACGCTGAACATTGATGGATGACCTAACTTGCTGGAGATGTGTACGTGTCAATAAACAAACATTTCTCTTAATGATATCTAGTTACAAGGATTGTAGTTTTATCTGACTTGTCTACCTCCAGACTGATGTCGGTGTCATCATTTATTCTTAATATCTAAGATATCGTCAGGGATTTTTCCCGAAACGATTTGTAAAGATCAAGGCATGACGTTTATTGGAATTGGGATAGAAAACTTGGAGATATTCTAAATTTATAACAGAGACAATTATTGCTACTTAATTAATTACAAGATAAAATAAAAAGTTCATAAACAGAGCACATTTAAAAAAAAACTTGTGTAACACGTTTTTATACAATATTTTTAGTTTTATTAATTGTTTCGTATGTTTTCGCGAGAAATAAAACACAACTACTATTTTTCAATTACCTACTTATGTTTTGTTGTCAAAATGGTACATATTTTATACTATTCATACATTTTGTTTTTGAAATAACGGAACAACTATAATGACACCGTATTGTACTCTCTTGGACACTACTTTCCCGAAACCGTGACTGTGAAATGGAGAAAGAAGTATAAGCATTACATTTTTTTTTTGGTCTTATTTTTTGCTTATCTAAATGTCGAAACAAACAAATAACGAAATAATGAGGAGCAGTTATGTTTTGATTATCATTGGTGTCTATGTATTTATATCTTTCATTTTCATGCAAACGCACGTGGTTTCTATCTGACATTATATTCTAAATTCAAACAAGTATTATTTGGTTTACTTTCCTTGTTTTGTTATTTTCCGCATTCATGTACTTAAAAATGGATTCCGGATTTCATAAAAGCGATAGTAGCTTGACAGTATTATGAATTTTGAATGTTAAAAGCATTACCATTTTTTTTTAATTTCGATAATCCCTATCATATAGTTTGTTTTTAGTATAAATAATCCATGTTATTGAATCATCTATTTGAAAAATCACATGTCAAAAAAGCAAAAAACTGAAATTTCTTGCTCTATACATTATTTATTGATTTCCAGATCATAATATGAGTAAAATTTTCGAAAACATGTAACTGGATAATAAGAAAAAATATATATTTGCTTGACCTATGTTGTTTCTCAAACTGAGGTGCTAAACAGTTAAATAGTATATATATATATACAGGGTGTTTCCTTTAAAACAACCAGCGCTTTTTTGGGCGAACTAATGACTTTAGAGAAAAATGTTATATACAAAAAATTACCAGGGAAAAGGGCTTAATTTATGACGAATAATAAATAAAAAATTCAACCAGTGGTTCTCAAACGGTAGAATAAAATTATATTTTTTAAATGGCAACCTATATAAATTTGTCCATTAGATAGAGAATTTTTTTCTGATTTCAACGATATAAATATGATATGGGGTTGTATAACAATTATTTCGAGAAAAATGATATTAAAAATCAGAAATAATTTTACAATATTGAAGTAGGCTATGCAATAAACAACTATTAATACGACTATTGCCTAGGTTACGATAGTATATTATTTTCTTATATCTAAAATAACTTGTTTTACTAAGAAATTCATAATAACAAATGAACTACATAACGAAGAAATATCAAAAAATAATAGTACTAACATAAAAAGAAAAACAATATGATGGAAATTATTTACAAATTTATGCAACCTTAGGTATTTTTGGTATTTTTGCACTTAAGAGTACTAATTTTTATTATAATTTGTAAGTAATTAAACAATTACGAAAACAAACACTTAATAACGTAAGTAACAAAACTATCTGTCACCTGTATCATTTGTTTGCATTTGTTTATTTATATATATATATATATATATATATATATATATATATATATATATATATACCGTGAGTATTTTTTAACATGAAACATGGGATTTGTCATATCCATGGTTACGATTTGATTGACAGCAATGTATTTGCCTGTCTCATTTAAAATGAAACATAGGGGATGAATTTGGCAGAAGTATTATATTTAAATATTGTAAGAAATTACAAAATAACGAACAAATAAACCAACTAACAAATTAATATATTACAGGATCTATTCCTTCGGTTATGTGTAGGCTGGACGCAACCATTTCCTCTAAAGGTATTCACTATTCTTAAAATTGTTACTGCACTTGGTGTAGGCCTGTCAGGAAATGAACTGCGGAACAAGTCCGACACTTACCTTAAACTTGGATTAAAATTCGAATAATACCACGTAATAATCTGCACCTTCTCTTCCACAGTATATACCATTGTATTTCAAATTGGATTTTTTGATACTGACAGACTAGTGGACAAATGTCAAAATTCTCGCTATGTTTCACTTTAAATGAGATAAGCAAATACATTGCTGTCAATTAAATCGTAACCATGGATATGACAAATCCCATGTTTCATGTTAAAAAATACTCACGGTATATATACCGGTATCCCAAGCAATCCTTGACATAGGCGTTTAACATGGGAAAACAGTTTTTTTCTTCAAGTGTACAATAATATTCATATTATGCTACTGTACACACACTATAGAAGATATTCATTTTATTACTAGTACAACAATATTGTGCATTATCGTACTAGTAAAAAAATGTTAGCTTATTAGTTCACCGCTAGCGGCAGCAGTCGTCACAGCAAAACAGACCATATTGAAAATTGTTATTTGACATTTGTATCGTTTGTGTTATGTAGTGTACAGCCAATTATGGCTGAAATTGCAAACTCTACAATTAAAATAATTCCTGAAAAATATAAAAAAATTCCCAATTTTCTACTCCTAATAACATAATATACTATTTGTAAATAAAAAGTGTCCGGCAGAAAATTAAGCCATAATATTGGACATGATAATAGTACATTACCTTCTATGCATTAGTTATTATTAATTTCTTTATTATTATTGCACAAATTGGAAAAAATCACAAAATTTTATAAATAAATAATTGTTGCAATATTTTATGATGTACTATAAAAGGATTTGCAAATGTCTTTCGTACACAATGGTTAGCATAACTGCTTTTGGAATATTCAGTTTTATTGATTTGAGTTCGATTCTCCAGCAGGAAATATTACTAACAGTATTTGAAGATGCCTGTACACTTAGTATTACGCGAAAGAGCACTAACATTTGGGTTGTATAAATCTTGTATGCAACATGTGTGTAAAATAGTGTTTTTTATCTTACACTTGTTGCATAAATAACTATTCCCTCGAAGTGTAAATTGACGAGCATTTAAAATTCGTACGACTGTTTAAAATGTAGCATTATAAATTACTTTGCTACTTAGAAATTTTCGTTTTACGTTGTGAGAAAAGAAAATAACAGTACGAGTAATAATAGAGGAATGAGTAGTAGATATATGATGAAGCGTTAAGCACAGGTTTCAAAGTGCAAATTGGAAGAGAAAAGCAGTTTTTTGCAGACAATTGCTCGTATTGTGATTTTCAATTAAAGATGGATCATTGTAATTGTAATCCAGTCAGTAGCACTATCTGCTCGCTCAGAGCTCGAATATTGGCCAGTGTTGAAGAATTGGCTTGCAAGTTGTCATGACTTCGAGTTTACTGAGAATGTTTTCCTAGTGCATGACGGCACATTTCTCAGGTGATACAACAAACAATATAAACACAATTCATTCATCGGGCCATCATGTATCTGGGGACATGGAAGCTACACTTTGTGGCTTCCAGACACAGCCTAGACGGAAAGTGACTATACGTTTCGCATTTAACTCTTCACGCATATACTTTTCATTCAATCACTTTTGACTTCTGTGTTACGCCGAAGACTCAAATCTGCTTCCTCACCAACAAAGAATAGGAATATCATCTCTATTACATAATGATACTAAAATTTGATACAGTTAGCTTCTTTATATAAATTTCTTTGCCTACTTCAGGCACGAAGTGGACTTTCGGAACGGTTATCAATTGCACTTTGATAATGATTATTGGATTTCAATTATTGAAGTTGGTGGGCTATATTCTATACAAAAAATCTGATGTGGACACCACACGACTTCCTTGTACGATTATTAAACTATACATATTTTTTTAATAAATAAATTACAAAATATTAATTTTAACTTCAAAACAGTAAGATATATAGCGACCATAGAGGTAGTTTTTAAAGAGAGTTTTGATTACAACAAAGAAATATTTGATTACAACAATGAATATGACTAATTTCACAATAAAAATATAATATTTGTTATTGTACGAATCATAAAATTGCACGTATTTCACGTAATTTGACATGAACATTTTATTTTTTTGTCCTAATCCATAGCAAGCTTTATTACAAAAAAATAATTTTTAAATTTACATATCTCGCTTATACAAAGGGCTAATTTAATAATACTTGATGTGCTAGACGCAGAAATTAATTCTCTAAAACTTTTATTTGAAGCATTTATTTCTAAAATCAAAATAAAATCATTTTATTCAAGAAAAACTGTTAACAACTTCAAGTAATGTACCACTTCCGGTTAGCCTATTTTAACCAAAATCTATTATGTTATTTCGATTGACATAAAAGTCTTTTATACCAAATTTGAAAAGTTTTGGATTATATTTTAAAACAGTTTTTCATTAAAATCTATTATAGGCTTCAAGTAAAGTGCCACTTCTGGAAATTGTGTAATAACCAGAAAGGGAGGTGCACAACTAGATGTTATAGGAGTCCTAAATACAAAATTTCAACTTTCTACGGCTTACCGTTTTTGAGTTATGCGAGATACGTACGTACGTACGTACAGACGTCACGACGAAATTAGTCAAAATGGATTCAGGGATCATCAAAATGGATATTTCCGCTGAAATCTGAAAACCGAAATTTTTCGCGATTACAATACTTCCTTTACTTACGTACAAGGAAGTAAAAACCTCTAACATGTCTAACTTATCGTGGGTTTCCAATTACTTTAACACTTTGGAATTTTCTTTAATATTATTAAAAAAAAATTAATCGAAAATAAATTTTACTAATAAATTTATACCGATCTATAGGCTTTTAAAAGAGTAATTATCTACCTTAATTTTAGTTTGACTGTGACCTGTATGTTCAGTTATTATTTATTTATTTATCATTAATCACTCAACAGGAACAAAAGTTCCCAATTAAAGAGGATTATTTACAAAAACAAGAATAATACAATGTAGTTACAAGACAAAATGAAAATGACAATATTACGAATAACTTAATGCAAGTGCGAAAGATCGGACAAGAAATAGTTCATAATTTTCTTTCCAAACCCGGACTGAGCATCATTTAAAATGTCAAGATTGTTATTGTACATGGACAGAGTATTTTATGTAGCACACAACTGTCTAATTGGAGATCGAAGTTCGTAGTTAGTTCTAGGGGTGCTGTATGTGAAGGTTAACTTGCGCCGAGAGTTTAAGCGAGGTACGCTAAAATTTTAGCAAGCTAGCGAATGAGCATCATCAATTAGATTATGTACAAGTTTATATATTTTTCTACGGCAGTCCAAAGAAATAACATTGAACTCAATTAGACAATTGGAGTACCTACAAATCGTATCAATGCGGCGATGGTGAAATTTAGTACAACAATACCTTATAATTTTTTTCTGTGTACACTCCAAAGCTTGTACATGTTTGATATATACAGGATTCCAAATTTGTAATCCATATTCCAGCTTGCTACACACAAATGAATAATACAAAGATTTGAGGGTCCGTTAATTATGAAATGATTGTGTATTACGAATTATGAAGCCAAGATTTCTGTAAGATGCTTTTCGAATATCATTAAAATGGGGAATAAAGCTAAGTTTTCGATCGAACAGAATTCCTAGATCTTTGAATATAGTTACTCGCTCCAACATTGTGTTATTCATTTGATAGTTGCTTGCTTTAGAGAGTAGGTCATAATTTTACATTTACCTAAATTAAATAGAAGCTTAGAGGCTAAAGACCAATGAATTAATTAGTATTGTTTATTTATTTTTTTAAATAGTATTATTCATTTTTGTATAACATGTTATAATTTTTGGCAAAATGACGACCACCACCTCCAAAGCATGTTTTCATACATTTGTTCAAAAAAGTCAGTATTTGTTTGCATTTCTTGTGCTGCCGTATACTCGACCGTATCATTAATACCATGTTAGCGTAATCGCGAACAGTAGGCTTATTTACAATGCGTTTGCAATTCAATGCTAAATGTTAAAATAAACAAATTAATAACTGAAGTGATAAGTCACAGCCAACTAAAATTATGGTTGACAATTACTTTTTAAGAACCTGTAGCTCGAGTTTATTAGTAAAAGTTAGTCTATTTTGCATCCCCAACATACCCTATAAATTTGTAATATTTTTCGAAAATTAGGTTCTTTTTTATCTTGAAGCTTCAGATTTAAAAATTATTCTACATCCAGACAAAGATTTCGAAAAACACTGTATAAAAAACAGAAGATAGTATTTATATATTTATTGGATACTGATAATAGAAGAAGAGAAATGTAATAACTGTGTAGATATAATAATTTTGACAACAAGAAGACAGCGATTCTTGAGCGAAGAGGATATAAACATTACTTCCCGATGAACTTCGTTCGTACATAATAATTTATGCTGTCCTCTTATTACAAACTAACTCAGTACTACAAAACACAATAGAAATGAAAAATGGTTTGTGCTTAAAAACTGGTCGGTTAAACATTCACCGTTGAATACAATGACTTCGCTTGGCATGGCTGCCTCTGCATAAAAATCATACTGTGATCTAGATGTCTGCTCACGAACTACAAAACAGAAATCATCAGCATTCACTGCTCTGTTCACCGCGCACTACGAAAATTATGTAAAACACTAAGCACCGACTAGATAAATTCAGAACACTTTGTTCTTTAAGTAGATTACTCGTAAAACGCAAATTTCAGATTGCGAACAAGGCTAGAAAATGAGTCGGCAAGATTAAAAAGAAGAAGAAGGTAATACAGTCTAGGATCTGAAAACTCTAAATGATATTCTAAATACATAGATCAGAATCTTAAAATTATATCAATATTCATTATCTCAATGTTCCGTCAAAACGAACTTTGGAAAAAATATTTATTTATTATAAAATCGGTATATCATTATGGCATATTACAGGTGGAGCAAATTCTAGTTCCTTGTAAGAAAAACTTTCTTATTATCGTGGTATAATTTGATATTTTCAAAACTTATTAGAGAGTTTTCACATAACGTCAAAATAGATAGCGAGAACCTTAAAATTCCAGATATGTTTTCACATACCGTACACGAAATTTGATGTGTCTAACTAAAATGATGTAGCTATCTTTGTCTAAAAGTTAGGCTATGTCTGCTTTAACGTCAAATATAAAGTAGTTTTCGCCGAACGCTATTTCTGGACAAATAAGGTTAAACGCTATATACATACCGTGAAAAATTTACGTACGCATGCTCATCAAAGCTCAAATGAGCTTTAGCGTTCATGCTATTTATTTTGACCTTATGTGAAAACTCTCTAATAAGTCTCGAGTTTATAACACAAACATGTAGGAACAAATGTTGAAAAAAGCCTCATCTTCCTTATTTTACAAGCTTTTCAAGGATGTATAACAATCGATGATTTGTATTTGATTTTATCATTTGTTTCTTAATAGTTTTCAATTTTTTCACGCCAATAAATTAATTATTTATGTTTTATTCATATTTAAAACAAAGTAATATAAACTTGTACATCGACTATTTTCAACATTTTTTCCCATTTTAAAATATGTGTGTTACATGTCGAGAATTATTAAGTTTTGAAAATGTCGAATTATACCAGGATATTCTATGTAATAAACCGTGTAAAAAATATCTAAACATTTTTTCATTATTTTTAAAAATAAGCGAGATATGAGGTATTTTCAAAATAAGGGAAAATCAAGTTTTAGCCTGTAGCTCAAAAACAAAAGATCGAAAATTCCTGTGGTGCCTACATTCATTTTTTGTACCGTGCATATAAGGATTGTTCCATCCTGTACACCAGATATCGGTAATGATGATGGACATATTTGTATCGTGTGGGAGTTTATCAGGCGTCACTACACGGGCACATATTTCTGGCGTGGAGAATGCACCACAGGGGTCACTTTTTTGCCAAAATTCGAAATAATTTTAGTTTCGATCGGGATCGACCCCGCGTCTCCAGATTAGAGACTCAGGTATAATATTTTGCATAATTTTATAATTTTTTCAGAAAAATGTGAATGCCAATTTGCATTATATTCTTTTAAAGTTAAACGTCTACAAAAAATGCGTCCTCCTTGTTATTACATTTTTAAATTCGAATTAGTTACAAATTTAAAAATTTCTAATCACTATAAATTATCAAGCGTCTTCCGATAGAACTGAGAACATGACCGTGGACTCGTTGATGTTTATACGTCAAAAAATCACATCCTCAAAGTGACAACGGTTGAAATTAAAAGAAAACTCAGCTTTGTCCTTTTTAAGTGGATTAAGGCTAAGCTACGACGCGAGTCGTGAATCAGACCTTTGTGGGGTGTTGGTGTTTCTGTTCGAAGCTACAGCTACAGATCGCATTGTGGCAGGCAGGTTTGCTGTCTGCACTGCCTGTCTGTTCAGAGCTCTCAAGAGCTGGCAACGTTTAAAATTCTATTGTTAATGATGCATATTTGCTTTTTTTCTTGGTCCCCACTTTAAAACAATATCCAATAGAAAGAGATTTTTCGAACGCAGAGTATTATACCTGCGCTGTTATTATTAAAATTGATCATCATTTATTTTTGGTTGTCAGTTATGTGGGAGGCGCGAGCGGTTTTTCCTTGATGCACCTTGAAGTTTTACGTAAAGTAACTTGACATCCCCCACATCTAAAACGTTCTCAGAAATGAACATTCTTTTATAAACTTATAAACAACATGGCCGCCGGACATTCCATATTTCAAATTAAATCTGAAGTCTGCTGGAGCATACTGAATAAAAAATAAATAAAAAAGTATACTATCTATACGCCTGTTAATGTTACCCATACTACTGGATGTAGCAATTTGTTTCGGTATTTAATGATATATTTTTTAACGGTACAAGCTGTTTATCAAATCTGTTCTAATAGTATGCAATAAATAATCTCTATAACACTATCAAGCATGTGCGCATAAATTTTAAAATAATATATCATCACGGCATATTGATACCAATCAGATATCGCTAATAATGATGACAATTCGTACCGCACGCGCGTTTACTGGGCGTCACCACACGGGCACTCTTCATAAAAATTTTGAAGGTAAATTTTAATTTACTTTTGAATTTCGTTTGTTTAATGTAAACATTAACAGTTCCAACTAGAGATATCCCGGATCGGTATTTGACCGGAATACCGGAACAGGACCGAATCGCCGGATTTATTCCGGCCAGTAGATAGATCCTCTTAATTATGAAAAAAGAGATCGAAGGGATTAATCTTTGAGTTTATGCATGGGCGGATCGTGAACTTTGGGGGCCCTGGACTAACTTTGTTTGGCGGAGTTCATTGCAGCATTATGTTTGGGGGTATATTTAGTCAACAAGAGTAGAAAAATTAGCTTATATTTTAACAATTATGAATAGTAAATTTGAAGCTATGTGCCGAAAAATTGGGCTAGGCAATTTTAATTTCATGCATGAAAATGATTCTACAAATAATTCGCGTCTTGTAAGAGAATAAACTTTGTATAAAATAAAAAATAAGCTTAATCATACCCCTCCCCATCATCAGACTTAAACCCAATTAAGTAAGTGCGGGAAATTCTTGAAGGTAACAAGAATATATAGCATTAAAACTAAGAAAGAATTAAAAAATAAACTACAAGAAAAATGATAGAATATAACGCCATCATTTAATCAAAATTTGGTACATTCAACATATATAAAATGTTTATAATTTTAATGTTTTGATTATCATACGGAGGTATTTTTTTCATAAAATTATGATTATTTTCAATATATATTTGATAAATAAATGAATCTAGTTGTATTATTTATTTATTTATATATTTCTGTATTAATGCTTTCCACTTCGGATAATAAAAATCCCGCACTTTCTCAAAAAAAAAACGAAACAACAAATTCTCAAGTCAGAATAAATAACAGCGAGGGGCCCTGGGCTGCAGCCCATACCTAAATCCGCCCCTGCATTTATGGCAGTGTTACAATGATATTGTTTCACTTTCACGGATTACAGATTCTGGGAATAACATACTTGATCAATTTAATCTTTACTACAAAATGGCAATTGTACACAGAAAATCAGATTCAATTTTGTGGTAGGGTAATGACATTAGCCGTGTTCCTTCGCGCTGTGATTCGCAATCTAAATCATCAAAGTGATCATGATTAAGAAGAAGTATGTTTTTTCGTTTCCTATTTGTTATCCCCACTTTCTCATTTTGTGATCACTAGACAACCTTTCCCTTCTGAATCATCCTTTTTGAGTGATCACACGGATTCATTTCAGAGCAAATTTAAAAATGACTGACGACAATAGGTTTTCGAGCGTAGAAATTTATCAACTTGGGATTTGTTGTATTCAAAGAAATATGATTTTCCTACATACTTTTGAAAACAAAGAAAATATGTTACATAAAAGATTTATTTTAAGTAAATATTCTTCATTACCTAGAACATTTTTTTTACTTCTATATGATCCATTTTTATTGTGCTGACAATAACACTTGACAGTAGATTATTTATAAAATAAAATAAATTAGTTTGCATTGGTCTACATATGACATTTGACGCTAGATGGTATTATTATTCAAACTGTTTTCTTAATATAATTTTTAAATCATGATTCAATAGGATCACGGTTAAACTAATCAGAATTCACAAAATCACAATCACAGCCCGAAGGAACACGGCTCATAAACACATTTCTTGCTGTAATATAGTTAGCCCAGCTAGTCTTGTCTGTTCAAAGCGATTATTTTCAGAAATAGGTAATATCTATATTGGAAATAGGTCTGGACTAGGTTAACATCAGAGAATGCAGGAAAGCTACTCTTTGTACATAATAATTTTCCAAAATTATTAATAAATATTAATATGTATTCTATTTTAGAAAAAAAACGATATGAATTTTCCCTCTTAAACTCTAAATTATTAGTATTTTTCTTGCTGAACAAATTTGGCCGGACCGCCGAATTATACAAGCTCAGTTTGGCCGGAACGGTAGGTCCGGTTTTTAAGCCGGATTTAGTGTTACTGCCGGATTTCCGTCCCATCCCTAGTTCCAACACTGCATTTAACTTTCAGGGAAAATTTATTGTGCATACAAATTTGTATTAAAATGCAAAATAATTTTGTTTTACATTTAAAAAGTTCGTCTCGTTCAGTGTGGGATCAATCGAGCTTTACTTATCCTTGTAGAAAGCATTATTGATAACGTCAAAAATGATTCATTTCTGCTGAATTTATGAAAATGTTCTATGTACCTTCACATGGATCGTGAAATCATGACATAAAAAATAAAATTAGCTGTACTTATTATATTCATTATCAAAAAATGTAAAAGCTGTTTCGTACTTTTGATGTTAGAACATTTGAGCAAAATGTAGTTCGTATTTTGGAAATCCATGTACAACGTCTCATTTGCTAATGGTGATGAATGTGCTGATGATGAATTAACAGTGATGCATCCTGCAGTCTTGAGGATACTTAGAGATTCCTGCAATCTGTTGAAAGCTCGGAAACTGTTTCCTGCATTCGAGTTCGATTTAGGTATCAGGATCAGATTGGGTAAAATGAAAGACAATCTGGAATAGTTCCCCTTCCTTTGGATAGATTGCCCTTTTCCCCACCAAAACTGGAAGTGCTTGGTGTTCGGTGTTCCCTTTCTCTGTTCAGTAACCATTGTCTGTAACAGTGCTTGCGTGGCAGCCATATTAGCTCGAGTCTCGTCGACAGGGCTTCGCTGTGATTGGCTTTAAATGTTTTCAAGCCGCGCAGTCATAGCCCAAGTGGCAAACCTCGCGCTTCATGTTTACTGCGTTCCATTATTATGTCTCGACTGAAAAAGTTTTATGTGAAAATTAATGGCTGGACTTGATATGAACCAACTTCTCCGATTGTTTTTGTGAAAGGACTGTTTAGTTTTTAAGTGAAGTTTTCAATGGATATTTACTAACATCTAACTTCAGCATCCAAAGGTAAGTTGTAAGTTGCCTGCTATGCCAGCTGACATTTCAAATAATCTGCTCCTATACCTTTTTGAGCTGCAACATCATTAGCCCAACAAAGGACCAAAATATGAAATATTAATAAATTTTGTTTGTCATAATTCCGTTTCAAAGATGAATGTCAAAAATTCTGTTGTGTCCAATATGTGATTAATGATACAGCAGTCGGGCTTTACTTATCCCCAAATCTGTAATTGTAGTTCGACTCCTCTGTCGTCCTTTGGGAATTACTGCTGCACCACAGCTCGTTTTTATTTTCCATTTCTTCAGATTTACTTACCTAACGATCTCGGCTTTTGGGATCTCGATTGGGAATTCTATAGTTACATAACGTGAAATACATGAAACACCTTCTTACAGTTTATCTAAGGCTTCATATCACTGAACATCTGCTAAGAAAATGATCTATAGTAGATGGATGTTCACGTGATGCAGAAATTGTAAACAAGAGTCGAATTAGACCCGAAATATAAGAAACACGAGAAACAAACTGACGTTTTTGAATCGCCAGAATTGTTAAAATTTGAACATCATTTTGCGCGGCAAAATATTTTTTTTGAATAGAATATTATAAATATAATAAATTAGTATAAGAAAAGATAACATAAATGAAAACAAAATAGATGGCGCCCAAATATTGTTTAGTAAACATTTTCACACCAAACAAAAAGTTCATTTGAGGTTTGATTTGTACTTTTTTAAAATTAGATATGTAGACATTTTTCATAATACGAAATGAATCTGTAGGTATTACTTATCATTTTTATGTATTTATTATTTTTAAAAATAATAACAAAAATAATTAAAATCAATAACAGGAAATCTTTATTTGTTATTATTCAACAACATGTACAAATTTAATACAATATTTAACTTTTTCATTGAAAACCAATGAAAATTCTTTAAATGCGCGTTCGCGGCGATCCTAAAACAGAATAATCTTCCGTCGGACCTGTTTCTCTGAGCTAATTGACGTAGTGAAAGATCTCTTTCCGATACATATCAATACTGTGGAGTGTATGTCTTTTGTGAAGCTTTCACGGGCATTTTGATGCACTTTGAGTGGATCCCGGGACCGCAGAGGTAAGCTCTGAGCAGGCAAACAGCCGACCGACGGAAAACCAAAAGTTAAAAGCTTTTGCAGGAGTCAAAAAGTTGTGGTTGATACACGATTGAGATTTAGTGAAATTTGTGATGTGGTTTAGCTATTTCATTGGGACAATATTTTAATATAAATTTTAAGCATTTTTAAACAGAGTTTTTGAAAATCTAAAAAAATGTGAATAATAAAAGTGTATGTTTGAAATATAAACAATTGGCGGTATGTAAACATTTTCAATAATTATTGGATGTATTGTAGGTATTTGTTTATGGCATGTATTTAATTGATCAGTATTTTTATTTAATGATCAGTAGCTTATAATAAAAATGTAATTTAACCTACCTAACCTAAACATAACATATTCATATTAACCGATCATTTCACAAAATACTGATCAAATTGTAAAGAAAAACTGATCAAATAAATATAAATTTTGTTTATAATGCATGATTGGTGAAATAAAATTAAAAGATTTTCAACCAATGTTTGGTTATGTGTGAAAAATCATGATCAAAACACAGTTTAATAATGAAATGGTTATATTTCACGAACAGTTAAATATAATTAAAAAAGTCCTCTAGTTAAAGCATATAGTAAGCAAATTTATAAAATATATTAAAAAATATATAAAATATTTTTTTTTCGATAAATTAATACATATAATGATTCATGTATTTGACTGAATATTTTTTTAATAAAACAAATAATAATGAAACACTTTTTTCTGTATATTGAAACGTAAATTATACCTACTGAATGTAAACTGTTCCTCAAGTCATGGCTGTAGCTACATTCTGTACAAAATTGTCAAAAAGTCTTACAGATCTGTAAATAATGAACCAAATCGCAACAAAATCTGTCACTTTCATATATAATTTTATATCAACAATAATAGACGTGTTTTTGTCAGTTTTTTACAGATATACAAATCTGTAAGACTTTCAGTTTTGTACAGAACACGGCCATAAATTACTATAAAATAAACTTTGTAGGTAATGGTAATACAAATGATTAGTTATATGAAATATTGGTTTGATAATTAAAAATCCAATATTTTCTTATTTATCGACAATTTTTGACAACTTGCTAAACAGTAACCATTGTGTTACATAGGGTCAATGGTTGATTTTCTATTACTATCGTTTACAATAAATAAATAATGTATACAAATATTTACAAAACATCTTTATATAGACTTATAATATCACAAAATAAAAATAGTGTTAGCACTTCGTTATTAAATAAAGTGTAGTGTATGAAAAGCGACCATCATAATTCTCTTTTTGTTAACTTTTATTTTTATTTATTTTGCTTGAAGTGACATTTAATGTAATATATAAATTTCTTTTAACGTGTACGGAAGACGTAAATTGATGAAGTCTAAAGATATGTTTTAACATTAAAACAATAATTTTCATGTTAGGAAAATAATAAATAAATACCTACATAGAAATATGATTAAGATTGTAAGAAAATATGGTGTTGTTATTTATTTTCGCAATTCAAATAAAATAAGATGTTATATTCGTACCGTGCGGGCGTCACCACACGGACACTCGTTGCTGGCGTGGAGACTGCCATTTAAAATTTGAAATAATTTTAGCGTCGGTCGGGTTCGAACCCTGGTCTGCAGATTCATGACTAGACACGGCCACGAAAGCCTATTAACATAAATTGTATGTATTTGGTGCAAATATTTTTGCCTAAAATTTTTACATGAAAAAGTCTAGCCCGATGTTGTAGAAATGGTATCAGTGCCATAAAATTCCAAACGTGATTAAATTGTAACTGTAAAGCCAAATACTAGTTTATTTATGTAAAAGACGTAGTGTAAGTAAAAAATATTATCAGGAGTGTTTAATACATATTTATCCAAAATAGATGTAAATATTAATGAAAGAAAAATATGCAAATATTGTCATAATTTCTCAGAGAACACTTTTTTAATAACTTCAAAGATAAAAGGATACTTAGTTGTTTTTGAAATTAAACTCCTCATTTTTTTCTAATTCCAGTAATTCAGTTGTAATTACTTTTCGATAACAAAATTAATGAATCTAAATATGTTAACAGTTGCTGAATGTCTGTAAATGTAATTAATTTAACCATAATCACACACCTTCGAAAATTATATGGTATTATGGTCACACAAAATTAATCACACAGTTATGTAGATACAGTTTATTTTCCTTGCTCCTTGCCCAATCACCATTGCTCAGCAATCTTCACTGTATCATACCTTAAAATATTTTGTTAAATCACCTTCAACAGCATTTTACTTTCATTGCAAGTGTAAAAAAAAGTGTTAATGTCTCATCTCAAATTCTGCCACAGGTATTTTTGTATTGTCATTTTGTTTGTTTTTAGAGGATATTAAGTTCGCTTATGTTTTCTTTCATACAATGCTTGCTAACTTGTATATTTTATTATTTGCTTCCCAACAATACAAATTAGTGTTTTATTGTCTTTTTGACAAGATACATATGATGTTTATCATTTTTGAATGTGTGCTGAATATGTAAATTTTGTATTAGCATTTGTTTACTAATTACCTTTTTTGATAAATTTTTAGTTTTGTTGCAACACTCTAGTGCTTTTCAATGTATTTAATTCGAAAGAAATGTTACATTTCTTAGAAACAAATGCAATCAACCAAAGTTCGCCATTTTGTAGTACATGTTTGTCGTGGTACCTTTTTAGTGTATTCTCATAATTATGAGAAATAATTCATGTAATTATTTTGATTATAATTAAATTATAACTTTTCAATTAAAAAGAAATTTAATGAGTAGTTTTCCGATTTAATTTTTATTTTTCTAGCACTAAATATAGTGTAAATATATGTTTCGAAGAAAGGAATGTTTCTATAATTATAATAAAATTAATATTACAGAAACTTGTGGGAGCTAATAACAAACATTACGTGTTCACATATGTGGTAAAACTTTGTGTTTTCAATTACAGTCTCAATTAATTTTCTAAGAATTAGGACTTATTTCTCAAGTTTTATTACAAATTAACATCAATAAAACCATCATTTATTTCAATTATATTTCGTGTTATATGTATCTAATATTTTCATTTGTTGAGACATAAAACATCATTTAACTAATAAATGGTAACTGATTAATCTTTTTATAATTATAGTTTTATTCAATTCAAATTTATTTGCTTACGAATTTGTGGTTGACAATTTTGACAAAATTATATTAGTTAAAATTACAAAGGCTTTATTTCCATTTAGCAACTAAGATTAGCAAAATATTAAGTACCAAACAGTAACTAAAAATTGTTATTTAAGTATTAGGTATTACCCAAAAAATCTGAGAATAAATCATATTTTTTTATCCAAAATTAAAAATATATGTAAGTTTATGAACTTATCAATACAGTGATAACTAAAAAGGGTCTTTTTATCTCTAAATTACTAACTTTTTTCAATATAAATTGTATTTGAAATTTATTATTATTTTATGAATACGGTGTTCATAATTTTATTACCAGATATGACTAAATATTATAAATCCTATATTCTAAATCTCTTTTTATTAACTCTTTTGTAAATAGTGTTTTTTATAAAATTACAATGAACATGCGGATTACAGAAATTTAAAAATCATTACTGAAGAATAATATAATCTTTTAAATGTATAGAAATTCTATCATTATATTAAATTCTTAAAAAATCTTTTAAACTTTATAATATAACGATAAAACAATCTTTTAATTCATGTTACCAACATAAATAAATGGAACATAAACATTATTAATAATAAATTAGAGGCGTTCAAAAATTTGTATTCAAAAATTAAAAATAATGTATCTTTGTATGTACATAGAAATTCGTATAATTTTATAAATTAAAAACGTAAAACATTCATATAAAATAGAATGTTTAATAATTGAAAATATTCTCAACATTTTGCTATAAGAAAATATAGAATCGTTCACTATTTCTAACTTTGGCATTTAATCTAGCATTTTTATAAAAGTACAATTATTATTTAAAAGTTTTACACTTTTTTGTTATATGTTTGCGAATAGAATAATAAATTATAGATACAGAAATTCAGTGTTATGAATGTTATATTAAACTAATATCTAAAATAAATATATTCACTTATATCTATTTATTTATCGTGTTATTTCTGCCACATACTGGTAATATAACATCATAATTAATATTTATCAATAAATGGCATAGAAAATCCATGAAAATATTTTGAAACAAGAAATTGTGCTCTCCATGCGACGGAGTGATGGCGAGCATAACAAAATGGCCTCCACTGTTGCGGCGGCGGCGGCGAGTGCTTTACGCTGTGCTGTGCGTGCTCACACTGCGCCGACCAAATTTATTCGTTTATAATTTTGCGGGAACGCCCCTTCTCATAAAGCTATAGCTATAGGAAATGTTTCATTAATCATTCCATGGGAAAGAATTTGTTGGTTATAGTTTTTATTCATTTTTTTATTTCCATTATTTTTGACAGTTTAACGGAACTAGACATATGACGTCGGTCCGACAAACAGGATTTACATACAATTGGGATTTGTTTCAAGTTTAAGTTTCGAAGACTATTGATTTTTACAGGCCGTTGCCGATAATTAAATACATATACTAGCGTATTTTGTTTATAAAATCTTGCAGGAATGTTGGCTTCTTATATGGTACCTATATTTTATACTTGCATATTTGGTTAGGTTAGGTTGTAATAGTGTAATACAATGTGTTAAAAGAAACCTAACTCCGTGTATGAACAAAGAAACGTTTGTCTTAATTTAAAGTATTTAATTAAATGTCAATTTACCAAGATATTGTCAAAAATATTATCTAAAAAAATCAAAGCTTTTCTTCTTGAATCTTATTTTAGAAATGGAAATAAATTAGAAAACGGCTAATGGCAATACAATAAAATCTCTTTTAACGGACAATTTTACAGGAACCAGAATTTTTATATTGATTTTCCTAATAAACAATAAACATCTTTATTAAGCGGACACGCTATTAAACGAACAAGGACACTAATTTTGGATCCCATTTTTAAGAAATGACTTCTCATATACGGACGTTAGTTAAAATCATTTAGCATTGTATCGGGGATTCCACTGTTTACGTATTTCGGCTTAAGTCAAAAGCAGTTGTTCTTATTTGTTCTTATTACAGTACTTCAATACGCATGCGCACCACTGCATATTGGGTTATGCTTTTAAATTAAATTTTAAAAATGGCAATATGTACTCATCAATGTATGTTAACGTTGCGAGAAAAGATACAAGTTATAGAATTTTTCCACAAAGAAAAACTTAGTGTACAAACAAGCAGGTGAAATTATAAAAAAGGGGACAGAACTATTGAAAATTTTTGATTCACATGTTAATCCACAACAGAAGAGGAGCTTTTCTGAAACTTATGAATGGTTTATTAAAGAGCGAAATAAAAACATTCCTTTCTCCGGATTTATAATTAGGGCAAAAGCTAAGGAAATTTCCGAAACATTTAGGCTACGACAATTTCACTGCTTCTTGATGAAAAGTTTTCTTTTGACAATTTCATTTTCCGGTTAAACTGACACCTCTTTTAACCGGACAAATAATCACTGACCAGTGCTGTCGGCTTAATTGCTGTTTTGTTTTCTTATTTAATATCTTTTCTCTTTAAAATTACATTTCAAGATCAATTTTGACACCGTGACTTTTGAAATGAATAATGATCAGACATACTTTTCTCTGTTCATAGCCTACTCCGATTTAGGTTTTTTTTAACTGTATATGACAATGCGATAGTTTTTGTTGTAACTTTACTAATTTGACTTGAAGCTGATAAATATGAAATTATAACGACACTCACAAACATCCATATCCTAGCCTGGGATTGAACCCGGGACCTTCGGTGTAGGTAGTCAATATATTTTCAATTTTATAGTTTTACATATATCTGCGTACAATGCAGATTAGCACACGAAGCAATGGGGAATATGCCGTGATGAGATATATTTATTTATATTTTATTTATAAAATTTAAATCAATAATTGAAGTTTTTAAAATAAAAAATATCAAAGTACCAGGTTTATGTTTAAAATTTATTCAACCAAAAATATTTTTTGTGAAATAATTGAAAAACTATGCAACATTTTCCTGTTTTGATGTTCTTATCAATTATTTATTTACCTACACGTACATAATCCTTAATTAATGAAATTAGTTTTTTTTTTAACTTTACCCTTTCAACCAAATCTAAAATATTGAATTTGGTATAGGACGCTTTTAGGTAAATAATATTTTTAGAAGTATTTAGGTTAAGAATATGTTAATAATATGCTAAAATTCAGCGCCGCTTATGAGGCATTTATCGTGCACCGACTTAAACCCAAAATACCCAGTGTACGTTAAATAAATGAGGTTATGTTTAAGTGTCAAAGACTAGTTTTATGCGTTAGGTTTGGTCATTGTTGTTATATTTAGAGAAATATACCATTTCAGCTTATAAATTAACGCGCATAGTATAAATTTTATACGCAGTTACGACGATACGTCGTATGATTATACCGGGTATCCCAAGAAATCCTTGACATAGGCCTTTAACATGGAAAAACAGTTTTTTATAAATAAAAGTGTCCGGCAGAAAATTAAGCCATAATATTGAACATGATAATAGTACATTACCTCCTGTACGTTATTTATTATTATTGTACATGTTAGAAAAAATTATAAATAAATAATTGCTTCAATATTTAATACTTAATGATTAAAATTTTCAAATGTCCTCCATGGCACAATTTGTAGCCTTGGAATTATTAAATTTTATAGATTTGGGTTCGATTTTTCAGCAGGACGATTTTTTTGCAAGAAACTTTTAAAAATCTATCTTATTTCCTATTACAAGCATTGAAAAATAATAATACTTTTGTAATAAATAAAGAGAAAAAAAAATAACAAAAATTGATTATAACAATGATATAATAAAAATTATATTTTCTTTTCTTGTAATATAAAAAATAACTGAGAAAAACAAAGTTATTTTTCATTAACATCAAAAAAATATATAATATCACTCTTTTGATTGTTGTAATCAATTTTTGTTAATTATTTTCCCTTTATTTATTATAGTTATTATTATTTCTAAATTATTGTGATAGGAAATAAAAGTCAGATTTTTAAAAGTTCAATAATTTTTTTGTAAAAAATGTCCTGTTGGAGAATCGAACCCAAGTCAATAAAATTGATTATTCCAAAAACAGTTATGCTAACCATTGTGCTACGGAAGACACTTGAAAATCTTTTTATATTACATCATAAAATATTGCAACAATTATTTATTCATAATTTTTTTTTCCAATTTATGCAATAATAATAAAGTAATTAATAATAAATAACTCACAGAAGATACTGTACTGTTATTATTATTTTATGTTAAATTTGGAATGTAATTATGGTAAATAAAAGGTTAACTTTTTGGAATAAGCAATGGTGTTATCAGAATTTACTCACATACCTACATGTGTTGAGGAATATTGTAGAAAACAAATCTTATTATAAATTAATTTATAATTTATAACTTGTTATCATAATTTACATTGTTATCTAGTGTAAAAATTAACTGTAAAATTATTGATTTTTCGTGTTATCCTCACGTGCAGACATTATATCGAAAGCAATAATTAAAAGCTGTAGTTAGCTGATAATTAAAATGACATTGCTACAAGTATGAAGGTAAATTAATTTCAAGATATTTAATGTTCAAATCATACGCTGTTGCTTTATTTATAATTTATTTTCTGTCAAAATGTGAATTGAATTTTTTATTCCCACTAAGTAAGCTTGTAAGGCGCGGGTACACGTATCCAATGAATTCAATTTTCATCTAATGAAATATTCGAAAATAATGACATGAAAACGAAATTAATTTTGTAACAGACACGTACTTTAAATAAGGTTAGGTTATTTATACGTTTATATTAATTTTATTAATACATTTTTTTATGATTATTATTAAACGTCAATCATATATCGTTTTAATTGTTCTAAAAAAGATTTACAACATTAAAGAATTAAACCTATACATATTAAAATCAACATACTATTTGTATCATATCATATCTGTATGACTCGACATTTATTTCTTAAGTAACGGATATTAGCTTCAACAATACGTAAAGAACTTTTATAATATCTTGATGTCAGATATTGAAGCTATTCTATAATATTTTTACGTATAGTGTATATAACCGAGTACCTACACTCTTCTTAATAGCTATGTATAACGCTATATGCAGGGTTGGATTACAATTTCACTTATATCAACCTGTTGTTAAATTTGCAATCATCCTTAATAAAAAGGTTCAAACTTTTGGGCCCGCCAAAGACTTTATCCGCCACTGGCTAAATGCGAGGAGGATGAATATAGTTTATTTAAATCTAGGGATTTTGTGATTGATATGTTAGGGACTTTTACTAAATCCCCAAACTGATCAGAAAAAAATATTGTTGTACATCAGTGATAATAATATATAAAGTTCTATTATGAAGACAAAATTAGAGTATTCAACGGAGAAGTGTAAGTTAAATATTTTTGTTTTAGTGTAAATTTTAACATCTGACAAACACCATTTATTTTCATTATCAAAATCGGTTTACAACGTACGAAGCCATGATGATATATTTTTATTATTTTTGATATGAAACCGCAATGTTGTATACGTCCTTCTATACTAAAACGTTCTGATAAAAGTTTGCAGATATTTTAATTAATATTGCGTAAAAAATCCAAGGACAAATAAGAAATAAATACCATGTTTCAAATTTGTACTACGTCTATCATTACATTAAAAAATTACAATATTGTACCTGTAAAATACATCTTTCATGTCATACAAAACTAATTAAGGACAATCGAAAAAGGAAATTATATACTAAAATAGACTCAAAATATTGACTCCATGATAAATAACAATTGTGGGTAATTTCTCGACTGTGATGTGAATTAGATGTTAATAATTATTCGAAAGATCAGTCAAACAGAATTTATTCTTACTATACCACCGTCTTCAGGGTAGTAAGATCTTACAAATTGTTACAATTCATGTACACAAAATACATTCGTACAAAACAAATGTGTGTATGCTCTTTGAATTTTTTGTATGATGTTTAATAAATTAAATGAATGTTTTGTTCGAATGTATTTTGTGTACATGAATTGTAACAATTTGTAAGATCTTACTACCCTGAAGAAGGTGCAAGGGTGCACCGAAACGTTGGTATAGTAAGAATAAATGCTGTTTGAACTTTCGAGTAATTGTTAACAATTAATATTACATTAACCTAATACTGTATCATTTCTTACATATACATTTCTCTATTGTAATTTACGATTTTAGTATATTTTGTCTAAAAATGTTTTAGTGTATTGTATTTCATATTATTTTTAAGTTTAACATATTAATTATTAATATTGAGGCTGTCGTTTAAACGATCAGCATAATATAGTGGTTTTGGTCAACACTATACTCTGTTTGAAATGACAGAATTTTGACAGTTAATTGGAGCATGGTTTAGGAGTTTGTTTTACAACAAAACATTTTCAATGTTTTAGAAGCGCATAAGAGAATAAATACAGGGATATAACCAGGTATAAAACATAATATAATACAACAATAAATAACGTACAGCACTTACAAAAAATGAAATCATAATTGACGATATTTGAATTATATTTGTGTATGTAAAATCACAACAATGTTTCTTCTATATTCTTTTATTATTTTAAACAGAGTATAACATGTTTTCTGCCGGCAAATATAACCTAGCCAAACCTAACCTAACCAGATATTTTTTTCACTGCCAATAAAAACATAATTCTGCCCAATATTTAAATGGCGAATCATTACTTTTCATTATTTAATATGATTGTTCCTATATTTTTGTGAAAAATCCTACAGTGTTATCGACTTTAATTTCTCTTTAAAATTAAATATAACTTTTATTATCATTACAGTCAGACATATTATTATCCATTGTTGAGTATGCTTTACTGGGACTTCAGTTCAGACGTCATATTTAACTTTAAATTTAAAGTCATTTACCAAAGATTTCATCATGGACACTCAATTCTGGTGTGGAAAATTGATCATAGATGTCACTTTTGCGGTAGAAATTATTGGTTGAATGAGAAAGATTTGTGGAATGAAATAGGCTGCCGGTGGCACTCAAACATGTGGTATAATTTACAATATACGTTTCTAATTAATTATTTTATTAAATTGCTTATTATTTTTTATTTTGACTAGTGACCACAAAAGTTATTTTAAAATATTTATATATTTGTTTGTATGACAGATATGTTGAATTACCAATGGTAATCAAAACTTGTCCATAATATACGTATTTTTTTATTAATTATTTTATTTTTCAATTATTAGTGAACTTAACTGTTTGAAAACAAATTCAGTTTCATTAAAAATAAAGAAAAAGTAGTGGAGGGCCCCATTGCAAAATAAAATTAATATCGAATATAGAAATTATACGAATATAGATGTGTGTAAAATAAAAAAATCTGAAAAACCAATTTACCCAAATCGTATATCGATCACTTTTAAGTATTTTTGTTGGGATTAGACAAATGTCAAACCCCTACAACGAATATTTACTCTGCGCAAACATAACAGTGTCTCAAAATTCCAAACAAGAACAGGTATTGAGTGAATTTTTTTATACAATTCTTATTATTTATTTATTTTATATATCTTTTTGTGAAATCAAGTTGAAGAGGGCTCTAGTCCCGTTGAAATGAATTCAAGAGCTTGGCGCGACAGACTGGTGCCCAGGCCATATTGACGAGAAGATTTCTACCCCTTACGTTTTGTCCAAAATTAAAAAAAATGATAATTTTGAACCATATGAGCGTGATTAAAAATATATTTACTTTTTCATGCAATGTATTAGTATGAACATAATAATATATAAACGCATATAAATTAGTTATTTTTCAGTTTTACAAGTTTTAATATGTTTTATTGTATCTTGTTTCTTTGCCAGTATATTTGTCAATGTTTTAAAGGCATTCACTTATAGAAAGTGCTAAAACATTCCTCAGAACTGACAATCCTATTGTCTTTGTAATATCTATATAAATAATTGACTATACTTAAAAATGTATCATTTATTACCTAATACACTTTATTACGATAAATTTAACATTTTTATCAATAGTAATATCAACATATAATATAACATCTAATATAAGCCGTGTTCCTCCGGGCTGTGGTTGTGATATTGTGAATCCTGATTAGCTTAATCGTGATTCTTTTCAATAATGATTTAAAAATTATATCATGAAAACAACTTGAATAATATAAACACCATCTAGCGTCAAATATCATATGCAGACCAATGCAAACTAATTTATTTATTTTATAAATAATCTACTGTCGAGTGTTATAGTCAACACATTAAAAATAAATCATATAGAAGTAAAAAAAAGTTCTTGGCAACATTATGAAGAATGTTTACTTAAAACAATCTTTTCTGTAACATATTTTCTTTGTTTTCAAAAGTATGGCGGGTAATTACATGCTTTTATAGGAAAATCATTTTTCCTTTGCAACAAATCCCTCATTGATAAATTTCTACGCTCGAAAACCTATTGTCGAGCCATTTTTAAATTTGCTCTGAAATAAATCTGTATGGTCACTCAAAAAGGATGATTCAGAAGGGAAAGGGGAAGGTTGTCTAGTGATTAAAGTGAGAAAGTGGGGATAACGAATAGGAAACGAAAAAAACCTACTTCTTCTTAATCATGATTACTTTGACGATTTAGATAGTTAATCACAGCACGAAGGAACACGGCTATAATATTAAAATATATGTATTACAAAGAATAAATTTGTATAAAGCGTGTTCAATGTGAATTTTTTTAATACTCGTACAGTTCATTTCTTACCCTTCAGGTGATGCCGCAAGAATAAATAAGTTGATAAATGACTACTAAAGTAACTAACTCTCAATAAAAGCTTATGACTAGTATACGCATATAGTATATTTTTCATAGTTCGAAAATTGGTGATGTCAAACCTATATACGATTTCAGTTAAATTAAAAAAAAATCGTGCTTATTATCATTACATAACTACCTAAAAAACTTGATATTTTTGATAATTTTATGTTTTATTTTCATTAAATAAACAAATCAATTTATGGGAATAAATCACGCGGACAACGGCTATTTTATAACCATTTATTATATTGTTTTCCGTATTAATAATGTATGTACTAAAAACTAGAAAATGTATCATCAATTACGAATATTTATGTAAAACATAATGTCACACCATTATCTCACAAAATGCAATGATAATTATAAATAAATTTATCATCACGGCATATTACCTGTGCCAATCTGCTTTTGTACACAGATATCGGTAATGATGAAATATATGTACCGTGCGGGCGCTTACGAGGGGTCACCTCACGGGCACTCAATGCTGGCGTAGAGAGTGCACCACAGGGGTGAATATAGTGCCATTAAAATTTGAAGTAACTTTTTGCGGCGGTCGGGAAACAACCAGTGCTTTTTTGGGCAAACTTTAGAGAAAAATGTTATATACAAACAGTGATCAAGAAAAACGGCTAAATTATCAATAATAATAAATGGGAAATTCAACCAGTGGTTCTCAAATGATAGAATAAAATAAATAAATAAAAATAAAATAAATATTTCATCACGGCATATTACCCATTGCTGGGTGTGCCAATCTGCTTCATACGCAGATGTCGGTAATGATGGAATATTTGTACCGTGCGGGCGCTTACCAGGCGTCACCTCACGGGCACTCTTATATAACTTTTTAGTCCAGGATTTTTTCTGATTTCAACGACTTAAATATTGTGTAGGGTTGTATCACAATTATTTCGAGAAAAATGAGAAATAGGCTATGCAAAATATTGATGAGACTGTTACCTCGGTTACACTAGTAGTAAAGCCAATTCTCGAAATAATTGCTTACAATCCTGTACAGTATTTATATAGGTAAATCAGAAAAAAATCTACATCTAATAGACTAAAACGTAACTACTGGTTGAATTTTCGGTTTGTTATTAATTATTAATTATCCGCTTATTCTTGATCATTTTTTGTATGTAACATTTTTCTCTAAAATCATTAATTCGCCCAAAAAAGCACTGGTTGTTTAAGGGAAACTCCTGTATACTTACCTGTCTTAGTAAATTTATTTCGTATTTTTTTTAAACAATTCATAGCATAACCTAACGCACAACTGTGATTCCAGTCTTTGTTCGTTTTAAATTAATCGACAATGCATTATAACCATATGTTTCGCCTAACATATTCGTATATAATTATTATTTTTTAATAAATTCATTATGTCTTCTTCATCTGGAGTAGGTATACCGTATACGCCTAAAAAACTCTTCATATTTCGTGAACTTCCTGCATTATATTGTTGAGTAACGAATGAACAAATTCCTTATTTTCGGTTGAAATTTCACGGGATGAAATACTTCCGGCCTAGTCGGCCCATTTGCCAGGTACAATGGGAAAGTGGGCCGTACTTCTGGGGCAATAAAAACGTTCCCCGTAACATTTCCAACAGGTACACACTGACCAATCAGAGGGAACGTAATTTATAAAATAAAGCGATGTAAAAGACAGCTGAGGCCAGCCTGAATTAGGGTAGTGTTGGCTCTTCACCGCTTCTCCGTTGTGAGCGTCGCCACCTGCATACTATTTTAACAGTTTCAACTCTAATTTTAGGGGAGTTTCCGTTTTTTGTTAGGGAGAATAATAGATTCCAGCGAATTTTAATTTACCAGCACCTTGATGGAAAGATAGGAATTGTAGATATAAAATTGAAAATATCTATTTTACAGATAAATTTTAATAATTACCCCACGTGTTTATTAAAACATAGTTCATAGTCTCATATATTAATTTACAGAGGAAAATTAGGCACCTAATACACTTCTTAACATTATTCGTAAAAACTGCTGATAACAAAAAATAATTTCAAACTGTTTGAAGTACATTACAATTTCGTTAAAAAATATCATCACAGTTTATTATCAATTACCAATTGCTGTGTGTAAAAAATAAAATGTACTTTTATTCGTAGATTTCTATAATGACATATCTGTAGCGTTGAAAGCGTTTACTAAGCGCTACCTCACGAGCTTTCAAAGCTATTGTGGTAAAAGCTCCACAGGGATCACTTTTATTATTAAATATTAGAAATAAAAAAAATTTAACGCTAAAAATAGTCCATTTTTTGTGTAAATATTTCTAAATATCTGCATTTATGATAATTATTATTTTGTTGCAATAAAAATTAGTGTATTGAAAAAGTTTTGTGAATGCACATATCAACATTTTTTACTCCTTTTTTGTTCATAATTTGTCTATTACAGTTTTCATTTAGTAATGTTGTTGTTTCGTGTCTACAGGGGAGTATATCCTCAAGGGCCCGCTTGAAGCCGCGCTTCCGGAGTCCAACTGCAGCAGTCCTCTTCCTCTAGGGGACCTCCCCTTAACAGAATTCTTGCTGGAAGAGGCTCTCCAGCTCGTTGGCTTGGATGACGATTCACCTCAGGTAAAAAATAAACTTATATAAATATTCAAAAAATTGTGTTTCAACTCAACTGAGTGTGGGAAGACGCCCTCCCCTTTAATTTTTTGAAAAAAAATCGAGAAAAATAAGGTAATTGAGATATATGAGAAATAATAAATAAATAAGTAATAATAAATAATTAATAAACAAATGTATACTTTGTTGATATTAGCATTGTTACATTTTGTTTATTTTCACATAGCCACCTATAATATTTGAATAAAAATTATTTCCCATGTATCTCAATTATCTTATTTTTCTCGAATTTTTTCAAATTCTTTAATAAGAACTAATACATCGTTAATAAGAGACAAAAATGGCGATTTACACTTTATTAAAATAATTATAGGTTAAAAGTTGATAGTCATATCTTGTAAACCTGATTTTATAAAAAAAATATCTTCATTTGCCATAAAATGGTATATTTAAAATAATAAAACCTTTATATGAACCATTTTTTCTATTACTTATAATAAATAGAAAAAAATGACTCGTATAAAAGTTTTATTATTTTAAATATACTATTTTATGGCAAATGTGGATATATTTTATAATGTCAGGTTAACAATATATAAATAACGAAAAATATACCTAATAAGTACCTACACGCTAAAACCTCATCACCCCTAATGACGTAGGCATTTAATTAAATTAAATTTTAAAATAAATTATAATAATAAAAAGTAATATTGAAGGTTTGCTATTACTAACTAATTATATTTTTCGTGTATACAAAATATTTTTTTTTAAGTAGTAACATGAATCAACTTTTCAAATCTCTATGGACCTATTCTATTATATTCTTTTTTTGTCCAATAAATGTTTGCAAATGAATAAATGGCCCGCGGTCGTAAAAAAGTTTTAAATGACTGATATACATAGATAATAATGTTGGGTTCGTCGCTTGCTCGTGTGTTGAAATCTCTCAGATTGCGTATTGATTAGAAAGGAAATACGGTCTGAATATCATAAAAATAAAGTAGCTAGAGATTGTTTGATATGGAAGGGATGATTTTGGAAGCTTTTTATGCAGTGGTTCTCAACATGTTTAACAGAAAATTGTATTAAACTAAAATGACGTAACATTTAACTTTAAAACCAAGAAAATATGAATGTATTCTAACTTATTTTTTAAATTGTTTAACCTTTCGTCCGTTGTGAATTATACTTGTAAGCTGAAACGCCTGTACTTCATGCGTGATATACCCTTAATATATTTAAAATTAATTTTCTTTTTATTGTGCATAAAATTGAAAATAAAGTTTTTTTTAAATAACAGGATCGGCTAACTCCACATTACATTTTCTTTGCAGGAAAGCTCAAGCAAGGAACCGGAAGACGAAGCGGGCGCGAGCGGTAGCGCCCAAGCTTTCGAGTCGCTGCGCGGCGAGGCGCCGTCTCCCGACGCCGTCGCCTCGTCCTCGGCGTCCTCCACCTCCACATCTAGGGGCTTCGCCTCGAAAGAATTGGACTCGGACGAGGAGCTCGACCTACTCTCAGACATGATTCAAACAACGCAGTTTCACCACAGCCACCCCAGGGCTTTCCAGGTAGGAACAAATTTTCATTTTTAACTTAGGTACATACATATATGCGTATAATTTCTATATTATTAAAATTACAATAAAATACTTCAAGACAATCTTATAGAAGACCAAGGGGGACATCCGATTGGATAAAAAATATTTTTTTAAACCAGTGGTTCTCAAGTTATAAAACAAAGTTATATTTTTTTAAATGAGATCGTATATACTTGTTGAACTCATTGATAGAGTATTTTTTCTGAATTCAACCATATAATCATTTTATATCTTTACATTATATAAATATCAAGAAAAATTCATTTGAAATTTAAATAAATTTGGTTTTTATAGATATTTTTAAGGAGGTTATGTATGAAAAACAATTGAGCTTAAATTAAATCAAAACAAATATTTGTTAATAATTTTATGAATAGTGTTCTATTTGATAACTATCCCAAATAATTCAAATTGGCAATTAGCAGTTTTTGTTTTTCATACATAGCCTACTGAAAAATGACTACAAAAATTTATTTAAATTTCAAAAGAATATTTTTGTAAACATATAAAATGATTACATAGTTAAAAATACTCTATCGAATGGGCCTAAAAACTACAGATCATCCCATTTAAAAAAATATAACTTTGTACTGTAACTTGAGACCTACAAGTTATGGTATTTTATTGTATCTTTAATAATATAGGAATTATTTGGGGTAGCTCGTTTAGCTGTTACACCCTGTATACTGGTTCAAGAATGTACAGTTGTCAATAAAATTATATCGTGATTATGACAATGGGGCACAAAGCTTACTTTTATATTAAATGCCAACGGGCCATTATTTGTGCCGCTCCGTTGAAATGAAGATATGCATTGAGTGAATTTCCTGTTTTCTGTTCCTTTAACATAAATGCTATTTTGTTGAAAATATTTTTTATGGGAATGAAAAATGCAGTTCCAAAAAGGATTTAAACATTAGAGTGATAACTTAAGTTATGTTTATTTTAGGGACATGTCTCATATTTTCCTACACTTTATAAGGGATATGTCCTTGAACAAAATTACAAAAAAATATTTATATATATATATATATATATATATATATATATATATATATATATATATATATATATTAAAATATAACCTTTTTTGGTACCATAAACTCAACAAATTTACTGAAATAAAAATTGTCATATTTTAAAATGTATGATACGAATAATGATTATATGTTATATTTATCGTCAATACAGTTAAATTTTGTCAAATAATAGAAAAGTATATAATATTTAAAGTTTTTATAACATGCTTAACGAATAGTTTTGACCTTGCGGTTAACGAAAAACGTTTATATTATATTTCGGTTCAATTCATTATAATAATAGCATATATAAGTACATAGAGTTTACACTCGATTGATTTAAAAAAAAAATGTGTATAACATTTGTACTTTCAATTCTTATCAAAATTGAGTCATTCATAAATATTATTTGTCTGTTATTTATTGAAAAAGAGAATTCACATGACAATATTATACACCTACAGTATTTAGACTCCAGACGAATATGATATTCATAATTTTGCATTGACATACAAATTTCTGGAACATGACAAACATATTGCTTTAACAAACCATAAAATCTTTTAATAACTAATTGTCTATTACCCTTTTCCCACGTGAATAAGCATCCCAACTTCAATATTCAAATTTCACGGCACTTTAAAATTTGCCTACGCGAGTATATTATTCCTTACTAAAAATCTATATGTTGATTTTATCCAGAAAAGATATTTAAATAGCTGAAATTGCCAAAATCACTTTAGAATTTTTAGGCGGTTATGGGTGAATACAGGCTTTTAACATGATATATTAGTTTTACGAAATTTCCTGTTCTCCTGTTCATTTTATGGCAAATATTGTATAGTTGCATAGAAGACTGTTTTTACATTTTTTATTTTGTATTTAGTCTTCACAATTTTAAAAGGAAATTTCAAAATTTCGGTTTGTATATTAGTAGCAATAGCCATGGCACGTGTTTTTTTTTTCTGGTTATTATAAATTATTTACAAATAATGTCAAACGTCAATCTTATGTAAGGAAATTAAAACCCGTATTACACTCCACCATAATAACTCTTTATAATAAGGCACGTTCCTCATCCGAATAAACATTTATTATTTAATTTACTTTTAACCAAAAAAAAATGGCAGAATATGAATAAAATAATATTGTTTTCTACAAAGCTGGCATTTGCTACTAATGAACCGAAATTTTGATTTCTTTTTATATAGTTTTATATATCAAATCAGTTTCATCTCATTGTATATTCGAAAATTATGTATTTATTTGAACACTTTTCTTATATGTTTGTAGTCCTAAGTTTTTTTTTTTTATTTATACATGATGAATATACCTACTTGAATGAATGAAGTCAATAAAAATTATAAAGGTAATATAATAATTGCAGTATATTTTTTTAATAAAAGATAATAAATATATATAGATTGCTTACTCTTAAAAAAAATATGTTGTGCCCAGCACAATACCTCTCGCCACTTCCGATTTGGTTTGTAAGTGTAGGGCGCGAGCAGTCATGTGACATTGTTGACCTCGACAAGCAGATATGGGGGCCCGTGTTAGAATAAAATTTAGTAATTATGTGCATAGTTGTCAAATGTCAGAATTTTTCATTAAAAACTTGTTGATTTTCTAAATTTACGTAGTTAATTTGTCACCAGGAGTGTGGAATTTACTTGTCGAGGAAAATAAACCACATGGAATTAAATTTAGAATGAAAAATTATTATATTTGGCATCTATGTACATAATTACTAGCTATCATTCTGACATGGGCCCCCATATCTGTTTGTCAAGGCCATCAAAGTCACATGACTATTCGCGCCATATTGTATTTAACATTTCTTGTATACCTACACTCTACACCATAAATTCTACTTATATTTATTCCTTATATATTTAGATTTTTTATTTTTTAATTAATTCTATTAAGAAATTTTGTCCTACTTTTACAATTCATTGCCGGGATTGATAGTATTTTTGAAGGGTATATGTACTATACCTATAATTTTAAATATTTAACTATTAATACAATAAGAAATAATATAATGTATGTATTTCCCACAAAATATCTTCAGTAATGTCTCTGGATTTTTGACACTGACATTTATCTGTCACAAACATTTTCATTTTTCTATTGGTTTCCATGACATTATTTGTGCTGTGAGATTTATTACAACAGATTATTATATAACTTATATTTCTTTATCTCTAAATCTATAAAAGATATAATAAAATATTTGTATGTATTAAATCGAGAATTTACTCTTCTTTTACTAGCAAGAACAAAATTTATCAAAAAATAATATTTAGAAGATTTTTTTAAAGAATTTGCTACTTCCGGTTGATCAATTACTACCAAAACCTTTTCAGCTCTTCTTAGTAATGTCCGATTGAGAAATACGTAGTTAAACAGATATTAAGTATTATAGTTTTTGAGAAATCGGCCTTCCAACGTCCCCACACACATACACACACACATACTTCCACACACACGCACACACATACACAGACATCATCGTAAAAATATTAAAATCGGATTGTAGGGACCTTAAAACGTGCTTAATCATTAAAATCTGGATATGCGATTTTTAGCATGAATCCAATAACTCTCTTAGCGAGAGGTATTAAAATAATTAAATTAAATTTCAATATTTTTATATTTTACTGTTTTTGTTCATCTTTACGTATACATAGTTATTTTTCAATTGTACCAGAATAAATTTATGTAATTCATCGTTACAACGATACAGTAATACATTGATATACCATATCGATACATCGGATTTGTGACAAAACTAAAAACAGTTTTGAAGCTTTTTATTCTGTACACTTTTGCACTCTACAGAAGAGTAGGAAATTATCCCATGTTAAATCCGTGTGTTTATGTCATTTGAACTTGGTACATTCGACCAAGAAAAAAATAATTTGTTGTGTTGCGTACAATACGAACACATTATATCGTGTTGTAAGGACAGGTACACCTGATCAGGCGTCAATGTTAGGTTAGAGTAGTGTTTACTAACAGTGACGAATGACGGAGTGGACATTGGTGGACATAGTACGGAAGGTAGAAGTCATTCAGTCAGTGGTATAGACTCCGTGCGTTGAAACGTCTCGTTGATGTATGTTGTACTAATTTACTAAATATTCCATTTTTAATAAATTCGTGATCTTATCGTGCAGTGATATAGTGTTGTTTTTTATATGTAAAAACATTGATTTAAAATTAATGCCGACATGCCAAGTTATGATAACGTAAAAGGTAATTTTTTATTATTTGTTTCATTATTGTGAAATTTTGGTGCTAATGAAGAATATAATGAGTGAATTATGCCGAATTATTTTTAACCTCGAGTTTAAAAAGTGTCATTATGGTATTAGTTTTAAGAAAACATACATTTTGCGAGTTATACGTAATATTTAAAACAATATTAGCATAACCTTGTCTTTTCTTGTTGTTATACACCTTCCTCGCGTAAAAAAATAATCATGAAAATTGTGCAGGAAATTTTTTGGTTATGAGTTTTTAATGTCGTGTGATTTTTCAAAATGATTATAGCTGGACACATGGTTTAATTATATTTGTATGTTATGAGCTTTAGTTTTACATGTTTGTGTATGAGGTATGTCAAAGTTATTATACATATAGAATACAAATTACATTAACATTGTAAATAAAACAAATCTATCTTTTTTGTAAATTTATTAATTTATAAATTTATTTCTTAGCTCAACATTTATTTATTCCAATAATAGGACAAAAATATACAGAAAATGTAAAATATAGATGTGACATAGGTACATTAAGAAAATAATGTATCTAAGTTTATAGAAATGTAAATAAAATAAAATAACTGTTATATTTACATGCTTATATTCTTTAATTAATAAATTTATCATTACCGGTATAATGCAGATTGGCACACCCAATAATGGGTAATATTCCTTTAAAACAACAAGCGCTTTTTTTGGACGAACTATTGGTTTTAGAGAAAAATGTTATATACAAAAAATAATCAAGATTAAGGGGCTAATTTGTTAGTAATAACAAACCGAATATTCAAGCAGTGGTTCTCTAACGGTACAACAAAATTTTATATTTTTAAATGGTACCCTATGCAGGGTGTAACACCAAAACCGACCACCGTCATTATTTTCTTTATTATTATAGTCACAAAAAAATAATACAGAACAAAGTTATAGGGGACCAAGGGGGACATCCCATTAAAGAAGAAAATAGTTTTTTAAACCAGTGGTTCTCAAGTTACAACACAAAGTTATATTTTTTCAAATGGGATTATACATGTTTTTTTATATCTATTCGATAGCGTATTTTTTTCTGAATTCAACCATGTATTAGTTTTATATCTTTACATAATAAAAATATTGAAAAAATGCGATTGAAATTTAAATAAATTTGATTTTTATAGTCATATTTCAGTAGGCTATGCATGAAAAACAAAACCTGCTATTTGTCAATTTGAATTATTTAGGATAGAAATTTAATAGAACACTGTTTATAACGTTTTTAACAAATATTTGTTTCATTTTAATTTAAGCTCAATTGTTTTTCATTTATAGCCTACTGAAAAATAACTATAAAAAATAAATTTATTTACATTTCAATTGACTTTTTCTCAATATTTTTGTTATGTACGGATATAAAATAATCTCATGGTTGAATTCAGAAAAAAATACGCTATCAAATAGGCATACAAAATATGTATAAACCATTTGAAAAAATATAACTTTATGTTGTATCTTGAGAACCACTGGTTTAAAAACATATTTTATTCTCTAATGGGATGTCCCCCTTGGTCTTTTACAACTTTGTTCTATATTATTTTTTTGTAACTATAATAATAAAGAGAATAATGGCGGTGGTCGGTTTTGGTATCATTTTTTAGCCCATTATATAGAATTTCTGATTTCAACGATATAAATATTGTATAGGGTTGAATAACAATTATTTCAAGTAAAGCCATACTGCTAATAAGGTAAAACACCATTTTTCTGGAAATAATTGTTATAGAACCCTATACAATATTTTTATCGTTAAAATCAGAAATTTTATATAATAGACTAAAAAATTATATAGGATACCAGGATAAAAATATATAATTTTGTTAGAGAACAACTTGTTGAAATTTCTGTTTGTTATTACTGATAAATTAATCTCTTATTCTTGATCACTTTTTGTATGAAACATTTTTCTTTAAAGTTATTAGTTCGCCCAAAAAAGCGCTGGTTGTTTTAAAGGAAATACCCTATTTAAATATATGAATTCAATATTAATACTGTATTTCTAAATATTTGTCAAGCAACATTCTTATCTTTGGCTTTGTGTGGTTATATGTTTCCAAAATTCAGCAAAAATAAAATAGTGAAAAATATTCTTTATGAATCCTGTCTTTTCCAGTAAATTGCCGATTGTACAAAGTATTAATTAAGTAGGTATTTGTCCTTAAACTTACCTAATGCTTTCTTAAATACACGCCCATTTAAATAGCATATTTAATATCAAACAAAAGACACAATTACTGTGATTGCAATTTCTGTTATAGTTATTAGCGTGACATGAGAACTGTTAATTATAACATTTGTATTTCTTTGCGTTTCATTTCGCAATACGGCGGATTTTCATTATTTTGTACAGTGCCACTTGTTTCTTACTAGAAAATATTAAATTACACTCTACGTGGGAAGAAAAAAAAAATTAAATTGTGGACAGTTTGAATGATCCAACACTGAACATTTAGTAAGTTTAAGCAGAAAACAGAAAGATTTAAAATTTTGTTCATCCGTCAAAGATAGTTCAGTAGCACGTCATTGAAATAAATATAAATTTTGAAATAAATATGTCATCACGGTTTATTACCCATTGCTGGGTGTGTCAATCTGCTTTGTACGCAGATTTCAATAATGATGGTGATATATTTGTACCGACTGGACCAGGCGTCGCCTCTCGGACACTCATTGCTGGTGTGGTGAGTGCACCACAGGGGTCAATTTTTTGCCATTAAAAATTCGAAATATTTGGCGTCGGTCGGGATCGAACTCGGTTCCCAGATTCGCGACCAGACACTCAGGCACGCGGCCTCGAGATAATAATAACTTTTATTTACAGATAATATAAATATATAAATAAATCCATCTGATTTTTTTTGTCTATGCCTATATAAATGTTTATTGAGATCTTTTTTTTTTGGTGAGACTATTGTTGCAAATTTTGAAACGGAGTACCATGTACATATTTTAAATAATGAATTTCCTATTACATAATGACAAAAATGTGCCTCAGAACTTTATATGTGTTTAATATCGTTTATTATTTTACATTGCAAGTGATTATGTAAAGTAAATATATGGTATATAACGCGAACTTGTTCTAATAAATGATAAATATATACTGCTTCGAAAGCTTATTGTGGGTATAAATTATATTAAACACTGGTTTTACGACGGAAATTTACTTTTTGCCTTTCGTAAAATCACAAAAAGTGTTAATGCAAAAAACTAAATAATGTTCTTACGACAAAAATGTAATTTGAAATAATTCACAATGACCTTGGCAATGGTTCTTTCCATGTGTCTATACGGAAATACGATAAATCTTTGATGACCACTTTGTTTGGACCTGCACGTGTGGTATTTCGTGTGGATTTAATTTTACATGTTGAAAAATAAGTAATAATTATATATTATAACCTCCAATTTGTTACGATAATTTTATATTTTATATATGCGACATCTACTTACACTTATTTCCTCTCAAATTGTACACCGGAGGTCAAGAACAAAACAATAAATACGTAGTGGCCGGATTTAAACAATAATGCTAAACCATGTTTTTAATATTGACATAGTCTCGTACGAAAAAATAATGTGAGATATAGCATCGTTGATATTAAACAAAAAACTTAAGTTCCAATAAAACATAATATTCCCACAAATAATTTCTTACTAATGATTTTCATTTACATACTTTTCTTTATTTATTTCTTTTAAAATACGGGAAACACCCATTATAATATATAAAAATATAAATAGCGAATAATTATAAAATACTTGTAATACAATATTTTTTCAAATTTGGTCTAAGTATTTTTTTTAACAAATGAATAACACAATTTTTGTGATCCCAAAATACCTTATTCAAACTCATGGACCGTACCTATTACGAACTCACTTTTATAGAGTGCTTTTTTTTAAATGTGACATTTAACCTCATAAGAATATAATATAAAAGTACACTTCATAATAGCGCTATTATTATAATATTGCGATCAAAATACGGGCTATTGATATCACTGTATATATTAATTACATTTACACTATACCAAGTGCGTTTCGCGTAAGAAAATAGCGTTTGTTTAAATACGGAAATAAATTCTGGTCTCTCCAGTCGCCAAATACAATCGATAGAAATAAGTGATATTTAACCAATATTTTTTTAATTTTATACAGGGTGTTTCCTTTAAAACAACCAGCGCTTTTTTAGGCGAACTAATGACTTTAGAAAAAAATGTTATATACAAAAAATTACCAGGAAAAAGGGCTTAATTTATGAGGAATAATAAATAAAAAATTCAACCAGTGGTTCTCAAACGGTAGAATAAAATTATATTTTTTTAAATGGCAACCTATATAAATTTTTTGTCCATTAGATAGAGAATTTTTTTCTGATTTCAACGATATAAATATGATATGGGGTTGTATAACAATTATTTCGAGAAAAATGATATTAAAAATCAGAAATAATTCTATATTATTGAAGTAGGCTATGTAATAAACGTTATGTAGTTCATTTGTTATTATGAATTTCTTAGTAAAACAAGTTATTTTAGATATAAGAAAATAATATACTATCGTAACCTAGGCAATAGTCGTATTAATAGTTGTTTATTGCATAGCCTACTTCAATATTGTAAAATTATTTTTTGATTTTTAATATAATTTTTCTCGAAATAATTGTTATACAACCCCATATCATATTTATATCGTTGAAATCAGAAAAAAATTCTCTATCTAATGGACAAAAAATTTATATAGGTTGCCATTTAAAAAAATATAATTTTATTCTACCGTTTGAGAACCAATGGTTGAATTTTTTATTTATTATTCCTCATAAATTAAGCCCTTTTTCCTGGTAATTTTTTGTATATAACATTTTTCTCTAAAGTCATTAGTTCGCCCAAAAAAGCGCTGGTTGTTTTAAAGGGAACACCCTGTATATAAATAAATATATCATGGCATTTTACCCATTTCTGGGTGTGCCAATTTGCTTTGTACACCTGATATCGGTAATGATGACATATTCGTACTGTGCGGGCGTTTACCAGGCGTCACCGCACTGGCACTCATTGCTGGCGTGGAGAGTGCACCACAGAGGTCACTTTTGTGCCATTTAAAATTCGAAAGAATTTTTGGCGTCGATCGGGATCGAACCCGGGTCACCAGAGTAACAACCAAACACCATAAATTTTTAATATTTAGGCATTGTACATTTTTATAGAAAAATATATATTATGAACCAAAGTTTGATTTCATAATTTTAAATTATTTATTTAATGCATGTAAAAACGGCTACTTTTTTCTTACCTGAAAGGCATTAACCAATCCGTATTTAGCTTTCCCGCTTGATCTAATGTTGAAGTCACCAGAATGTACGTTTATTAATATTTGATTATAGCTATTTCTACGTAAATTTAGATCTAATTTTTAGCTAAATATCTAAAGAAAGAAAAAATATATCAAATTGTACTCTTTAATATGTGGAATAAAGATGACCCTGTAAAATTTTATATTTTTATCTATATTTTCGATCGAGTATAACATAGTAACTAAAATTACTAAATACTAATATTTTTGGAACATATCTAGAATTTTTATGAAAAACTGTTAATGAAAATTATGAATTTCATATTATTTGAAAAGTTCAATCTGTTCAACTGTTACTATCACTGATATATGCATTAAATAAATATTTACTTAATTATTATTAAATATCGTCTTTTTGTAAAGGTCCTCTTGCAAAGACGATTTCACTTTGCAGAATTTTTAAAAAGAAAATTAACATACTAACAAATTTTTATTTTGAAAATTATAAGTCTTAAGTTGACCTCCATTCCGCTGAAGGCGTTGTGAGAAATCTTGCTTGAAGCTTGACGTTCGTCAATACCTGCTAGGCAAACTTGCTACATCATCATTGAATTTCTTCTTTCATCGATTGTCTTTTAGTAAATATTCGATTTTTAAACACTTCTTTGACTTTAAAAAAACAACGAACGCACATATCTTCATAATCATGTAACATTAATTGCATTATTTACCCTTTTTACTTTCTTATTTTACATTCTCATGATTATAATGAAGGAAAGTACTTTAATAATTTTCTTTTTTTTTAATTTGAACTCTATATTACTGATTCAATACTTTTAAACAAATAAATTATTAATTATAAAGTGTTAATTAATTTACAATACAAATATTTTATAGGTACATATCTACAAAATATATAACTTGCCCCTCCCTGGAAGTTAAGTTCAACCACTATTTTCTCTCTTACTTTATTTATTTTAATTAGGTGTTAACAATTACTCGAAAGTTCAGTCAAACAGCAAATGTAAGACATACAAAATAACATGGACATTATCACACATACAGTAAGATCTTACAAATTGTTACAATTCATGTACACAAAATACATTCGTACAACACATTCAGTTATTTTATTAAAACATCTTACAAAAAAATCAAGAGCATCACACATCCATTTGTTCTAAAAACGACAACCGAATAATACGGCAGATAGCCTTAAATATCCTGTATAAGGGATTCTGGTGATATCATTGATACGGACATTGGTCGTCTGTACACCACTAATAATGTAGGTAGTTGTAGGAATTTAAATAAAATGTAAGGAAATTAATGAAACTCAGTTTGGCCTGAAATTTGCCTTTTCCTTTTTGAACTTTTCCAATACTTTTTATTTTTATTTACTAATCATTAATCACTCAACAGGAACAAAAGTTCGCAATTACTGAGGATTATTAATAAAAACAAGAATAACACAATGTAGTTACAAGACAAATTAGAGATAATGAAAAGTGACAATATTAAGAATAACTTAATGCAAGTGCCAAAGAAATAGTTCATAATTTTCTTCCCAAACCCGAACTGAGCATCATTGAAAATGTCAAGATTATTTTTGTACATGGACAGGAGTATTGAATGTAGCACACAACTGTCTAATTGAAGATCGAAGTTCGTAGTTAGTTCTAGGGGTGCTGTATGTGAAGGTTAACTGGCGCCGAGAATTTAAGCGAGGTACGCTATAATTTAAGCAAGCTAGCGAATGAGCATCATCAATTAGATTATTTACAAGTTTATATAGATATAAATATGATTGAATTTTTCTACGGCAGTCCAAAGAAATAACATTGAACTCAATTAGACAATTGGAGTAACTACAAATCGTATCAATGCGGCGATGGTGAAATTTAGCACAACAATACCTTATAATTTTTTTTTTTGTATACTCTCCAAAGCTTGTATATGTTTAATATATACAGGATTATAATAATATAATACTATAAATAATTATAATTAAATTAAGTTATTATTTTTGAATAAGGGAAAGTCTAGGGATAATAAATTATATATACGTTTGGAGTAATTCTGCTCTTCCTCCAAAATCTTGAAATTTCCCGATCAAAAGTGTGTTTTAGTGTTTTACTGTAAGTGTGATAATGTCCATGTTGTATAATTGTTGTAAACCCTGAAGAAGGTGCATGGGTGCACCGAAACGTTGGTATAGTAAGAATAAATGCTGTTTGACTGAACTTTCTAGTAATTGTTAACACCTAATCCACATCACAGTCGAGAAATTACCCACAATTATTTAATTTAAAATAAATTAGTTTGAATTGGTCTGCATATGATATTTGACGCTAGGTGGTGTTTATATTATTTAAGTTGTTTTCTTGACATAATCTTTAAAACATGATTCACAAAATAACAATCACAACCCAAAGGAATACGGCTAATATTCCGGACCGTTTTGAGCTATTGTTATTGTTTCGTGAAAATTACATTTCATGAACTAACTTTTAAATATACCCCATTGTAAACTCCATTATTAGTTTCAAATTAAGTTTAGTTTTCTGTAAATTAAATTCTTCTGTTTTATAAGTGTGGAGTTAGAGAATTGAATGTTTGAAGTTGGGCTTTCTCTTTACAAAGAGTAATATTTGTAATATTATCCGAAGCGTTGTGGCCATCTTCACTTTCTTGCCTACACCACACCATACCATCTTGAGAATAATTAATCATGGTTGGGTTTGCGGTTAACTTCATACAACATGGATGCGCTGTGGCTAAGGCAAGGCGGCCGACAACATCAACAGCAAAGCAAAAGCAAAGAGGAACAACCAAAGGCAACAAGCGACAAGCCACGTACAGCGCATCATTAGTGTCAATGTGCCTAGAGAACAAGCCTTTTCTTCCCAGCGGGACGCTATTTCCACTTCACACAAATATTTCAATTGTGTTCAATGAGACTAAATATTCACTAGCACTAATGGACTATTCATAACCATACAAATATTATTTAGAAAATTAATTACTAACTATGAGAGTTGAGAGTCGACGAGAGGATTATCGCATTTCTTTTCTAATTACTGCTAGTGGTGCCTCAATACTACATTCACTTACTAACTAAGAGCTACTAATTATTATTCTTTTCAAATCAAATTAAAGGACAATCAATTATCAAAAATATCAGCATGAAGATTCTGGGTCTCATAAACTTAATAGTTCGGCCGGCTTACTTTTTCAACAAATTGTAAAACCTACAAAAATTCTTTCGATTACTTTAAATATAGCCTTAAAACTTACAAAAAATGTGGACCAAATGACGAGTGATAATAGTTCGACCGGAATTTAACAGTAAAGGGAAATCTTCCAGTCCAATCTTCGACCGAGACCCTTTACTTTAACAAGAATATGCAGGACTTATGCCTATTATAATTAAAGATGTTATTATTTACAAAGACGATGTAACCCAATATTAAATGGCGGAATACTTGAGTACCATATTCAGTTATTAATAATAGGAGGAGTCTAAGGTTAAATTATAACTAAAACAAATACAATTACTCCTTAACCTTAAAATAATAAAATAAGCTATATACGTATTTCGAGAACTAAGTTCTCATCATCAGTAGTACAAATTTAAGCAGAGTAGTTAAGATTACTCAACATGTAAACCATGCCAGAGGTCTAACAACTCTGAAAAAACAAGGGAGAGAACTGGGATTATATAGGGTGGGAGTCACAGGTGAATGAATACCAATTATAAACTAAGATTTAGCGTCCATTAATATTTAAGATTTCAAACGTCCTATAAAATTTAAGTTTATATTAAATCGAATAGTTTAGAATTTGGTATGGGACCGAGATCTGCGTTCATCAAATTATTTTTAAATTTATTTATTATTAAGCTCTCGTATGCATCTAAATATCTATCATTATTAATATGTTTTAAAAGTTTAATATTAGAATTGTTAATTTTGTGATTATTAATGAATATATGTTGAGCCACGCTAGATTTTTCGGGATTACCGCTTTTTAGATGATAAAAATGTTCTTTAAACCGAGTGTCAATTAGTCTCTTAGTATTACTTGATTTGTAAGTTACGGTTAAATTTTGATTTTGAAAAATTTTGTCTAAATTTTTAGAAGCGTTATCGTACGGTAGTGTTATGTATTTGTGTGTTAATGTTGTAAAATTAGAAACGGATTGGCGGTGTTTAAATTTATGAACTAATTTATCGATAGTTTTAACCGGGAAACCATTTGCTTAGATTTTATAATTTATATTATAAACCTGGGCTAATAGATCAGAACGAATATCGGTGCCGTCTTAACTTATCCACTTCTACCTGGACCTTTGACTTCCAAGATGTAAAAAATAAATAAATATATCATCACGGCATATTACCCATTGCTGGGTATGCCACTCTGCTATGTACACAGATATCGGTGATGATGAAATATTTGTACCGTGCGGGCGCTTACCAGGCGTCACCTCACGGGCACTCAATTCTGAAGTGGAAAGTGCACCATAGGGATCAATTTGGTGCCATTAAAATTCGAAGTAATTTTTGGCGTCGGTCGGGATCGAACCCGGGGGATCAAATAAATAGATTTTTTTAGGCTGCACTTCTTCAATGAATATTTTCATCTACTTAAAATACATGCTCAAATTTAAGACCCTTGAACAAGTGGGTTAAAATAGTTACTAATACAACCTTTTATTTATAAAAGTCCTATATTTAGCTTCACGTTTCAACTCTCAGACTCACACTACTTCTAAAACATGAATTGATATTTTAAAAATGTAAATTACTATTTTTAAAACAGTTAATTTTTCTCTGCGTTAAAATGCCGATTAAAATAACAAGATACATGATTGAGAAACATTGCTTTAGAATCCAGTGAATATGTAGATCATATGCTGAAGCTAGCAACCAGTATAACATAAATGCATAAATTGGAGTAGAAAGTTCAGCTTCTTTCGCCAATCTGGGAAAAAGAGACACTGACGATTTGTATAAAATTAAAAACATTTTACAAATTTTTCATATAAAATAGCTAAGACGAACCTTGATTATTTATCATTATTTATGTTCGAGCCAAACAATGTTCAAAATATTCTTGTTAAAAAGATATTTGAGATATATAATTGGTAATATTTCTAATAACAGACATACGTGTATGTGCTCGTGACTAGTTATACCTATCTATAGATACAAATAAAATTTGATATTGTAAATACTTATGTAATTATATTATTTATAAACTTTAGCAGTAACTGGAAATATATTTTTTGTCAGTGTGGAACAAAAATATAAATAATAATAAATATTGTGCTGTAACTGATAATAATCTTTTCCTGTGCCCTTTGCAAGATATTAAGAATAATGCGAAACAGGTGGAGCACTATTGTTAAATACTTTTTCTCCAACACTATTTTGGAAACTACACATTCCACAACTGAAAATTATGTTGTCCAACAAACCGTGTGGAATAATTCCGTACGCCGTTTGGAATAATTCCGCACGGCTTTCGACGAATCACAATCTATTTAGCCGCATATTAGCGCGGTATATCAAATATCTTGGTTCGGTTGCTATGGTTATGACTCTTTGTTTTATATTTATTTATTCTGTATTCGCGTTTGACGTTTTAAAGTTTTGGACATTTTTAGAGTTTTTTGTTAACTTTTACAGGTTTTTGGAGTTGTCCAGAGTAATAAGTTTATCTAAATAATAATATATTACTTAGACAATTAACTGAAGACATTTTGTAGAAAAACATATAAAGTGGAAATGAAGATATAGATATGGAATGTACGTCACCAGAAATAAGGGAATTTGCTAATGTTACAGGGAGTCAGTTATTATCAAATAAATCAAAAGAAAAATATGAATGGAATTATTATAAGCAATTTATGGACTGGCGTAAAAAAAATTAATGGTATATGATAATATATTGTTATTATCAATCAACATTTTATGTATAATTTCTAAAATCTTGTTAGAGAAAGTATAGACTACAGCACGTTTGGAATGGCATAATCCACACTCGCAGACCGTAGTCCTCGCCTTCGGCTCGGGCCACAAACTTTTTTGTCGTGTGGAATATGGGCCATTCCATTACTTGTTGTAGAATATACTATTCTATTTTTAAATTTGCTTAACTTTATGGTTTGATCTTCTACAGCTTTTGTATATTTATGTACATTTTTGCTTAAATTAATAATTAGTTCAGTATATATTGTTTTAGTTTATTCTTTGTAATACTACATTACTAAAATTATTGTATGAATTGTTGAACCTTTATTTTGTAATTGTTTTTGGAACATTTTTCTTTGTAGTCTTTGGTTAGGTGGTAGAACAGCCTTGGCTGAACCTCGCCTTTGACGTTTGTCAATAAAGTTATTTATTATTATTATTCTAAAAAAAAATTTCGAACTCGATTCTGGATCCGGTGTGGCCGTACTGTAGACATCTCCAAGCGTACAATAGGGTGCGGTTGTAAGTCTATTTTACTTGGGTTATAAAAAATATATAAATGCAACACCCTAACCTCATTTATTTATCGTGCACTTTAGGCTTTTGGTAAACTTGAGGACGATTTAATATCCGAGTCGGATTCTTGGTAGATTTTTTTAAAAGTGAAGTCGGTTCTGTCGTGAGAAAGTTCTAAAATTGAAAATATCTATCAAGTAGCACAATTGAAAGTGTCTCCTCAAGTATGGACCGGTGCTGTCAAATCAGGAATGAGAAGTACCTACCTGTTGTAGAAATTCTCGTTTCCAAAACATGAGCATCTGTCAATATTGACTTAAGTTAGAATTGCACTTGAGTATTGTTTACTTAGTTTAAGCTATTTTGATTTGTGTAAGCACAGGTTGGTCGCTTTTCTCCTGCAAATTTACGTAAGAATTTACACTGAATACATATCGAATTGTCCACATTCGACTTGAGAATTATTTTCAATTTTCAAATAGCACTAAAGTTATGATATATTTATTTATTTTACGTAACGTGTAACATATTTTACTTATCAGATATTTGATACCTAGTTTCATATTTAACGATTACGAATTCATACCTTTAATTTCTATGAATCACATGCATACATACCAGATACATGTATGTCTGCCAGTTTGTTCAGTTATTTGATTGCGACAAGTGCACCTTTTTGTGGTCTTCATTTGTTTCAAAAATAGTGTTTTAATTTTCGTAAATACTTCTTTCTTGTGATACATTGTTCATAATGGAAGATATTTTAGAACAAGTGATAAAAAAATGGGATAATGACTTAGATTCAATACATTTGGATGCGGTTAACATAGAACCTAGAAGTGCTAATTCTACAGCCGTAGATTCCGCAGGCCCAGAACTTGATATAAATTCTTTAGGTCTAGATCTTACAAGTTTAGATCCAACTGGCCTAAATCTCATTAATCTAATTCCTGCAAGTATAAATACTACTGATCTAGATTCCACATACAGAGAATTAGAAAATCTGGATCCTGTGGATGTATATCCGTCTGCAGTAGATCCAACACGCCTGAATCTTATGGATCTAATTCCTACAAGTTTGGATACTACTGATCTAGATGCAGTTGGTATAGATCCAACATGGCTAAATCCTACAGAACTAATTCCTGTAAATATGGACACTACTGATCCAGATTTTAGAGGTCAAGAAATTAATAATATAGAGCCTGTTTATTTAGAACTTGTAAGTGTGGGCTCTGTCGTATGTATTTAAGACTTAAGCTAATTAGTACACGTATATTTGTTACTAACCTGGATCATGCTGATCCAAACGATCTAACTAACACTGATTTAAATTGTATAAGTTTTTTTCTCAAATACTTAAATTGACTGGTTGTTGAAATGATCTTACAGGCAGTCTTTTATAACAATTTATTATGTCAACGTTTCAATTACTGCTGTGATCTTTTTTGGGGTTAAATACTAATTGACCAAAAGTAGCAAAGTAAACACAAAATGTAAAATATAAAACAAAACGTATAACAGAATGATTTTACACAGAACAAGTTTTGAATTCTTGAAAATGCACAAACCCGAAAAACAGTCACAACGCGTTGTGGATTTAAACTTACAAAGACTAATATTTATTTGTATTTTTTTTAAACAAACCATTAATAGTATTGTTTAATTCTGTAATATGTGTAACCACTAATGTAGCATATATACAGGTGAGTCTAGGTAGACGCCCCTCCCCCTTTAACTTTTTTATTATACGTAATAGAAAAAATGGCCCATATAAAAGTTTTATTATTTTAAATATACCATTTGATGGCAAATGTAATTTTTTTTTATAAAATTAGGTTTACAAGATACGACTACCATCTTTTAGTTTTTAAATAGCAAATTATGTTACTAAAATATAAACCGCCGTTTTTTTTTTGTCTTTTCAACGATGTACTAGTTTTTATTAATGTATTTGAAAAAATTCGAGAAAAATACGATAATTGAGAAATATGGGAAATTAATATCAACAAAGTATACATTTGTTTGTTACTTATTTATTATTACTTAATTACTTTTTATTTACCTAATTTTTTGTTATGTACATTTTAGTAACAATTATAGGTTGCTATTTAAAAAATAAAAGTTGCTAGACGTATCTTGTAACCTAATTTTATAAAAAAATATCTACATCTGCCATGAAATATTTAAAATAATAAAACTTTTCAATGAGCCATTTTTTTCTATTATAATAAAAAAAGTTAGAAGTGTTGTGATATTATCTAGCATCCAGCCTGAAAAAAAAAATATTAAAAACTACATTTAACATGGGGTCTCGTGGCCGTGTGCCTGAGTGTCTGGTCGCGAATCTGGGGACCCGAGTTCGATCCCGACCGACGTCAAAAATTACTTTGAATTTTAATGGCACAAATTGACCTCTGTGGTGCACTCTTCCACGCCAGCATTGAGTGCCCGAGAGGTAACGCCTGGTAAGCGCCCGTACGGTACAAATATTTCATCATTACCGATATCTGCGTACGAAGCATATTGGCACACCCAGCAATGGGTAATATACATTTAACATAAAATGTACAGATATGTAAATAAAATATTTCATGAAAAATACGTATATAAAATAAAAACGATGTACAGATTTAACATGAATAAAATAAAATAAAGTTTATTTTATATTAAAATGTCTAGGCTTTATAATACAGCTACAAGTTTAAAAGTATATTATTTATCGTCACTATAAAATGTGTATATTTTTATTAACGTTGTAATTAAATATAACAGTATAATTTCTGAAACAATACACCTATGGCATTGAAAGTGTTGTCCATTGAAATTCCATATGAATTATATATTTTTAATTTTGATAAGAAATTATTTTGAAATAAATATTTTTTAAAATATCGTGTTCTTTTAGATCCCTGATGTATGAGCCTATTCAGCTTTTGTTGTAACTAATGAGCATATGTTGATGTTTCAGAGCCGCATGCCCTTCGTTCGCACGGTGAGCATGGAACAGCGTTGGCAAGATTTAGCCAATTTGCTGAGCCTACCTCCAAGCGAAGCCGCCTCCATGCCGCCACATCCTTTCGCTCACCACCACCACCACCCTGCGTTGCACAATTACACGCACACACATGGTCATGGTAAGTAACATACGGTCTTTCTCGACTTTGCACCTAAACCTAAATGGAATTTTAAATAAGTGCGGATATTAGCTCTCCTCTAACTTTTAGAGCAAAACTATCAGAATAAAAAATTGTTTAGAATTAAATATATACCGATAGGCCGGTTAGTACTGAGTCAGGTTCATATCAGAAATGGTTCTTATGGTTTTGACCAAATACGACATTTCTGATAAGTTTATGCAAAATATAATAACCGATTGAGCTATCAAATTTTTAACATTTCTGCGTAGCAGCCCTTCAAAAGACAATTCATTTGATACCAAACACAACATATTTCTGGCAACTTTAAGTAAAAAACAAAAGCCTAAGTCACCGACTTTTCTGTTACCCAAGGGAGGCCTTTTTTTAATAAAAATAAAACTTATTATTTTCATATATTTTTTTTTCATGAAATTTATATCTTATCAATAATAATTACAGAAAAAATAAATAAATACAGTTTAGTTTATGTCTTTTTATATTATTTTAAACATGTTACGCCTAATTTTTTTTAAAAGAAGCTATTTGAAATATTTTTAAATTGAGCTCATTTTTAATTTTTGCATGACAATTACGTATAGCGACAAAATGAAAATTGTGGCTTTATTGAATAAGTTCCAAATGAAACTTGACCAGTGATGCAAATGCCATGATTTTTAAATTAATGAGATCGAAGAAAAAGCGCTAAAAAATGTATAGGGGAAGGGGGATCAAAACATAGTTTCGCCCCTTCTATATGTCCCCTTTAGCCCCTCCCAATACTCGGCGCCTATGAGCCTAATTAATAGTGAGAGGATGACAGTTACTACCAAATTTCCCTGGCCGGTTAAATTTGTCAATTCGCCTTTTATTAAATAAATTTAAATTCGATGTAACAGTACATCTACAAGACGAGATATTTAAGAAATGTTACAATTTCATCAAGAATCAGACGGCTATGGAAATAAAACACAATCACAAATTAACTGTGTCGTCACAGAACCAATGCTGGATATGCTTCTCAAACAGTATAAGCATTATTTTCGTTTGTTTTATTAAAAATTATTTCCATTATCAAATTAATTATTTATGAATAAATAAATAAAGTAAATATATAAATATTATTTTGCTCCATTTCGACGCGTTTCGCTGTTATTGGAGCTCATCAGTGCGGTACACTGCAGCCTCTAGGAGGCAATGACTAGGTTGAGTGGACGGATGATAAACATCCAAAAACAACGAATACCAGGTCCAGTTCGCCCAAATTCATCCGAAATTTTACGATAATAATCGATTAACAACTATAGTTTCTCATTATAGTAATAAAAATTAAACATTATTTTGTAATATTATTGTAATTGTGATCGTCAACATTTGTCAATTTTTTTCTTTCGTTTCCACGGCGATCGCTATTTTTGGGGTGACGACATTTTCATACTTTCAGTCACGACCCTGTATAAAATATTTTAGTGTCTATTATTCCATTTTATCGCGTTTAGTGTTGTCACTCCCTAATATTTCCATAGCCATTAAACCTGTATAAAAACATAATAATATGAAATGGGGTGTTGGGTAATATAGACATATATATTTTTCGCCAGGTATGTCATACGGACCTGAAGCAACAAGGGGTGTGCTGCTACACAACGCGACACTAAACCCACCTATGGGAGACATCAATGGAACTGGACCTTATACAAACATAGGTAAGTGTCATAAGTACGATGTTATGTTTGCTTACAACTTCATTCACAAGCAATGACTTCACATATTCACACTAACTTCAGACAAATACTGTAGTAATCGTCGATAAATAAAAAGATTTTTAAGACTTCTAACCATATTTTGGGTGTCAAAATTTCAAATCCCTATATATCGTCATTTTTTTTTCAAATATTTATGTATGAGGTTTGTTCAGAAAATAACGGAACATTTTGAATTACGCGCCAACGGAGATATTTAGTGATATGCGGTTGGCATAACCTCCTCTGTAACCACATGTTTTTGAATTGTTGATATTTGGTTTAGTTTTCGTGATATTGTTGTAACTTGTTTAAGTGTTAGTATTTTGCGTGAAAGTGGGGAAAACTTTCACAGAAACGTTTCAACTTTTGAAACAAGCTTACGGAGATGATGATCTGGGTCGTACGCAATGTTATGAATGATTTTCACGATTTAAAAGTGGGAAGCTAGGTTTAGGCCGTTTTCAGACTATTAGTGTTGCCGCAAGACCAAGACCAGTCTTGGTCTTGTCTCGTCTCGTCTTGGTCTTGTCGAGACAAGACCATCATTTTGGTCTCGACTGAAAAGTCGAGACGAGACCAGTATCGAGTCTTGTCGAGAAAGTCTTGAAGTCTCGACAAGAGTCTCGACTTCAGTTCGTAGATATTTTTTGAAATGTATTTTCTAAAAGTTCTTCATGAACTAAGAATAATGCTGTAAATATTGTTTGAAAATTCGTAAAAAAGAGATATTCATTTTTAAAATTTTATAATTATGTATTTTTGTTGTGTTCCTAAAACATTATTTCATGTGAATATAATAATTTGAATACTTGAAACTTGCCTTAAATTTCCAAAAATAGTAAATATTATAAAATAGCACAATACTCCTATTAATGATATATACGTACAGAAATTAATGTGCATTAATTTAATAGATTTTAGTACCTATATAATAAAAAAAATATTAAACAATTAAACAGTGAAATCGGAGAGAAAAAATGACTCGTACAAAGCTGGAGAAAACACATTGTTAGGGTGTACGAATTATCGGAAAACTTAAAAAAGACGAAATTTTGATGCCTGGAATTACCAAGGTTAAGCGTCTGTAAGAGATGTGTGATTTGACAATGAACTGTAATGTTGGGAAGGGGAAATGAGAACAGCAACAAAATAGCTAGGTAACTATTTACACTGAAAACAATAATAAAATATACAATATATTAACAAGAATCAGCATATCAAAATACATATACTCTTAAAAAATTATCCTTTTTTAACATCCTGTAGACATAAATGTATGTATATTTTAATACACAGAAATACCTAATTGTTCGTTCATTTATTTTTATTTCCCTCCTGTCTACAAGTATAGAGATGTAGACCTTCTTGCTCTTTTCAAATATATCTACATGTTTTGAAAAAGTACAAAATGGATATTCTATACTTCATAGTTGTTCATTTTGTTGATCCAATAAGTTAAAATAATAAAATGTATTTTCTTAGATTTCCAAGCATTATTACGTACAATTATAAACAATTTGTTGATTGACGCAGAGTCGAGAGTCTTGTCGAGACTCGAGACGAGACTGACTGCAAGTCTCGTCTCGACAAGACCAAGACAAGACCAGTGTAGACTTAGTCAAGACAATACCGATCTCAAGTCTAGTCTAGTTTCGTCTTGTGGCAACACTACAGACTATTGATGACATCAAAGCAAATTCGTCACAGACCTTAAAGGCCATTTCAAATAAAGCTTCGCGAAATGGAAACACCGCTGGGAAAAGTGTATGAATAGGGCGGAGGAGTACTTTGAAGGGGACAAGGACCAATAATCTGTAAAATTAATAATAAAGTTTAAAAAATAAAGTTCCGTTATTTTCTAAACAGACCTCGGATACTTTTTAATGGATAAATGTTTTGATTTTACATACTTTAGGTACGACAATTCTATTCATAGATAAATATATAATAATTTTATGTTGTGAGTAATGTGAAAATTGCATCAGCTGGTATAAAAATGAATACAGAATTAATTCGATCTGATTCGAACGAAGTATTTTTTCCAGGCGGCACAAATCTGGGGTCCGCCGTGGCCACATCTATGAATCTGACTAACAGTAGCGAACCTATGGGTGAAACGAATGTTGGTCCACATTACAAAATCGAGACGCCCCATGATATGCTGTATTATCCAGTGAGTGTAAGTAAAGCTTTTTTTCATTTTTATGTAGAATTGTAGAAGAAAACAAATCGCTACTGCCGAAACAAAAGATCATAAGTCGATTTGTACACAATTTTGTTTGAGAACAAGGGTAAAAGTCTTGGAAATTTATGGGCATGCGTAAATACGGTTGAAATGATCTAATTGTACGTTTGAGGTTCCAAATTTAATCCAACCGCAATAATTGAAAAAATTGACTTATTATCTTTTGTTCCGGCAGCAGCGAAATATACTTATACGAAACAATATTTGAAACTGAGAGTTGCAGGTTTTATAACCTTTTATTGAGGGTTATTAGTCAAGCATAAGACAGATAGAACATTTCGATACGAACAAACTCCCGCCCGTTACTTTTTCCATATGTCATTCAGAGTTGTTTGTACTGCGTAACCATAGCAACCTTTACTTCTAAGCAGGACCAAAATATACGGTATTTAAAAAAAATCGTACTGAACTTTGTGTAAATTTATTTTTTGTAATACGTAGTAATAAATAATCTATTCAATTTACAAATTGATATTAGTACATTTGAACAAAGCGCATTATTAATTGATTACTATCATCCACATTTAAAACTACATACAGTGTGTTAATTAAAAATCTGGCCATAGGCGTTTAACATGGCAAACCTGTTTTTCCTTGCGCAAATGTTCTCAAATTATTTTAGACAAAAATTCTTCAAATAAATGTTGCAAAGAATTAAATTCTCCGAATTAGTAATAAGATTTTATGTTTGACATTTCATAACCGAGAAAATCAATTTTGAATTTTTTTGAATATAGCTGATGGCGGTAGCCATGGAACTCAAACAAAATTACGAACAATTGTATGCCGTCTTAACTGTCAAAAAAGTTCGTGTTTTATAATTTTCGTTCAATAACATATTTCTTTGAAGGTATGGAACAGTTTTCTCATAAAGAAAAGCTTCAGATTATAAAATGGTGGACAAATTTTGTTTGAGTTGCATGGCTATCGCAATAAATCAGCAATCTTCAAAAAAATTTAATATTGATTTTCTCGGTTATTTAATGTCAAAAATAAAATCTTATTACTGACTTGGGTGCAGAATTTAATTCTCTACAATATTTATTTGAAGTATTTTTATCTAAAATAATTTGGGAACTTTTGCGCAAGGAAAAACAGATCTTCCATGTTAAACGCTTATGGCCAGGTTTTTAATTAACACACTGTATATAATTAAGAAAAATCTTAAACGCAAATTTTGAGTACGGACCATCGCATTACATGACAGAAAGTACCTACCTCTACAGGTCTTTATAAGGTGCAATCGGCTTACTCTATAATGAGTATCAAATATTGTTTCGTACAACTATAATCTTTTACTTTAGCCGTTTTTTGGCTACGAACCATATTCAATAAGGTTTTCAAACCGTTTTCGTAACTCGCCAAAATTTATGGCTTTAAAATAATGACGTCATGGCGTATTTGAATTTGAAAGACAGAGCTGTCAATGTGTATCGTTTGAAAAGTTTATTTGTAAATATGGTTGTAGATCAAGAATTACAAATTTTATTGAACTGATTCAAGATGACTAAATACCATAGAGCAAATTAATTTCTTGCGTTTTTGAAGGGATTTCTATTTTATCGTAAAACGCATGTTAGAATGGAGGAATTTTTTAAAAGCTATATGGATAAATATTTAGAAGATTTGTATTCATTATTTCGAATGAATTGAATTTGTCAAGTTTGTTTACAGTAACTCTCAGCAAATTGTTGGTTAACCTCAAATATATTTTTCAATTAGAACCAAACCGGATATTAAAATTTGGATTCAGGGTGCAGCCCCGGTTCAGGTTCATTTTCATCCTGAAATGTAAACGTAATTGTAAAACTTAGAGCCTATCTCCTACGCCTTCTGCGTTTTCGTTGCTACCTGTGTTGATTGTTTGTGAAAATTGTGTTCAACGAACCCACTTTTCAAAAAACAAATTAACCTGAACCGAACCCAGTGTTTGGCGGATTCGATACCCTGATGTCACTACCTGCTAGTATGGAGTGTATTTAGTAGGATTCTATTTCTCCGAATTATACTGTACATCATTAAAAACTTCTTTTCTATTTAGTCTGGTATAGTGTGTTAAGAAAACTCGGAGTAGGCTATGAATAAAGAAACATATGTTTTAATTTAAAAGTATTTCATTAAATCTAAAGAAATCAAAGCTTTTTTTCTTGAATCTTATTTTAGAAATTGAAATAAATTAGAAAACGGCGAATGGCAATTTTGACAACTTGAATTTTGAATTGAATAATGATGAGACATACGTTTCTCTGTTCATAGTCTACTCCGAGTTAGGTAACTTTAACGACTGATTTCAAAAAATAATTGAGAACTGAAACGATTGATGTCTATCGAATTCAGCTTTTTCGACTATCCTTTAACAAACAATTATTGATGCGCCACTGGAATAACTTTGACGGACTGAACTTCTTAAACTTTTTTTACATTCGACTCTTTTCTTAATCAAATTTTTACAATAAAATTGAAACAAACCCTTCTAGATATATCTATTTTCACCAGATGGCCCTAACTTTCACTGATACTGAATACCCTTTATTCCAGCTTGCCGAATTTATCTTGTGTGTTTTCGGAATTTCCCGGTAGTTTACACCACCCACATATCATCTGTGATATTTTGGTGGAGTCACCGAATTTATATTTACTTTTTAAAAGATCTGTTTTGATTACCTGCATTTTGTAGCAAAATTACGGAAAATACTTTGTGTGTTTACAGAATCATTCAAATGAGATGAATCAAACTACGGAGGGATTTTTATCATCTATCTTGAATGATGAGGATTTGCAGCTCATGGATATGGCCATGAATGAAGGTAAGATTGTTTTATTTTTTGCACTATTTACTTAATTTTAAAATATCTTTTTAATAATAATAAGTGTAGTTAAGTATTATATTTAAGTACGGATAACTGAGTGCTATAATATGGTTTGATTGGACATGAAATATTTCGGTCCGTCTGAGAGTGTGTTGAGCACATTCAGTTGCCTGTCACAAATATGTGTGGTGCTGGTTGCTTAGTACTATTCCCCTTGCCGCACGGATTTTAAACTCTAACTTTACTATCATTGATGATTTTATTTAAATATAAAATATGGAACAAAAATCATATCTACTGTTTACATATTATCTTTTTGATCAAAATCTAAGTTCGTCTCAGCTCATTTCAAATAAACTCAGTAAATTGTACTTTTTGAGCTAACTGAGCTGAATGGTACTGGGTATACTCACATCTCCCATAACCGATGCTGCATCATCCGCGAAACAAAACTCAAAATCATCTGAACCATTTAATTCACTAGGAGGATTAATGTGAGAAATATGTTGAGTGTTCACTTTTCTTCTGTCATAACATGTTCGTATGAACAAACCAGTAGAAGAGGGAGAAATTTTTGACGTCATATAAATGCCATAAATAGATCTAGAATCGGAATGGTAGTGATTTGAAAACATTTGCTTATATTCGTACCAACGAAAATTTACTTTAAGGAAATGGAAATCTTTTAACTTTACTTTGAAATTTTGCTTAATTACAAATTAATATTTGTTGTATCTACAGTTAACCGAAACAAAGGGGGGAAGAGGGTTTCGGATAACCAAAATATCGGATAATAATTTAAATGCCATTTCGAGAGATTGGGAATAGTTTTTTGAAGTTTTAAGTCAAAGTAAATGAAGGCAATACTGTACAATGTTAAATTATTTTAATTTTGTGTACTATACAGTATTGACAAAAAAAAGATGTTTCCATATTGTATATACAGTACTTTAACTATCAGTAGGCCTATTCTAAATAATAATATTACAATATTTAAAACACTTGGCACGTTTCACAAGATTTCAGTCTCCGAATTAACCACAGACACGTTTCGCTCTTCAGAGGGTTTAATGACGCCTCTAGGAGGCACTGAGAGGTTGAGCGGACGGATGATATACATCCCACAAATATATTAAGCCTGCAGAGGTAACTAACCACATGCAGAGCCATCTATCGAGAAAACCGCGAGTTTGGCTCGCAGAATAGTAATAATAAAAATTGTACAACGTACAATTATGCGACACTTGGTGAAACTGTTCTAAATAATATTACAATATTTAAAATAGTTGGCACGTCTCACAAGATTTCAGTCTCTGAATCAACCTCTCGGTCATTTATCAGAGTCTGGCCCACTCAACCAGAACCACAGACACGTTTCGCTCTTATTGGAGCTCTTCAGAGGGTTTAATGACGCCTCTAGGAGGCACTGAGAGGTTGAGCGGGCGGATGATAAACATCCCATAAAGATATTAAGCCTACAGAGGTAACTAACCACATGCAGAGCCATCTATCGAGAAAACCGCGAGCTTGGCTAGCATAAATAATTGGAGTTGCAGTCTTGGTGCGAAATATTTATTAAGATTTCATCTACTTAATATTCCGACGTTTCGATTCCAGTAAACTGAAGTGTTTTCTGATGTATGCACGTTTTTATTACCTGGATACCTTTTGACGACATTTTCATCCTTTTTGTATTTAATTTTCGTATTGTAATGAATTGTTTCTCAACTATACATTAACTATCCCTGATGATAATTCATTTGGAATCAAAACGTCGGAATGTTAAGTAGATGAAATCTTAATTTTTCACCTAGACTGGAACTCCAATTATTTATTTTTAACCTTAATAAATTTTCATTATAGAAATAATTTGCTATTAGTGCATATTTCAATTAAGCAAAATTGTATAATTTACTATATATGCTATAAATATATTCATTTGATGACAAATAATCATTAAAGATTCATAAATGTAGAAGTGTAAAAACATATATAACAATTTAAACTGTTGATAAGTTTTTATCACTTTATAATTAAGCAATAACTTTTATTGGAGCTATTCATTATTATCTTTGTTACATTTTAGTACAGATTAATTATTATAAAGTTTCTTTACAAACGGATATATATATATATTATCTTTTTGTTGTGGCGAGTGACATAAAAATACTGTCGAGTCATCGCACGTGCTTAAAAGAACGTACAATCATAACATAAAGTCGCGGTGTAATCAAATTCGCCGAAAAACTTCGCCAAGATACTGCATGGGATAAAAAATTCATTCTTCGCGAGTTTTAGTTAGTGATGTGAGAGTTTGTGACATATTTTTTATTTTTTTCATCTCGAAAATATTGTTGATGTTTTAAGCGACACAAACTCTTCTGTTGTCTGAGTATGTATTGGTGTCCGTATTATATAATTTTGAGAAATGTGTGAACTCTTACCCTATCATGTGTTAAATTTGTCGACTCACGCATATATAAACGTAGCCTTGACTTCAAACCGATGATAGATAACAAAATGTAGTCATCTTGAAATTTTTTGAAAATTTGTTTTCGTGGTCTAAATTTTATATTTGTAAAAACACGTGGGTTATGAGTTCAATATTCAAATTGTACATCATGCTTTACATTGTTTTTTGCAATTAAATTTAATTTATAATATTCTAAGATATTATTTACAAAAAAGTTTTTCAAGATTCTCATATTTTTAAAATGTAAGTACGTGTGCTATCAAATTTTTACTTATAGTATATTATTTTTTTTCCGTACACAAAAATGACCTATTAATTTTAGACAATAATGCTTTAAGTAAATATGATAGATAATTAAATTCTGCATGTAATTCAATGATCACATTTTATTTTTCACGTTTCGAAATCAAGCAAATTGAATTTAAAATTTTATAAAAATTACTTTTATAGTTTTAAATGACATTTGGTTAAACGTCAGTTTGAATTATCATTTTGGAAAATGGAGAATTATTCACACGAAAAAAAAAATTAAATTCAATACAGGGTGTAACAGAAATAAGTTTATTACATTTTACTTTTTCTTGTAAACCTTCTAGATATTGGGTTAAAATTCTTCAGAGTTTTGTCAAAAAAATATAGCGCGTGCGCGTTGCATAATGGCAAAATTCAAAATGACACTATATGCGCGTGCGCGTGAATCTACGAACAGCTGTTATTGGTTCATTTCCGTTGTGACCTTGTGACTGTGACTGAATACAATAAAAGAATGAATTTCAGCATGAAAGATTAGAAACTGGTCTATAAATTGACAGATACACCAGACGATGAAACTATACACAAATCGGGGAAGATAAATCACAATAAATGTTTAAAATGGCCACCGTCATTGTTAATGACTGAAGGCGTCGACGAAATGATGTAACTGTTGTTCGTTCAATACCCTCCAAATTGTCATATGTGACACTCTGTGTTGTAGTGCTATTCTTCGAGTACTCAGCAACCTATTCAATATTCTCTATGTGATCAGGGCGTTACCACGATCTTGAGCTGCAGCTTAAAGGACTCATGATCTCGGACTATGAGATTTATTTAATTTATTTACATACATACAAAAGTGCGAACGTTTTCATTTTATATTACTATATTTATTAAATGAGACGGATTTCACGATTTTATAAAAAAAAACGATTTTTTTTTTTAATGACAAAGATATTTCATATTTTCTTTTAGTTCGTAGCAATAGCACTGACATGTGTTTTCTTATTTTCTAGTTTTCAGATATTATTAATAAACGTCAATCTGACTTATATGGAAAATAAATCCCGTATTCTTCAATAAGTATTTCCACTACAATAATTCTTTATAATAACAACACGTTCCTTATTCGAATAAATCATTTACATTATGTGATAAAAAAATTATGTAACTAATCATTCCGCTTTTTAACAGTAGTCATGATTTTATTGATCATTTGGATTTCCTTTAATCTGTAATTTTACTTTTTAACACGTAATGTTGATAAACAACAATGACTTGGTATATTTAATTTTCGATATACACTCATGTTAACTTACTTGTCAGTATGATTTAGTCATTTGACTTGTATTCATAGAAAAACTCTGAAATTTATTCAAAATGTTAGTCACTTGTAAGGTAACAAGCTATTTACTTACAAAAATTAATTTTGTGATATTCATCATGTTTTAAAATAAATTAAGTAAAATCACTAATAAAATATTTAATTTTTATATTATTATGTAACATTAGGTAGACACTTTAAGCATTCTATTAATGTTAAATATATATATACCGGGTGTGACACGAAAGCGGGACAGGAAAACCCTTTTTCTGTACACAAAAGTGACCTACTATTCAATAAAATGTGATTATTGGCATGGATAAAGAATTTAATTCTTCACAATATTTATTTGAGGCATTATTATTTTTGGGCAAGGAAGAACTGTTTTTCCATGTTAAGGTAGTTGTCACTCGAGTGTACCTACTCAAAAACTTATTCTATGTTCAAAATAGAAATTAAGCTAATGCAGTTTTTATTTGCAATAACCTATATTTTTTAACATTATATTATATACACAGTTTGCATCAAAATAGTTACAAGGTAATATCAAACACTGTAACAGATGAATTTTCTTTATTTTTCCGTAGAAAAGCTTTTTTTAACTGTACCACTCGCACTAACACATACATAAGTGTCGTATTTCAATATACGCTCACTACAGTATGAATGTTGAAGAATAACTGTGGCAACGTCGCACCTAGACATTTATTGGTACATTCGGGTATAAAAGTAATAAGATATTTTGAGATATAATACTAATTCTAAACTACAAATGGAAACTACAAAACAAATTAATATATTTCTTTCTTAAAATTACAAAAGTAATATTATACTGTTTAAAGTTTTCATGCTTTTCACGTAAAATGCCAATTTAAAAAATATTTCCTTCGCATGTACGTCTGAAATTCCTTTAACCAAAGATCACCTCTTATTCGGTAATACCAAGCGGGCGTTGTTAACTTAACTGATACTCCATCTGGAGCGCTTGTACATGGTTGTCAAGTATAATTCTACCTATTTATCGTATCTTCATATTATAATTTTCTAGAGGCAATAAAATTGGATCTGGATGGTAAATAATTTTCAAATTTTTACATAAAATCCGTTAATTAGTTTTCTATAACATACTAGTTTTTCGATTCAATGTCGGTATGGATATAAAAGTTATAATTTAAAATGTTGTATTGCCATTTCCTATTCTTCACGTGTTAAAAAGGCCAAATTTAATTGCAAATATCTCAGGTACCGCGTGGTTAATTGTTTTAAAACTTAGAGAACAGGTAGATTATACTTCAGTTAAGATGTACTTAAAAATTTACAGCAATTTAATTTATTTTCTGGAACAAATATTGAATATATTCATAATTTTGAGAAAAAAAGTTTCTTTACGATAATAAAAACATTATTGACGAGCAATTGAATCTAACCAATTTTGGTTCACTAATGGCGTTGTATTCTGTAATTCGTCTTCTAGTTTATTTTTTAATTCTTCTTTAGTTTTAATGGTATATATTCTTGTTTCTGTCAATTGGGTTAAGTCCGATGATTGTGGGAGATGATTTAGCTATTTATTTTATTTTATAGCTATTCTCTTACAGACTCGAATTATTTGTAGAATCGTTTTTCTTTATAAAATTAAAATTCCTACTAAGCCCTATTTTTCGGCACATTGCTTCAAATTTGCTTTTTTGCTGTACTTAAAATTTCAATTAATTCTGGGTAAAATGGTTTCGCGATATAACTACCTTAAACGCCTATGGTTCGCTTATTGTGTTACACCCGGTATATTGTACTTGAAACAAATTTTGCTTCACATTTCAAAACATTACAATTTTTTTAATTCAAACAGTATTGCATTTTACAATTATTAATTTTCTATTTTGTTTTTAGGAATGTACACAATGCGAATGCTGGATAACAACAACGGCGTCAGCAACCTAAGTATGAGCAACAGTAGTGCTGGTGCCATCGGCCGTTCTGACGCAGAACGTATTGACGCCAGCAGTGACAGCGCCGTGAGCTCCATGGGTTCGGAACGAGTTCCCTCGCTATCCGACAGCGAGTGGTGCGATGCGGGTTCGGATTCTGGACATACACCTGGAGACCACTACGTGGTGGATTACCACGGAAGGTAAGGGAATGATCATGTTTTCATATTTTCTCATATTTCATTCTTTCGTGTATTCATGTCATTCATGAACTTTATTAATGAAATCGTGTCTATATAGTTCTTATTGCAGCAAATACCGCCCATATGACTATAGTTATAACAGTCGCCAACATGCTACCAATCTCGGAAATTCCGACACTTCCAGAATCCCTCCAGTTGCCCAAAAGAAACATCATATGTTTGGCAAAAGATACTTCCAAGTAAGTGATAAGTGATTGAAAAAAAAATTAGGATAATAGCTATTTTCTTAAATATGAAAATAAAAAAATAAATCATCATGGCATATTACCCATTGCTGGGTGTGCCAATTTATTGTACACAGATTTCGATGACATATTTGTACCGTGCGAGCGTTTACCAGGCACCACCTCACGGGCACTCATTGCTTGCGTGGAGAGTGCGCCACTGGGGACACTTTTGTGCCATTTAAAAATCGAAACCCGGCTCCCCAGATTCTCGACCAGACACTCATGCACGCGGCCACAAGATCCCATCTATTTTGCATATTACCTTCTAACTATTTTTTTTTAACCTATAGTTTAAATTATAAAATTCGTGTTGGGGGAGAAATTAAATTCAACTTTTTGGTGTAAAAAGATTTTTTAGGCCTGTTCCGTAAAACATTATTTGTTGCAACGCCCAGATGGGTAGACCCGTGCAAACTGTTTGAGAGTGGCTTAGACCAATGGAGAAATAGGGCAGGGTGAAATAAGGGTTTGTTTAAGAATTAGGGCGCCAGTTGAATATAACAAGCATTCTCAACTAACTAAGAGGCCTATTCTGTAAAATCGAATCGTTATCATAACGAAATCGTTATTAATTAAATCGTTATTTCTACCTAACGATAATCGTTATCTTCGTATCCGTATTATGTAACACATTTTGAAAAATAATAACCCTGGGATCAAGTTAAGAACTTTACTTCTTAAAATCAAATTATAATTTTAAATGAAATATCTAAAATAATTCAATATCTCACAAAACTTCTAGGTTAGATTAGTTCTGGTGGGAGTCTGCTGTCAACCTGTCAGCTGTCGGACCCTTTCTTTTTTTCTTGTTGTAGGTTATGCTAAAGCAACTACTACCATCTGTAGACAAATTGGGAAGCTTGCGCTAGGCGCTACGAATTAAGACATATTAAATTATTTTAATATTACCTTGCAGAAAACTGTAATATGACTAATTTTTGAGATCACTATTCAACATAATAGCAATTTTATTTTGATATGAATAAAAATACTGACTTATTGACAAAACGTTTATATAACGAATGATTTTTCCAGTCGTTAAAAAATAACGATATCGTTATCCTTTTTTCGTTATGTAGAATTAAATTATTGTTTACAGAATACCACTTTAACGATTATCGTTATAATGATATAACAATGCATAATGTCATAACGATCGTTTACAGAATAAGCCTATTAAACGATTTTCGTTATTACCATGACGATATAACGTTTACCGATCCGTTATCTCATAACGATCTTACAGAATAGCTCTATAAGTGATTTAACGCACAGTATGGGATAGGAGGAGGCGGTATGGCTAAAAGGATGCACGAAAAAAAAATGTCCCAATTCACAATAAACAAAACGTGTAATATTGTACGCAGTACAAAAACATTATAAATAAATAATATAATATGTAATTATTATGGAAAGTATTTTAAATTTACTGTGATGCTAAATACTTGCATTTCATATGGGGGTTGTGCGAATTACTGATTATTAAATGAATTCGTATTGTATTATAGAAACTAAAGTTTATAAATATAAGAAATAAATATTTGGTGAAAAGTACAAAACGAAATTTTATTTTTCTTTTAGGAACAAGGCACCAGTACAGTTCTACCCCACCAACCACCAAACCCAGTGAAATATGAGTACGGTGACCCAACTACACCTTCGTTCACAAGTCCCATAGGTCAAACCGAGGGTGCAGTTGGACACAAACCCCCAGAGATCAAATATTCCTGCACAATGGAATTTGCGCGACATCACCAGTCCACAAGACCACCTATTGAACATGTGCAACACAACCATACATATCACCTGCCCGCTGAAAGCACGGGTGCTATGCAGAGGCCCATCTCCCGAGACAAATCAAAAGGTGAAAAAAAATTCATTACTACATAAAATCAAAGAATAATGATATCGGAAAATAACATGAAATATGCGACTTTTCATTCATAAATTTGCTAATAAACTCGCGGGTGTAAAATTCGTGACGTCACGGCTTGTTACTTTGTGTGAGTAACATTCCTCTCTCACACACACAACGGTCCACGTAGTTTCCGTTTGCTGTTGTAAACAAACTAACCTAAAATTGTGACAAGTGACAGCAGAGTTAAGAGTAAAGGTTTGTAAATAAAACATTTATTAAAATAAATACCAAAAGTTCTATGAAATATGTTTTTCGTTAACAATATGTTGCTGTCACAAAATCAAACTGCCAAGTTATAACTTAAACAATCATTGTTAGAGAGCTACTGCGGCATCCGCCAAGCCGTGACGTCAGCGTCCAAATATTTGAAATTAAAGACAACTTTTAAAAAATCATATCTCTAATTCTAAGCCTTAAGAAGATAAGAGTAAAAATTGTTAAGAGGTTAATACAAGAAAACTGTGGTTAAACTTTCATGTTTTATCAAGTATTTATAAAGCACGCGGTGACGTCATGACACATTCTGTTGCATTTTTCTCGTATTCTATTAATTTTTATGCATATCTACATTAACATGTAGTTAATATGATTTTTTTCTATTTTCCAGGTCGCAAAAGCGACGAGGAACATTTAACTCGAGATGAGAAAAGAGCTCGAGCACTAAATGTCCCCTTATCTGTCGATGACATCATTAACCTACCAATGGACGAATTCAATGAGAGATTATCAAAATACGATTTGAGCGAACCACAACTTAGCCTCATTAGAGACATTAGAAGACGAGGCAAAAACAAAGCAAGTTATTGAATTTAGTATTTCTTTTTTTATTCTAATGGTATGTTTTTCGTAGGTTGCTGCTCAAAATTGCCGAAAAAGAAAACTTGATCAAATTTTGAGTCTTGCCGATGAAGTAAAAGAAATGCGTGATCGAAAACATAGATTAATAACAGAGCGCGACTTCATGATTGCAGAGAGACAACGCATCAAGGACAAATATGCCCAGCTATACCGTCACGTGTTTCAGGTAAATAACAATTAAAACTAGGTTCATGTATATAATAACTATTTGTATATTGACAATGATATAATTATCTTGGACCCTAATTCATAAACAAACAATATAATTACGTAGATTAGTAACTGTTAGTATTGTGTACTACTAATGCATGTACTTATATTTATAAATTAATAACTCATTCCATTTTATATATTAATTCTAAATTTCATTTTTATGAAAATATCTGAGAAATATAAAACAATAGTACATTTAGACGTTTCATTTCTAAAATATATTATGGCGCTCATATTTACTTAGTACAATGATCACTAAACTGTAGGATGGTCTTTAAGGTTACTTTAAGGTAGTTGTCACTCGACTGTACCTATTCAAAAACTTGTTCTATGTTCAAAATAAAAATTAAGCTAATGCAGTTTATATTTGCAATAACTTATATTTTCTAACATTATATTATATGCACATATTGCATCAAAATAGTTAAAAGCTAATATCAAACATTGTAACAGATGAATTTTCTTTATTTTTCCGTAGAAAAGTTTTTTTTTGAACTGTACCACTCGCACTAACATACACAAGTGTCGTATTTCAATGTTGAAGAATACCTGTGGCATCGTCGCACCTAGACATTTATTGGTACATTCGGGTACAAAAGTAATAAGATATTTTAAGATATAAAACTAATTCTAAACTACAAATGGAAACTGCAAAACAAATTAATATATTTCTTTCGTAATATTACAAAAGTAGTATTATACTGTTTAAAGTTTTCATGGTTTTCACGTAAAATACCAATTTAAAAAATATTTCTTTCGAATGTACGTCTGAAATTCCTTTAACCAAAGATCACCTCTTATTCGCTAATACCAAGCGGGTGTTAACTTAACTGATACTCCATCTGAAACGCTTGTACATGGTTGTCAAGTATAATTCTACCTATTTATCGTATCTTCAGATTATAATTTTCTAGAGGCAATAAAATTAAATCTGGGTGGTAAATAATTTTCTAATTTTTACATAAAATCCGTTAAGTACTTTACTATAACATACTAGTTTTTCGATTAAATGCCATTTTGGATATAAAAGTTATAATTTAAAATGTTGTGTTTATTTTGCCATTTCCTATTCTTCACGTGTTAAAAAGGCCAAATTTAATTGCAAATATCTCAGGTATCGCGTGGTCAATTGTTGGAGAGCAGGTAGATTATACTTCAGTTGAGATGTACTTAAAATTTCAATTAATTATAATATAATGGTTTCACGATATAACTCCCTTGATAGTAAAAATGATCCAGGGTCTAACTTAAATTTAAAGTAAACTATGTTACTTCTTTTCAAAATGAGCTGAAGTAATAAATCAATTTTTATGTGTTTTCAATATTGCCAGTCAGTCAGTATCTCAAGAAAATACACAAATAAATAAAATAAAAGTATTACTTACACTTTAAATAAATATTAGGAATATATTTAAATGTGTTTTGCATTAAAATAAAACAAATAACCACGGAAATACATAATATTTGCGCAACAACAACGAATATGACAGTGGCCCGCAAATGGCGAACGAAACGCGAGCCACGCCATGGCCATACCCTGAGTAATAATAATAATAATACGTTTAATCCTTTTTACACCACCGTGAAATAAAAATGTAATAGGTCCATAGGGTAATGGGAGAAATGCACCATAACCAAAATTACTGGAACGTCGTTCAGGTTGTTTAAAAGAAAACCGCTAAGAAAATGGGCTGTAATGATGTTTTAATAAGCAAGCATTCCCTATAATTAACATCCTTTAATTTGAATGTTTCAGAATTTGCGCGACCCAGACGGCAACCAATATTCTCCATATCAGTATAACCTGCAACAATCGGCAGATGGCACCATGTTGCTAGTACCGCGCGCCAATTCCACAATGGCAGATCAAGAGCACAAAGAACCTCACCACAACTGCAAGGAATGAGCATACTTCATGCAATTATCGTCACGACAAACTATCAGTCTATCTGATATGTAAAAACAGTTGCTCAATAGACAGTGTATTATTTTTATGAATAACTTACCCGACTTGACTATGAGTACTATGATGCTTGCATAGTAGTTTGCTTCAAAGTGCAATATTGGAACATATTTCTTATTCATACTCTATTCCTCGCCGAAATAAATCCAACTCTTTTGTTCATAGGTTCATACATTTTAGTGTGCTTATTTCATCAGTTTTATTAACTTGGAAACCATAAGTCAAGTCGCAAAAAGAAATTTTAAGGCTGTAAATTTTAGACTTGTTTATTAGTTAATATTTAACAGAATTTTTATATCATATCGTCAAGTATTTTAGAACTAGCTACAGACTAAGATTTGATTTTTTTCACTTTGCGGTCCACCAGGTAGCTCACTCTGTAAATCTTATTTATCTCGTTTTTGAGTATCATTGTTTTAATTATAATTTCGTTGTTTTCTGGCAAAACACATCATGCAAAATGAAAAGAATTTTTCGAGCGTTTTCTGGTAAAACACATCAAAAAAAGATTATTCTCTATTGTTTTCAGGTAAAACTCATAAAAAATATTTTTCTTCTGTAAATAATATTTCGTACATTCGTTAATTTGTTTAATTTTATCCGTAAGCAGGGTTGGCCCGATTTAAATAAGTGATCTTTTTAATAAATAAATGTTAAAAGGATCAGTGTTTTAAATCAAATATATACATTTATTTTCTGAAATGCAATATTTTTGTTTGACTTACCACTAATATAATTTACCATTACGTATTAATAATTTATTTATAAGTCCAGTTATTTGACTTGTACGCGCTACGCAAGTCTATACTTTTTGGGATTTTACGACAATTTTTTTAAGCAAATCATTAATCCGTGGTTTTTTTTTCAACCCAGTCCACAAACGAAGTGAAATTTTTGACACATTTGAAACATTAAGTGATGTAAGTGTAAAAATATATTTTAAGATAATAAAGCATTAGTCGCTATTATTGTATTTTTTTTATTTTTAAGGGATATGAGATGTACTGAAATAATTTACAGAGGTGAGTTACTTGAATATATATATTGAATGTATTCTTTCATTACCTATCTATTAACATAGTTTCTCGTTTTCTCTAAATTTAAATTTCATCTTAAAATATAACAAATATTGCATTTTATATGTATTTTTAACTTTAAATATACTGCACATTAAGGTTAGTTAAGATCACAAATTATTGCCTACTAAATAGTGCCTGCAATTGATTTTTAAGATTAAATTTAAATAGTAGAAAACGTAAAAAATCCTGTTATTGACAACTTATTTTCTTACACGGTGTAATAGTGAAACCGACCACCGCCATTATTTTCTCTATTATTATAGTTACAAAAAAATACTATAAAGCAAATAGGAGACCAAGGGGAACATCCCATTAGAGAATATTTTTTTTTAAACCAGCGGTTCTTAAATTACAACACAAAGTTATATTAATTTTTCTAAATTCAACCATATATTCATTTTATATTCTTACATAAAAAAATAATTCATTTTTATAGTTTAAACAAATGTACTCCTTCCAACAACTATGTTCTATATTATTTTTTGGTAACTAGAATAATGAAAATAATGGCGGTGTTCACTAATAACCTGTACACGAATATGTTTTGTTATATCTCAATAATTTCAGTATGAAAATGATTAATGAGCTTAAATCGAAAAACATACAATAACAGTTTATATATAACCTTTAAAGGACACATACGAATTTAACTTGTTTTATGTTTATGCTTATTATTTATTATTCTGTTTAAGTATTGAGATATATATCCCTTACGTACTAAGAATGTATATGATTATTTGATTTTCATTATTTTTATCAAAGCTTTGGGAGGTTCAAGTAGTTATAGAGAAAATGAAAATAATATTTTTATAAATATAAAACAAGCAGGTGATCACATTTGCCTTCTTTTAGTTTATTGTACAGAAACGTCGAGCGCAGTGTTTTGTGCAAGTGTAACCTGAAGCGTGTAAGGAGCTAAAGAAATGTAGAATAATTTATCTTTTTTTCATCAAAAAATTAGTATGCTACATGCCCACTTAAAGTTATTTGTAAAATAGAAATGTGCTGTAGTTTTGAAACTGAAATTTGTGTACAAGATGTTAATGTTAATTCTTTAGTGTACCGGGCTTGAATTTTGCAAACAAAACACTTAATTCCCAAATACATTTAATTAATAATATGAAAATGTAATTCGATGAAATAATAGCCTTATATTTTTTATAAATGAATAAGTTTTGTACATTGAAACTAGTGTTAAGTTTACATTGTAAGTAGCTGTATAAATGGTAGTACCTATGTATAATAACCACTACAATACATAACACACGTGCTAAGTATGAGTGGGATCAGCTTTATTCATGAATTATTATTGTATTTTATATAATAAACGTCATAACTACAATGGTTACATTATAAAATGGACTGTTGGGTTAGATTTCTTTGGAAGTTAATCATTTAGTCTCTTATAATAATTTGGTTGGTTTTGGTGCCAATTTACGATCTCTTTAATAACATTTATGTCATTCATTTATATTGTAACACAATATTTGGTGCAAAATACACGTCTGTAAACAGTACTCAAAATTTATTGATTTGTTATTAGAGCTAGAATAGTTATTAACAGTGCCGGTTCCTCCATTAGGTTATTTGGTCAATGACGTCTCAAATTTATCATATGAATTTTGAATTGCACACGACACCACTGTGATGAAAGCAAGACAGTAAATGGCAGGAGTGCGCACGCTGCTTGGGTCACATCAAAGTTGTGACCACGATGCTTACATACGCTAATGATCAAGGCATCAGTTTAATATCGGACAGTGACAGCGTAATTTCGATTGTGTATTTTATCATAGCAGTTCAAGAAATGAAAAAACTTAAATACAAAAATCATTAAATTATGAAAAACGTTTGGAAATAAAGAGGTAGGGAAGTTATTAAAGAACAATTGCCGAGTGTGAGCGTTGTGTCGAGGGATGCTGGTTTCAAGGTCAAACGCAGACGCCGATCAATAATTGTCGATTGGTATACATACGTGGTCGACCGTCTACGATGCGATTGCGTGCACACTGCGTTCTTGTGTACATGCACAAATGTACACAATCTACATCAACACGAGTATGACAGCATCGCAACGAAATGCACCGTAATACGGATGTGGATATGCGGACTCCGGAAGCGTATTGGTCATTAGCGGAAATGTACATTAACGAGAACTCGCCGAAAGGATGGATGCTAGCGAATATGCGCCGCATTTCGCAATTACAAACGTAGATGAAGAGTAAAGAGTAGTGTGCGAGTTGTTTCATGCTGCCGGCGCCAGTGTCTGCGCCGTCCGACGCACGCCGTCGCCGTTGTGACCCCGCGACGCGTACATCAGCTGGTCCGTCAAATTAAAGCCGTGCCGTACCAAACGTATCGTATTGTGTGCATTTGCGTACAAAGTACGATTTTACCAGCGGGTCACCGTCTGACCTCTCGTCAATAACATTACGTGTATTGTGAGTTTTAATCGCCTGATGTACTTAAAAATAAAAGTGGTGCACAAACAAAACAAAAATCAACAGGTATTAATGGTCTACAATACATGTGATGTGTTATTTAGAACTGTTACTATATAGACGGCTGATTTGGCATTTCGGCATGCACACATGAATGTAATTATAAATGATATTGGTTATTTAGCTATATTACGTTTATAATTATTATCGATTTTGTTCAGTGTAGATAGATATAATAGATTTGGGAGTAGTTTTGGCCTGACTTGTTCTCTGAAGTTGCCTGAGAGCTGCTGGACTGAATAAACCTCATCATGTAATTTACATGACTTTTTATTTTCCTTATATACATAGCCGTTAATTAGCGACATTTGTTTGCTAGTGTAGCCCTGGGTCTTCGTATTATTTGTTGCATTAGACTTTGATTATCATAATGCCACAACCCTCGCAATCAGAACCCGCTCTGGATGTGATTCGCCTGGAACCTATGGGAAGATTCAAACAGACGCAGAACGGGACACTCCATGCTTCAGGTGGGTCATTCTACTCCTCACTCTCACTGTCGCGATCTGTGACTAACCCTGACCCCTGCATCTTACTGTACAAAGTAGGATTAGACCATACTGACTTAGTTATGTGTACATAGCACAATCATATATTACCAATCAATTGAAACTTCTCTTGGTCGTAAAATTGCGCAAATTGACTCATTGCCAGACTATTTCGGTTAAGTAGAACAGCGTGCAATGTTATGCTGGATGTCAACAAGTAATTTCATTAATTTATTTGCTATTTATTTAGAAACGAAGGTAATTTTAACTTTGTTTGTGGTATAATATAGATATATGTGCACGTTTTTTCAACATTGCATGCTATTATTTTTGTGTGTTAACTGTCTTAATCGATGTTCGAATTACACACCGGCTTCACATGTAAAAAGCTCGCGAGAATTCCCGCCATTTTTGATTGCGCATGAGCGTCGTTTCGCGCAGGAGTTTTATAAAATGTCAAGCTAAAGCACGAAAGCTCTACGTACGTCGTGCTCTCTTACTACGTGCGTTCAATCAATTAAAATGTCCAATATCGAAATATATCAAATTATAGTACAATAAGAAGCATTTTAACAATAATAACTAGAACGGACACTAGCTAGCGAGAAGTATCATTGAAATTAGTCTATTTTTCTTATACATTTAAAGAGAAATACATATACAGTGACAGACCAATATATTTTGCCGTGTTCATTCTCTTATGTCGCTGTAAATATGTACATTTTATTACATTTTTACTAAGTGTAGATACTACTGTACATTTTTGTGAATATATAACATTTTTAAATTGTAAAAATTCTACATAACTTGAAATTATTGTGGAGGGTAGAAATCGTGACCATTTAGTAAAAGTCTCCGTTGTGACCGGTGTTCGCAACGTCGAAGCAGTTGTTTGGAGACGTCGGCAGTCAGTGATGAGCGAACAGGATGTTGACGATGTTGCGTTTCTTACAGGTATTACATCTTACATGTTTACATACATACACAATCATTTTTATACAACCACTCTCACGTTCACGTTGTACCCCATGCTGCCCATGATGTGTTCACCTACTAATGATTAATTGCATTTCAGGCACAGACAGTCAAACTGGAATTCACAAAAAGAGTTTATACGAAAACAATGGAGTTGCTGTGTGCTCACAAAAGCGGGCTCTGTTCATTGCTAGCATCGTGTTTGCTACGCTCTTCGCCATTTCTATTATTATTGCCTATACTGGACCACAGAGTGGTAATGCACTTTATTTTTTATCATTCTCTATGTCTATATGAAATGCAATAATGAACACATTCTGTTTTAACAAATATTTAATCTGCATTTCATCTCACACATGCATTTACAGATATTATACGGATTTTAGTAAGATTCGTGTTCAAATATTGTCTCCCCTAATTCATAATTTTATATTATCCGAAACAAATGCGCAAACTGACAGCTATTCATTTTATTTGACATTAGTTTTAATTAAAATTACTATCATCAAACGCAAAATGTCAAATAAGAAGTGCAACTGTCGCCTGTTGCATTTGTTATTTGTCAATTGTTTATTATTCCATGGCACCACAGATTTGAGTAATATTACAATTTTTTTTTGTTTACCTGATCCGGATAATAGAAAATTATGAATTAGGACATGATTTGATGCAGACAACACTATTTTTTTAATTGTTTTACTGGAAAATAATTATGGGAGATATTATGTCTCTATGGTGCTTGTCTTCCTATATACCGCCTTGTATAAATATTTACTCTCACCCAAATTCATAATTTACTATTATTTAATCTTCATCCATGTTTTTTAAATTTTATACCGAGTGGTGGCGATTAGGGGCAACATAGGAATTTAACATAGGATTTTAGTTTTATTCAATTTCCTACAAAGTTGTTCAGAATTAACAGTTCCATAAAAAACTGTTTTTGGCTTTTTTATATGTAGTTTCTTCGCAGTTTTTAAAAAAATTCAATTGAAATTTAAATATATATTTTTTTTATAGTTATGTTTCAGTAGGCTATGAATGAAAAACAATAGAGCTTAAATTAAAATGAAACAAATATTTGTTAACAACGTTATAAACAATGTTCTATTTGATTTCTATCCTATATAATTCAAATTGTCAAATAACAGTTTTTATTTTTCACGAATAGCCTACTGAAAAATGACTATAAAAATCAAATTTATTTAAATTTTAATTGCATTTTTTCAGTATTTTCATTATGTAAGGATATAAAAGTAATACATGGTTGAATTCAGAAAAAAATACGCTATCAAATAGACATAAAAAATATGTATAATCCCATTTGAAAAAATATAACTTTGTGTTACAACTTGAGAACCACTGGTTTAAAAAAATATTTTCTTCTTTAATGGGATGTCCCCCTTGGTCTCCTATAACTTTGTTCTATAACATTTTTTTGTAACTATAATAATGAAAAAATAATGGGGGTGGTCGGTTTTGGTGTTACACCATGTCAAAAAAATTGACAGAAGATGAATAAAATAATATTGTTTTCTATGTCATAAGTTGGCTATTGCTAATTTTGAAATTTCTTTTTAAAATAGTGAAGAAACTAGAAACATAATAAAACATGTAAAAACAGTCGTGTATGTAATTTTTAATTCTGCACATCATTAATTTTGCACATTTAGTGATGCAAAACACTCAGGTATTTATTTTTCAAAATAATTTCCCAGGGTAAATACCCGGTTATTTATCCATAAGTTAGGTATATATTTAGTGATTAAAAATATTAAAAATACGGGTATTCACTATCATTGAAAAATATTTGAAGTCACATTATTCAATATTTTCTTTGTTAAATAAAATAAAAACAAAAAGAACCACAAAAATAAACAATTTCTTATTCGAAACATGTATTATGTGTTAAGAAATGATTCGTAGTAGTTTTACAATGGGGCCCTCCACTCTTATTTTTTATTATTTTTAATGAAAGTTCGTTTAATTTTGAAGCAATTCGGAGTATTAAAAAGTCTTAATTGCTTTTAGTTTAACTGCATTTGATTTTTAAAATCAGTATGATGTCACGACAACACCTATTGATATCGTCATAGTGACACTGACAACAAATTTCGAATATCTCGCAAAATAATTATTAAAGAATTTTTTTATCTTAAATTGTTACCTATTGTATAAGTGTACATTATTTTTTGTTACGGTAGAGTAAATACATTTAATTTACCTACCTATTGAGTATTTACCCGACTGACTCAACAGGAGAGCAGGAAATTGCATAAATCTAAAATCCCTTTTCATCCCTAACCACCACCACCCGGTATATTATATGAAGAATATGTAGTAGATATATGAATACTCTGTCGTGTAGACTGCACATGTGCTGGCGAAAAGCCCCCAAATTTCGTGGACGAGGATTGGAACGTAACAAAAGCTTTCGTTCCACGAGCCACAAATGGGCAGGTGTTTCCGTGGAACAATGTTCGTCTTCCTATTTTCGTCAAACCTGTGCGGTACAACATTACAATTCACCCTAACTTAACAACACTTGAAGTTAAAGGTACACCGTATACTTCATCAGTCATATATTATAAATAATTATATTTATTTATTCAGGTCAAGTCTCCATAGAATTTAATGTAGAAAAAGAAACACATTTCATCGTTCTTCACAGTAAAAACTTGACTATTACTGAAAAGGTGCTTAACTATTAAAAGTTTATTTACAAGTTATTTATTTTAGTATTTTATGTAGATGATGCAAGATCGTAAAGGTCATTACGTGAAAATCACTCGATTATTAGAGTACCCCGGCGCGCAACAACTTTATATAGAAATTAAAGATAAATTTAGAAAACGAAATAATTATACTCTACATTTGAGATACACATCAAAACTTACAAGAGAATATGAAGGATTTTACATTTCTAGTTATATTAACAGCGACGGAGAAAGAAAGTAATAACATTTTGTGCTTGTAAATAAAATAAACTTCTGGTCATTAAAATATTTTTATAGATATTTGGCAACAACCCATTTTGAACCGACTTATGCACGTGCGGCGTTTCCATGTTTCGATGAACCTCAATACAAAGCCAAATTTAAAATGTCGATATTTAGAGATCGTTTTCACATTGCCTTGTTTAATATGCCTGTCGTCAACACCGAAGACGTTGGATTTTACATGGGGACAGGCCTAGTAAGATTTATTTCTTTTAACTAAACCAATAATTGAATATAGTTCTATTATAATTTTATTTATATCACGATGTTTCGACTTCTGCCTTCCCCTCCAAATAATTTTAATTTTTAATACAGGCTGTGGCTTTGAGCTTAATAAGTCGTGGTTACCCATCGTCAGTTCACGATTTTCTGTTAATTTTGTGATTTTTAAAAAACTTTTGATGCATGTTATAATTTTGTAAACTTCTTGTCTTCTATATTTATTTATAATATTGTTGTAATTTTATCTGATCAAGGCAATACTTCGCTGTCGAATCGAAACGTTATACAGGATGCTAATGAATACGTATTACAAATTTATAGGGTATGTAGGGGATGCAAAATTGCCTAACTTGTACAGATAAACTCAAATCCGGAAACGCACCGTTTTCGAATTACTCCTAAAAGAGTATAATTATTTACCTTAAGGTAGTTGTCACTCGAGTGTACCTATTCAAAAACTTGTTCTATGTTCAAAATAAAAATTAAGCTAATGCAGTTTATATCTGCAATAACTTATATTTTTTAACATTATATACACAGATTGCATCAAAATAGTTAAAAGCTAATATCAAACACTGTAACAGATGAATTTTCTTTATTTTTCCTTACAAGTGTCGTATTTCAATGTTGAAGAATAACTGTGACAACGTCGCACCTAGACATTTATTGGTACATTCGGATATAAAAGTAATAAGATATTTTGAGATATAATACTAATTCTAAACTACAAATGGAAACTGCAAAACAAATTAATATATTTCTTTCTTAAAATTACAAAGTAGTATTATATTCCTTTAACCAAAGATCACCTTTTATTCGCTAATACCAAGCGGGTGTTAACTTAACTGATACTCCATCTGAAACGCTTGTACATGGTTGTCAAGTATAATTCTACCTATTTATCGTATCTTCAGATTATGATTTTCTAGAGGCAATAAAATTAAATGCGTATGTAATTCTAAATGTTAAAATAAACAAAATAATAACTGAAGTGAAGGTCACAGCCAACTAAAATTAAAGCAGTTAATTACTCTTTGAAATGCCTGTAGGTCGAAAACAGTGCGCCGGATATAAATTTATTAATTTTGCATCCCCTACATGCCCTATAAATTTGTAACACGTATTCATTAACACCTGCATAAATAAAAATTTAGTAGAACTATACCAAATTATTGCTTTATTTGTATAAGTTCTGAAAATTTCTTCCGATTTATTTCTTTGTTTCTATGATCTGTAATTCAATATTATAGCTGCGAGATGACTTCCAAGAATCAGTAGACATGAGTACATATTTAGTAGCGTTTGTAATTTGCGATTACACGCATATAAATCAACAAACAGAAAAAGGTGTTTCTGTGTCTGTTTATGTACCTACACCATTCGTTACGCAAGCGCAATTTGCGTTGGACACAGCTACTCATATTATGGACTATTTTGAAGACTTTTTCGGAGTACCTTATCCTCTTCCAAAACAAGGTAAGCCCTTTAGGTGTTTCTTTTGAAACAACCAGCACTTTTTTGGGCGAACTAATGATTTTAGAGAAAAAAATTGTATACCAAAAATAATCAGGAATTAGGGGCTAATTTATCAGTAATAACTAATCGAAAATTCCAGCATTGGTACTGAAATGATAGAACAAAATTATATATTTTTAAATGGTAAGCTACGTAATGTTTTAGTGGCCGTGTGCCTAAGTGACCCGGGTTCGATACCGACCAACGCAAGAAAATTACTTCGAATTTTAATGACACAAAATTGACGCCTATCGTGCACTCTCCACACCGGCATTGAGTGCCCGTGCAAATATTTTATCATTTGTTAAAATTTGAACGAGTCCCTTGTTAAAAAATTTGTAGCTCACCATTGCCTAATGGACTAAAAATATATATAGGTTACCATTTCAAAAAAAGAATTGTTGTACCGTTTGAGAACCACTAGTTGAATTTTCAGTTAATTATTACTGTTAAATTGGCCCTTTATTCCTGATAATATTTCGTATATAACATTTTTCTCTAAAGTCATTAGTTTTCCAAAAAAGCACTGGTTTTAATTTTTTTTAATTTCTTCCAGATCTCATTGCAATCCCGGATTTTGCTACTGGAGCGATGGAAAACTGGGGTCTAATAACTTACAGGGAAACTGCAATTTTATATGACCCCATACAAACATCGACAACAGCACATCAATGGGTTGCAATAGTTGTTGCACACGAATTGGCACACCAAGTAATTTTAGTGTTGTGCTCATTATGCGCTATTTATTGACTAGTTTATTTTTAGTGGTTCGGAAATTTAGTGACAATGAAATGGTGGAACGACCTTTGGCTAAACGAAGGTTTTGCCAGCTTTTTGGAATACTTGGGAGTCGATAGTTTGAAGCCAGAGTGGAAGATGCTGGAGCAGTTTATTTTAGATAAAACTCAACCTGCTCTAGCGTTAGATGCTCTCATCAGCAGCCACCCGATTTCGGTTGCTGTTCACGATCCCTCAGAAATTGAATCAATTTTTGATACGATATCTTATAGCAAAGTATGGAAATATTGAAAATAAATTTCGTTTGTTCGCAATGATGTTTTTTTTTTAGGGAGCATCTATTTTGCATATGTTAGCTAATTTTCTACAACAAGAAACACTACAAAACGGCCTAAATGATTATTTAAATACTTTTAAATATAGTAACGCTGAAACGAAAGACCTTTGGAATGTTTTCAGTAAACATACAAATCAATCACTTGAAGTTAAGGTATACAGATACATTTGAGGAGTTTCTGGCAAAAACAACCTGAAATAAAGTAAAACAAAAAAACTTTCTACCTTCCTTACCGTCAAAGATTTTTTAAATTCATTTTGACTCAAATTCATGATAGCAATTACCTATTTATTACAAAATTTTCATAGGACATTGGCAGGGGCGGATTTAGGCTTGGGCTTTATGGGCTGCAGCCCAGGGCCCCACAGGTACAAAAAGACCCCCCGGGCTTTTATTTATTCTGTCTTGAGAATTTGTTGTTTCTTTTCTTTACGAAAAAGTCTCCGTATGACAATATTTTCAATCTATTTTAGAAAAATTGGTAGTCTAATTATTTATAAGTATTTAATTTTTTCGAACTTAAGGTAGTTGTCGCTCGAGTGTACCTATTCAAAAACTTGTTCTATGTTCAAAATAAAAATTAAGCTAATGCAGTTTATATTTGCAATAACTTATATTTTCTACATTATATACACAGATTGCATCAAAATACTTAAAAGCTAATATCAAACACTGCAACAGATGAATTTTCTTTATTTTTCCGTAAAAAAGTTTTTTTTAACTGTACCACTCGCAGTATTATTGGTACATTCGGGTATAAAAGTAATAAGATATTTTAAGATATAATACTAATTCTAAACTACAAATGGAAACTGCAAAACAAATTAATATATTTCTTTCTGAAAATTACAAAAGTAGTATTATACTGTTTTCATGCTTTTCACGAAAATACCAATTTAAAAAATATTTCTTTCGAATGTACGTCTAAAATTCCTTTAACCAAAGATCACCTCTTATTCGCTAATACCAAGCGGGTGTTAACTTAACTGATACTCCATCTGAAACGCTTGTACATGGTTGTCAATTATAATTCTACCTATTTATCGTATCTTCAGATTATAATTTTCTAGGTAAATAATTTTCTAATTTTTACTTAAAATCCGTTAATTAGTTTACTATTAAAAATTTACAGCAATTTATTTTATGGGACAAATATTGAATATATTCATAATTTTGAGAAAGAAGTTTCTTTACGATAATAAAAACATTATTGACGAGCAATTGAATCTACCCAATTTTGGTTCACTAATGGCGTTGTATTCTGTAATTCGTCTTCTAGTTTATTTTTTAATTCTTCTTTAGTTTTAATGGTATATATTCTTGTTTCTGTCAATTGGGTTTAAGTCCGATGATTTAGCTAATTTTTTTATTTTATAGCTATTCTCTTACAAGACTCGAATTATTTGTAGAATCGTTTTTCTTTATGATATTAAAATTCCTACTAAGCCCTATTTTTCGGCACATTGCTTCAAATTTGATTTTAAAATATCAAGGTAACCTTTACTATAATTGTTAAAAAATAAGCCAATTTTCCTACTATCGTTGACTATATTTCCCTAAAACATAATACTGCAGTGAACCCACCAAACAGTGATAGCCCAGGGCCCCCAAAGTTCACGGTCCGCCCCTGGACATTGGTTGTTTTTGTAAGGAACTGATAATTTGCAAACAGGAAAATCAATGAATACTTTCTTTTATTGAAAGTGAAATGCATTTATTATACAAACTTAGCCTACACGTTTTTTTTCAAAAACAACCAAAGCACAGGGACCAAGCATGTTTTTACTGAATCTCTATCAGTGGCGTAGCATGTGGGGGGGGGGCAAAAGAGGCGGCACTTTACTAGGGGCGGCAAATTCCTTATAGAATTAATATTAGGGAGACTAAAGAAGATCCAACTTCGCAAAAGCTGTGAATTTTTTTTACCAGCCGAAGATCGGATTCTTTTTTATGATTGTTTTTGCCAGAGGCTCCTCATTTGTTTTAAATTTTTGTCTTAAATTACCATGTTTAGGCTATAATGGACACTTGGACACAACAAATGGGCTTTCCATTAATAACTATATCAAGAGAAGGAAACACTATAACTGCAAGTCAAGAAAGATTTTTATTAACTGTTGAGCAGGCAAATAGTACTTTCAAATTAGAGCCTAAATCAAAATATAATTACAAGTGGTTTGTTCCACTTACTTATTATACTGATATTGACCGCGAGACAGTTAATAATATTTGGATGAACATGTCTGATGGTAAAAAATATAAATCAGAACAAAAAAAATATATTTTATATCGCAATTTTCAGTTTCTTTTGACATTGATCCTGAAGTGAAGTGGATTAAAGTAAATGTGAACCAATCAGGTTTTTATCGGGTGATGTATGATGAGTATATGTGGGCTGATATTATCGAGGAATTGAAAAATAATCACACTAGTTTCTCGGCTGCTGATCGAGCTAGTTTGATTGATGATGCGTTTACTCTTTGCAGGTAAATACAGAATATTTCACAACTTGGGATACAAACTTTAAGGGCATATAGTACCGGCCACCACCCAAAGATCCTGTAAACATGTCATAAATTTCGACGGTATCATCGATCTGCTGAGTTCATGGAGGTAAGAATAATATGGAGAGAGCGTAAACTTGAACTATGGGCAAGTGCAATGCAACCCAGTGGGAACGGGCGCAGGTACGATATTAAGGCATATTGTAGTGGGGATTCGCGAAACATCTAAAGAAAAACTAATATAAAACACGACATATATCAAAAAGTGGCAAACGGCAAACGCTTCTCCAACAAACGTCGACGTACAAAAGCATTGCAATTCACAATTGACAGCAATAACCTTGTAATTTCAAAATGATATGGGACACATTGTAGAGGGGGAAGCGACTTCACTAGTTATTGCTAATACTCCCTCCATATTATTCCTACTTCCATGGCTGAGTCAGACGACTATGTCCTTCGTTTCACACAGTGCTGCCAACAGTTCTCAACTGTTTCCCACTAGTTCGGACCTTAAAAACCGCCAGAAACCGGTAAATATGTACCCAAATAGGGCGCGAGCAATCACATGACTTTGCAAGCAGATATGGGAGCCCATGTCAGAATGACAGCCATAACTGACAACTGAATTCCACACTCCTTATTACAAATAAATCAAATGAAATAAGAAAATCATGAAATATTGAATGAAAAATTATGACATTTGTCAGTTATGGACATAATTAATAGCTGTTATTCTGACACGAGTCCCCATATCTGCTTGCCAAGGTCAGCATAGTCACGTGACTGTTTGCGCTCTATAGCAAATTTTAAAGCGTTAAATAGAAGAGGTAATTATATTTATTAGATGGCTTCACAGTCACATCACTGCTGTTTACAAGCGGTCGGGCGCATGCGCATTTCTGTATTCTGAGTATGAGGCGATTCTTTCGTAGCCTCTCGAGAATCATCGGTATGTTCCGTCAAAAAGTTCTCTGAGCATACTAACACTTATCACGACGCGTGTTGTATGCTATGTTTTAAGTTTTATATGTTATTATTTTTTTCCCGATTATTAGATTGGGCGAAGTCGCCTCACTGATCAAAGGAATCACGAGTCGCCACTGGAAAGAAGTTTGTTCAACATACTTCTCTTTTTAAAAAAAAAAATCAAATAATAGACATACAAATAGCGCATCTAGCGGCACTACTTAGAAGCAATGGCTGCTAAGGTTACTGTAATACAAACAAAGAACTACTGTCAGCCATTCACTTGACTGATTGAAAAGACAACGGGAGGGGGTTTGTTTGTATCGAGATGTTCTAACTCGCTCATGCGTGTGACCAATATTTAATTTTCAATTTTTCCTACCTATTAGAAATTGAAATAATGGCCTCTTTCGCGGTAACTGTTGAAGATGAGGCCTATATTGATTAAGCTTTTTTACTAATTTTGACCAGTACACATGCCCTTAAAGTTTGTACCACAAGTTGTGAAACTGTATTTGTTCTAAAAAAATATTTTACGATGTAATTTTTGGTTTGTAGGGCAGGATTATTGAATGCAAGTGTTCCTTTAGAATTATCTTTATATTTGGAAAATGAAAGAGACTACGTGCCTTGGGCAACAGCAATTGAACATTTTCAAGCATGGAGCCGCAGACTATCAGAATCTTTAGCATATAAATTATTTTTGAATTATATGCGACGTTTATTGGAGCCTGTAACTAAATATGTTGGCTGGAAAGATACCGGCTCACATCTTGATAAGTAATAACTATAAATTCAAATGCATTCCTAATAATTCAAACTTATTTCTATTTTAGACTCATGCGTACTGATATTCTGGCAACTGCGATATTATGCGAAGTGAATGATACAGTAGCAGAAGCTAGGACGATTTTTGATCGTTGGATGAATAAAAATGAATCAATTTCAGCTGATTTAAGAGAAGTTGTATATTCTGCGGGGATAAAATATGGCGGGCAGTTGGAGTGGCAGTATTGTTGGAGTATGTACAACAGTACTGAAGTTCCAAGCGAGAAGAAATTATTCTTGAAAGCTTTGGGGGTAGCTTCCGATCCATGGCTTCTACAAAGGTATACAACGGAACCATCTATAAGCAGAATTTCCACATTTTTTTTATTGTTAACCTCGATAAAAAAATTAAACCTCTATTTTATTATTTTTTTAAACAAATTAATGATATCCGAAAAAAAAAAAAAAGTTTGGGGAAACCCGAAAATAAATAAATAAATAAATAAATAAATAAATAAATAAATAAATAAATAAATAAATAAATAAATAAATAAATAAATAAATAAATAAATAAATAAATAAATAAATAAATAAATAAATAAATAAATAAATAAATAAATAAATAAATAAATAAATAAATAAATAAATAAATAAATAAATAAATAAATAAATAAATAAATAAATAAATAAATAAATAAATAAATAAATAAATAAATAAATAAATAAATAAATAAATAAATAAATAAATAAATAAATAAATAAATAAATAAATAAATAAATAAATAAATAAATAAATAAATAAATAAATAAATAAATAAATAAATAAATAAATAAATAAATAAATAAATAAATAAATAAATAAATAAATAAATAAATAAATAAATAAATAAATAAATAAATAAATAAATAAATAAATAAATAAATAAATAAATAAATAAATAAATACAGCTTTTCATATTAAAAGATACAGAGCGTTTCAAACAAAACTAAATCGGAGTAGGCTATGAACAAAGAAACTTATGTCTTAATTTAAATTTATTAATTAATATTATTAATTAAATAAACGTCAATTTGACACGAGATATTCTCAAAACGACGCGTGCATTATTGTCTTGAGAATAATGGACAACATTAGCCGTGTTCCTTCGGACTGTGATTATGATTTTGTGAATCCTGATTAGTTTAATCGTGTTTCTTTTGAATCGTAATTTAAAAATTATATCAAGAAAACAACTTGTCTTAAAAGTCTTTAATTAAAGTCAATTTGACAAAAGATATTGTCAAAGCGACGAGCGCATTTGTGCCTTGAGAGTAATGGACATTGTCAATATCTATAAATAAAATGTTTGTTTCCTTCTTTATTATCTTTTTTCCTCGAAATAACATTTCAAGATCAATTTTGACAATTTGACTTTTGAATTGAATAATGATTAGCAGAGGCGCGACTTTTAAAAATTCTCGGCGGGTCGGGGTTTTGAGCAATTATTTTTAAGGAGTAATATATTTAGCGTGAAATTATTTACGCTACGCAAAACATTGTATCAATTCATTGTTCTATTCAATATTTTGATTTTGTTCTTCTATTCAATTATTTATAAGTAGTTTTCATTAGGTTCATCATGCGTTAAATCCTTTAATAACATATTATTTATAATATTCGATTAAGCTGTAGAAGATTAGGAGATTTTTAGGTATAAACCAGGGCATTGAATCCGCCAAAAATTGGGTTCGGTTCAAGTTCAAGTTAATTAGTTTTTTGAGAGATGGGTTCGTGTGCGGTTCTGGTTCACACAAATAAAATGTGCGGTTTTGTTCCGGTTTCAGGTATTGGGTTCAGACTCGGTTCTTACTAATGAAAATTGAATTAATGATTTTGAATAACAATCTTTATATAGAAATAATTTAAAATGCTAGCCAGAATGTACCCAAGATAAAAAAATAAACACTATTTTCTCGAAAAGTCAATACGGGCAGCAATGCAGACGCCAAAGGCGTTATCATTAAGATTCCTCTTACGTTTAGAATTGAAAATGAACCTTAACCGGAATTGAACCCTGAACCCGAATTTTATTACCCGATTCAGTTTCGTCGGGTTCAGTTGAAAAATATATATGAAGTTCAGTTCTGGGTTTGGGTTCGCTAAAATGTTACGGTTTGGTTCCGGTTTTGGTTCGGTTCAGGTTCTGGTTCGATGCCCTGGTACAAACATATTTTCAATTTATGGCAATATTTCTCCTATCGTTCTTTCTATCAGTTAAAAAAAACACAAAAATGCCTGTTAAAATTTAACATGTTTATCAGATTTTTTTGTTTTATATTATCGCAATTATTTTCATTTGAAATAGGGTTTGAATCAATTTAGATTTGGGCGAAGTTTGTCACGATTCTAACCATACTGCATACCGACAAGTATTAGTCAATTTATTTATACGCAACATTGTTTTTACAAATTATTTTATTTAATTAATAAATACAAAACTGACCCTGATTCTCGGAGGAGCCTATCCCCTTCGAGGATCGAGAACCGAGTTAGTTTTTTTTAACACGCATATAAATGTTTTTGCAGATATTTATTGAAAACCCTTGATCGAGAAATGATAAAGCCCCAAGACGTAAAAATCGTTCTTGCAGTAGTAGCTGCAAATCCTGAAGGAAGATTACTTGCCTGGCGACATTTGAAAGCATATTGGCCTACAATGCATTCGTTATTTGGAAATGTTACCTTCATGATGGGTAGTTTAATATCTGCTGTAACTGCTCACTTATCAACCCCATATGATTATTACGAAGTACGCTGAAGTTAACTTATTTTTGTGAATTGTATAAATTTATTTTATTCTATCAATCAGGTATCAACATATTTCAACGGAATGAACGTGGGATCAGCTTCTAGAGCATTGGAACAGAGTTTGGAAACGATTAAACTCAACATCAATTGGGTGTCAAGAAATGAAGCCGATATTTACACATGGCTTCATGATTATTTAAAAGGAATAAAGTAGTTAATATTTTTCATGTATCTTCTAACTTTTATATATTTGATATTGTTTTATAATATTATTTGTCGTTATATCATTAATGTTAAGTGTGAATATATGTTGAATAAATTAATTGTTCACTGTTTAAAGGGGCACGTTCGGTTCGGCAATATAATTTGAGGCGTAGCAGGTGTGTAAATAGTATTTGTTTGATGGATATATTGTGTACTATGTATATGTATTTATTTTATTTTTGATCTCATATCTTTCTACATAGATTTATTATGTATGTGATAAAGTTTGTATATGTGAAAATGTCTTAAAAGTGTGAATTTTGAAATTTGAGTAATATTATTATATAAATTTTATGTGTTGTCTTTTACATTTACCTTTTTCATATAAATGCTTTCGAAATAAAATAATAAAATTACCGCGCTAGTATATGTAGTGATGAATCGAATCAAGTATGTGCTGCCTCTATCGGTGAAACAAAGTACCGTATGGCAATCTGTACGCTGTCACTGTCGGTGTATGTGCTGTCGGTCGTGTTTTGTCTATGGAGTGTGAGTGTATTTGAGTGCTTGTGTCATTTTCCATGAATTATCGTGCTTCTTTAAAAGAATTAAATAAGAAAAGTGTCATGAAATCGTGCTGAAGTTAATTGCAGAGCATTCTACAATTTAAAAATTAAAGGTAAGTGTTATTTTACCTAAAATAGTGTATTGTCATTTTTGACATGTCAAATCTCGAATTTACCGTGGGAAAATATCTAAAATGTCTTATTTATTGTACATAAATATTATTTATTTATCAATATAATATTTAGTTATAGGTTAATAATTCATTTTTTGGCTTTTATTTTTGTGGATATTATGTTCATTGTAATGTAAAATCCAGGTCAGTGTATGTGTAATTCTTTGAATGTTGTGAATTCTTATTTTTATAATAATTTAATGGGCATCTAAAAAGTTTATTAGATTATTAGTCATGACCATACTGTTAACGCAATTATCTTTAAGCAGCTATGATAGTAATGACAGCTAAATGGTTCCAAATATGCGTAGAAACATTTTCACTTTCCTTTAGAAAAGCATAATTATTTGCTTATGCTGGATTATTATTAATAAAATTTTAGCTTAGTTAAATGTTTTAAATGAGTTGTTAACGAATGTTTTATTTATAAATAATGAAATCATTGCAAAAAACTTATGTTACATAGTGATTTAAAAATTAATAACATACTGTGATTTTTTTATAAGTCCATATGTTATTTACTTAATATGTACGTTGAAGAATTGTTTTTTTTGACGAATGCAAATTGTAAATTAAATCATACACCCACTACTCATAAATGTGATTGCTTAATTTTAATGACATCTTGCAATACCTGTACATAATTAATTACACAGCAAGTTTCTTTGCATTGTAGGTACCTATAAATTACATCTTAATTATGATGCTTACACCTGCTACAGGTTCTTCCTTTAACAGCTATTATAAGTCTTGCTAAAATTTAGGATTTTGGTGTAGTACCTTCATAACATCACTGTTATGACTTTGTACACTGAAAACTTTTACTTCCCAGAATATTAGAGATTTGAGTTTTATACAATTTCCTGTTCGCCTGTTCATTTTGCGGCAAAAACTGCACAGTGCAAAGTTGTGCAGAATTAAAAGTTGCGTACAAAACTGATTTTACATTTTTTATGTTTTGGTTTCTCCACATTTTAAAAGGAAATTTAAAAATTTCTGTTAATTCGTAGCAATAGCCATGAATTATGACATAGAAAACAATATTATTTTATTCATATTCTGTTATTTTTGTTTGTAAAAATGCATATTTGAATGAGAAATCTGTCTATAAAGAATTATTGTGGTGAAAATAGTTATTGAAAAATACAGGATTAGTTTGACGTTTATAAAAAAATATGAAAACCAGAAATAAAACAAGTGCATGTCCTGGCTCAGTGGCGTATCTAAGACTTTTGGTAAGGGAGACCTGCGGCTGCCCAATAATAAAACTATAAATATCGTAATCATGACAAAGTGGCACATCGCTCACTATTTGGATTATAACATTGAATGCCAACCGGCCATTATTTGCGCCGCTTTGTTGAAATGAAGGCACGCATTGAATGATACCTAAAGGGTACCTCTACCTGCTGTGACTGCTCTGAATAGTAAATTTATCTTACTGTGCCTTTAACATAAATGCTATTTTTGTTTGTCGCTTTCTCATAATTACTATAATTATAGTTTTATTGCAGGACCCAACGAAGTAAATTTTTCTGACTATATTATGGTACTTATAACGGGTGGTGGTGTTGAACATAGGGATTCAATATGCACTGCTGTTCATTTTATGGTAAAACTGTGCAGTATTAAAAGTTGTTTACAAAACTGTTTTTACATTTTTCATTGTTTTTGGTTTCTTAACAATATTAAAAAGAAATTTCAAAAGTTCCGTATTAGGAAAATCCATGACTTATGACGACACTAAAAATATTATTTTATTCAATTTTGACGTTTTAAACTGTCATTTTAACTTCATAGCAACAAGTATATGAAACTGTTTATTTGATAATGAATTAGAAAAAAATTAAATCACTCTCCCTGTATTTTAAGCACACTTTTAAGTCACTCTGCAACAAATAATGACAGTTTAAAACGTAAAAACTTGAATAAATACCTAACAACAACGATTGTCATTTAGTTTATATTTTGTCAAAATTAAATTCATAATGGTTATTATTATTTCGTCAAAATTGAAAAGAATATTGTATGAATCACATGAGTTAAATTGTTTATTTATGAGCTTGTGAGTTAAACGTTCTTGTCATGAATAAACATTATCTTAATTTACTTGGTGTATAAATATCTCTGTTTATTGTACTTCTTAAATAATTTTTCAAATATTTTAAGCTCCCTAAGATCCCTCCTGAACACGCTACCTGACTATTACTACGATACAAAACGAATTAAGAGAAATTTTGAAATTTCTTTTTAAAAATATGAAGAAACTAGAAACAATAAAAAATGCAAAAAAAGTTACTCTTAATTCTGAACAACTTTGCAGTATTTGCCGTAAAATAAACAGGAGACCATGAAATTGCATAAAAGTAAAATAAAAATGTTCACCCTTAACCGCCACCACCGGGTACATTTATTTATATTATTTGACTAGGTTCTTTCAAATCCATTTGGCAACGTTTATCCCTCTCTTCAATTTCTATCAGTAGGGTATTTGAGAAATTTGTAAGTCTGTAAACGTGACCACGCGCCACTCATCCTTCAATATTCTTCGCTACCCTCATACGTCGTTGTTATTTATTCGCCTCGGCCTCAAGTCAGAGAGATACATATGTGCAACGGCCAGGGCAGCCTAAGCCTCCATGTTTAGACTGAGATGATTACTACTTGCTTGCTACTTCTACTTGTTTTATGAAACTCCAACAGCTTTCAGACGAGAGCTGAGCTTTTAACTGTAATTGTTCTCCAAGTGGATGGTGAATATTTTTCAATGGAGAGAGAGAGAGAGAGAGAGAAAGTAAAAGCGAGCTTTCATTATTTTTTTATGGAAGGATATTGTTGAAAAACAATTATTACATGCCGTAAAGTTCGAATTTGGAATTAAAAAAAACAATATCCCTATGAATAGTGATATTTTTCTGAGACACTGTCAATATGTCTAATTTGACTAATTATGTCTTGTCATATATAGTGTGTTAATTAAAAAACTGGCCATATGCCTTTTAAATAAATAAATATAGGTATTCCTTGCTGATTAGTATATGGCAGTTTTTATGTAACTTTACTTACCAGATTAAGTTATAAACTATTTTTAAAAAACTAATAATGTGCAATAATCACGTTTTGTTTAAATTTGGCGCGAAATATGCCATTCGGCAGAATTTCCTTTCCCTTGAATTTATTGTAATGGGGTAGTTACCATATGTTAAAATTTAATGAAATTCTTATTTGTTTACAATATATGACTCATAATAAGATATATACTGCAATAAAATTCGCCATTTATTATGTAAATATTTCAAAAAAGTTATTTAAAATATTAATGATTCAAATCGACCTCTTCTCTGTGACGTCACGCTTACATATTTAAAGCCGCAAATGTCGCTAGAATCGTTTTACAACGATAGGATGTGACATGTCAAAGTGACAGTTGATGGTGAGACTGACGCCGTGGACATAACCTTGTTTCTATTTATAAATACAAATATTCTAGGTGACTGTGTGAAAATAAATAAATAAATAAATAAGTAAATAATAAATAAGTAACAAACAAACGGATACTTTATTGATATTAACATTATTACATTTTGTTTATTTCAATGATGTAAGGGTTATTGTGTTTCGTATTTGTTTAACCTCCAAAAATTTCACGTTCTTTTTCCCGAATTTTGTAATTATTTCACAAAAAACATCATTATTTTTATTAATTATATTCTATTTGATGGATATAATTCATTATATAAATTTCTTGTTCAATATTATTATTTTAAACTCACAATTTACAAAAACAGAAAAAAATGTATTTTTTTGATACTAAAATCAGATATGGGTCTATTTAAAAGCATATAACGTTGTGTTATATCTCGGAAATTTACAGATATTAAAATTTATTTCGCACGCCACTGGTTAGGCAATAAAAATATCTAACTTCTTTACTTGAAACATTTTTCTCGATTGCTAATAGTTTAGAAGTTATCTGAAAAAGAAAAAAATCAACAAAATTCAGTTTTCGTCATTATCTAGTGCCCTATGAGAATTTTTAGAAAAACAAGCTTATTTGAGATGGTCCCTTATAGGTGCACAAAAAATTCCATAGTTCTTATAGTTCTCAAGATCCCAATAATGGTAGCTTTAAAAGGGACACACTGTATTTCTTATCAAACTCACATTTCCTTAGGAAAAAAATATAATTTTAGATTTCTTTTTTATAGTATACCCTATCCAAATTCCTGGGTGCACCTCTAAACCAGTGTATGATGAAAAAACATTTTTACATTTTATAAATTCAAATTCATTATAAGTTTCAGTATGTTCCTGTAAGTTTGTGGGTTGAAAATATGATTTACACCGTATGATGTCCGTAATTGGTAAACAAATTAGGTAAAAAGTATTATGAAATTTGCATAAATTAGGCTAGGTACCTAGACATATGTTTTTCATAAAATTGTAAAGGACATACATAATTACAAATTTATTAATTAATTTTGATATATTCATTAGCTTTTGATGTAAATATGGGATTATTCTACATATGTATATAATAATTATTAATTAATTATTATTTTTTTTAAATAAAAAATGAGATGAAATGGTTATTATAAAATACTACGGTTTTAAAGTAAATTTTATTAATAAAACTTAAAGTAATGAATAGTTTGCAAATCTCTTTATAAAATTATAGAACTTTATCTCACTTTTTATAATAGAAGATAATGAAATACTAATTTCTAAGTTTGTTGGCAGCAATAAATTCGGCTTTTTGTCCATAAAACTTTTTGAATTGTATTTCAGATTCGGGAATAATAAGAAATATGAAATTAGCTATTTCTGCCTTATACTTTCTTCAAATTGCAAAAGTATTCAGCTTTTTCATGAAACAAGTTTGTAAAAAACAAGAAAAAATAACGATTACTGTACGTACAACGAACAATAAATATTCATATTCTAAATTAAATCTTAATATTCCTACTTTAATACAAGTCTATTTTCATTTTCACCTGGCTCATGCATAATTAATGTGTTTACTGATAATCTAGCTCACTGTTATCAACAAAACTTAGTATCAAAGAAAATTTTACGAAGTATGATTCGTATGCTAAGGAAATGTAAATAATTTTCTTTATAGGTTGTGGCAAAATTTGTTGGCTACCGGAATTGGTTTACCGGTTTCAGTGTTTGTATTTTGTGGTTCATTTCATTGGAGAAAAATATGGAAAAGTAAATATATCATCACGCCTTTCAGCCAATTTGTATATTCCATTACTGTTTGACGTGAAAATCAATAAAAAAAATATACAGTGAAGTATGGAGAAGTTAACATATGGATATATAAATATAAAAAAGAAATAAATTTGAAATTTAGAATTTCTCAACAAATAAAATAATTTCCTTTTTAAGTTTAATTTTATGTTTTGCTTTAATTTAATGTTTTGATTCTTCATTCATAATATAGTTTAACATGAAATTCAGTGGTTCACCTAATTCAAAAAAAATTGATACAACCTTTTAAGAAAATAATTGTTTTAGGAATAGATATTTTTCGTATTTCTGATAAAGCTCATCTGTTTTGAGTGTTTTGTCACATATTTTATCAACTTTTGAAAAATTTCTACATTTGTACAATTTGATGTGACAATACATATTAATAGGGTCCTTCGCCGTAGTAATAAATTAGAACGTGGGTCATTTATATTAAAATTACTGAATGCTGAAAACTATCAATGTTTAAAAAAAACAACACTTGTTTAAATTTATGATGTCACAATATTCCATGGGTTGGTATATGAAAGTAAAAGATATGTTGAATGGAATAGGCTGTCGGCGGTACTCAAACCGTGGACTAACAATTAAATCGTGATTTAAATCAACTGATTTTTTAAAATAAAAATCGTTGATTGTACGTAGTTTTTTATTTATTATTTTATTAAATTGCTTATTATTCTAGCATATTTTCAATTATTGACCACGAAAGTTAACATATATATTTTTGTGTTGAAAAAGAGTAATTTATGTGTTTCCACTGTTTGAGAACAAAATCATCTCTATGTCTATATCACAGAATATTAAAAAGAATATTACTGCTTAACGAATAATGACACTTTCAAAAACTAGAAATCGCTTCCAGTTTAAATAAAGTTTCATAAAAAAATAAAAAAAAATAATGAAGGACCTATTATTTATATATAAATTCATATTATTAATTTTAACTTATTAACATAATGCTAAATAAATAAAGCAATATAAATACTTTTACAATACCGACAAAAAACGTTAAATAATTTTAAGGTTAATATAAAATATTTTAATAGGAATTTTTCAACGGATTTTTACCATTAGTCTTTTTACCTTCCGTCACCTTTAGATAAGGAAGGTGTTGTCTTTGGTCAAAAAATTCAATGATGAGTTTTTAGTGAATAAGCATGTTTTAGGATTCCTATAGTACGATTTTACCATTTTTACGATGATGTCTGTGTGTGTGTGTGTGTGACAAAAGTTTCGGATCGCATAATTTCAATACCACGATTCCAAAAATTATAATTTTTTCGTATTCCTCAAGTTTACATCCAGAAGAACAACTGATTCGATTTTAGTTATAATTGGTGAACCGGAAGTAGCCTCATTTGAAGATTTAACAGTTAAATTTGATTTATTGACATTTAACGTTATTATAACTTAAAGAATATATTATTCTCTATACGATTTGATTGCATTTTATACTTCATATTCAATAGATATATAGTAAAAGAATTTTAAAGAAATTAAATTTTATAAATCAGCCAGCTATGCTAAACATGGAAACTACTAATTCATATAATTCAAATTGAACGATGTCAGTATAAATAAAAAGAAAATTAATGTGGCATAGATGAGGATGTTGAAGTAGATGTTGGGGAAGACACGGAAAGATAGGTAAGGAAATAACTCTCGTGTTACAAGTTTCTAGAAAGATACAAGCGAGATGATTATATTGGTTTGAAAATATCATGAGGAGAAATGAAGAATATATTGGATGAAGAATGAATAGCTTAGTAATATAAGGTTGAAAAAACAGAGGAAGACCAAAGATAAGATGGAAGGACTGTATTGCGGAAGACTTGAGAGAAAAGGAACTGAATGAGAACGATACGTAAAACAGAAATGAGTGGAAGAAGAAAATAAAAAATAGCGACCCCTAACGAATGGGGAAAGCTAAAGAAGAAGATGTTAGTAGCAAGTGCAATTTGAATAGTTTGTTTATGAAATAATTTTACTGGAAATTTATGTATGAAATTTATACATAATATACAGGATTGACGGAAGGTACTGTGCTGGCCTCATCAGGCCCTTAAATTTTTAACACAATACGGCCATAAAACAGATAGGCATGACACATTCAATAAAGGGTAAAAACTATTATGATGTATGTGTTTTTATTTGGAAGTATCTTCATCTCAGCCTAAAATTGATCTCCAGTCAATTGATGGCATAAAAATTAGATTTGCGTCGGAGTTGATAATAGTCTATTTTCAATTTTGCAACATAGATTATTCCGCATAATGAAAATGTAAATGATGTTTGATGTTTAAATGAATATTGTGTAAATGTTATCGCGGTTTTTACAGACATGCGCAAGGGTTAGGTAGCTCTTTTGCTTTTCGCCGGGGTATGAAACTGTAAGATAGCGTGAGGTATCGGTGCCGATGCAAACAGAAACAGACGTCAGTTGCATTCGGGCGTCGAAGAGAGACAGGCGCCAGGCGCCGAGATTTTATTTTTGTATTAAAATTACGTGATTGTAATAGTAGACTGTACTGTGACAATGAACGTCCTGCAGAAAATTAGAAGGTAGTGCATAATTTATATTCTCCAGCATTTTCTTATTGTTTTTTTTTTTGTAATTATACAAAAAGGTTTTGTTTTGTGTAGGTATTGTTTCAATTATGATGGATTTACATACATTTATAATTAATGTGAAACAATGCTTTTTTTATAAATTTTAATTTGAATGAAAATATTACAATACTGTGTTGTTAACTGTTTATACTTAAGCTGATATTATCATCACAGCTCATAATAGTTTGGGGTTATTAAAAGAATTAAATTGTAAATACCATATAAATATAATAATAAAAATATGTGACCAAAACAATACCTCCCCCCATTTAATTTGTATTAATTTAAATACATACCTATGGGGTCTCGTTGTCGCGTGCCTGATGTCTGGTTGCGAATCTGGGGAACCCGATTCGATCCCGATCAACGCTAAATACTTCGAATTTTAAATGGCCCTGTGTTGCACTTTCCACGCCAGCAATGAGGCGACGCTTGGTAAACGCCCGCACGATATAAATATGCCACTATCATTACCCAAATCTGTGTACAAAGCATTAGCACACCCAGCAATGGGTAATATGCTGTGATAATATATTTTTTTATTTAAATACATACCTGCATATTTACTAATGCTAGAAATTATGTATATTAAATTTCTTTCCACATAACTATTGTTCTCTTTACAATTTTCGTTTTAAAATATTATTATTAATTTGAAATTATGTATATTAAAACGTTACTGTTATTAATTTGAAATCATTATTTTTTCGACAGTGACATTTATCTGTCAGTTACAAACATTTGAGCTGAAATGTGTAACCATGGAGTTGTGTTTATAGCACAAGTTCCGAGATATAATTTTTATAGTACTTTATAAATTTATCCATAAAATATATAGAAAAAGTATTAAAGCAAACCTGTAGAAAATGGAATAATCTTTAATTTTTATAATCAAATTGCGAAAAAATAACATTTAAAGGTATTTTTTGAAGAAAAACTATTTTGAGCTTCAAGTAAACTGCCATTTCCGGTTATCCGATTGACACCAAAATTTAATGGCTTCTTTCCATATTAGAATAAGGTAGAAATACATGGTTTCAAAAGTTTCTGAATGATAGTATTTGAGTTAGAGTGCCCAGAAGATCCACACACACATACACAACCACAGACATCATCGTGAAAATGTTAAAATTGGATTGTAGGGACCTTAAAACGTGGTCATTTACCAAAATCTCGATATGCGATTTTTAGCACGACCCCTATACCTCCCTTACCAAGGGTAGCGGGAGATACAAAAGCATTAAGTATATTCAAGATATATATACCCAAGCAAACCTTGGCATAGGCGTTTAACATGGGAAAACAGTTTTTTGCAAATAAAAAGTGTCCGGCCATGCTATTGAATATGATAATAGTACATTACCTTCTATACTATATAAAATTATAAGTAAATGTCAATAAATATTTGTTTCAATATTTTATTATGTAATATAAAAATATTTTCTATTGTCATTGTGGCTGAATGATTAGCATAGCTGCTTGTGGAATGAAAGAATTTTGAAGGGGTTCAAATCTCCATCAAGCTAAACTTTTCATTTTTTTTTTATGTATTAATTACAAATGATATTAACGATATTATGGATGAATTAGTTAAATAATTACAAATAAGTTTCTATCACGATATAATAGTAATTTCAATTGAAGTAGTAACCGTCAAAAGCAAAATTTTAAACTATACTACATATTTTTTCTTTATAAATACAATATCAATACAAAACATACTCATATACATTGTGTCTCAATCATGTTTTCTTAAGATCAAAAGAAAATATTATACATTTTTATTAAATTCATATTTTGATTATTGTAATCAATTTTTGTCATTGTTAAAACCAATTATTTTTATTTATAAAATATTGTTATCCATTTCAATATCTATCTTCTATTTCCAATTACAATAATTTAGAAATAACACACACAGACATCATCGTGAAAAATGTTATAATCGGAATCTAGGGACCTTAAAACGTGCTTATTCACTGAAATCTGGATATAAGATTTTTAGCATGAATCCAATAGCTCTCTTAGCGAGAGGTAAAAATGAATAATAATTTTTGTTCATATTTTAGTTTCAAACATACAGGGTGTCCCTTAACTTGGTGCACAAACTTTAAGGGCATATAATACTGATCAAAATGAGTAAAAAAAGCTCAGTCAAAATGTGTCCGATCTTTAATAGTTTCCCAGATATAACGCAGTGAAAAATGAGTTTTTACGAGATTTACCTTTGCTATCTCGAAAACTATAAGAATTACGATTTTGATTAATTGAGACTTTTTGTTTACCTTTGAGAGGTAATCTTAGATGGCCTTTTGTTATTTTATAAAAATCAAAAGTGAAATGTTGTGGCGACCTTGGTCAATATTTAATTTTCATATAACTACGTAACTATAAGAAATTGAGAAAAATGTTTCATATAAAATTTTATTGTTTTTTATAGTCTTTTTACTGACATAGACAAAATTTTATTCGATCTCTATCTTTGTCAGTTTTTCTTAGATTTTTCGCTTTTCTCGGAAACAGTTGAAGATCATTCCTATGTTGATGAAGCTTTTTTATTCATTTTGGTCAGTACTATATGCCCTTAAAGTTTTTGCTCGAAGTTAAGGGACACCCTGTATACTATACATTGTATTTCTCTTTATAAAAAGCTCAATTATAGCGACAAAATTAATTCAACAACGGTCTACAAAAAGATAATATAAGCAAAAGAAATGTAATGGATTTGTGATTTGTCTCTGTGGAAAGATCTTCAGCTATATTTTGTTATGAACCTGCCATTTTTCGCGTTTCTTACTAAGTATTTCAATAAATCAACTCGAGAAATACATCAGTTTTCACTAAATTAATGAAAGCGAAGTGTAACATAAATATCAGCAATAAGAAAATAAGAAATAATTTTGGTACCTGTAATTAATTAATATAAACCGTACAATTTATTTGAGGGCAAATAAATATATCACTTTTTTTACCCTTTGCTAAGAATTCCAACCTGTTTTTTTTTTTTACTAAGATTTTATTAATTGAAAGATTGATAAATGACCTATTATGGTTCTAACAATTCGATTTCAATATAGTAATATATTTGGTGTATTTTTTATAACTTTGAACAGACGTTAGGTGAATTCAAGCGAACAGCTTTAGCCAACAGTGTTAGCAAATAATGTTCGCTAACGTTTGTTACCAGATGTACGTTCGTACTAACATTTTGCAACCTAATAACAATGTTTGGTAATTGCTCTTAGAAGGCCAACATATAAATAACAACAGAAACACCTGAACTCCTCCATAGATTATCTATATTATTATTATTAGAATTAACAGAAAGAAAGATTCGTGATTAATAATTAATAAAGTTAATCATTAAAAGTAATAGACAAAAATGGCCCATAAAAGTTTTATTATTTTAAATATGCTATTTTATGGCAGATGTAGATGTTTTTTATAAAGACTGGTTTACAAGATATGACTATCAACTTTTATTTTTTAAATAGCAACCTATTATTTTACTAAAATATAATGCGCAACTTTTTCTTTTTTAAACGACGTATTAGTTTTTATTAATGTATTTGAAAAAATTCGAGGTAAATAAAATAATTGAGATATATGGAAAATAATATTTATTGAAATATTATAGGTGGCTATGTGAAAATAAACAAAATGCAACAATGTTAATATCAACAAAGTATTCATTTGTTATCTATTTATTTATTATTTATTTTCACATAGCCACCTAGAATATTTTGCAAATACATTAATAAAAACTAATACATCGTTGAAAAAAGAAAAAAAATGGTGGTTTATATCAGTATCTGCCATCAAATAGTATATTTAAAATAATAAAACTTTTACATGAGCCATTTTTTGCTATTACTTATAATAAAAAGGATGAGGGGGGGGGGTTAATGCTGAAAAACATAAATTCACGATTTTATTAATATTTTATTTCATTGAATTTCTTTATAAAAATTGTGGAAACACGGTGCTGCCACCAAGCAACAAAAAATAATACTACTAGGCTCATAGAATGTTTAAATATAACATACAATTTTGTATAAATGTCATTATTCATGTTTTCTCCACTATAGCTGTGAGTGCCTGTGAGGTGACGCTTGATAAACCTTCTGATACAATAATATACATAATGTATTTATGTATTATATGATTTCATTCATAAATCTTGTTGAAATGTGTGGTGGTAACTGCTCCACTCCACATTCCTATTCTTCTCATTGTGATTATCGGTCAACATAAAATAATTCCGGATTGTTATTTGTTTTGTTCGCTGCAGCTGGGATGTTCGAAGTGTAGTTAAATATTTTCTCTCCTTGTTAACAATTTTAACCTTATTGCAACAGCAACACAAACACAGTTCGTATTGATTCTATTTTAGAATTAAATTTGAATTCACTCGTATGATATATTTCGCGATGAAATTTAACTAGAACTGACAGCAGGTGGTGATATTTGATTTTCCATTTTGATGTGTAACATTGGAAAATATAGGAATTATAATACAGGGTGTGACAGCTAAACGAGCTATTTCATATAATTTATATATTATTAAAATACTATAAGACAATATCTTATAGAAGACCAAGGGGGGATATTCGATTAGAGACGAAAATATCTTTTTAAACCACTGGTTCTAAAGTTACAAGACAATTTTTTTTTTTAAATGGGATAGTACATATTTTTAGGCCTATTCGATAGAGATTTTTTTTCTGAATTCAACCATGTTTTCATTTTATATCTTTACATAAATATTGAAAAATATTAAATTGATATTCAAATAAATTTGATTTTTATAGCTATTTGTCAATTTGAATATTTTTTGGATAGAAATCAAATAAAACCCTGTTTAAAATTATTAACAAATATTTGTTTCGATTTAATTTAAGGTTAATTGTTTTTCATACATAGCCTACTGAAAAATAACTATGAAAATAAAATTTATTTAAATTTAAATTGGATTTTTCTTAATATTTTTGTTATGTAAGGATATAAAATAATTACATGGTTGAATTCAGAAAATATACTCTATGGAATGAGCCTAAAAAATATATATCATCCCGTTTAAAAGAAATATAACTTTGTATTGTAATTTGAGAACCACTGGTTTAAAAAAAATATTTTCTTCTTTAATCGGATGTCCCCCTAATCCCTCTATAAGATTTCTTATATTTTATGTCATACTGGTTTCTAAAGCAACGTTTTTTGAACGATTTATAAAACATAAAGTGTAACTTTAAAGTCCTAGAACTTTAAAATATCATTTTAATGTTCTAGGACTTTAAAATTTTATCTTCATTCTGAATCCTTTATTTATGCGGCATTAATTGTTCATCGTCTCAGTAGCTTCATCTAAAATATCTCGAGGAATGTATTTTTCATCAATTATAGTGAATAAGAACGTTAATGAAACTAAAAAAATTCAATTTCAATCTGTCAAAATTTTGCTAGTATTCTCGAACAATTGCGATTTCGACTACTTACACAAAATTTATACTGCTACAAATTGATGCATATTTCTTTTAATTTAATAACTAGAAACCCGTATGACATAAAATTATGTATTGTAACGTTTTTATTTATATGGGTGAAGTGCAAAACATAGACAAATATTATTAACTAAAAGAATACGTTTATTAAACGATAAATAATTAAGGATTAAATATTAAAAGATAATAAAAACAACTAACACTATGATTAAATAATTATAAACACTAAGAATATTATTAAATGCTTAAACACTACGATTATTTATCTATACAATATTTATATTACTACACTTATTTATATAACTACATTTATTTATGTTAACAACTGGTAAACTGTAGTATATTTATATCACCCAGTTCATTGCTCATTGCTCGTTGCTTATATATATCAGACTGACTCTCCGCTTTCTTTCGGCCGGTATTTATACAGCTCATATCATTCTAGAAGCCTTCGAAGCGACAATGACCTGTATACAAAAGAATGAGGTCACGGCGTAATTAACCTCTAGCCGGCGCGTCGCGGGTATTTCAACATCTGGGAAATTCCGGGATTACGTCATCGCTCTAGTACATTCTTTCAGCGGCGTACGTATACTTTTCTCTCCGGGGGGCACGTCACAGTATGTACCTCAGACAAAAAGTGTTTTTAAGATATTCACAAGTAATTATGGCCTCGGCTACCCGCCTGGGCCGTAAACAACTTGCTCATACCTTAAAGATTCACTTTTCGTCCTAGATACATAAAATACTATTATTGTATCTTTAATAATATAGAAATTATTTGAGGTAGCTCGTTTAGCTGTTACATATATATATATATATATATATATATATATATATATATATATATATATATATATATATATATATATATATATATATATATATATATATATATATATATATATATATATATATATATACATACATATTCGAGTAAACGGAATATCAAAATATGTCAAATTTTAAGTAAAAATTGCTGAAGAAGATAAATTAATGTGACTCCAATAACTACAAATAATAATAATAATAAGAAATAGTGGAGGACTCCATTTAAATGTTGTGGCTGTGGTGGCAACAAATCGGATAAGTAAGAATCCATTCGTGTATAACTCGAATGTAGTTTATTACTTTAATCTCTGAAAATCTCGTTTGATACACTTTCCGTTAACATCTTTAATGCCCCCTGTGAAGTAAGCGGTAATCGCTTCGTGATTAAATATTGAAGGTACTAAGATGTACACGTTATAAAATAATTTCGACCTTAATCCGTTGGGCGAGGTACATTAACATGAAATAGGAATTTAACTAGTTACTTCCCTATTTTGCTTTTGCATGTTCCAGGCTTATAACTTATAACATAACATACTTTTAGTGTGAGGTGACGTCTGGTAAACTTTATATTTTTAGTACTTATTATAGCAAATTGGGCATATTCAGCGACAAATAAAAACAGTAAGAATAGTGTTTTAATTTTTAATAATAATTGATTTCATTGTTGCACATTAAAACAAGTATAAGGTAATCCAAGTTTGGAAAACGAGCCGCGTTGCGAGTTTTACAAAGGACGAGTGCGTTAACAGGCCTTATGAAATAATGGTTAAAACCGGTAACCGATATTAATTATTTTGTTTTCAATCATGAACGAAAAAAATATATTTCGTTCTTATAAAAATTTCAGTTTATTTCGTTTTCGTTCTCATTTCGTTTTTAGTCCCTGATTTTAAATTTTTGAAATAAAGGCTTATAGGATTCATTGTATGAATCATTTGCTATGCATAACACTTCTCTTCTGTGAGATGAAAAGTTAGGTATTGTGTGTTGTGAATTTTATGTGATTCTATACATTAATACATTGTATCAAACAGTTCGCTTATAGATCTTCTTAACGACGTGTTTGCAGTGCTTCTATAGACTCATAAGAACACCGAAATAGAAAAAAAATAGTTATATAGATACGTCATTTCCTGGATGTAAATCGAACATCCCATAATTAAAGTTATAATCTATTGTCGTTCTATTTGTTTGAAATCGACTGCGAACTGTTTAGATGTCAATGTTAAATATATATAATCTGTGAATCCGCTCAGTTTGTAGACGGATCTCAGTAAATGTCACGTTTTAATATTGGAACTGAAAGCCGCCGATATCTCAAGTACATTTATAGAAGGGGAGAACGTTGCATTCGGAAATTTAGGGAGCAGTTAATAGGAAGTGATTTGAGTAAAATTGGAACTGCGATGTCAATTTATAACTTATTTCCATTTTCCTTCAACTATTGGCCTATTTATTCACAAAATTCAGTTTTCAAACATATCAGTCAAGTAAACTGAAATCAGTAATATAATCAAAGCTCTATAGTAAGCACAATAATTATTATTACAAAGGAATTCCTCCCCTCCAGTACTACATATCTTCTAAACGTATTGTCCTAATCTGATTTGACATGTACTCTGTTTTATTTTGCTGTGGTATTTGACATCTGTATTAGTGATCAGTACAACAATGATTAAATACTGTTTTAAATTATATCTAAGAGGTCAACTATCTCTCTCTTCGAGCTTCTTTTTGCTTAAAGAGGTTACTTCAGAACTCAGTTGATGACAACCAAAGAATTCTAAAATCAAAAATATGAACATAATTTTTAATTTAAGAAAACGTTATAAGGTAGAGTCTTGATACGGTGAACTAATTAATTCAGGGCCATGTTTGTTTACTTTTTCGAGTTCTTATAAAATAATTACAACAATATAATTTTAAACGTATTGATTGGTTTTCATTACTATAATACAAGCCAAATATCATAATATTAATATTTAGATCTTATGTCCTGAATAACTAGAATTTTAGAAAACTATTTCATATACGTTTTCTTCAGCCCTGATATTTTTAAATATCGAATACCATAGCGAATTTTAAATATCTGTAGCCAAGTTGGAAAGTCCAGCTATGTCTTGATGATGTCCTGGGAACACGGAATGGAATCCGTGCTAGGAGGAAAAGGCAATCTAGGGAATGGTGAAGCATCATCCATGTGTTAATTATATTAGCTAGCTCACTATATACCGTGTTTACTAATTCGAAACTGTTTATTTGTGGGGTACATCTTTTTTGCCGTTTTTGTTCAGTTGTTTAGTAACATTATTAACAAACTATTTGCAGCTAAATTTGGACGTATGCGTTTAAAATTTACTTAATTAGTGCTGTATATAGTTGAGTGCCATTACAAATTCACCTCTCCCGCTAGTAGAAAATATCGACATTTTAAAACAATACCCTTAAACGCTATCTCTAAAATATCAAGCATGTATTTTTGTTGTGGCGTCGCGTCTGTACCTGGGCGTTTAAAGTTGCATGCACTTCTTGTTCACTATATACAACGACGGCTTTGGACGCCGGGATGCCTTACGCAGGGACGTTAGGTCCTCTGGGACAACCTCTTGTCTGTTTGTTGTTGTTTCTTCTTCTTCTACACGCGCAAACACGTACACCCACACTTTCGATTTTAAATAATTGCTGCATGTTTTGTCCTTGGGAAATAGTGAATATGGTATTATCTGAAAATTATAAATTATTTTCACAGTGAAAGTCACAAGGACAGGTAGAAGTGAATCTTGGATCTGTTAGGATAGCACCATATAGATATTGATTTATTTTGTGAAAGAAATGCATTCTTGTAATCTTCGTAAAACTTATAAATTATGCATCAGACATTTTAAAAAACTTTTAAAGTATTTCAATAAAGTATTGTGTAGTTAAAAAACTGAATTAATCAATAGAAAAATCATAAAAACCTAAAGAAATTATCTTATTATTCCACATGTTTTGCAAAATTTAATCTTCCCTTTATATTTCTTCTATTAACTAAATATTTTTTTAACAATGACACATTCAATACGTCCTACTTCTTTAAGACGTCGAGACATATACTTCGGCTTAGTGGTGCACGCGAGACGAGATGAAACGAGAAATATAAAATATCGATCTCGTCTCGTTTTCGGATCTGTAATCTCGCATATTTTTTTGGCCTCGTCTCGTTCTCGAGCGAGAGTCTCGCCATAAAATACGCGCTTGCGCACTGAGTATTTACATCACAGTTTAACTGCAAGAGACAGCAGGTTCGCTGTTCGCACCAGTCGTACCGTCGTCCGTGTATTTTCAGTCGTAGAACTTACAATAACCACAAAATTCTGATCACTAAATATTTTCAACACGAACATTCACCAGAAAATCTGACAAGTTACTAAATAAATTAATTTGGTTCTAAAATAATTAATTTATTACAAACTTATGATTTCTAAAGTATTTCAATATGAGCATCTGTTAATGCATTTATGTCATCCTTTTTTGTAACTAAACTCTATCTTAAATATATGCCACAATGTAAGTATGATTCAGTCATCAAAAAACCGATATACTGGGAATTTGCCGGAAACCAAGCACTCCGCTTCGCTCCGTGTTAGCTCCCATCGACGCTTATTATAACATCCCTAACTTTTCAGGGACGGTAAGAACTGGGATGAACAAAGGACTGAAATGTTCATTTGGATGCAAAACCGATTTTTCCTTTATTTTGCTTATCCTCACTCTAAACCGATACCAATAGACTCTGGATAGTGTCAAAAAATATATTGGATTCATATGATTTTCACATTCACGTGTTCTATGCACGAATTAACGTTGACTCCACTCTTTGTAAATTGTTCTCCAGTCCATTTTTCATTGAATTTACGAATCAAAGCTATAAAGTTACCAACGCTTTTTATTGCGAGACACTCGCGAGAATCTCGCGAGATTTTTCGCTTCTCGCAGTTGTTATATCGAAATCGCCCCGAATTTTAAACAGTAATCTCGTTCTCGTCTCGCAAAAAGCAACGATACGAGACGAGATTACGGCGGGCATTGGCAAGGTTTTTTATTCAAATTTCTTTCGAAATATTCACAGTAGTTTTCTTGGATTTGCTATAGATTTTAATTTAATTAGTTTTTAGTTGGGGGTCTATCGCGTCTTGGATTGTCAGCTAATGATTTTGGCAACTTATATTTGGTAATAATTCCATTTGCTACGTTTTTATCGATCAAGCGGACTATCTCACAAGAAACTTTCTCGAGAAAGGTTTATTATCGATTCTCGTAACTGAAAATGGGTGTTTTTCAAAATTTCGTTGAACAATAACTTAAGTTAATATTAAATTGGGAATTTGATGACAAATACAAATAAATAAACAACTTGGCTCGATATTTTTGATATTTTCTTAGTTATGTGATCCCGGGTAAAAGTTATGAAACATTAATGTAATATGAAAAGAATAAATTAAATATATTTGACATGTTTTCATATACTTCAGCTATACTGTCGTCTTCGTGTAAGTATTAAATTAATTTCAGGAAATGTCACTAGAACAAAGATAAAGAAACAAAGTATAAAAAAAAATTAACTTGTTTTCATTCGCGTATCTTTCAAAATAAAAAATAAAATACAGGTTATATCAACAAAATAAATAAAATAATTAAATTAATTTTTGAAATGTTACTACATCAAAGATAAAAATATAAAATAAATTCAACTTATATTTTGTGAATTGGATTAAATATCTTTAATAATTTTTAATTATTTATTTTCATTAGAGTATATTTTAAAATAATTAAAAAGAAAATACTGGTTTCATCAACAAAGTAAATATTGTTTTCCTTGTTACTATTTTATTCATAGACCCTCAAGCTACTCCTGATTGCACTAGAGAAGAAACATACCAAATCAAATAAATAATAAAGAAATAACTAACAAGCACTACCTCCACCAATAATTTATAAATTTTATAGAGATTTTCGTAGAACTATTGTATGACGTAACCTATTAAATGATACACCATAAAAAGTTGGTATTAATTTGTGATAACAAGAAAGCAGCAGTATGGTTCATTTTACATTGACAACCTAAAATTACGCCCCCCCCCCTCAACTTTTTTATTATAAGTAATAGCAAAAAATGACTCATATAAAAGTTTTATTATTTTAAATATGCTATTTGATGGCAGATATAGATATTTTTTATAAAGTCATACAATGTTTCAATATTTGAGATTGTCTATATTTATCTTACCGGGTCAAGTAATAATATAAAAGATATATGAGACTTCATTTCGATTGAAATTTCAGTTCTCTTAACTTAACCCCAAGTAACTGAATGAGAAAGTTATGGTATCCCTCGTACTTTAATTACTTCTCTAACTATAGGGAAGTGCGTAAATACCGAGGAAATAAACACTATAATTCTTTTTCCCTGTTCCTAGGGTGACAACTTTTAATTGCAGAAATCAGTGTCCCCTAAATACGGCAATATAACCTTAGATTCGACAGGTTGTAAGTCATTAATAATGAATCATTATACCGTGGCTTTCAGCGAGCAATATTTACTATTCTGCAAATAATGTTATACACATCGGCAAAATCTTTTACTAAAATATAAACCACCATTTTTTCTCTTTTCAACTATGCATTATTTTTAATTAATGCATTTGAAAAAACTTGAGAAAAATAAGATTGAAATAATTTTTATTTAAATATTATAGATGGCTATGTGAAAATAAACAAAATGTAACAATGTTAATATCAACAAAGTATACATTTATTTGTTACTTATTTATTATTACTTACTTATTATTTATTTATTTATTTATTTTCACATAGCCACCTGGAATATTTGTATAAAAATCATTTCTCATTTATTTCAAATATTTTAGATTTGTAAGAAAAAGGGGTTTTTTTATATTTTTTTGGAATTAGTTTAATTGTAGAGTTTACAATTTCAGCCAAAGTGGTCGTGTACATTATAAAACACAAACGATATAACAATTTTCAAAATGGTCTGTGTTGCTGTGACGACTACTGCCGCCAGCGGTGAACTAAGAAGCTAACATTTTTTTTATATTAGTACAATAATGAACAACATTGTTGTACTAGTAAGAAAATGAATATCTTCTATAGTGTGTGTGTACAGTAGCATAATATGAATATTATAATATGCTTGAGGAAAAAAATATTTATTCAGTTATTAACGGGAACATAACAATTTGTCAGAAAAATAAAAAACTGCCAGAGAGTCTTGAAATAATTACCAAATCAAAGAAAAGACACTCAGATTATTATTTTTTGAGATTCGATTTTAGTTCTAAATTCGTCTCGGTTGGACAACCCACATACAGCCGAAGATACCTCAATCACAGTTTTCAAATTAAATCCATAAACGGTAGATGCTTTAGAGGAGGAGGGGGACGAACGCGTGTAAAAATTGTATCTAAATTCGATTTATAAAGAGGTGGTTTTCATTGAAATTGATGACAAATAGTTTAATTCGTTTAAAGGAGAGTCCGAATTAAAAAATTCGGTTTAAAGAATAATTTTTACACATAAAATGTCTCTTTAATTTGAATTTTTCTCTAAATAGATTTATTTTTTTGACATGTATATATGTTACAAATTTTTAATTACTTAGATATTTGTGGTTCACAGATTTCATTTCAGATTACGGTTTCAAACCGGATTTATAACCACAAAAGATACTCTAACCTATTTTCTATGAGGAAGATCATGTTCTTTATGCAAGTTTAGTTGTTAGCAAACTTAATTCAGCTGTAATTATGTTTATTTTGTAACCTGATCAGTATTCTAAAGACATCTGATATATTTCCCAATATTCGCAATGAAAATTAAACTTTTAATTAAAATAATTAACATTTCCCAGCAGAATTTCCTTCAGACAATAGAAAGTAATATTTCTGATTCTTGGAATATTAATAAAAAAGGAGAAAATAGTAGATAATGAATTTAATGGAAATTAATTATTATGGTAACTCTTTTTATGAGTATATATTTCTGACAAAATGTCAATATATTTGTTTATGATTTTATTGCAATACCATGGCTAACACTATAAAAAAGTAAATTTTACGAAACGCGCAAAATAAAATGTGATTAATGAATTAGTTGCAGAATTTTCTGCAACATTTATTTGACGCAGTGTCTAAAATTAATAGGCCGCTGTTGAGCAAGAAAAAATTGTTTTACCAGCTAGCTTTTTTATTCTGCAGTAGTTCGGGACTTTTTAACGTGAGCCGATTTTGATTGAAAGAATTTTCTTGGCTCTGTTGGGTCCGAGGAGATTTTGATGGTTCGCTCTTGGGAATAGTTTAATTTAATACAAATATTGTCGTCGGCTATATACGGAGAGAACTATTTCCGTTTTTTATTTGAAAAACGTTACATTTCTGCTTCATATAAAGCCACAAAATAAATTAAAAAAATTAATAAACGTTAATTTGCATTTAATTTGTTATAATTATTTTGAGATAAGGGTTGTTTCTTGGTTGAGTAGTTGATGAAAAAGTTTGTAGGATCCAGCCACATTTAATACTTCAGTCACCAGTTTCGACCCTACATGGGTCTTCTTGAGGAGATGAAAATTGCTATAAATGTACTGTAACGTGCGCCTTTGACTTTAAGGGTACGCAATCACCGCCACTGGTAGAATATTGGTCTTTGCAATTTTTTTCTATAGTATTTTTTTGTTACTATAATAATAAAGAAAATAATGGCGGTGGTCGGTTTTGGTGTTACACCCTGTATATGTGTTCGTAACGCGAAAAATAAAAATTGTAACACAAAAGTTTAGGGCCGATTGTACCTTAGATTCGGACGCTAATACTAATACTAACTTAGTTTCAGCTGTCACGTATTTGTTCCACCGTTTACATTCTACATTAAGCTGTACTAGCCGGTATATTTCGTGGTTGCGTGATACTTTTCAATATTGCTGCGTCGGGAGCCAGATCCGTACAGCCCTTGTGCAGGAGAACGAGCCCTTGTGGCCCTGACCAATGGAATAGAAGAAGAAGAGGCGTTAGCGTGTCGTCATACCATGTATCCATTCTTATTCGCTGTTCCTCTTCGTGCTTTTGTTCTACGCGAGAGGTTGAGATATCGTGGGTTTTGCGTCTTGTACGGATAAGCTTTTCTCAAGGGAAAACATCAGTTACAATTAAAAAAATTAACCTGTTGGCGGAAACTGAAACGTCTTATGGTATGGCAAACAATAATGCGGAAACAAGGATACATGAAATGCTTTTTATGTTAATAGAGAGTTTTCACTTAACGTCAAAATAGATAGCGTGAACGTTGAAATCATACATAACGTGAATATTATTCTGTACCTAGATTAAAATATGTTTTTCCTTTGATTTAATATACTTATTAAATATGTGTCATCTGTACTTGAATAACACTCATTAGGGTGCAGATGAATTTTATAACCAATTTATTGGTTTATATTTTTAATTATTGAGTAGTCATAGAAAAAATAGTGTATGCAACTCATGTAAAATGACTATTATACACTCGTTGCATAATATACTATTTCAACAACAGTACACATTATTTTACCTGTCAAACAAGAAAAATGCAAAGCGAATTAGAGTCATTTTGATTGCTAAATTAGTAAATTTAAGTGAAGATTTCAGCTATGTTTTAACTTAATTAAAACATTTATATCAGTTTCGTGATATTTTATCTTCAGATATAAAACTACGTCTAATCAATTCTCTAGTACTACCATTATTTGATTATTGTGCGTGTGTGTATACACCTAATTTAAGCCGATAAGCACAGAATACATTTTTTTCAAAATTCTTGTGTACGATATTTATACAGGGTGTTATATTATGGACGTAGCAAATATCTCGCTTATTTATTAAGTTACTAATTTCTTTCATATAACATGATTTATACAGCAACATGTAAGCTACTTGATGACGGATGTACATTCATGATACCACTTCCGGTTTATTAGTAATTTGAAATTTCAAATGGAACATACTATATTTTATTACAAATTTGAAAAGTACATCCTATTTGCTTTACAATCATGTAAAATAATCCATATGTTACATTATTAAAAAGTAAATTGGCGGGCACTTTTTTATACACCTAGTCGAAAAGAGAAGAGTGAGCTATGACTATGGCTTGAAATAAAACAATTAACTAAAACAATTGTAACTATTATTATTAAACGAAATATTTTTTTTTGTCATAATAATACAGAAAATAAGAATAAGGAACACTTAATTTTACAACAAATATCCAAAATGACTCCCAGCCTCTTCGATACATTCACAACATTTTGAAACAGAATAAGTATCCCTTTCTATTTGGTCTGCAGATAAAGATTAGAACAATTATTACTGAGTATTTACAGGTTGACATTTACCGTGTTACAATTGTTTTAGTTAATTGTTTTATTTCAATTCATAGTCATGGCTTACTATTCTCTTTTCGACTAGGTGTATAAAAAAAGTGCCCGCCATTTTACTTTTTAATAATGTAACATATGGATTATTTTACATGATTGTAAAGCAAATTTGATGTACTTTTCAAATTTGTAAAAAATATAGGATGTTCTATTTGAAATTTCAAAGTTGATATTAATTACTAATAAACCGGAAGTGGTATCATGAATGTACATCCGTCATCAAGTAGCTTACATGTTGCTGTATAAATCATGTTATATGAAAGAAATTACTAACTTAATAAATAAGCGAGATATTTGCTGGGTCCACTAAAATATAACATCCTGTATAATGTGCATAAATTTGATCATATTTCAAATTACAGAGATATCGCAAAAATGGAAGATACAGAATCCGTACTAGAAAAATATATGTTTCTTTTGTTCATAAAACTTTAATTACTCGCACACCTTCATATTTATGTGACAAACTTCATTTTTAAATTTGCTCGCAAATGAATCCGTTTGATCACTCAAAAAGGATGGTTCAGAAGGGAAAAGGGAAGATTGTCTAGTGATCACAAAATGAGAAAGTGAGTAAACGAATCATGATCACTTTGATGATTTCGATTGTGAATCACAAGTCATATAATTATAAAAAAATATTTTATGGAAAAAAATGTCTGGGAATCTTTGATATTGTTGGCTAAACAGGAGATGTATATTTTTGGTTAATGTTCTTGTTCTCAGAAAAGTAAATCTTGAAATTATATAAAGTGTTGCAAATGAAATTTCTATTAAGAGTACTTTAAGGTAATGTATATTTACTACATTTTAAAAGCAGAGAAATATATTCAGGACTAAAAGGAATTCTTGTACTAGCAACGTTACGTTGTTAAAGGACCTAATAAAATTCCAAGCACTGCACAAAAATTTTAAAGTATGTATCTTATGTAGGGTATTTCATTATTCGCAGATCAATTTATGACTTTGATATTTTTTGATAAAATTTGACATTTATGAAAGGTTATAACCTTAATTGAGTTGCAATGTTTATAAAAGTCAAACTGTTTGGATCTTTGAAAACTATGTCAGCTAGTTTAAAATTCGCAAAGTTATTATAAAGTTTTATGGCTTATTAGTGGAGAATGTTGAAAATTGAAAATTGTAGCTTTTATTATTTTTATAAATTCTGTGTAATCAGCACATTAATAAAATCTTTTGTATCTTCTTTTTATAGAGTAGTCCAAATCAATATATTTTAGTTACGAACGGAAACAAAAGCAAAGAATTCAATAGCACAAATATAAAAATAGATTAACGTAATGATAGGATTAGTACACTGGCAGTTACAATTAAAAACACATTTTCCCGATATATGAGGAAAAATGATATAGCGTTGAATATGTAATTATTGCAGAATATTTTTTACAGTTTAAATGTTCTGACAGATTGAAAATCTAAATCCATTTCTCTGTCAGCAATTTACATAATGAAACTGAAAACAAAGCTACTATGTTTTGGTATTTGTGTCACATTTTATGAGAGAATTACATTTGATACTATTTCCTTTTATAATAGTTATTATAGAAACATTTGTTTTGTAGGGACAATTTTCTCATATAATTCCTTTATTTTGTCTTTGCTATTTTCTGTACTTATTTTCAAATGAAATGATGTACCGGATCGGTCTTGGATTATCCGGCGAACGGCCGGATAGAATCGCCGGATTTATTCCGGCTGCTAGATGCGTTCCCTTTAACTACTATGAAAAAGAGAGCGAAGGATTTAATCATTGAGTTTGTGACAGTTTTACATTGATATTGTGTCACCTGTCACCTTCAACTACAAATTCTGGTAACAACATACTTGATCAAATTAATCTTTAAAACAAAATGGAAATTGTAGACAAAATCAGATTCAATTTTGTGGTAGGGTAACCATCGTAAAAACATTTCTTGCTATAAATAATGTAACGTTCATTTATATGGGTGAAGCGTAAAACTCAGAGAAATATTATTAATTAAAATAATACGTTTATTAAACGATAAATAATTAGGATAAATGTTAAAAAGATAATAAAAATAACTATGATTAAATAATTATAAATACTAATTTAAGACTAAGAATATTATTAAATGTTTATACACTAAGATTATTTATTTAACAATATTTATATCACTATATTTATTTATATAACTACATTTATTTATGTTCACAACTCGTAGACTGTTTATTTATATTACCCATGTTCATTGCTCGTTGCTTCTATATATCAGACTATCTGCTGGCTTTGGCGACGGGTTTATATAACGCGATGTCCTTCTCGAATTTTCCGACGCCACAATGACATTGAATACAAAAGATACATATCACCGGTATAATTAACACGTCTAGCCGTATGGGTATTTCCGCAGTTGGGGATTACGTCATCGCTCGGGAATATTCTACCAGTAACGGCGCTCGTATACTCTTAAGTTAGGGGCGCACCTTACAATAATATAGCTAGCGCAGCTAATAGTGTTTGTTCAGAACGATTATTTTCAGAAATATGTAATATCTATATTGGAATTAAGTCTAGACTAGGTTAACATCGGAGAATGCATACATAATAATTTTAAAAAAATGCATGATGTTTATGGGGTCTCGTGGCCGTGTGCCTGAGTGTCTGGTCGCGAATCTGGGGACCTGGGTTTGATCCCGACCGACGCTAAAAATTACATCGAATTTTAATGTGGTGCACTCTCTACGCCAGCAATGAGTGCCCGTGAGGTGACGCCTGGTAAGCGCCCGCACGGTATAAATATTCCATCATTATCGACATCTGTGTACAAAGCAGATTGGCACGCCCAGCAATGGGTAATATGCCGTGATGAAATATATATATTTAGTGATGGAAGGTGGGAAAGTTTCCAATGCTAATATTTCCTTAAAAGGGAATTTATATGGGAATATTCCCTGTAACAATGTAAATTCATATTTCTTGGGAATTTATTTTTGGTGACGTTTTATACGTCAAATCATTAGTATTTATTTTGGCAATCATTATTCTGAATTCTGACACTGACATAATAAACCGTTACGGTATTTTTCGTTTCTTGTTTGTAATTCCATGGCTAATACTATTAAATTGTAATTCCGTGAATTCTCAAATTTTATTTCTGCAGTTATGAAGTAGTCGAAATGAATTTTTTTATTGATTCGGATGTAAAATAATTTGTTTTACAACATCCATTTGAAACTTTTTGTCTAAAATAATTAGGGGAGCAATGCGCACGGAAAAACTGATTTCCCATGTTAAACGCCTATGTTTCACTTTCCGTGATACACTGTATAAATCTGTCGTTTACTGTATAATGAAAAAAGATTCCCCGCGGGCGACCATTTCTATAATGTCAATATAATTTGACTCTATTTTACTTACTTTTTAGAATGTTGCATACTTGTGTAAAAACGCATGAAAAATAAAATATTTCAATTTCATTTCACTCAGTATTACATGCTTGCATGATAGAACTACCTTATTAATTTTTAAGTTGGCGATACTTGAACTTTCCGTTGCCTCTTCAATATAATTTCTAACAAGTTTTTGCTTGTATACTTATCATTATACATTTGTGGTATTAATAAGGATTCATTGTATCGTGATCGTGAAACTAATGAGTTTTCTTTATATAAAATAATTACTTGGTGTTATCGCGTTCTTTCTTTCTTTGCAGATCGGATTCTTACAGAAGCGCTGGTCCATTGATGATGATGGAACTCTCGCACAGCTTGACGCTGAACGAGGAGGCCCTCAAACAAATCCCCGACGCGAAAAGGCCAGTCTTCGTGTTCGAATGGCTTCGGTTCCTGGACAAGGTGCTAGTTGCTGCACAAAAGGTCAGTCACTTTTCCTTATCGTATAGTTCACCTACAATCTACATGCATACACCATTCACAATATGTTTTACAACGTGATATGTTTATTGTTTCCCATGCAAGTTAGTCATTTTTAACTATTATTGTAAAATATAAGTATACAGGTGTAACAGAAATAAGCTCGTTAAATTTAACCAATGATAGAACAACATATTTCTTAATAACTTTTTTTGGAAATCTCAATTGTTTTTAGCATTTATACCGGATGTCCCAAGCAATTCTTGACATAGGCGTTTAAGGTAGTTATATCGTGGTACCAGAATTAATTGAAATTTAGAGTATATCTCAACTGAAGTATAATCCACCTGCTGTCCTAATTTAAAAACAATTGACCACGCGCTAGCTGAAATATTTGCAATTAAATTTGTCCTTTGTAACACGTGAAGAATAGGAAATGGCAAAATAAACATAACATTTTAAATTGTAATTTTTACATCCAAATCGGCATTTAATCGAAAAACTAGTATGTTATAGTAGAGTTATTAACGGATTTTATATAAAAAATTGAAAATTGTTTACCATCCAGATTTAATTTTATTGCCTCTAGAAAATTATAATCTGAAGATACGATAAATAGGTGGAAATATATTTGACAACCATGTACAAGCGTTCCAGATGGAGTATCAGTTAGCAATACCCACTTTGGTATAAGCGAATAAGAGGTGTTCTTTGGTTAAAGGAATTTCAGACGTATATTCAAAGGAAATATATTTTAAATGGGTATTTTACGTGAAAAGCATGAAAAGTTTAAATAATATGATACTTCTTTTTTTTACTATAATAAAGAAATATATTAATTTGTTTTGCAGTTCCGATTTGTAGTTTAGAATTAGTATTATATTTCAAAATACCTTATTACTTTTATACCCGAATGTACCAATAAATGTGGGAATACGTCAAAATTCAAACTATTTTTCAAGCGTTTGTTTAGAAAAAGATATGATTTACTAGGCATTATTACTAATAACAATGTAAATATAGAAGCAAAATATTTCCTTCCACCCTTCCATAATGATATATTTGAAAAAATATATGAATGGAAATAATAAGAATATATAAATATTTATTTAATGTATTTTTTAACACAAAGGTATTGTGAAAATAAAAAAATCACATTTCTAAAAACAATATTTATTTAATGTGTGAGATACTAAATTATCGATTTTTATTTACGAATTCAACAATTTTCTCTCAAACGATTACATTTTCAGATAAAAATTGTATAACACCTTTTCTTCCATTTTCTATATATATTGTATTTAGTGTTTCAAAATTAATTCCAATATTTGTAAGTTTTTGAATTATCCTTTTGGAAATTATACCGCTTAAAACCTTAAGTTTGTAATGTAATTGTAACTTCTTGTAACTAAGTTTCATTGTTGACTGCTATTACAAATGTACATAATTTATCTTTTATGAATCTTGCTTTATATCGTAAACGATTGGACATTTTCACGATTTACACAAATGTTGTCAAAATTAAAATTGAAGCTCTCAACGCAAACCAAATATTAAAATATCTCTTTCTTTGTCTAAGTGCGACGTTGCTACAGTTATTCTTCAACATTTATACTTTAGTATAAGTATATAGGGATACGAAACTTGTGCATGTGTTAGTGCGATTGGTACAATTCAAAGAAAAAAAATTGTACTGCATTAGTGTAATTTTTATTTTGAACATAAAACAAGTTTTAGAATAGGTACACTCAAGTGACAACTACCTTAACATGGGAAAACAGATTTTTGCAAATAAAAAGCCATGATATTGAACATGATAATAGTCTATGTCAAGGATTGCTCGAGACATCCGGTATATATTCGAGTTAGTGTTTTAATCAAATTTTATTTTGATATTTTATTGTTTTATTATTTTTTTTATATTTCAATTTTACTTTATTTATATTAAAAACATTCATTTATTTTATTGATTATCTACATTCTTTTTTTCTTTCCCGCTAAATATTTTATGTTTGAAAGTTAAAGAAATGAAATGTACCGTGCAGAAGTTTTCTGAAAATATTGACATATCAGCTTATTTCTCACCGTCTCGATTTTAGTACATCTTTATTTTTTATATCAGAAATAAGTTTTACGTTTATAACTTGAAAATAAAATATTTGGAAATATATTTGTTTACAGTCTGACATAAAAGGATGTCAGAAAAAGTTGGTCGAACAGCTGACCAATCATCTTCAAGAATCCCCGGGTCCTCCAACGAGAAAACTCATTGCAAGGTGTCTCGCTACGTTATTTTCTGTTGGCGACACGTTTTTGCTTTTCGACACGGTTAATAAGTGCAACGATATACTTAAAAACAAAGATGATTCTCCTAGCTTCTTACCGACCAGGCTGTACGTTATATCCTTTCGGCATTTTTTGTGGCATTCGAAGATAATTGTGTTACAGAAGAAAAACGAAAAAGAAATAAATTAACGTTTTCTTATGAAAAACTAATGTCTCATCTTATTAATTTCATATTGTATTTTGACTAAATTTATTATAACGTTAACGTTATTATGTACGAGACATCTTAATCATAATCAGTTTTGAATTATACGGTAATTAAGACCGTGCGTAGAATTAAAATTGATTAAGCTTTCTGATATGATTGAAATTATCAAATATTTCTTTTAAACCTTTATAATTTCGGACACAGAAAATACAGTAAATACAATGTTAATTTTTTTTTGTTTTAGTTACTTATGTACCCATTAATTTTAGAGAAAATTTCTAAATGCAAAACTACACTACAAAATTGCAATTCTTATTTATTATACGAAAAAACTGTACATAAAATTCGCAATTTATAGTATATTTCAGATTCAGTGTGCCATGGAACTAATCATTTTTCTGTCCTGTTTTTTGAAAGATCGAATAATCAACAAAATATTACTTTTTCTATGGAACTCTGAAATATGCTGTAAATTGCAAATTTTGTTTTGCGTTTTTTCGTAAAATAAAAGAAAACTGCGATTGATTTTAGCCTCGTATTGTGTAGATTTTAATTCTCAATAAGTTTTGTATTTACTATTATCCTGTAAAATTAATAGCTATAGTACGACTATGATTTTGTCCTATGATTTGAATTTGACAGGAAATTGACCTTTATGTATTCTGCTTGAGAAGATTAGAATTGTACTTAACGATCTATAAGTAACTACGAGTCCAACTCCGAATGTATTCGTACCCTCTGAAATAAATATATTAACAACAATAAAAAATATTTTTTAGGTTACACTAGTTAAGACTATATTTGGGATTTTTTTTATTTTATGTACTGGATTTAAATACAATGTTATTAACTAAATTTCTCATTTAAACAATAACCTACGGGCAAATATTTGACAAAAGACATGTCCCAAAATTTTTCGTTCCAACAGTAAATAATACAATAATTATGTTAGTATTATCTATAAAACTGAGGGTAAAGGTAACTGACAATATACTCAATTAATTGCCATCTTAAATTTTATTACTTTAATAAAAATTATTGACGAAAACATTTGTCACATGCAGACAATGGTTTATTTGCAAATAAATTATTATTAAACCTAAGAAATTTTATTATAAGCAATGTATTCAAGTTCTATACACTCTACTAATACAACATATCAAAATTTGTTGAATTGAAGTAATAATCATCCAGTAGTTTATTTATTCTTGTTTTTAATATAATTGTAGGTGGTACTTTAATAACTAAATATCACTTTGCAAATAATTTTATTAAAAAAATAAAATTTAATATAGTAATTAATTGAATATATTGTCAGTTTCCTTTACCTTCAGTTTTATAAATAATACTAATATAAATATTGTATTATTTACTGTTGGAACTAAAAAAAATTAGCACGTGTCTGTTGTAATATATTTGCCCGTAGATTATTGCTAAAATGATAAATTTAGGTAATGACATTATATTTAAATCCAGTACATTTTATTAATACATAAAATAAAAAAAAATCCCAAATATAGTCTTAACTATTGTAATCTAAAAATTTATTTCTTCTTGCTGTTAATATATTTTTTTCAGAGGATAGGAATAAAAATGTTAAAAATATTTTAAATGCACCCCGGTTTTGTTATTCTGATATTTGCTAATCCAATGCAAAAATTCTCAAACCTGAATATTTCGTACAATTCTATTCTTCTCTAAGTTATGAAAATAAACCACATCTATAAAATAATTTAAACGTCAACTTTCATTTCGTTAGTTATACTTAACTAACTACAGAAAAAACAATTAAGATTGTATTTCCTATGCATCGGTCTGCTTTTTTTATTCTAGTTGCTTAAATATTACCACTAATGCATTCTTTCTTTAACACATTTTAAATTGAAGTATGTGGTAATTCATTTGTTTTTATGATACTCTATAAAATTGATTGACAAGTAACTGTGTGTACATTGTTAGAAAAGATTAAATGATTGTTATTGATCTGTGTCTCAATTTCACTGATAGCAACTTTGTTTTAATGATAGTAAATAAAACTCAGATTTTATACAAAAACTTTTATTGCAGACCACACTCTGATTATTTGTGATAAATTTTATACTCAATCATTCGATGCCACAAAAAATTGCAGATTTGTACGATATTTTATTTAGAATAATATAATTGTAATTTTTCATTAGCGCTGCGATTTGCTGTGTGGGGTGTATGTATGAAAAATTAGGACGAATGATGGGAAGATCATATGAAGAAACAGTACAAATATTGATTCGATCGCTTCGTAGTGCGGAATCACAAACAAGAATTGAAATTATGCTCACGTTAGAAAAGGTAGCTTCCTAGCTTTTCAAATGTGGTTCTCCCTATTTACATAAACACACTTGTCAGTTGTGTTATTGGAAAGTCTTTTATTGCTAAACTAACAAAATACGAACAAAGTGATTTTTTTTTATTGAAATTATGCATTCTTGTTCGAATTTCAGTGAATATTTTCACATAATCTCTGATATAATTTGAAATATGTACAGAAATTCCGTAATAGTTTTGCAGGTATGTTAGTGGGCGCTGGCAGGAATGTTTGAAAGGTGGTGCATCACAATAAGATCCACCTTAATTAAAAATGAAATATTTTGGATAATTATAAATCTTTATTGAAAAAGCTTTGATTTATTATAAATCAAAGAAAGATCAAAAATTACCATTTTTAAACTGCATATAATACATTCTTAAAAAAAGTAAATTGAATTGTGGTAGTATAAATAAGGCCACTGAAGAAAATTAAACATTTTGAGAAAAATCAACAAATGTTAATACTCTTTTACGTAGGGGCTAGTTTTAAATAAACTTTTGACATAAATTTAGCCTAAACTGAGCCATCTGGACAAACCATTTTTTTTTACGAAGAACTAGTGGTGGGATCCGGATCCGAATAGTTTCGGTTTCGGATCCAAAAATATCCGGATAATAATATCCGGGTCTCGTGGCCGTGTGCCTGAGTGTCTGGTCGCGAATCTGCGGAACCGGGTTCGATCCCGACTGACGCCAAAAATTACATTGAATTTTAATGGCACAAAATTGACCCCTGTGGTGCACTCTCCACGCCATGTATGAGTGCTCGTGAGGTGACGCCTGGTAAGCGCCCACACGGTACAAATATCTTGAATCCGAATATCGAATCTTGGAAATGGATTTGAGTATCGGATCTTAGATTCAAATTTGAATTTTTTATTCATAATTCACTAAATAGGACTTTGTGAAAGTATAAATTCCTTTCTTTACATTTGTTCAAACTACCTGGCTATTTTAGAGGGGTATTATAAAATGTATTACTGTTTGTTTGCTAGTGTTTAAAGACCGCTGTAATTTGAACACAATTCCAGATGTTAGCCTTCACATTCAAAATGAAGAATCGGATCCAGAATTAAAATTTAGATCCGGATTCGTAAACAATATATCGAATCCGGATCCCAAGTTCAGATCCGGATCCAAATTCGGATTAAATTTTCGGATATTCGCTTCAATACCCGAACGTCGGATATCCGAGGATCCGGGTATTTTGAAATCCGGGTTCCCGGATCCAAGTTTTGTCGGATCCTCACAGTACTAGGAAAAAACATGTCTCTGAACATCTTTACAGATTGTTATTCTTTTTTAATTGAATTCATATTTTTTGCCATCGCATTTACTGGACCTCATTTGCCCGGAGGTAGTAGGACAAATAAAGCTTACGTTTATTAAATATTTTCTTTACAAAACAATAAAAATGATCTTATTTCACAAATTATAAAGTTCAAAGAGTAATTAAAGAACGTAAACAACATAGAAAATTAAAAAATTTAAAATAAAATTTGTGGTTGTTTGGCGGAAGTTTTTATAAAATGGAATTTCCGCAACAACTTCCCACATCAAACTCGAAGCTACGACAATAGGGCAGTACAAACTAAATGGCACTTCTGATTTACTTTTAAATTACCATTATCTATGAGTGTGTAGAAAATAGTAGTGGGATCCGGATAGTTTCGGTTTCGGATCCAAAAATTCCGGATATCCGGATAATTGAATGTTGAACTATCTGGATCTCGGATCCAAATCTCGATATCGGATTTTGGATTCGGGTCTGAGTATCGGATTTTGGATCCGAATCCGAATATCGGATTTTGGAGCCGGATCTGAGCATCGGATTTTGGATCCGAATCTGAGTATTGGAATTTGGATCCGAATCTGAGTATCGGATCTTGAATCCGGATCCGAATATCGAATCTTGGAAACGGATTTGAGTATCGGATCTTAAATTCGAATATAATAATAATATTTAAAAGTTTTGGATTATATTTTAATACAGTTTTTCAATAAAAACTCTTATGGTCTTCAAGTAAAGTATCACTTCCAGTGTATCAATTTTAGTCAAAATCTAATATATTGTTCCCCTTGATATAATAGTCTTAAATACTAAAATTGAAAAGTTTTGGAACATTTTAATACAGTTCTTCATTAAAAACTGTTATGGGCTTCAAGTAAAGTGTCACTTCCGGTTTATCAAGTTAATTCAAAATATAATATGTTGTTCCCCTTGATATAAAAGTCTTAAATACTATAATTGGATAGTTTTTGATTATATTTTAATATAGTTTTTCATTAAAAACTGTTATGGGCTTCAAGTAAAGTATCACTTCCGGTTTATCAATTTTAGTCAAAATCTAATATGTTATTATTCTTGATATAAAAGTCGTAAATAGTAAAATTGAAAAGTTTTGGATTATATTTTAATATAGTTTTTCATTAAAAACTGTTATGGGCTTCAAGTAAAGTATCACTTCCGATTTGTCAATTTCAGTCAAAATATAATATATTGTTCCCCTTGATATAAAAGTCCTAAATACTAAAATTGAAAAAAAAATAGATTATATTTTAATACAGTTCTTCATGAAAAACTGTTATGGGCTTCAAGTAAAGTACCACTTCCGGTTGTCAATTTCAGTCAAAATATAATATGTTGTTTCCCTTGATATAAAAGTCCTAAATATTAAAATTGAAAATTTTTAGATTATATTTTAATATAGTTCTTCATGAAAAACTGTTACGGGCTTCAAGTAAAGTACCACTTCCGGTTTGTCAATTTCAGTCAAAATACAATATGTTGTTCTCCTTGATATAAAAGTCCTAAATACTACAATTGAAAATTTTTAGATTATATTTTAATATAGTTATTGATGAAAAACTGTTATGGGCTTCAAGTAAAGTATCACTTCCGGTTTATCGATTTTACTCAAAATCTAATATGTTGTTCCCATTGATGCAAAAGTCTTAAATACTAAAATTGAAAGGTTTTAGATTATATTTTAATGTAGTTCTTTATGAAAAACTGTTATGGGCTTCAAATAAAGTACCACTTCCGGTTTGTCAATTTCATTCAAAATATAATAAGTTGTTTCCCTTGATATAAAAGTCCTAAATACTAAAATTGAAAAAAATTAGATTATATTTTAATACATTTCTTCATGAAAAACTGTTATGGGCTTCAAGTAAAGTATCACTTCCAGTTTGTCAATTTTCCGAAATATTAATTTTTTATAGTTTTCCTACAAAAATACCCTATACTACAATTACTTGTCACCGAGATATGCTGCGGGACTTAACACTATGTTTCCCAACAAAAATTACAGTAAGAAGAAGAGTCCATTGAAATGAAATAGTTATATATTTCGCTCTCTGTCTTACAAAAAATAAATATTTGCGAGTAAGTGTACAATCCGGTTCGTTGTTATTCTATGACATGTTGTCTCTGTCTTACAACTTATTTATCTTATACATTGTAAGACAGAGACAACATGTCATAGAATAACAACGAACAGGATTGTACACTTACTCGCAAATATTTATTTTTTGTAAGACAGAGAGCGAAATATATAACTATTTCATTTTAATGGACTCTTCTTTTTACTGTAATTTTTGTTGGGAAACATAGTGTTAAGTCCGCAGCATAATTATCTCGGTGACAAATAATAATTGTAGTCAGGGATATAGTGTATTTTTGTAGGAAAACTATAAAAAAATAATATTTCGGGAACGGCAAAAGACATCTATATATTTTTTTCAAATATAAACACAAAAAGATTAACCAAATGGAACAACATATTATATTTTGACTGAAATTGACAAACCGGAAGTGGTACTTTACTTAAAGCCCGTAACAGTTTTTCATGAAGAACTATATTAAAATATAATCTAAAAAAATTCAATTTTAGTATTTAGGACTTTTATATCAAGGAGAACAACATATTACATTTTGACTGAAATTGACAAACCGGAAGTGGTACTTTACTTGAAGCCCGTAACAGTTTTTCATGAAGAACTGTATTAAAATATAATCTAAAAATTTTCAATTTTAGTATTTAGGATTTTTATATCAAAGGGAACAACCTATTAGTTTTTGACTGAAATTGACAAACCGGAAGTGATACTTTACTTGAAGCCCATAACAGTTTTTCATGTAGAGCTGTATTAAAATATAATCTAAAAAATTTCAATTTTAGTATTTAGAACTTTTATATCAAGGAGAACAACATATTACATTTTGACTGAAATTGACAAACCGGAAGTGGTACTTTACTTGAAGCCCGTAACAGTTTTTCAGGAAGAACTGTATTAAAATATAATCAAAAATTTTTCAATTTTAGTATTTAGGACTTTTATATCAAGGGGAACAATATATTAGATTTTAACTGAAATTGACAAACCGGAAGTGATACTTTACTTGAAGTTCATAACAGTTTTTCATGAAGAACTATATTAAACTATAATCTAAAAATTTTCAATTTTAGTATTTAAGACTTTTATATCAAGGGGAACAACATATTATTTTTTGACTGAAATTGACAAACCGAAAGTGATACTTTACTTGAAGTTCATAACAGTTTTTCATGAAGAACTATATTAAACTATAATCTAAAAATTTTCAATTTTAGTATTTAAGACTTTTATATCAAGGGGAACAACATATTATATTTTGACTGAAATTGATAAACCGGAAGTGATACTTTACTTGAAGCCCATAACAGTTTTTATAAAGACCACTTTAACGGTTTGAAGTATGAATTTGGCTCAATTCCAGATATTAGCCTTCACATTCATAATGAAGAATCGGATCCAAGTCCAGAACCGAATCCGTAAACAAAATATCGAATCCGGATCCAAGTCCAGATTCGGATCCAAATTCAAATTAAATTTTCGGATATCCGTTTCAATATCCGAATGTATATCCAAGAATCCGGATATTTTGAAATCCGGGTTCTCGGATCCAAGATTTGTCGGATTCTCACAGCACTAGTGCAAACCATGCTGCCGGCGCCCATGAGTAGCACCGTAATAATTACAAATATTTCAAAATAAATTTATAATAGAACATGCATTCCGCTAGTACTTTAGCTACTGGTTTTAATATATTACTGTTTTAATATTCCCTCTGTCCAGTGTTAAAGTGCATTATGAACTTCTAAATACGTCACTCATAATTCGAATAAAATTATGAAATTTAAATTGTTGTAAATTGAATTACCACCTTAACCGTAGTTCCATTTAGCACTTACTGACTCATTTGCTATTCAAAAACAAGCTGTGCTGATAAATAGCGAGAACTCACTAACCTCATTATCATAATCTAAAAAGCATATCTGTTAGGTGTGTGCTGGTATGGGTAGCGCTATAATTAATGTCCACAAAGACATTTACAAAGCTACTCGACATTGTCTAATAGACAGAGTGATGGCTGTAAGATGTGCGGCTTCAAGATGCTTACAAGAAATGTTAAATCATGCACCGTTCCTCTACACAACAGAACTGGAAAGTTTGGCAACTTTGTGCTTCCGAGCTTTTGATGGATCTAACTACGAAGTCAGATGTTCAGTTGCGAAATTGTTGGGGGCGCTGATTGCTATAACACAACAAGCACAATCCAAAACAAATCAGTCAGGTAGATATTGTCGAAAATGGATAGATCAGTAACTTCTAAAAGTGTTTTATTCGGAAATCTTTCACTTTAAAATTCCGGTGCAATACCATTGTTACTTCCTTGGGGTAAACCAGAAGTTACTGGTAAAAACCAATCATACATCGTATGGCTATAAAGTTTTAGGACTTTTTTAATTCTGGGTTTATTTTAAAAAGTATACAAAAACATATTATATTATTTTTCTACATAATCCTCCGCCCTAGAAACGCATTTTTCCCAACAGATTGGGAGCTTTTTAATCCCTTCATCGTAGAAACTAGCAGGACTTTCACATTGGAGCACAAACTCTTCCACCGCACGGTCGTCGTCGAATCGATGGCCTCCCATCGCTTCTTTGAGGGGCCCAAGTCACATGGTGACAAGTCGGGATTGTAGCGTGGATGTTCCAACGTTTTGCAGCCAATTCTGTTCAATTTTTGCCTCGTTGTGTTTGCTGTGTAGGGCCTGGCGTTGTCATGAAGCAAAATGACATTTTTGACAGTTTGCGTTTTTCTTTTCCTTCGATAGGACAATTTTGCGGCATCCAGTATGTTGCAATAATATTGCGCATTAAATGTGCGTTGATTATTATGCGTTTATCAGTCTTCATGAGATTCCGAACCGCCTCGAAGTTGACTTCGGTAACGCGCATCCTATGGCGACAATCGTGGCTCTGATTCTCACTCTTCAGAGAACTCCTTATGCCAAACAAAGATACAGGTCCTTAAAAACGTGTTGTCCCCGCACTGGGCCTTCAACCTCCGCAAAATTTCGGTTGGACTTAAGCCTTCCTTGGCCAAAAACTTGATAATAATCCGTTGCTCCACGGAGACATGCCCTTCTTGTTCGCTCATGGTTTTCTTTAATAGTAAAGGGACCTAAGCGAATTGGGGTCATGTCTATCCCCTTCCTAAGAGCCGAGCTACCTGCGAATCAACTTTTTTTCTTTAAATATTCGGCGATAGTCAGTCGAGCTGTTTCTTTATCGATGTTCAATTGTTCTACAACCATCTGAATCGTAACACGTCGATCGAAAACCAACAGTTGTAGTTGTCGAACTGTTTCGATGTTTTCGGCATTTTTGATTGGGTCATCTTTGTTGTTATCTCGCTCATCGCTAAATCGCTCTTGCGAATCAAAAACGTTGGAACGTAACAATAAAACTTATCCAATAGCTATTTGTGTATTAAGAGCGCAAAATAGGACATTGTCGATTGAGAGGTTGTTGCCGCGCTCCTGCGTTTCGCGGCATTCTCTCGAAATCGACAATGTCCATTTGTGCTCGTAACACACACAAGATTTTTTCTACAGTCGCCACACTGGGGTCCTCCACCATAACAAAAAATAATAAAATGTACACTTTGTACTTACACTACTACTCAATTAATAAGGATTAATATAAAGAAAAAACGTCAATTTTAATTTATCGTTATTTCCCATTCTTCTTGACCTATTGCTTCAACCTAATCTAAACATTTTATACTTTCGTTTTTGTAAATAAATGCCCTATTTTATTTTCACAATAGTGCGGCATTTTTTTTTGTTATGTAATATACCGACAGAGCAGTTATGTCAGATTTATTTGTAAAGGTGGTAAACGTGTCACTATAGTGCCGTTAGTTCCTTGACTAAACGTTTCCATTAATAATATAGACAAGTGACATTTCTCACCATTGTATAGTTAGAAATTTAGACAGCGAGCGTTTTTTCTACTTTGTCGCGCTAGAGCGGCAAAGTGACATTTTGCGTTGACAAAAGAGAGCGCAAATGGCTACTTTCTATGTAGACTGTAGAAAAACATTTTTTGGACCATAGGAATTGATTGTGTTGGTTCTTTGCCCAAACGAACAAATTATTTGATCGGATACCGCTGTACTGTATTGAACCAATTGAGGGTGATGTTGAAGAAGATTAGTCGCAATAGTTCCAATCCATAGATGGTGCTGATATTTAACGCTACACAAAATCAGTCCTTAAACTTTATAGCCATATTAGTATAATTTAACGAGAAAAGATTTGACGATTGAAACATATTTTAGTGCAACAGACAAAGGGTTTGAAAGCCGTGTCGCTAGATGAAGCTCTGAGCGTGTTGATGTCCGGATTTTTGAGAGGCGGTGTTGGTTTCTTGAAAGGAACGGGCGAAATGATAAAAGGAAGCTCAAGTGTTAATAGAGAAGTTCGAGTAGGGGTTACCCATGTAAGGCTCCACAATTTGTCCGCTTCACTTCGATGTCTATCTTATTCTGATTTATTCCACAGGCTTATGTGATATTTGTACAAATTCTTGGTGGAGTGTGGCTGGAAAGAAATATCCGAACTTTTTTGACGCATGTTTTATATCTTGTTGCGAATCCAAAAGCAGCCTCATCGCATGTTGATGCTGTTTATTCTAGAAAATGCATCAATTTCATTTTGAGAAGTGTGTTAGGAAAAATGTTGAGTGAAAAAGCACAAGTTTCTGCGTGTAAAGAAATCGCACAGATTGTGATAAAAGAAATGAATTCAATAGGTTTGTACAGTACGCATCATTAATTTTAAAGTACTTCAAATATATACTTCAATTCGTTTTAGACTTTAACCCAGAAAACGCAAAAGACAGTAATCAAGAAACACTTTTTAGTCAGCATTTACTTGTTTGTGCTTTACAAGAAATTGGAAGTTTGATCTTAAGTCTTGGGACCACAGCGCACGATTTGATAACAGATCAGTCATTAAGTGAGTCGTTTCAAAATACACACATGGCAAAAAAACGGGACACATAAAAGTTTTTGTGACTTGTAACAAACGAAATATGGGTTTATTTAATATTTTTATGTTAAAATATGAACAACTGATCTGTGTGGCAAACGCATTATTTATCAAGAAAAAATAAAACTAAATCTGTGCAAAATTATGTTTTTAAAAATTTATTTATCGTTGGTTAATGAACCTTAGTGTCTAGTTTATTGTACTCTTAGTACTTATAGTACTGCGAATAAATTTGTTATAATTCAATCGGAAAATATAGCCTGAGCACTACTGAGCAGAAACTAGGTGAAGATGACATTATACGAGGGTGGATTGTGGATTGAAATGTTTCCGGAATCACTGAGATCGCCTTGGTTTTTCGAAAACAATCTTATGTCGTTGTTTTGTTTAACTCTTGTAACGGTGGCACCTGGAGTGGTGTCTGGGCCATCGTTGTACCGTCCTTTCAGCCGTCGGTAGTGTTGCTCTGGCGCCGTCGGCGGTGGTGGCTGAAAAGGAAGGTTGGGGTGCCGGGATAGCTAGTGGAGGAAGGAAAGACGGCAACGGAGATCAAGACCAGGTTGGATGCTATCCTTGGGAATGCTTCACCTTCGTTTTCCACGGTGAGTTTCTGGGTTTCGGAATTTAAGCGTGCCTGAAAACACACATGTGACGAACCACGTTCAGGTCATCCAAAATCGGCTACCACACCGGAAATTGAGGTTAAAGTCCATGATATAGTTCTGGAAGATCGCCGTGAAGAACGTGAGATTGAGGAAGCCATAGGGATCTCTTATGAACGTGTAATTCATATTTTACATAATGAGCTGGACATGAGCAAAAAGGGCGCCAGGTGGGTGCCGCATTTGCTTAGTTCGGAGCAAAAGCGCATTCGGGCACGAACTTCAGCCTAATTAATAAGAAAAATAAATTTGCCACTTTTGTTCATTCTTCTGTTTCAGGAAGTATTTTTTCTTTTCTAATCTTACTTTATATTTAACAAATAAACCCATATTTCGTTTGTTACAAGTCGATAAAAAAAATTAATTGTCCGTTTTTTGCCACGTATGGATATACAGGTACTGTTTTTTCAAACTTGTAATATTTGTTAGATTTAATCGAGGCTACGATAAGTGTGTTAGTGCACCCATGCTACGCAGCTCGGCTGGCAGCCGCTTGGTGCTTGCGATGCATTTGCGTCGCTGTTCCTAGTCAGATCACTCCGTTAATTGATCGATGCATCAGCGGAATTGAAGATCTACGCACATCTCCAGAAGCTATATCAGGGTACAGTTGCGCACTCGCAGCGGTTTTAGGGGGCGTCAAATTATCTCCTTTGGGTGTACCACACACAAAAGGCAAAATTATTTTCAATACAGCGGAAGAACTGTTGAGGAGTGCAAGCCAAAATAGTCGACTTTCTTTGAATCGGACCCAGGCAGGCTGGCTGCTTATTGGTGCCATCATGACCTTAGGTACAATTCGAATAATACACCACAAAGTTTGTTGACAAGTTCTACCATGTTTTAATTTGTACTTTTTCTTGAATTGTCATTTTGAAAGATATAGTTTGATGACTATAATACATTCCCTATATTCACTAATAAAAAACGCCATAATATGCTGTCAATCATTTTAACATGACAAATTATACATCGCTGGAAATGGGGTAGTTTCGCCTTTTTGATTTTTTTATTTGAAGCAAGTATTTTTAAATTTTCCATGTATTTTTTTTTATTTTGCACAATTTTTGTTTTTAAATGAGAAAAAAGTTACTGAAAATACCGGACATATCTATTCCCGCCACTGTGACGTTACCCTGCTGTTCGAAGTATGGCAAAGATATTTTGCGACGTCTTGCGGGGTAAGGGGAACTTGTTTGTTAGGTTTTGCTGTCAAGTTAGCACGTATTTTTACTTATTTATTTTTGTTTGAGCAAGTTTGTAACGACGTTTTGTATTACAGTTGGTAAATAGAAACAAGGTTATGTCCGCGGTGTCAGTATCACCATCAACTGTCACTTTGACATGTCACATCCCATCGCTGTAAAACAACGACACTAGCGACATTTGCGGCTTTAAGTATGTAAGCGTGACGTCACAGAGAAGAGCTCGATTTGAATCATGAAATATTTTAAATAACATTTTTGAAATATTTATATAATAAATGGCGAATTTTATTACAGTATGTATCTTATTATTAAATTTTAACATATGGTAACTACCCCATTGTCCAATATGGCGTCCATATAAAAATTAAAACTGTGACATCATAGCTCAAAATTCAACAGTGATAAAAAAATTTTAGCGTCACCATTTGAACCAAAATCCAATAGCTATTATTTCATATTTCCAAGTTATTAGCAAAAATAAAAAAAACAGTAAAATTTATATTTTCGCCTATATCTAGTGCCCTATGCACTTTTTCTCAAATAAGGAAACTACTAAAATCGTTCCCTAAAAGGGCAACTTTTATCTAATTTTACCGACTTCGTATCTTTTATAGTTCTCGTGCAGGGCGCGTTTTTTTAGAGACCTGTATATTAATTTTGTATTTTCTTCCTACCTAGTCGGTCGCTTACCGCCAAAAAGTTTTATGGTCGATTTCCGATATTAAAAGTTTGAGCATGCCTGAAATAGAAATTTCAATTGCTTTTCTACAAAAAAAAAATCTTTCTATTTTTTGTGTACATACATATAATTTATAAATAATAAAAGTTGTATTAGGATTTTTTCCGTTGTATTACCTCTTATTATTTGAACAACTATAGAAAATCTGAAAAACATGTTTTCGTCATAAGAATTATTTGTTGGGTGATCTCTCCTGCAACTTATAAATCTAAATATCGTGGAAGTGTCAACATAACTTTGGTGGATATTGAAATAAATATAGAGGATTTTCGTATTATGTTATGAATTTATAGGTGTTCCTGTGGTACGTGGTCTACTTCCTCGCATGTTGCTTTTGTGGCGTAATTCATTCCCACGCTCTACGAAAGAGTTAGATTCCGAAAAGGCCAGAGGAGATGCATTTACTTGGCAGGTTACACTAGAGGGCAGAGCGGGCGCCTTGTCGGCTATGCATAGTTTCCTGCAGAACTGCCCCGAACTTGTGAATGATGATATCATCAGAAGACTGCTTACTCCAGTTGAATCTGCACTTGCGATGCTTACAAAGTAAGAGCTCTTCATCTATCTTTTCAGAATTCAGATTATATCCCTGCTTACTGCGACAGGATTTTCCTTAAATCTATCAATTTTTTACTGTAATGGCCCATAAACCATAATCTAAATACAATAAATTTATGTAAAATAAGTAGTATTGCTAAACCATTAAAAAAAAACATGCTTCAAAATACAGGTGACACTGAAAAACGGGCCGCTCAAAATAACTTTTTTATTCATAATTATTTTTTAATTTTCTTGATATATTTGTAAACTAGACTTAGGGACTCACAAATTTGGCATAATCGTAGAATTTAACCGGAAGTGACATTAACTTAACATTTAAAAAGAAAAGTTGTTTTTTTATAAAATCGTGAAATCCGTCTCATTTAATAAATATAGTAATATAAAATAACATGAAATATGCGACTTTTCGTTCATAAATTTGCTAATAAACGTCCGTGGCTGTAAAATTCATGACGTCACGGTTTGTTGCTCACACAAAGACATTCCTCTCTCTCACACACACTCGCATTTACGGTCCACGTAGTTTCCGTTTGCTAACCTAAAATTGTGACAGGTGACAGCAGAGTTAAGAGTAAAGATATGTAAATAAAACATTTATTAAAATAAATATCTAAATTTGTATGAAATATGTTTTTAGTTAACAATATGTTGCTGTCATAAAATCAAACGGACAATTGATAACCCAAACAATCATAGTTCCAAACAAAACCGGTAGAGCTCTACTGCTGCATCCGCTGAACCATGACGTAGCCGTGACGTCAGCGTCCAAATATTTGAAATTAAAGACAACTTTTAAAATATCATATCTCTAATTCTATAGACTTTTAAGGTGTAAAACATACACCTATATATTTAATTTGACCTAAAAATAAATTAGAAAAATGTGAAATGACCCCATTGTTATTGAAAATAAAAATTTCTTGTGTAGGTCATGCCAGATATGTTACTAGAAAATAATAAATATTTATCTGTGACAAATTCTTTCTATTTATTTCCATAGCATATCAAACGTTTTGAAGAGTTACGGACAGCAACTGAAAGCACCAGCTGCAATGGTTCGGTTACGTCTATACGAAACACTACTTTTGCTACCTCCTCAATCATTTGAGAGCTCTTACACTCATCTATTGAGGATGCTGGTCGCAGAATTTACCCTCACGGAAAATCCTGCGAATACTACGACCTCAATGCTGCGGTCAGTTTGCCATGCAGATGATTCCGTTATTTTGGGAACATGGCTACAAGAAACAGATCACAGGACCATCGAAGATCAGGTTAGAAAATATATTACTGTTTTTACATGGGTTTGAATGTGTAAATAAAAGAGTGATTATACGAATCTCTTTCGTTTCAAATGGGGTCCTCCACCGTGTAACCAGTGGCGGCTTGTCAGGGTAGGCAGGTGAGGCAGTGCCTCACCAGAAAAGAAATAAAGCTGCAAGTAAAGTAGCATGTAAATTAAATTTTAACTTATTCCGTAATTGCTCGTCTTTATAAATATCAAAAGAATAATTTAAGCCACGACCATTACTAATATGTAATGCAGTTTACCTAATTTACACCCTATAAAGTGCTTCTCGAAATGAATAGTATAACTGCCTAATGTTTTTGATAAAGCATTCATTCCGGTAAGGAATATGTGCACTAGACAAAGAGCTGTTTGAGGCACTGCTTCAAATGCTAAATGCAATGAGTGCGTAAAGTATAAAAGATAGTCACTTTACCTTCCACGCGGCCCTATAGAGGCCGTTACCATACATGAATACAATCAAAGCGACGTCCTGATAAATTTTGTAAGTAGGTTCACGACATCTACTGCAAACAAGATTAAATAATATTAGCTGCATAGTGCATATTGCATTCGACAATAAACAAACATAACATAACTTGTCTTGTCTAGCATTTTTATTATAATAGACTCTGGTTTGCGACTGATACGTATTGCAGAAAGTATTTAATTCTTTTATTTTTTTCGTTGTTTTTATTGTTTACCCACGTAGTGTTTATGTATTTTGAATTTTAGTTGAAAACAAAAACAAATAATGGCTTCGATTTCGACTTTAAAAGAATTGAGTGACGATATAAGGAATTCTGAAGATATTGTTAATTTTTTAATTAACAAAAATCCATTTAATCAACTGTCTTATGAAGATAAACTATTTGTCAAAGAATTTCCTAAAATGTTCTGTGATCTGGCAATTTATTTTTGTACATGAAAGGGGAAAAACATACATATGCACATCCATTGAAAAAATGTAACTTTCAATTATAAGGCATTTGACCTTGAATGAAAAAAAATTTCGCCCGCGGCGCATTTTTTTTCTTAATACCTTGCCTCACCAAAGTTTTAGTGTACGAGCCGCCACTGCGTGTAACGTTTATTTATTTGGGCGAGGTGTAAAAATCAGAAATATTACGAACACTAAGAATATTATTATCCACTTAAACACTAAGATTATTTATTTAAACAATAACACGATATTTATTTCACTAACTATTTATGTTCATTACGCGTTTCCATATTCGACGCACAGTAGGTTGTCGACTGTTGTAGACTAGACTTACGCAGAACCGCTGCGCCTTTTATATGGCTCTGTCTTTATTCTAGAACGCGTACGTTCGGGAAATACGCATGTCTAATCCTGTTGCAAGTTCACGCGACGCACAGGTTTATTTACTCAGATAATATATTTAAGCAGTAAGCAACGCGGTTACCTTAGATGCCGCAAAAAAACATTAAATATAGAATATTTAATCAACAGACTATCATTCTTTATCTCTTGATGTTCATTTCGTTCCCGTATTATGTTAAAACTATCTGCAAAATTAGTTGTAATAGTTGCTTCATTCGTAAAATATTTAGTAATATATTAACATCCTTGCTTCCATATCCCAGATGGAGCCTAATCGAAGAACTGATGGTGAACATGTGAGTAAACTTCAGAACAACGGTACTGATTACTCCCTTGGTTTTTAATTCATTTTCATGATACTAGTTGTTTGATGTGTCTTCATTATTTATAAGCATGGCATTTTCAGTATAATTTCATTTTCATCATAGACAGCTACTTGGTTTTCGTTTTGTTTTAAGTTTGTAACATTGGTGTTATAGTATAGTGTTGTTACTATCAAATGTTCATTTCAGCTTCAGCCAAACAGTGCGGCCGGATCTGGAGCATTGGAACACGATCCCTGTTGTCTCTATCGTCGTGTACCGCCCGTAAGATTCTTTTCTTTAAAAATAAACTTTGTTTTTGTTGTTAGTTTAAAGGATAATTTTCAGAGTGAGATACTACCAGGTCCATTACCGCTAGGAGTCGCCGTAATCGATATGTCAGTGTGTTTGTTTGGACAAATATTCCCGAGAGTTGCAAATAAACATCGCCTGCAAATGTTAGATCATTTTGCAGAGTGCATAAAACATGCAAAGAGTTCACGCCAAGAAGCTGTGCAAATGAATGTATTTACAGCATTATTGAGCGGCTTAAAAGGTTTAACTGAAGCTAAAACTAGTTTTGGACAAGAAGATGTAAAGAAATCTGCAACTTCTTTAATAATTGTAAGTTTTTCTTTATTGCATTGCATGTAAATAATATTAGGATATTTATTATACTGGGTGTTATATTTTAGTGGACCCAGCAAATATCTCGCTTATTTATTAAGTTAGTAATTTCTTTCATATAACATGATTTATACAGCAACATGTAAGCTACTTGATGACGGATGTACATTCATGATACCACTTCCGGTTTATTAGTAATTAATATCAAATTTCAAATGAAACATACTATATTTTATTACAAATTTGAAAAGTACATCAAAAAATATAGTATGTTCCATTTGAAATTTCAAAGTTGATATTAATTACTAATAAACCGGAAGTGGTATCATGAATGTACATCCGTCATCAAGTAGCTTACATGTTGCTGTATAAATCATGTTATATGAAAGAAATTACTAACTCAATAAATAAGCGAGATATTTGCTGGGTCCATTAAAATATAACACCCTGTATAGGGTGTTTCCTTTAAAACAAGCGGTACTTTTTTGAGCGAATTAATGGCCTAGTTTACTCCGTATGACCTGAGTAGGCCAGACCTATATGTGACCCTATTCGGACAAAGTCAAAAAAAATTCGTGTTGTTTACACCGCATACTTTAGAGCGTAGGATAGGTGGAATATAGGCAGAATATACGTACTAGTTTGTTAAAAAAAGTATCTGTATTATCATATTTTCTTAAAACGTCAATTTGGTTACGATTTGTAACAAAAATGCAAACAAAAAATTGTCATCTCGTGTTGCATTCTTGGTTAATACAAAATGAAATAAATGAAGTTAGAAAAATTAAATTAAGGAGAAATTTTTTGACAAAAAGTGAACTCTGACAGTGTCAAAGGTTCTTACTCTTACTGTTAAACAAAACTGTCACAATATATCCTACATATGTATTTACGTTTGTTTGTTTTTCAGGGTGCTCTGACGTCGAGCAATCCGATTCTTCGTTGTGCAGCAGGAGAAGCGGTAGGTCGAATGGCTCAGGTGGTAGCTGATTCTAGATTTACTGCTGAATTGGCACAAACTAGTTTTGATAAATTAAAATCTGCTCGAGATGTTGCCAGTCGAACGGGACATTCGCTGGCATTAGGTTGCCTTCATAGATACGTTGGTGGTATGGGTTCGAGCCAACATTTGAATACAAGTGTTTCCATATTATTGGCGCTTGCACAGGATACTACTTCACCGGTGGTTCAAGTACGATATATTACATACTTCTTATTTGTGAATATGAGATGTATTTATTTTTTCCAGGTTTGGTCATTACATGCGCTTGCATTAATCTCAGATTCTGGGGGTCCCATGTTTCGTGGTTATGTTGAACCAACTTTATCTCTAGCTTTAAAATTATTGTTAAATGTTCCTCAATCCTACGTAGATGTTCATCAGTGTATAGGGAAAGTTCTATCAGCTCTCATAACTACAATTGGACCCGAATTACAAGGGAATACTACATCTATTTGCATGGCACGATCATCATTCTTGTGCGCATGTGCCATTATGCAAGATCATCAGGATCCTCTAGTTCAAGCTGAAGCTACAGGGTGTTTACAACAGTTGCATTTATTCGCTCCTAGACATGTAAATTTATCTTCATTAGTTCCTACACTTTGTGTAAGTACCTATATTTCATATTAGGTGGAGTGCGTACACGTAAGAACAAGCCGGCTACGTCATCACTTGGTTTTGTGCACCACGCCTCCAAGGGAAAGTTCAGCAGCGTGCATAATTTTCTCTTAATATTTTTTTGTTAAATAATTATTGTTAATTAAAATATAGGCACTGGACGATTGATGACGCAGTTGGCTTGTTCTACTCATTTTCACAATTATTATAGTTATTTAGTTAATCCATTGTAACGTTTTATTTTCGTTCTTCATAATTGTCCTAATCCCGTATCCTTCGTCCTTATCATTCTTCTTACTCCTTCACGTAAACAATTTTGCATTTTAGTTGCAATAATGAAATTCATGAAGTACATTGTTGATAACCATTTATAAACATACCTATTCCTCTTAATTATTTTAATATAAATATCGGGCTCCAGGGTGGACGCCAATTTTATAACTTGCAACCCCTGGGCGATGTTGAGATTTTTTACGCACCCTGGTTGTAGTGGTGTGCGGCCGCTAGCTTTTAAACAGAATAGGAGTGATTCGTATTTCGAACTAGAAGTATGATAAAAGGCGCCACGTTATTTTAAAACGTTTCGTAATTTTCGTTTAAAAATTACGTGGCGCCCAGATTGAAATACGTACCACTCCCATTCCACTGTTTAAAAGCTAGCGGCCGCACACCACTACAATCAGAGTGCGTAAAAAATCACAATCGCGGAAGCAGCAGTTGCGCGTTATACCATAAATTTATATTTTGTTACAGCGAACACTTTCTAGTAACCATTTACTCCTCCGTAAAGCTGCCATATCCTGTTTGCGGCAGTTGGCGCAGCGCGAAGCCAAAGAAGTTTGCGAACATGCAATGACTCTGGCAAGCGAAAGCCGCGATGCAAATACTGTCGAGGGATTACTTATCACAGAGACTGGTCTTCCAGGAGTTTTATTCAGTATGTTGGATACTGAAACAGATGCCAAATTAATTAAAGATATTCATGATACTCTTATCAGCATGTTACAAATGCTTGCTTCTGATAACTTATCACTGTGGTTGGGATTATGCAAAGATGTTCTCACTGTTGCAACAGGTATATTTTAGCATTTCATATTTCACGGTTGTAATGTAATGTGATTCTTTTGTTTTATAGATAGCACCACAGGAAACGAAGATAATGTGAGCTTATCAGCAGTAGACGGGGATGATAACGGTGATGATGAACCGGATGATGACCAAACTGAGTTCCACGCTGCGGAAGATACAACCACTCATCCCGCAGTGCAGCCCCGGTGGCCCACCAGAGTTTTTGCAGCTGAATGCGTCAGGAAAATTATCGCTGCTTGTGAACTGAATCGTGGAGCACATTTTGATTTAGTGCAAGCGAAAGAATTACAAATGATGAAGAGTAAAGGTAAAATAAATTAAACAACTAATACAAAAGTACTATTTGTACCATTTTTCTCAGGTGATTATTTAGTTTTACATTTGTCTGATCTCGTCCGTATGGCATTTATGGCGGCAACAAGTGATTCCGATCCACTGCGACTGGAAGGATTAAAAACTTTGCAGGAAGTAATAGAAAAATTCGCTCGAGTTCCTGAACCGGAATTTTCTGGACATTTGCTTTTGGAACAATATCAAGCACAAGTACGTTTTATTTATTTCACGCAGAAAAACGCCTCGTTAATTTAAAAAGGGCCAATGAAAGCAGAAGTCTTGCTTCTTTCACAGCACACTTTTTTTGAGTTCTCATATATATGAATGCGATGATGAATGTGGACGAGGCGAGTGTGTGACGGTCCATTTTAGACAACCTGGCCAACGGTCCAGTAATTTTTAATTGTTACACTTCATGGTTGAGGTAAATGACCTATTGTGACGTTATTCCGTCGAGGTTAAAACTGAATTATTCGGTTTAGCTGCTTTTTGGTAAAAACTCGTATATAGATATTAAAACTACATTTTTTTTTTAGATAAATAGAGGAAATCATATTGCTCACGTCCTATTAAATTACAAAAACGCCCGATCATACTCACGATATATCTGTAGGTCCCCACGCTCACTCAAAATCATGAAGCATAATTTAAAATATATTCATGATCACGTGGGTCACGTCGCGACCCGACAGAATTCACGACCCGCGCTCACCTCTAATTTCTAGTTATCCATGTCGCATACTTCATGTTTTTTACTTATCATGGTTGTTTATTTATTTAAATAAAGCCACGAACTGTGCTACAACTTTTTATATACTACATACGATATTTAATGTTTTGTTGTTTAACCCTGCATTGAATCACTTAGTTGAGAGAGCTTGTCATATTCAACTGGTGCCCTACCCCCCCCCTACCAACTCTGTATTTTACCCAGCCCTATTTCTCCCCCGGGCTAAGTAACTCTCAATCTGCTTGGGCTTACACATCTGGGCGTTTTAACATGTAATTGAACAAAAATGTGTGGTGAATGATGATTGTTGCGTGAGTAATTATTATTGTGGCCTGGATGCGGTATTTCGCTACCGAAAATCGGCCATATTAATATATTACTAAGAATGAGGAGTATTTGATATATGATTTACGGTTGAAAGAGAATGAGTCAGCTGAGCTCTTATTGTTTGCGGGTTTGTGCTAACCCATTAAGCGTGATTTTTATGTAAATGTATGTATTTCTCGCACTAATTGTTTATGTATAAAGGTGGGCGCTGCTTTAAGACCAGCATTTTCCCCGGAAACCTCGTCGTTGGTAACAGCAGCTGCTTGTCAAGTTTGTTCCACTTGGATCGGATCGAACGTTGCGCGCGATTTGAATGATCTTCGGCGAGTTCATCAACTACTAGTTTCTTCTTTAGGAAAATTGCAAATTAAAACAAATACAACGCAGTTATACAATGAAAGTTTAGCTACATTAGAAAAATTAGCTATACTGAAAGCTTGGGCGGAAGTTTACGTCGTTGCCATGATCGGAAACGGTTCTGCCCCGGGTAGTGTTACTAAACTGTCAACTACGACTAATAAAAATAACGACGACGATTTCGGGGACTTTGAATATCGCGGGGAGAGTTTATTGAATTTAGTTCAACCTGAATTAGTAAGTCTTTCAAAACACTGGTTAGCTGCTTTGAAAGACCACGCTTTGCTGTCCCTCCCCCCTGAATTTGCAAGCCAATTACCGCATGATGGTGGAGCATTCTACACGACAGACACGATGGAATCTTCTCGACCACATTATTCTGCTTCTTGGCCGCCAATTCTACACGCAGCGGCTTTGTGGCTCAATGCGGGAGGATTCAGTACGAATTCTGATAACGAAATTTCAAACGATAATTCCAATAACAACAATACTAACACTGATACTAATGCAGATAGATTCCACTTGTTGTTTGGAATATGTATGGAAGCTCTTTGCAGTATTAGGTCTAATGAGCCGGTTGAAAGTATTATAACTTGTCTTCAAGCTTTATATACATTGGTAGATTCTTCTTGGGCCCGAGAAATACTTATGGTTGATAGATCATTAAGTATTGAATTGTGTAATGTTTTACATCGCTTATTATTGACGCGAGATAATCAGTCAATCCATCTGCTTTGTATGGAGATTTTAAAACAAGTCATAAAAGCAGCCCAAGAAAAATTAGATTCTAACAAAAAAACTACAGACACATCTAAAATTACAGATGTGGATATGTTAGGAGAAGGTGGCGAAAATGGAGTGATTACTCCTGGAAAATCATTGGTATTCGCTGTTTTGGAAGTTTGTTTATGTTTATTAGTACGACAGCTTCCAGCATTAAGTCCATCCCCAAACGCAACTATCATAACAGCACTACGTTTATCACAATCTTTCGAAGAATCCGGCAGACTTATTGCTGTAGCATTATCCAGTATGGAATCTCTACATAAATTGTGCTCTCCGCAAGGTGCTGTTGCCATATTACCAACCATTTTGTACCTGACAACTGGAGTTATCAAAGAAATGGCAACCAAGAATATAAACGATACAACAGTTATGGCAAATAATATTTCTGTTCAATCTTCTTTGCATTGTTTGAAAGTGTTGGCGACTGACAAATACGGAAGAGATGAAAGATGTGGGGAGGCTTGGCAGAAATTACTTCAAAGTGCTTTAGCTAAAGTGATTGACCTCGCCAAAACAGGTAAGGAAGAAGATACATTAAAATTCAGGTTGAATCGTCATTTATGTTTATTTTTTAGGTTGTGAAGAAAATAAATTATTAGATGAAGTAACAATGATGTTAGCAATAGGTGTATTTGTCCTTCATGCCCCATCAGAAGTAGTCTCTGCTCCCAATTTACTCTACCCGTGTATTAACCATTTTCGACAATGTTTACAGAGTCCTAATACGATTGTAAGTATAATGAATTTATAGCCCTTAAATTATACTTAGTACGTTGTACTCAATTTTATGTATATTCAGTTTTCATTGATCCTATGCCACTTTCTACGATTTAATTCTACAATATAAACATTTGTGACTAGCTACATTTTCGTGTCAGTGGAGTCTTGTAGCTCAGTTAAGTAAAGTGTAACAAGAATACTATGTATTTCACTTACATCAACCGACGATGACCAAAATTTTATTGATCAACGCATATAGATAAAAACATCTGCGTAACCAGACACATAAACCTGTCAATGCATATCTGCTTGACTAGGCTACGTAGAGACATCAAATTTCACCCCAAGATAAAAAATATATTAAAATTCCACGCCAAAAAAATATGTTCGAAATAAATTAAGAAAGTGTGAAAAGATAATGTGAGCCACATATGTACTGTTAACTCTACGTTAATTTCAAAAACTGGACCGATAGGGCCAAGAGTAATTTCTGACATATCTACAATGATGTTTAAATGTAGTGGTAATCCACCCCCCATCATAAACATGACACAAAATTGTATTCTCCATAGAGAGATACATTAGCGGCTAAAGTGGAAAATGTGAGCCATTGGATAGGATGGCCATAGCTCAGTTGGTAGAACGTTACTCCGGTAAAGTAATGGTCCATGGTTCAAATCCATGTGGCTTACATTATCTTTTCACACTTTCTTAATTTATTTTGAACATATAGACTGTTAACTTTACGTTAATTGCGTTGAATTTAAATTTTGATAATCACTATAATAATGTGTATAAAAAACATTAGTTTGGGGCCCCCCTGTTGATGGCGCCGCAAGCAATTGCCCATTTTGGATAACGCGCCACTGCATCAAATAGTATATTTAAAATAATATCTATTATAATAAAAAAAATAAAGGGAGGGGCGTATTCCCGAACTGTCACAATAAACAAATGAAACACTGTTAAGTATATGTACTAAGTATAATTTTGGTGTCTACTTATTAAGAGACGGTTTACCATAATTATAATTATTATTTAAGGTACGAATGAAATGTGTGCAAACTCTTCGATCAGTATTTGCTCATAGCGACCGAAGTGTTGCTACTCCATACATTCGGGCATTAGCCCCACGCCTTGTGGAATCATTATATTCAGACTCGGCGAAACATGTCATTAACGAACAAGAATTGTCCGTAACGATTGAAACGATAACAACCGTGGAGTCGCTGATTTCCTTGGCCGATCCTAAACATCGTAAGTCATTTTTGTTTTTATATATATTTTTAGAGTATTGTTCGCCGAATATTAAATATATATGCGTATGTTTGCTATCCAGGAGAATCTATGACAGGTAATTTAAAGATAGTAAATAAGCTACTGTGCATGTTTTAAAATAAATGAGAAGTTTACTTGAAGTAATTTAAACTTTTAGGGATACAAATGTTAACTCTTCTTGTTCCAATTTTGATAAGTTATTTATTGGAAGGACACGCATTACGATCAGCTAATAAACATGCTCTAGCGTTACATGATGTCAGTTTGCATTGGCTTATTAAAATTGGACCTAAATATCCACAGGTAAAAGCTTTATGATTGCAGCTGCCATATTTAAATAATTTGCATTCTCATTATAGGAATTCAAGACTTTGATGAGTCAATCAACCGACCTGCGTACACGATTAGAAAACGCTGTTCGAAATAACCAGCATAATCAACAACGTAATAAAATAGAATCAAATGTTAGTAAACCTGTCCCTATCCAACAACCTTCCATTAAACTGACAACAGACTTTAGCAATTTTTCTTAAAGTGTTGATTTGAGATAAAATAATTTACGTAGGTTACACTCATTGCACTTTTTTAATAAGAAGCACAGTAATAATTTATTGGTTTTAATAATTTGATTTTAATAAGACAATCTTTGAAATAGACATTTGCAATAATCTTAAATTAGGTGTGATATGTTGTTAATAATTTTTTTGATATTTTAATTTTAAATATATTGGACCATATCTATTAATAAATTAAGTCTATTTAAATTATAGCCGTATAAAGCAATTTAGTAAATACATTTTAATGGATTGTATGGGAGATTATAATTCCAAATATAATCTACTTGTTTTAAAATTGAAAAGCATAACATTGTGATTTTTCTTATTATGCTGTTAATTTTTACTTATTTATATTTTATTTAAAACATATAAAAATAACGAATTATTTAAAATTATGTTGCACTTAATTTTTTTTAATTTTTAAAATTGATATGTATTTTATGGATAAGTGTAAATAGATCAAATTGGGCCTACAAGAACTAGTAGAATTTTGTAAGCGCAAAATTTTACATTTTTTTTATTTATTACAATGATATGTAAATAAGTCAATTAAATATTTATTTATTAGAAACTGTGCAGAATTTAAGTAACGATAAAATGTCAAGTAGAAATTTATAATGACTTATTTGTTACATTATATCTTAACCTTATTCATTTCAACTTCAATAAGATTGATGTGTAATAAAAGTATAAGAAATTAATAAATGTAACTATTTAATTATTTTGAGCTTTTCTTTTTAATTATGTGACTTTCATTTATAAAATAAAAATAGAAAGAAAATTGCAACACTAAAATTAGCACTAAACTATGTTCAATACTAAAATTAACTTTTGAAATACAAGTTCAATATGTCAAATTTATTTCAACACTGCAAGTTTTAAATAACCTGTGCATGACAGAATTTATAACAATGTTGTGAGTGATTATTTTCACAGAAAGAGTTTGGCTATGATATTATACAAACCGGTTAGTATATAGAAAAAAGAAGAGAAAAAAAGATAAGTACACTATTATTGTTTGATATATTATTATTAGTTTATAGTACGGATTTCATTCATAACTTGATTGTATCTAGAAATAACTATGATTACATTCATTATTTATTTAAATGTTAAGAAAATTGAAATATTAATTCTTAGTTACATATTATTTTTTGCATTTTTCAGGGCGTTGTTAATATTATGTTATTTGAAACATGAGGATTCATGAAATTATGTTTTTATTTTCAATAGTCGAAGATTTGTGTACAAGGTGTTAAAAACGGGAAAAAAATCGTGGGTTTATAGTACTGTCCAAAATGAGTAAACAAAAGCTTATTCAACATAAATCCGATCTCAACTCGAGAAAAACGAAAAAAAGAAAAACTGACAAAGGTAGTGACCGAACAAAATTTTCTCTATGTCAGTGAACAAACTATAAAAAAAAACAATAAAATTTTATTTGAAACATTTATCTCAATTGCTAATAGTTACGAAGTGTTTTTGAAAATTAAATACTGGCCAAGGTCGCCACAACATTGAACGCAGTACAATTATTTGATTTAAAAAGAAAACAAGAGCACATTTACGATGACCTTTGAAAAGTAAATAAAAAATCTCATTTAACTCTTATAGTTTTCGAGATAACAGGTAAACCCTATAAAAACTCTTTTTTCACTGCCTTATATCTCGGACCTATGTTGATAAAGCCTTTTTTACTCATTTAAAAATGTTCACCCTTTTTAACAACCTGTATAGTAACGTATACTTTGTTCAACAAGAGAACGTACCCGATCACGAACCAAATTTGTATTATTTCATTCTTACTATTATTATATTCCTTATTTCTATTTTATTTACTGTACTTATATAAATCTAAAAATAATAACAGTACAATTCTGGTATGTCATTCGGCAAAATTTTATAGTTGTCTGTGCGAGACAGGTATGTTCTCTCGTTGGTTTTTTTTATTTAAGAACCATAGAACTCAGGAGATAAACATGGGAAAGCAATTTTTTGCAGACTGTTGCCCCGTTTTAACTGACAACAATATATATATATATATATATATATATATATATATATATATATATATATATATATATATATATATATATATATATATATATATATATACTGGCTTAAACACCCCCCAAGGGGTTGCGCCGCTTCTTAGGAAGCTCTCTAGATCCTTTTCTGGGGTGGATCAGTCCCCATTTTCCTCTCACTCAAACTTTTTCGCTTATGCTTCTCCATATATTTCTATCTCTTGTTTTCTCCTGCCATTTCTTTACTCCTGCATTTTTTAAGTCCTCTTCTACTTCTTGCAGCCATTTGGATCTGGGTCTGCCTCGTCTTCTTCTTCCTCCTGGCATCCCCTGTGTTATTGATTTTATTGTATCTTTTTCATCTGCTCTCCATATATGTCCTAGCCATTTGATTCTCTGTTGCTTTATTTTCTTCACTATGTCTTCTTCTAGTATTTGTTCGATTTCATGATTCATTCTTAGTCTAAATTCGTTTTCTGCGATTTTTACTGGTCCTAATATTTCTCTCATTATTTTCCTTTCTGCTATTCTTAAGTCTTCTTCATCTTTTTTTGTCATTGTCATTGTTTCGGCTGAGTTTTTTTTATTTAAGAACCATAGAACTCAGGAGATAAACATGGGAAAGCAATTTTTTGCAGACTGTTGCTTCCCCGTTTTAACTGACAACAATAGAAAAATAAAAAAATTCTGCATTAAAATAAACCTAATACATGTAAATTATGATATTTCATATTAAATATCAATAGCCATAGCATTTTTGAACGAAAAAGTAAACAAATGCTTCACATTTTTATCTGTCATAAGTTATTTTTTGTTTTTTAATAGATTAAAAATTGCTTGACAAAAATTAAATTAATAAAATACATACATATACTGTATTTTGTTACTAGGATACAAGGCCCCATACGAAAGGGGAGCTAGTGAATAAAAAATATTTCATTTTATAAGTCTAAAGTAATATTTACAGTGATATAGGATTTAAACTAAACACAAACAAATATAATGATACTGTGCAGGTGCAGATGACAGATTAAAATTTTTAAAATTTGAATCCCTTATTAAATAAATTATATATCTTGCTTACGTAAAATATACAAAGTAGTATGCGTTTCAAACTATAAATATCTTTGGATTATCATTGTTTGTATGTACTCAGCCAAATAAAAATCTCTGTATGGTTTTTATATCGGGCAGTGATAAAAGAAGTGCTCAAGATTTTCATTTGCGCGTAAATTGCAAATGGAGCAAATTTGATTAGTATCCCAATATGGAATTGAGAATATTTTATTATTCGATAGTCTGAGATTAGCTATTAATCTAGTTTTTGTGATAAAGATTTTTTCTAGGTACTTTTCTGTTATAGGGACCTTGTTGCATCGTTCTACATCTAGATTTATCAAGGTAATATTAAAGTTTTAATATTTAATTTTTGATTTAGTTAAATTGTTGTTAAACTCAGTTATATTCAGTCATGTTAGCTTTTAATGGGATCAGGCGGTGGTGATATAGCGTAACTATGGCGCCACACTAGCCATGTACTTTCTAGAACTATGTAATAAAATTTGTAGATGTAGGGGGCGCTAGCACAGAAGACTCATCATAGAAAACACAAACTAACGTATTGACTCATAATCGGAGAATCCGGTATTAAAAATTATTATTTAGCTTCTTCTTTAAAAAAATTGCGTTCTTGTATTAGCAAAAGTGTAAGTAATCTTTATAGTTTACCAAAAGATGAAAGAAGAAAAGTATAATAAAATTTAAGTCCAAATACAAAACAAGTATTTGTTATATTTTAGTGGACCCAGCAAATATCTCATTTATTAAGTTAGTAATTTCTTTCATATAACATGATTTATACAGCAACATGTAAGCTACTTGATAACGGATGAACATTCATGATACCATGCCCGGTTTATTAGTAATTAATATCAACTTGGAAATTTCAAATGGAACATACTATATTTTTTACAAATTTGAAAAGTACATCAAATTTGCTTTACAATCATGTAAAATAATCCATATGTTACATTATTAAAAAGTAAAATGGCGGGCACTTTTTTATACACCATGTCGAAAAGAGAATAGTGAGCCATGACACATTTTTGATGTATATTTTTAATGATTTGTTTAATAAGTATTGTGCCTGTATAAAAATATTAGAATACGTCTCTGTTATTTTGTGTATCCGTTTAAATTAGAGATAATCCTTTGGTAATTGATTATAAACTCTACCTAAAAGCCAGTACACTATTTCTTTAACCAGGGTATAACAGAAATTTGCCCCATTTGTTTTATTTCTATTGAATTTTTTTTTTAAAATGAGTAATACAGATTATTTAGGAGCCACAAATTGTGTCCTAAATTTAACTGGGTTAACTATATTACAATTTTTCAAGTGCTGTGAATTCAAGTATTTTTTATCTTGATTCAGGAAAAAAAAATTAAGATTGAAGTATTAAAATAAAGTATTTTAACAATTAAGAAAAAATTCAGGTTTCTTCTACTTTACGGTACATCCGTTATTTGTAGAAAAATCTTTGGATAGAGAATGGGCAAAAAGCAAAAAGAAGCCCAGGTAGAAAATTAAGTAATATATACTTGAACATAGTTGGCCTTTATTTTGAAATGTTAGAAATACTTCCAGGTATAAAATGTTTCTGTAGAAAATTTCATGAAAACCGTTATTGCAAGTAATAATTGTAATCGGTAGGGGGTCAATAATTGGGAATAAGAAAAGAGGGCGTATTTTATTAACCCCAATAACACTTATGAACCTATATTTTCACAATAGAAAAATATATTTAATATTCAATGAACAAATTTAATTTCTTTGGTAAAAATCAGTCGCAATCAATAATTATTTCGAATTGTTTATCATATAATAATAAAAATAATAATTTATACTAATTATATTGTTGAGTTATCGTGAAGGAATTATTAGATAAGGAATGTAACTTGTCCTTTTCTTCAAAAAATGTTTATTTTATACAAAATGTACATTTAAGACAACAAAATTTTCGAAAATAAAGTTTGCGACAAACAATTATTCCGACAGGAAGTTTTCCGACACGATGTTTTCGATAACAAAATTTCTGAAATTATTTTTAATTAGATTAAATTGAGAAAAAAAAATGTAGGCACCCACGTGATGGGGTCATCGCAGAGTGAACAGAAAATTATGCCCGAAAAAAATGTACAATTTAGGTTCACAACCTTTAAAAAAATTAAAAATTTAAACTTATGCAGGGTGTATCAAGACAAATACAAAAATAATAAAAACGTAATTATTTCGCGTAACAAATGGCATATGAATATATGTCCTATTATGGAATTAAAAGGGATCAAAGTTGTATAATATGTCTATGTTCATTTGTTTCAAATGGCAAAAATACACCAATTATTGAATTTATGATGGTAAAACAAATGCAAAGTAAAATTATATTTATATTATATATGGGGTCTCGTGGCCGTGTGCCGGAGTGTCTGGTCGTGAATCTGGGGACCCAGGTTCGATCCCGACCGACGCCAAAAATTACATCGCATATTAATGGCACAAAATTGACCCCTGTGGCGCACTCTCCACGCCAGCAATGAGTGCCCGTGAGGTGACGCCTGGTAAGCGCCCGCACGGTACAAATATTCCAACATTACCGATATCTGTGTATGAAGCAGATTGGCACACCCAGCAATGGGTAATATGCCGTGATGAAATATTTATTTATTTATTTATATTTTTTATTTCCATTGCCAATTTTAGTTATTAAAATATCATTCAGACCAATAAATATTAATATTTTTACATGAACGTCAGAGTACGCAATGACATATTCAAAACGAAATTTGAAAAATGTTTATTTACTCAATAAATTAAAAATTCGAATGAAAATGAAGACAATAAACAAACAGTTGATATAATGAACTGATAATTTCATTTGTTTCATTTTTTTAAACCCATCAATTTAATAATTGTTTTATTTTTTGTTAGTGATATTTTGTTTGTTGATCTGTCAAACAAACAGTAATAACCCCCCTATAGTTTTATAGCTCTTTGAAATATACTGTAAATTGCGAATTTTATTTCGCGTTACTTCATAAAATAAAATATAATTGTGATTGATATTAGTCACATATTATTTTGTATTTACAACTTTCGTCTAAAATTAATAGGTAACTAAAGTAAAATAAGAAAATATACATTGTATTTTCTATATAACAGATTTCACGTAGACACCTGATAAATAAGTAATAAATTAATTAAAATCTCGTTATATTAACATACATTATAATAAATTACTATTTTGTTTATTCGAAATTTTTTGCGTTGTATTTTTGATTTTACTCTGGAAATTTTCTGATTTTCAAATGTTATAAAATGCTTGAAGGACATCGCATAAAATGCTACTCCGTTGTTTGTATTAAATTTCCTAAATATTTTTAGTTACATTCGCCCACCATTACTGAAATAAATTTATTATTACTTATTTGGCGCCACATATTTAATTTTTTTTTGTTCTGAAAAGAAAACTGCACAATTTGAATGCATGAAATTTTATACTTGTATAAGATTTATAAATATTGATGTAATTTCTTGCTCACTATGGCCGGAATTGAACATAATGTAGATGTAATCCATAAACTTCTTCGATATACAGGTGACACTGAAAAACGGGCCACTCAAAATAACTTTTTTATTTATAATTATTTCTTAATTCTCTTTCCATATTTGTAAACTAGGTTTAGGGGCTCACAAATGGTATTTGGAATGATGGTAGCGCTTCCGGTTTAACCGGAAATGGCATTTTTATGTTTTTAATTTCTTCACAATTTTAAAAAGAAATTTCAAAATTTCTGTTACTTCGTAGCAATAGCCCCTGGCATTTGTTTTCTTTTTTCTGGTTTTCAGAAATTATTTATAAACATTAATCTGACTTAAGGAAAATAAATCTCGTATTCTTCGATAACTATTTCCTTCTTAATAATTCTTTATAATAAAGACACCTTCTTTCAAATAAACATTCATTATTTAATTTAGTTTTTACAAAAAAAAATGGCAGAATATTAATATTGTTTTCTATAATTAGTGATGCCGTGGGATCTCGCGTTTTCGAGATCTCGTCTCGAAAATCGAGAAATTTCGAGACGAGACTGTCATAAGTCTCGTCTCGAAAAATCGAGACGAGACGAGAGTAATGCCCTCGAGATTTGCCCGAGACGAGAGTAGGTATTCGAGATCTCGATTGCACGATTTTTTTTAATATGTATATAATTAAAGATATACAATAAGAAAAATAAATATCAATACAAATATTTTAATTGCCTGTTTATTATTTATTTATTCATTTTAAATTTATAGGGTTTTAGTATAAAGAATAGGAACAAAAGTGTTCCCTGTGGTGTACTCTCCACGCTAGTATTAAATGCCCTTGCTGCGAGTAATATTTGTTCAGTATTTTTTTACTTACCTGATAAATGCCAGACTTAGTAAAAATAAAGTTTTAATCAGTAGTAACTACTTACTCCTTTATTACGTCGAAGTTGATGCTAATTTATTTTCCTAATAGATGAAAGTATAGAAAATTTATAAGATGTAAAGGTAATATTTTATGAGTTTATTTTATATGTATTTATATACAAATAATAGATAATTACAGCGTCACTGCTTGCTACGTTCAACAATACAAACACGCTCTGACCAGCCAACTTATGGAACACCTTACAGCTAATTATAAATTCGAGAAATTCGAGACTCTCGAGTCGAGATCGAGAATAGAGGATGAAAAATATGTCGAGACGAGACGAAAACAAATCTCGTCTCGAATTTTCGAGACGAGACGAGAGTGAACTGTTTCTCGCCGTTTCTCGTCTCGCGGCATCACTATCTACAATGCCATATCATAAGTCAGGGCTATTACTACTAACGGAAAAAACCAAAAACATAAAAAATGCAAAAACAGTTTTGTATATAAGTTTTAATTTTGCATAACTTTGTACTCGACAATTTTTGCCGTAAAATAAACAGGGGGCAGAAAATTGTATGGAATAATTGAATATTCTACTTTGGTAATATATATTTAATATTACTAAATTATGAGAGTTATAATATGTATTATAATAACTTATACAGTGAGTTAAAACAAAATCTAACTCGGAGTAGGCTATGAACAGAGAAACGTATGTCTGATCATTATTCAATTCAAAAGTCAAGTTGTCAAAATTGAATTAAAGATGTCTGATCAAGGTTATCTGTATCATGAACGAATTAACAAATTGGCATACATTTATCTCTTTCCTTTGCAAAGGCTATAAGCTTGTACGATAATAATGGATATAACACGTTTGTCTTTCAAAAATTCATATTGCTTCGACTAAGTTAAGACCTTCCACTTTAAAACGATGCTCGTTGTTGATAATACTTTCGCTGTAACGTAAGTTTATTTATTAATTCAGATACATTACCTTGATTCATAGCCATACGAATAACGTTATTTTCTATTAGTGTCACTGACATTGTGTCAGTATCTTATTTTTCACATATTTGGTTTTACATTTGCTAATAAACTTACCAGTGGACTTATTTTTGTATTTTGAATGCTTTTATTGTAACATATATTTTTATAATAATAAAATAACAGTATCTTATGTACCCTCATGAAAACTAAGCCAACGACACTACTGAATTTGTCAGAATGGGCGGAGCAAAAATCTGAATTCATACAATTCGTAGATAACCTTGATCGGTCATCTTTCAAAAATTTTTCTGTACTGTATAAACAATAAAAATTATAAAGATGCAGTAATTTAGGGTCCGTGAAGTTGGCACGTCATTGGAAGCACAAATATTCTTTTTTATATTAGTAATTAATGCTTCGTTAGTGCTCTTTTGTGCTTCAAAAAAATTTAAAATTAATTGAACGGTTTACGAAATAATTAACATTATATGATGACGTGCCAAGTTCACACTTAGCACGTCATTAATAAAATTTCAAATTGCTTATTACTTCGTTTATTAGTGCTTCGTTAGTGCTCTTTTGTGCTTCAAAAATTTTTGAAATTAATTGAACGGTTCACGAAATAATTAACATTATATGATGACGTGCCAACTTCACACTTAGCACGTCATTAATAAATTTTCAAATTACTTATTACATCTTTTGTTAGTGCTTCGTTAGTGCTCTTTTGTGCTTCAAAAATTTTTGAAATTAATTGAACGGTTCACGAAATAATTAACATTATATGAAGACGAGCCAACTTCACACGTAGCACGTCATTAATAAAATTTCAAATTACTTATTATATCTTTTGTTAGTGCTTCGTTAGTGCTCTTTTGTGCTTCAAAAATTTTTGAAATTAATTGAACGGTTCACGAAATAATTAACATTATATGATGACGTGCCAAGTTCACACTTAGCACGTCATTAATAAAATTTCAAATTACTTATTACATCTATTGTTAGTGCTTCGTTAGTGCTCTTTTGTGCTTCAAAATTTTTTGAAATTAATTGAACGGTTCACGAAATAATTAACATTATATGATGCCAACTTCACCCTTAGCACGTCATTAATAAAATAAGGAAGGTACAGAGACCATAGTCAAAATCGCAGTGATATTTGAATAAAAAGATCTGATGTGGCCAGCATATTACTTTCCGTTAATTCTTTGTATTATGTACAAATTCCATACATATATTTTCTTGCAAAAGATTCTATTTCCAGTAAAATTATTTCATAAACGAACTATGTAAATTGCATTTGGCCCTGACATCTTCTTCTTTAGTTTTTCCCATTCGTCAGGGATCGTTATTCTTGATTTTCTTCAACTCATTTCTCTATTTTGCTTATCGTACTCATTCAATTCCTTTTCTCTCAAGTCTTCCGCAATACAGTCCTTCCATCTTCTCTTTGGTCTTTCTCTGTTTCTTCCATCTTTTACTACTAAGCTGTTCATTCATCTTCCAATATATTATTCATCTCTTCTCATGACATGTTCAAACCAATATAATCGCCTCTCCTGTATCTTTCTAGAAACTTCTATCACTCGAGCCATTTCTCTTATCCTCTCATTCTTTATCCTATTTTTCGGTGCCTTCCCCAACATCAATCTTAACATACTCATCTCTCTGTCATATTCATTTTCTTTTCATTGACACTAACATCTGTCAATTAGAATTTTCTTAATATAGTAGTTGTTTCCATAATTATAGCATGGCTGGTTGATTTATGAAATTTAATTTCATTAACTCTATATCCATTGAATATAGTGAAAATTATAACGCAGAAGACGCACGTCATCAACCTGAAAAAAACCTTATAAAATGAAATATAACTTTGAAAATATAAAAATATATTTATTTTTAAAATAAGAAGAAAAAAAGTTCTAGTATTAAGTAATGTATATATTAATGATATTTACAATTATTTCTGTCAATCGTTATTCCATTTACGGAATATAAAATTATTTGAAATAATTGTAGTTTATTTTCGTACCATACGTTGACTCTATTGAGAATGACCATGTTTTGTCAAACAATTTTATATTCCGTAAAAGGAAAAAGGATTGACTTAGAGATAATTATAAAGTCATTAATATATACGTTTCTTTATTACTAGTATATTCTTTCTTCTTTGTTAAAAAAATAATAACAACTAATAATTTCTACAAGTTATATTTCATTTTATAAGGTTTTTCTCCGGTTGATGACGTGTGTCTTCTGCCTAATCATTTTCACTATATGAAGTATAAAATGCACAAAATTCGTAGATTCTAGAATATTCTTCAATATTATAACAACATTAAATGTCAGAAAACGATTTTAACAGTGTTTTTCCAAAAAACAAAACTGTTAAAATCTTCAAATGAGGGTACTTCAGGTTGACCAATAATTGTAACCAAAATCCAATAAGAAAAGGAATACGAAAGAATTATAATTTTTAGAATTGTAGTGTTGAAGTTATTGTCTATGAAAAAATCGTCACACACATACACAAACACACACACACACACACACACACACACACACACATACACATACACACACATACATCATCGTAAAAATGGTAAAATCGTATTCTAGGGACCCTAAAACGTGCTTATTGTCTAAAAACTCATCATCGAATTTTTTGACCCAAGATAATATCTTCCTTACCTAAAATGACGGTAAAAGCGCCTTTTCCGTCTGTAGAATCTATTATATTATTGCATTGCCTAATTTCCGTTCATGGATTACACTGAAAAACAAGAAATTTGGCATTGCTGGTTTAATAATTGTACTAAGTAACTAATACTTGTGGATAAATAGATTTTTACTTACAATACAAAGTATTACAAGAATGACTAAAAATGTGCTTATGTAGCAAAGCCCAAAATATTGAACAATATTATTAATATATGCAAGAAATAAATTGAAATAAATATTAAGAGAGGTATATCGCATATCCAGATTTTAGTAAATAAGCACGTTTTAAGATCCCTATAATCCGATAATAACATTTTTACGATGATGTCTGTCTGTGTGTGTGTGTGTGTGTGTGTGTGTTATTAAATTACATCCATTAATGATAAGTATTTTTAACAAATGAATATGGTAAATACTAAGAAATTTGGTATGGTCGTAAAGAGAATAAAATATACAATCTAAATTTATGAAAAACTAGTATAGGTTGTATTTAAATTAACAAAGTTGATATCACTTCCGGTTATACCGAAAGTCCCAGAATTACACTTTTCATATAAAATAATCGCAGATATTGTATTCAATAAATTATGTCCTATAATCAAACAAGAGTTATTATGGAGTTGAGGAAATTTTAAATAGAAAGTACGTCTTGGTGAAATGTCCAACAACGTCGGAATTTTTTACAATTTTCATTACAAGTTGTTTAAAGTAAAATTTTGACAATAAACTGTAGTTTTAATTCAAAAGTTACTAAAAATAGTAAAAAATGGTTTTAGTGTAAACCAGTGATACCAAAAATGTGTTAAAAGTTTGAAATATTTCTGCTGTAAATAGAACGCTTTAGAGTGTAGAAAGGTGCAGGATTAAGTAAGTAAGTAAGTAAGTAGAGTGTAAAATCCATTGTAATATTAATAAACGTACATAATTTAATGTATTTGATATAAATTTTGAATCGTATGTTTTGTTGTCCAAATCGTATTCGTTAATATTAATAAATAAAATTAATTATTAATACAAATATGGTATGACTTTTCAATAATAACTCTTGTTTTCCGAAAGTACATTGATTACAAAAATTAGAAAATTTCGTGTTATTTATAGAACTTCAACCTCTTGTATTCTGGCAACTCAAAATGACCTCAGGAATAAGCTGTTAAAGTTTGTTACACTAGTCCTGAAACACCCTGTATATATACAGGATGTAAATGGAACTAGGGAACACGATTTTTCTCGGAAGTTATAAGAGATACAAAAAAATCTTTCAATTAAAATTATTAGTGTTTCTAGTAAGCTACATAAATTAATGTACATCAGAAAAAAATATTTTAATTTTCGGAGATATACCTATTTTGACTTTTTTTAAATGGTACGCCCTGTATATTTTTATACCATTTAGTAGGAAATAATTTTTGCTTTAAAAAAATTTCATAAGTTATACCTTCTAAACTTAATAGTATTCGAGATATTGAAGAAAATATTAAAATAATTTTACTGGAAATTAAAGCTGGCTATGGAAACAAACTATTTATCAAAAATTTTCAAATGCCTGAATTGGAACAAGAAGACCCATAATGTGGCCTGCAAGGTCTCCCGATCTATCGCCCTTAGATTTCTTTCTGCGGGGTGCCATCAGAAACAAAGTTTATGTTACGCACGTTACTACACTTGAAGAATAAAAACATAGAATAAGACAAGCTGTTAAATAATAAAATTAATAATACTGTAAATCAACATTTGTTAAAAAGGCTCAATTTTTGTATACAAGAAAACGGTGAAAATTTTGAACAATTTTTATAGTGTTACCAGTAAGACAATAATTTGATGTACATTTGTAAATTAAAATGTTTCGTAACTCAATAATTTTGTTTTCATAGCCAGCTTTAATTTCGAGTAAAACTATTTTAATATTTTCTTCAATATCTCGAATTCTATTAAGTTTAGAAGGTATAACTTTAAAAACGTTTTTAAAGCAAAAATTATTTCCTATTAAATAGTATAAAAATATATAGGGTGTACCATTTAAAAAAAAAGTCAAAAATACGGATATCTGCGAAAAAATTTTTTTTTTTTATTTAGATTAATTAGCTTGCTAGAAACATTAAAAATTTTATTTGAAAGATTTTTTTGTATCTCTAATAACTTCCGAGAAAAATCGCGTTCCCTAGTTCCGTTTACTCCCTGTATATACATATATATATATATATATATATATATAGTGTGTTTACGGTCTTTTTTTTTAATGGGTGATACTATTTTTTTAGTTTTTATTTTTATGGAATTAAAACATAACGATAAGCGCTTTTATAACAGATGTTCAAAGTTATCACCCTGTTGCTGTATGCAAAGGTCTTGCTCATCATATCCATGAATTAACGTACGTTGCAAGGCCCATGCCTTGTCGAATTTCCGCCGCTGCTGCTTCCACCCGGTTACGAAGGTCTTCAGGGTCGATAATTTCGGTGGTGTATACCATGTTTTTCATATGCCCCTACAAATAAAAGTCCAATGGTGTTAAGTCAGGTGACCGCGGAGGCCAAGAAACAGGACCGCCCCGACCAATCCACTTATTTCCAAATGCATGGTTTAAGTGATGACGTACGAGACGACTGAAATGCGCCGGTGCACCGTCGTGGAGAAAACACATTTCTTGACGCACATTTAAGGGAACATCGTCTAAAAGTTCTGGCAAATTATTTTGCAAGAAAAATAGCATTTAGTCGTTCTGGCAACACAAAGTGGCCAATCAACTGTGAATTCACTAATCCGGCCCATATGTTCACAGAAAATATGTATTGAAAATGACCACGACGAACAACATGCGGATTTTCGAAACTCCAGATATGCGTATTGTGGCAATTGTTTATGCCGTTACGAGTAAACGTAGCTTCGTCAGTCGCCAACACACTCAACGAAAAATTAGGGACTTCGTCATTTTTGCGCAAAAACCATCTACAGAACCGTACGCGCTGAGGGTGATCTTGAGGTTGTAAAGCTTGTACTCGCTGTACATGAAACGGATGTAGTTGATACTCGCGTAGTGTTCGCCATACAATGCGATTTGCCGAGCAATTTACTGGTTGAAGGATTTTCGTCAACGAGGTTTAAAATTTGTACATCCGCATCTAAAATTCGTCGGAACCGACCAGGACCTCCATCACGCCTTTGATTATTTCGCAGATCACCATTATCTCGAGCACGTATTACTAAATTAGTGTACTGATCGGGTACAGGACATTGCCTATTTGGAAATCGCTCTCTGTAAAGACGACTTGCTGCAATTGAATTTTGATGCACTTCCCCATAAATGAGCATCATGTCAACTAATTCCGTATTAGAACACCGATGGTATATTGTTCACCTTTTACACAATTAATAACAATAATCAATTAGAAACTCATGGTGCACAATAAACAAACTGTAACTGACAGATAAACAAATTAAAAAACAAAAGAGAGAAATTTGTCATTGCACAGGTTACTACAACTTTTTTCAACATTAATTTACCTCCCCTTTATAAAAACTAAAATATTGATATCTCTTTTATTATAAATATTTTACCAAGGTGTTTTAATGTTTTTCGCCTTCTTTTGACCTGTAGTATCGCCCATTAAAAATAAAACAAAAAGACCGTAAACACGCTGTATATATATATATATATATATATATATATATATATATATATATATATATATATATATATATACATATATTAAATGAGGGCTTTTTTAAGTAAAAAAAATTCTGAACAACTTTTAATTCTTGTACTTTTGCTTTAAAATGTACAGGAGAGCCAATTTCCGCACATATTTAAAATCCCATGTTAAAGTCCTATGTTCCACGTACATTTTAAAGCAAAAGTACAAGAATTAAAAGTTTTTCAGAATTTTTTTTACTAAAAAAAGTCCTCATTTAATGCAATAGAATATCTGTAGCACTAGATATTTAGAAAATAAAATATGACATTTTCATCAAAATTCAGATAGTCATGGAAATAAAAAACAAATAAAACAAAATATTAATTAAGATCATAATACTTTAATATTTAATGCTGAATTATAATAATAGACACAATGATTACAACAATTAACATTAATAACACTGAACTCAACTGAGATTTCGGTGAATATTAAAAATGGGAAATTATCAAATATTTAATAATAAAATAAATCATACAAATCGGAAGAAAAGAATAGCAGCAAACTAGAAAACTTTTATTTAAATTAAATGCTCAAATATGTCTTCATTCTGCGCCAAATAATAACCTAATATATCATAAAAAGAACTCCTAACATTCGCTAGTTGGTAGCACGATATTTTAGTACATTCCAGGGATATTCTGTTTTTTAGTGATTCTAAATCTAGATATTTGTAATCAGTGTAAATTTTTGATTTTAGATGTCCCCATAGAAAAAAATCATTTGGCGCTAGATCCGGAGACCGTGCGGGCCAGTGAATTGGCCCGTCTCTACCAATCCATGTATCGGGAAATACATCATTAATATATTCTTTTACAATTTTTGTATTATGAGCGTCCAAGCCGTCTTGTTGCAACCATACTTCACGATCATTGGCCAGTTCTTCAATTGCCGGTCCAATATCATTTATCAGCAGATCATAATAGGACTGACCAGTTAAAGGGCCGTTAATTAAATATGGCCCAATAATATGGTTTTTTTTAATTCCAGTCCAAACATTGACTTTTCGGGGATATTGTGTATGAGTCGTAACATTCAGATGTTCATTATTTTTACGCCAATATCTAAAATTTTGAATATTTGGCTTATTATTGAGTGTAAATGTGCTTTCTTCGAAAAAACAAATATTTCAATAAAATGTATATCTGCATTTGTTTTTTCCAGCATTAATTCACAAAATGTTGCTCTCAGAAACTTATATTCTTCATTCAATTGCTGGTGTTTGCCATATTTAAAAGATTTATATTTTTCTTTTTTTAAATAATTTCTTACAGTACTAAATAGAATTGAAGTGTCTTTTTCTATTTGCCACAAACTTATATTTTTATTATTTTCAATGGCTGCAATTACATTAATTTTATTTGCTTGTCTTTCTTCATCTTCATCTTCATCTGCAATTGACCTTTGACACTTGCATGGTTTTAAAACACTTCCTGTTTCATTAAATCTCTCAATTACACGAAATATTGCACGAATTTCTTCATAACTATTTGCTCTGCAATGTTATTTGACAATCGAATTTTTTTCTTTGGTACTGAACAAATCCATTTTATTATGCACAGACGAACAGTGATGCAATTTATTGATTACAACAGTGTAGACACAATGATTGCAACAATTAACATCAATAACACTGAACTGAACTGTCAGTATGAGATTTTGTTTTATTTGTTTTTTATTTCCATGGCTATCTGATTTTTGACGAAAATGTCATATCTTCTTTTCCAAATATCTAGTACTAGAGATATTCTATTGAATTAAAAATTAAATGAGGAAAAGGAATAAGTAAAAATTAATTCTAAACAACTTTTCATTCTTGTACTTTTGTTCTAAATATAAGTATTAACATGTAATTTGGAAAGTTTTGGATTTTATTTTAATGTTTTTTCAATAAAATCTATTAGGAGCTTCATGTAAAATACCACTTCACTAATTCACAACTAGCAGCTAAAATTAAATATTTGTTCTCATCGATATAAAAGCCTTTAATACAAAATTTGAAAAGTTTTTATTTATATTTGAAGGACTACTTCCGGTTGGAAAATGGAGTATATGAATAAAAAAAATATTGCATGAAAATTAATGAAAAATATTAAACCACTATTTTCTGACGAAGGTCATGCAGGCGTTATGGGTTGACCTTGTGCCACATTATGTTATACGGAATCCAATTTTTTTAAATAACTTCAAGTATTATCTTTTCATTAATCAAGATGTTTGTATGTTATTTTTCATAAAATTCATTTCTGATAATACACCTTAAAAACAGAATCTAATCACTTCCTCGCTGGTATGACGGAAACTTGAATACAAAAAATTAGATAAATGGTTAAACGGAATGGTTACCCCTGCCTACTATATATGAAGCGAAAATTCAAATAAATTGTTCATGTACTAGAATAGTTAACATTTTAAAAAGTTCAACATTAGGCGAACATACTTCTAATATGAACCTGCATTTTAAAAACAGTATTATAGAAATCTATTAGTATATGACTTAGATTTTATAGGGAAAACGAGAAATGCTGTTTTCGTCATAAAATCATAGTCAAATACTAATAGATCTCAAAAATACTTTTTGAAAACGCAGGTTTATTTTAGAACTGTTCATCTAATGTTGAATTTTTTAAAATGTTGATAGTTCTAGTAAAGGAACAATTTATTTTAATTTTCACTTCATATACCGTGTATCTATCTTAAAGGTGTACGTAGCAGATTAACATGGAAATCTTTTTTTTCGCAATTCCCTGCTTGCCTAAATATTTTAAGCAAAAACGCGTCAGTTTTAGGGCATAAAATTCTGCATCTAAATCAATAAACAGAATTACTTTTATATGCTTTGTAACGGCAGAAATTAAACATTAAAATGTCGAAAATTACTTTGAAAATATCGACAGCCATGGAATTGAACAAAAAATAAATAAATGCTTGACGTTTTTCTATTTGGACAAATATCGTTAATTATAACAACAATAGAAATATTAGATTAATAAATAAATTTAAAAAATACAGTTTTGTTTAATATATGAATTTATTAAAAATTCAATATTGCGTAACAAAATATGCTCAAGCAAGTAAAGTTTTGTAGTAATTAGGATAACAAGTAATTATAAAGATAATAGTTACAATAAATATTCAAATGCAGAACCATTATAGGATGACATTCATTAAATATGGAATCTGTTAGATCATTTATGTTTTCGTGCCTTTTTTATAAATTTGATTTTTTATGTAACCCCATAAATAAAGTCACATGGAGCAAGATCTGGACATCTAGCAGGCCAGTCAATAATACCCCCTCGTTTAATCCAGCGCCCAGGAAATACCAGATCCAAATATTCTCTAAAGTTCCTAGTGTGCAGAACATCCATCCTGTTGGAACCAGACCTCTCGATCTCTATTGCAGGACCAATTTCATTTTGTAGCATCTCCAAATAATTTTCGGTATTTAGATTGCCACGTATTTCAATAGGACCAATTATGTGGTGACCTAAAATTCCGGCCCAAATATTAACTTTTCGAGGATATTGTGTCCTTGTAGAAATATTAATTCCAGGATTTTCTATAGCCCAACAACGGGTATTTTGGATATTTGGTTCATTGTTCAAAGTGAAAGTGCATTCGTCCGTGAAAGAAATGGAAAAAATTTTGATCATTATTAGCCGGGTTCTGCATATCTACGCAAAACACTCTTCTACTTTCTTCATCGTATGGGACAAGTTCTTTGTGACACTGCATTTTATAAGAATAATACGTTTTTTTTTTAATAATTTGTATGATGCTGTGATGTACTCCCAACTCATTTCCAATATATCTAGTACTACAGAAGTGGTCTACACTTATCAATAAAAACTTTTTATTAGTATAAATATTCATTTTTTAATAATTTCAAACAATAAAACCAGAGACAAAATCAAATTGTCAGAACATACGTTGTGACAGATAAAATGTCAAGAATTTATTTATTTTTTGTACAATTCCATGGCTATCGATATTATTTTCAAGGTAATTTTCGAAATTTTCATATTTAATTTCTGCCGCTACAAAGCATGTAAAAGTAATTCTGTTTATTGATTTAGATGCAGAATTTTATACCCTAAAACCTTTATTTGACGCGTTTTTGTTTAAATAATTAGGCAAGCAGGGAATTGCAAAAAACTGGTTTCCCATGTTAATTGCCTATGTACACCTTTAAGACAGACACACGGTATACGCAGGTGTAGCCATTTCTCTTAAATAATATATGAACTAGTGTATATTCCATTAATACACACATAAAGACATTATCGTAAAAATGTTAAAATCGGATTACACAGGCCTTGAAACTTGTTTATTCATGAAAATCTAAACTGGTGAATTTTAACTTGATCATATATCTCTATTATTGGCTGGAGGTAAAAACATCGGTATCTCTACCCAGTTTAAAAAAAGTTATATATTTCAACCGTATGCAGTGACATACAAAATTTTTTGTTGTTTACCTACTCTGAAAATTAATTTTTTTCAAGAAAAATTAAAGAACAACCAAGTATGTATTTGAATTTCGGTTAATTTTGACATTCTAATTGACACTAATGACATTGACAAGTTAAAAATCAAGATCGACTCAATACAACAAAAAATAGGTGTACGCGATTTTTTTGCAAACCAGTGTACCAATTTCGGTTGATCATAGCTAAAATTTAATCAGTTGCTCTCTCAAATGTATACAGGATGAGTCTGAGACGACGCCTCCCCTTTAACTTTTTAATTATAAGTAATAGAAAGAAATGGCTCATATAAAAGTTTTATTATTTGAATTATAGATAATATTTGACGGCAAATATAGATATTTTTTATAAAGTCAGGTTTACAAGATACAACTATCAACTTTTATTTTTTAAATAGCAACCTATAATTATTTTACTAAAATATATACCACTACATTTTTGTCTTTTAACGATCTAATAGTTTTTATTAATGTATTTGAAAAATTTCGAGTAAAATAAGATAAATGAGTTATATGAGAAATAATTTTTATTCAAATATTCTAGGTGGCTATGTGAAAATAAATAATAAATAAATAGATAAATAAATAAGTAATAATAAATAAGTAACAAACAAATGTATACTTTGTTGGTATTAGCATTGTTATATTTTGTTTATTTTCACATAGCCACCTATAATATTAGAATAAAAATTATTTCCTATATATCTCAATTATTTTATTTTTCTCGAATTTTTTCAAATACATTCATTAAAATTAATACATTATTGAAAAGAGAAAGATATGGCGGTTTATATTTTAGTAAAATAATTCTAGGTTGCTATTTAATAACTAAAAGTCGATAATCGTATTTTGTAAACCTGACTTTGTAAATAATATCAACATCTGCCATAAAATTGTATATTTAAAATTATAAAACTTCTGTATGAGTATTTTTTTCTATTACTCCAAATAAACAAGTTAAAGAGGGGGGGGGGGCGTCACCCCGACTCACCCTGTATAAAAATTTAGGAACATAAAGGCCAAATACAAAGATTTTTTTTAAGAATATTCGGAATTTTTTTAAATAATTTAGAATGTGTTTTTTTTGTAAATAATGAAATTATTTTTTTGATAGTTAACATGAAATTAAGTTTATCTAAATTAATATTAATATAATAAAACAAATTCGTAACTAAACAGCCTTTATATAATTTAAAACAGGAAAATACAAGTATGTGGATTTTTTTAGGTAAAGAGTTAAATATTGTTTCCATTAAAAAAAAATGTTAATTATTTAATGGACTGTTCTATGAATTTAAAAAAAATATAAAGAACAAAAGAGCACTAACATAGCCCTAACAAATTTTGTGTTAAACAGTATAATATTTTATTAATGCCATGAAGTTGGCACGTCATCAAATAATCTTAATTATTTCATAAACCGCTTTATGAATTTCAAAAAAATTTAAAGCACAAAAGAGCACTAACGAAGCACTAACAAAACATGTAATAAGTAATTTGAAATTTTATTAATGACGTGCTAAGTGTGAACTTGGCACGTCATCATATAATGTTAATTATTTCGTAAACCGTTCAATTAATTTCAAAAAATTTTGAAGCACAAAAGAGCACTAACGAAGCACTAACAAAAGATGCAATAAGTAATTTCAAACTTTATTAATGACGTGCTAAGTGTGAACTTGGCACGTCATCATATAATGTTAATTATTTCGTGAACCGTTCAATTAATTTTAAATTTTTTTGAAGCACAAAAGAGCACTAACGAAGCACTAATTACTAATATAAAAAAGAATATTTGTGCTTCCAATGACGTGCCAACTTCACGGACCCAGTAATTTATAGTTTTTTGATGGTGTTAAGACCTAGAAATATAGGACAAAATAATGAGAAAAAATTATCTCGTGAGGAACAATGGGTTGATCTTTTTAAATATTTTTTCAGAAATGTCGAGTCAGAAATTCGATTTGTTTGCGAAACAAATAAATACTTACGTACCTACATACTTATTGTAAATTATTAACATTCAGTTTAATTTTTTGTTTGTTATAATAAATAACTGCAATATTAAACGTACAATACGTATTAATAGTAATTTTCAACTAACGAAATCCTCTAAAAAAAAGTGGGGGGGATGTCCTGGTTTGGACGTTGTAAAATATGGTACCTAAGCTTGCATATATCTTCAAAAATTGTTAACAGAAGTAATATTGAAATATTTATCGCATGTATACATGAATTAGTAATATGTGTATAACGTCTTTATTAGATCAATAGTCAACAGCCATGTAAAATAACAAATTTAATATTACAAACGTGGTTTATGCGAAATAGTTTCGATGTGAATCACGAATTCGGCGATCGCGAAATTACGTGTTCATAATATATGCGCATTAAAATCTCCGAGTTTGTAAACTTTTATGCGGCACACATATTAACTTCTCGATTAAATGCCGTCAATATAATGATCATTGTTACGACTTCCGTGTTAGGAAAACTTAACAAGACAATTTAATGTAATGATACTTCTTCTCGTTTTGCATAATTTTATTGTGGGATTTTAGGAATGGAAAGTGAGAAATTATCGCTAAATCTATATTGGAATTAAAACGGACAAGAGTTATTAATCGAAAACATTTTCTCCAGAGATAACTGTTTATTTGTAATTACGCATATATTATTTTATAAATTCACGTTCAATTTCTAAAATATAACATGTATACGTGCATGTATAATTAATTATCATTGTATGATAATACATTTTTATTTTTAAATTAAGTATAGGCAGTAATTATAAAATGAAATTTTATTTTTATCTAGTAATGTACACATTTAGAATATTTGAAAATAATTTATCTCATTTACATATAATATCAAGTTTAAACATAACAATCGTATTTATTTTTATCTTCTGAATACTGTAGAATATCTAGCGACTTTTGAACTAGTGGTCCATTTGAATCGGGACGTGGGACGAAACGAGAAGCAAAAGCAAAGCAGAAGTAGAGAGTTTCGATAAGCAATGAACACAACGCAGCGCAGCGACCCAAATGCAGACGAACAGCGCCAGTTCCTACCAGCATTGGCAACAGCGTCTTCATTCTTCATTGGTGGTAACTACAACGCCAGAGGGGGTGTAAACAAGAACCATGTGGCAGTTATTTTAAGGGTAGTTTTGTGCAGTGACAGTGCTGTGTGATGGAGAAACATTTAAAACATAACGCCTCATTATGAAAAGTGCTTTGCTGGTGGTAATAGCGAAATTGCAATTCCAAAACGAATATGAAGCGTGATTGAGACTTATGAGTAATTATAAAGACAATTTGTCGTCCGTCCAAATCCAGACGACAATAAACAATGCGTCACATCCTTATCACGTGACCAGTCAATAGCAAACAATTTATATTATTGAGAGTGCAGGATCTCAAAAACATCATTTGTAGGTACATATCAGATCCAACCAACATCAACATAGCTTGATCGAATGTGCAATTAGATTCAACAAAAGCTAACTCAACTCCACCTAATTAATATGTGAATAAGTGTGACTGAAAATGTCTAGCAATGTTACAAGTGGTATAATTGAAAGCGGGCCTCATCTGGGCCTAACATGTCAAGTAGTTATTACTTTGTCTTACTGTCTGGGCATTATGGGGAATAGTTTGGCATTGTATACTTTATATAGAGGTGACTACAAATGCAGCAAAAACAAAAGTATTTTAATGCTCAGATACTTAGCTGTTAATGATTTAGTGGCGTTAGTAGGAATGTTGATTCAAATGTATTTGCAATTGATTTACCAACATTTTTCGCACAGCTATTGGTTCTGCGTTGTGCGCGTATTTTGGCGTTCCTTTGGTCTTGGATCAGGATGTGTTGCCATTGTTATGGCAATTGAACGATGGTTGGCTTTAACAAAACCATTTCTATTCAAAAAGGTACGTATTTTTTCATTGTATACAATCTATATTGCGTTTCATATATTTCGGCAGTGGATGTCACGTATCAACTGAAATCATTTATTACAAACGTAGTAAAAAATTACAATTAGACAATATATCATTAAACACTCTATGTTTCACATTATTGAAATTCATACTATCAGGGCTGGTTTTTTTTTTTTTTGTATAATTGTTTTTTTTTTTGGGGTATAATTGTTTTTTTTGGGCTTTATTAGATATTTATAATAAACTTATTACTGTTAATATATATTTTTTTGTATTATACATTTTTCTACGAGTGCAATAAAAAATTTATATTTATTATGTCATTTGTCATTGTAAAGTTGATGTTTTTCGCTCCCTCACAACAAAATAATTATTTACAATATATTTTTAATATCAATTCCTGAGTTCAGAATTATATTAGATACATTTTTCGTTACTTCATGCTTGCAGTGTTGTATAAATACTTGAAAAAAAGTATTTTAAATATCAAATACAAAATACTAAATATAAGTATTTCGAATGTTTGATAAAATAGAATTTTTTTTTTTAGTATTTGAAATATATCAATATTTCAAATACTTTCACTCTTAATTATTTAACAATTGATAAGATGTTATTGTATTGTAAAAATGTTTTTGGGTATTCAATTTATTCTAGTATTTTTATTTATAGTAAAAAGAACCGTAGGCAACTGTTTATTTCAAGAAAAATTAGAGAATTTTTCTGTTATATTACTAACAAACCACACACGACGGAGGGTTTGTATTTCAAATACATAAATGTATTTCAAATACTTGTGTATTTTAAATACACAAATGTATTTCAAATATTGAATATTAATATTTCATATAAATAATAGTATTTTAATGTATTAAAATATTAAAATACTTTTGAAAAGTATTTGAACTAAAAATTCAAAATACTTTTATTTTTAAGTATTTCAAATAATTACTTAAAATACTTAATCTATTCCAAATATATATATTTCAAATACTATATAACACTGCCTGCTTCTCAGTTTTTTTTAGAAATAATATATAGAACGAATGCAGAAAAAATAATGTCTTCCAACGGATACGGGATACCTCGGTAATTTTCTTTATTATTGAAAAAAATAATTAAACCAGTGGTTCTCAAACTATAACATAAAGTTATATATTTTTTTAAAGGGCTGGTATATATTTAAGTCCATTTCTGAATTCCAAACATGTCTTCATTTTATATCCTTACATAACAAAAATATTTTTATTGTTATTCTCAGTAGGCTATGAATGAAAAAATGATCTTAAATTAAAACGAAACAAATATTTGTTAATAACTTTATAAATAATGTTAAAACTATTAAATAGTGAATTATGCACTTAATAATTCAAATTGACACATAGCAGTTTTGGTTTTTCTTTCACACATAGCCTACTGAAAAATAAATATAAACATAAAATTTGTTAATTATATGGTTGAATTCAGAATAAAATACTCTATCGAATGGGCCTACAAAATATATACCATCCCTTTAAAAAAATATAACTTTATGTTATAGTTTGCGAACTTTTATTTGAATGATTTTCTTCTTCCCGTATCCGAGAAACACTCTGTATAGATAATGTCATTGTCGCTTTCGGGTGATTGTCGACTTCTTTCTTAAACGACAAAGTATTACTTTACGCTTTAATACACAAAAAAACTATATAAATTAAACATAAACATGACATTCTTTCTGTATTAGTGAGTTTTTCTGTCACTTTTTCGCTAACCTCTAATTTATGATAATTCATTATTTAATTTTTTTTGAATTTAGACGGAATTAGAAAAAAACTAATATGTGATTTGTTGGAAAATCGTATTTTTCGCATGACATTACACGTCTAGTGCGAAAAACACTATTTTGCAACTAAACACATAAATATCAACTAATCAGGGTTTTATTGTTTTTAAGTGTTTTTTTTTTTTAATAAAACCTGGGTGGGTTTTTTGGATTGGGGAAAATAAGACCAGCCCTACTATAGAATATAATATGTATGTGTTATTGAATTTAATGAAAAATTATAACATTTTAAATACATATTTTTCTTAACACTAAAAAAAATGTGAAAAAATACATATGAAAATATTATCATTTTATAAAAATACGTATAGATAACAGAATTAAGTTTAGTCACGTCCACAGATTCTTCAACTCAATCCATGTAAAATATACGCATCTTGAATATATTATTAGTAATTATCCTGATTTATATAATGCGATTATGCGAGGGTTTTAGACTCCGGCTTAATGACAATGCATTTGCAAATAATTTAAATTCTATGAACAGTTTGGCTCACTTGTCATTGAAGTTATGTTTAGAAGATATGCGAATTCTTAAAATTGAAGTACCTACATTTTGTTGGATGAGTGTATGTAGAAACATTTATATTATGTACAGGCTGTCTCATTTTCGATGTTTCTTAATCATTTTCATTTTTTTGTGTGCCTGAGTGTCTGGTCGCGAATCTAGGGACCCGGGTTCGATCCCGACCGACGCCAAATATTTCGAATTTTAAATGGCACAAAATTGACCCTTTGGTGCACTCTCCACGCCAGCAATGAGTGTTCGTGAGGTGACGCCTGGTAAGCGCCCACACGGTACAAATATTTCATCATTACCGATATCTGTGTACATAGCAGATTGGCACATCCAGCAATGGGTAATATGCCGTGATGATATAATTATTTATTTATAAATTAATAATTTATGTTTTATTTATGTGTAAAACAAAAGAATACATATTTGTTACATATCATTGAAAAGCTCATAAAATATGCAAATAGAGGAGACTATTTTCAACATAGGTTCTCATTTATATCTCGACAATTATTAAGTTTTCAAAAATTACGCCGTTTCATTCTACCTGAAAAATAGTACAAAATTTGTTAAAACAATTTTCTCTAACTATCATAATAAATAAGGTATGAGATATTTTCGAATTAATCGATAAACGAGTTTTTCTCTGTAGTTCAGAAACAAAAAAAGATCGAAAATTCCTGTCGTGATTATTGAACTTTTCTCGAAAAGTTGACTAGAATGTGCACATGGTATAAAAGAACGTCGAAAATGAGCCATCTTGTACTTTCTAAATAAACCACAAATACAAAGTATTTTCAAAAGAAAAAATATAATAAAATATGAATTTATTATTTTATTAATTTTTGTAAATAATTGGAAAAGAAAACCAAAAATATTTGTAAAAAATGCCCTTGTGATCCTAACACCTGAGTACATAGGCAACCACCAATTCTGCAGTGCTGGCGTGAAAACGTTTCTTTTGGTTTCGGTTAAAAATATAATTTTAGTTTTCTGGAGGGACTTTTGACTACTTTTAAAACGAAAAAAACCACTCGCAAAACCTTGCTTGGCTCAAAGCTTCCTCCCCGTAAGCTCTCCGAAACATTACCCTGCTTATTTCCTTAGTTATATCGTGGAACCATTTTACCCAGAATTAATTAAAATTTAAAGTGTATCTCAACTGAAGTGTAATCCACCTGCTCTCCTAATTGAAAAACAATTGAAAACGCGGTAGCTAAAATATCTACAATTAAATTTGGCCTTTTTAATACATGAAGAATAGGAAATGGCAAAATAAACATAATATTTTAAATTATAACTTTTACATTCAAACCGATATTTAATCGAAAAACTACTATGTTATAGAAGACATGAGATTTTATATAAAAATTTGCCTCTAGAAAATTATAATCTGAAGATATGATAAATAGGTAGAAATATATTTGACAACCATGTACAAGCGTCCCAGATGGAATATCAGTTTGCAATGCCCACTTTGGTATTAGTGAATAAGAGGTGTTCTTTCGTTAAAGGAATTTCAGACGTACATTCGAAGGAAATATATTTAAATGGGTATTTTACGTGAAAAGCATGAAAAATTTAAACAATATACTTCTTTTGTTACTTTTATAAAGAAATATATTAATTTGTTTTGCAGTTCCCATTTGTAGTTTAGAATTAAGCCTGGTTTATAGATTGCACAGAATAGAATGGAATAGAATAGGAATAGAAATTTTTAAGTCCATTTATAGATTGCCTGGAATAGAATAGTTTGGAATAGAATGACGTCACTGTTGTAACACTTTTACACTAAATTAACTAATTTATTGGTTATTTTTTCTTTCACTAATTTCATTTAGAACCGAGTAAATAATATCATTGTTTGTTTATGCTAAAAAAGATAGTATTTCTGCAGAAAAACTGTTATCCACTGTAAGTTTTTAGGTTAGGGGATGGGGCAAATGCAACGAAGTCATACGAATATTAACGGAGCAAGCCGAATGGAATAGAATAGAATAAGAAATAAAATTTGTTTATATCCTATTCAATTCTATTCCATTCTGTGCAAGTATAAATGGTTCCATGCATTTACATTGGTTTATATTTCTATTCCCTGTGCTATTCTGTTCTATTCCATTCTATGCAATCTATAAATCAGGCTTTAGTATTATATCTCAAAATATCTTATTATTATTATACCCGAATGTACCAATAAATGTGGGAATACTTCAAAATTCAAACTATTTTTCAAGAGTTTGTTTAGAAAAAGATATGATTTACTAGGTATTATTACTAATAACAATGTAAATATAGAAGGAAAATATTTCCTTTCGCCTTTCCATACTGATGATAGTCTGAAAAATAAAATAAGTAATAATAAAGAAAATAATCGAGTTCATCATCACTTTTCTTGAAACACCCTGTATGAATCGTAAAAAATGTAGCGTCTTCTTTTACCATATTTCTTTTTTACTTTGTTTCAGTATATAACTTATAAAGTTGTTAAACGAGCCATTTTCTTCATGTGGCTAACCGGCACTGCTTTAACATGCCTCCCATTCGCTGGATTTGGTTTATTTTTCAAAGAGAATGATTGTAAACGTTATCGACTAGCAACTGAAGCCAAAGATATAGCTTACGCGTACATTTATTTCACATTTGGTACAATGCTTTCTGCATGCATAGTGTACTGCAATTTAGGTGTTATGAAGGAGTTAATAAGGATTGGAAAACGCATCCCGATGAGAAGGATAAGTCGATCTTTAAGTCGTATAAGCAACAACACTGCGACTCAGTACAATCCAACAGCCGAGGAGCTCGCATTTGCGAAGTTGATGGCTGTTTTGAGTATATCATTTGTCATTTGCTGGATGCCACAAATGGTATGTCTCATTTTTCAATATACAAGTGTTTCTCGGAGAAATACAAGAAAATCATTCAAATAAAAGTTGTAGTAGATCAAGCGGACATTCACAGTGGTTCTCAGACTATAACATAGTTTTATTTTTATAAAGTGAATACATGGTTGAATTCAGAAAAAATACTCTTTCGAATGGGTCTAAAAAATACAAGGTTTAACTTTTTTTTTATTATAAGTAATAGAAAAAAATGGCTCATATAAAAGTTTTATTAATTTAAATATACTATTTTATGGCAGATGTTGATATTTTTTATAAAGTCAGGTTTACAAGACACGACTACCAACTTTTATATTTTAAATAGCAACCTATAATTATTTTACTAAAATATAAACCCCATTATTTTCTCTTTTAAGCGATGTATTAGCTTTATTAATGTATTTGAAAAAATTCGAGAAAAATAAGATAATTGACATATATGGGAAAAAAATTATTCAAATATTATACGTGGCTATGTGGAAATAAACAAAATGTAACAATGTTAATATCAACAAAGTATACATTTGTTTACTATTTATATATTATTACTTACCTATTATTTACTTATTTATCTAGTTATTTATTATTTATTTTCACATAGCCACCTAGAATATTTGAATAAAATATATTTCTCATATATCTCAATTATCATATTTTTCTCGTTTTTTTTTTTAAATACATTAATAAAAACTAATACATCGTTGAAAAGACAAAAAATGGCGGTTTATATTATATTTTAGTAAAATAATTCTAGGTTGCTATTTAAAAAATAAAACTTGATATTTATATCTTGTAAACCTAACTTTATAAAAAATATCTATATCTGCCATCAAATAGTATATTTAAAATAATAATACTTATAATAAAAAACATAAGGTGGGGGGGGGTCTCCCCAGACTCATCCTGTATAATCATTTTATATCCTTACATTACAAAAATATTGGGAAAAAATCAATTGAAATTTAAACAAATATTATGTTTATATTTTTTTTCAATAGGCTATGTATGAAAGAAAAACAAAAATTGCTTTTTGTCAATTTGAATTGTTTAGTGCATAATTCACCATTTAATAGTTTTAACACTGTTTATAAAGTTATTAACAAATATGTATGTTTCGTTTTAATTTAAATTCTTCTTTTTCATTTATAGTATACTGAAAATAATAAAAATAAAATTTATTTAAATTTCAATTGAATTTTTCTCAATATGTTTGTTATGTAAGGATATAAAATGAATACGTGGTTGTATTCAGAAAAAGAAAACTATATCGAACCTAAAAAATATCATCCCATTTAAAAAAATATATATAACTTTATGTTATAGTGTGAGAACCACTGGTTTAAAAAAAAATTCTTCGATATATGAATATCCCCCTTGATCTACTACAACTTTTATTTGAGTAATTTTCTTCTATTACCAATAATAAAGAAAATAATCGAGTGTCCCGTATCCGAGAAACATTCTGTATTTAATATATTATATCGTGTGGTGGCGTTAGGGGTGAACATAGGAATTTAACATGTGTTATTAATTTTATACAATTTCCTGCTCTCCCGTTTATTTTACAGCACTATTTTCCCCTACAAATTTATTCAGAATTAAAAATTGCATGCAAAGTTCCTGTTTTATTATTTTTTGATTTCTTCATAATATAAAAAAAAAACTGTTCTTTAGTTGCAATAGCCGTGACATTTTTTTTATGGTTTTCATAAATTATTTACAAACGTCAAATGTTAAGCTGGATTCAGAGATTGCGTAGTAAACATAGCATAGAATAGCACAGAAAAACATAGGAAATGAACATACGGAAAAGCGTGTACTGATTCAGAGTTACAGACATAGCATAGCACAACACAGCATAACATGGAGAATTGGTCATATTTTATTTCGACGCTATGTTTTGCCATGTTCGGCCATGTGCGCTATGTTTCGTGAGTATTCGTAGTTAAACCACGCCTACTTCTACAGCGCGTTATTGTTAACAACTTGCTGACATTTGTTTTGAAGTTTGGTTAAGACAACTTTTAAGTTATTTTGTATTGCAGTTGTGTTTATTATAATTATTTAAGAAGTGATAGCTAAATAAAACTTGTAAAATGAACAACAAATACTGATATGAAGTTATCTACATACAATAGTTCTATGTTTTCTGTACAATCTCTGAATTGGTTTTAAGTTTCTATGTTTTCCTGTGTTGTGTATTCCTATGCTGTGTTTACTACGCAATCTCTGAATCCAGCTTTAATCTAACTTATGGAAAATAAATCCCGTATTCTTTTATAACTGTTTTTTCAGATATCAATACCACTGGCACAATATGAAAATGGCGAGACAAGCAGAGCTAGCCGTGTTTATTACCGAGTTGCAGACATTTTAATGTCCGTTCATTTTACTTTGGATCCATTTATTTACGTACTATTACGCTTTAAAAAAAACAGAGCACCTAAGCACGTTGATTCTGCAATGCAACCACTAAGCACAGGAGCACATACTACAAATACAAAGATATCCCATGATGTAACTTGTTAAATCTTAACTACTATCTTTATATGCATTTAGATATTTTATTATCATATAGTGTTTATAATTTACATTGACTAAAATCACTTTATACAAGTACCTGTTATAATATTAATTTTATGTGATTAAATATCTATATTGAATTGTCTAATAAAAGTTAATCAGTGTTTATTGTTAGTTTTATTTATATTTTATTGCAAAATGATAGAAATAAACTTATATGGGGTCTCGTGGCCGCATGCCTGAGTGTCTGGTCGCGAATCTGGGGACCCGGCTTCGATCCCGACCGACGCCAAATATTTCGAATTTTAAATGGCACAAAATTGACCCCTGTAGTGCACTCTCAACGCCAGCAATGAGTGCCCGTGGGGTGACAACTGATGAACACCCGCACGGTACAAATATGTCATCATTACCGACATCTATGTACAAAGCAGATTGGCACACCCAGCAATGGGTAATATGCTGTGATTTTTCGAGTTTAATGGCACAAAATTGACCCCTGTGGTGCACTCTCCACGCCAGGTATGAGTGCCCGTAAGGTGATGCTGGTAAGCGCCCGCACGGTACAAATATTTTATCATTACCGATATCTGTGTACAAAGCAGATTGGCACACCCAGCAATGGGTAATATGCCGTGATGATATATTTATTTATTATTATTTATATGTATAAATAAATTTAGGTACAGGTAATATTCTATATCATGTTTCAAAAATATTGCATAAAATTCGCAAAATTAAGGGCATCGTTCTTGAAGTGTACATTTTTAGTAGCACTGGCCGCCACGAAATTTGTAATAAAAATATTGGCACTTTTATATAAAAGCGATTTTATGGAGCGTGCTTTTACATATACATTTTATTTTGTCCACTATTACTAATAGCTCTTATAGTTCTTGAGATAGCAATAATGGACAAAATAAAATGAACTTCTGTATATTTATGCTCCATAATAGCGCTTTTATTATAAAAGTGCGCGCGTAATACGGACCAATCAAATAACTTATGTTGAATAGAAATAAATTAATGCGTAATTATTTTTTATTAACGAGTATTCCAGTTACATTATTGCAAAAAAAATTGTGTACACAAATATTTATTATATAATATATTTATATCAAATAAAATTAATGTTTAATGTCTTTACCTATTATAAAACTATTAAGTAACAATTAATATTGTATGTGCCTGGCTCATTCGTTCTGAGTAGTCTGTCGCGTTCGGGTATCGTATCTCAAGCTCTTTCATATTTCCAAATTTACAAATAATAATTTAAATTTATTATTAGCAAAACATCCCTTTTCTTCAATAGTTAGTATTGAATTTTGGCAATTTCGTTTTTGAGTGCGTAAACAAATGCTTCCCAACATCAACCAGCATAACGGACCAGAAGACATGGCGACATCTTGAAGGAAGGACTAAGGACAACGTGGGATATTATTTTAACGGTATTTATGTGTAAAATAGTACAATAAACCAATTAAAGTACAAGTAAATTTTCATTTAAAATATGTAGACCTATGTTAAAATCCATATAGCAGAATAAGTACACATACATTTGTACTTATTTAAACAATATAAGTATATATATATATATATATATATATATAATTGTGTGTCATTAAACTAATTTTATTTGAAACGTTTGAAAATTTATTTTCAAAGCTATGTAGGAATTTGTTATGTAACTTGATCCACATTTCATTTGACCTAAACTTCCTGGTGCTTGGAGAGACGTCTGGACTCTGGATATGTGGAAATCTGGAGACGAACCTAGACATATCATTTATTCATTGTAAGTTAAAATATTATTACTTTTCTTTCACTTTACAAATTAGAATACATAGCATCACATTAGGTGGTCGGTAAAGAAATCACAAATGCCCCTTAAAACGGTAGAAAGTTATTAAAAAAGGAACCCCGACTCTGCAAATTATATATATATATATATATATATATATATATATATATATATATATATATATATATATATATATATATATATATATATATATATAGGCTAATTCGATAGAGTATTTTTGCTGAATTCAACTATGTAATCATTTTATATCTTTACGTAAATATTCAATTGAAATTTAAATACTTTTGATTTTTATAGTTGTTACTTGTTAGTAGGCTAGGTGTGAAAAACAAAATTGCTATTTGTCAATGTTTTTCATACATAGCCTATTCTATTTCTATAAATATAAAATTTATTTAAATATCATTCGATTTTTTTTTCAATATTTTTGTCATGTAAGGCCTAAAAAAATATATATCATCCCATTTCAAAACCTGTAATTTTGTATTGTAATTTGAGAACCACTGATTCAAAAAAATATTTTCTTCTCTAATCGGATGTCTCCTTAATTGTCTTTTAGCTCCTTTAGCGGTTACACCCTGTATAAAAATAGAAAAAAACTATATACATATATTTAAACCTTAGTATTGAGGAATTTATTTGAAGAAAATATAAAAATCGAGGACTTAATTTTTTTTATTTATTTTTAATTTATTTCTTAATTCTTAGTGCAAAAGTCCAAGAAAAAAATAATAGCAACTTATATTTGTATTATGTTAAATTTTTATTTTTAATAGCTACCACATAATGATCACCTTAATCCACATATTACATTACATAATAAATTATTTTCGTGTTAATATATGTCAATAATTATTCAAATTATAATACACAAACAGTTTTTGGGAAACCAAACATTTTTTTTTATTTATTTAAAATTATTTGACGATTATATTATTAATTGTATTTTCAATTGTTTCAGATTCCTAGAACGACGAGGTGACCTGGACAAGCTGCAAGAGAAATGAATGGACCTGAATTCTGAGTTGGAGTCATCTACAAGGATTCCTGCGTCGTGAGACTCTGCCCTGGTTATAATTTACACCTTATATGTTTTTGTATTCCTTGTCTTCTATAGTGCAACAATATATACATAAACAAATAAATAATAATTACGTTCATATATAAAATAATAATATAATAAATATCATCATTGTTGTCTTCAACCTTATCATTATCAACACAGTTTATTTTTATTATTATTAAAATTAAATAAGGTATTTACTTCATAGGATAAAAAACATAGCTATATATGTTAAATATTTATTTCATACATTTATGATTGACATATAATGCATTTTCATCACACGAGTACAACAGAACTTGAACGCCACCCTCCATGTCGCTTCAGCACTGTAATGTCTGCTTTCGAATCAGCCAAAAATGTTACAAAACACCGCCGTTAAAACTGGTTTATGGTAAATCTAATACACAAATATAATTTTGTATTTAAATTCATACATATTAAACATATACAAAAACAAACACATTTACATTACATAGAGCATAACTGTGTTTTAATTTTGTATGTTTTCTATTTCTAAATACGTACATTTAAATATGTTTTTCTTTATATATGATATTTACACTACCCCCCCGCCCATTTTAACATAATTTCTGGTAAAATCTGATAATTTTGGTAACACTGCGCCATAATTTTATTTCTTACTACTGGCAACACTGCTACTGCTTGACCTCGTTGATAAAATGGCGTTTTGGTTAACAAACAAAACATTTACGTGCGTCGTGTTTGGTTTGTGCTAAGTAAAGTTTTTTGTGCGTTATATTTATTGTGAATGGTGTCAAATGACTTGGAAGCAGTAGAACTTAATGCCCAACTGTTATTTGCCAAGGTAAACTATTATATTTTACATTAAATATATGAAATCAGCTGGTGTACGTTCCAAAACACGGAGAAATGGGGGAGAGTGCACTCTAGTCGTTCTAAAATACAGAGTGAAATTAAATAGGTAATGTTACATGGTATTTGTGCACGGTGTAGTGTACACTCTGAGTGTTCTTTTCTCACTCAGTCAGTGCGGTAATTTGTACCCGTCATGCGAAGTGGGAATGTTTATTGAAAACCACATGTTTTGCAGTATTTGACATTTGAGTTTTATTTGTGGTTTATTTTTTGTTAAGTTTCTGTTTAATTCATATTTTTAAATTAATTAACTATTCTAAAGAATGCAGCCGATAATAATGATTTCCTTATGTCAAATATTTCGTCAACAAATCTAAAAATAATTGGGACTTAATTTTACACTTAATATAAGAGAAATACTGCTAACAATTGTATTTTCCAAATCCATTTTGAACTTGACAAAAGAAGTATACTCTTTTCACACTTCGCATTGTTGTAAATGAACAAGAGAAGAGAAATCAAGTGATCTACATTCACTCCACCTTTACTTTTCCACCGCGTTTTCGAACGTACCCCTGTCATTGCACATGTAAAATTGATCATGCACCAGTAGACAAAATTAAAAATATGAAATACAAAGGTCTAAATCGAAATGTATGTTTGGAAAATAAATCATAGTAAAATAAACCTAAATACTACAGAATTAATTAATAACGACGACAGTATAGATAATAATTGCCGATAATATCATTTAATATACATAAAAGTGTTGGTGCTATTTATTATAAGTTTCCAATATTATATGTGTTCTGTGTGTTACCTACGTATATATGTACGTTGTTTATTTGTCAATGTGTGTGAAATATATATACAAACCTACCTATGTAAATAGTATATGTACGAAAAAAATGTATACTTACTAATACATATCAGATATTATACAATCACATATTCCAACATTTAAACGCTTCAGAAAAAATCTTAATCCTAATTTTGGGTTAAATTATAAGATAACCCTTATCCTGATGAAGAAATTAGTATAGTTTGTTCATACTTACATTACAAAAGAACTGTATTACGATTTCTCTTTTTATTATGATAAGTATTTAATAAGCAAGATTCATTCTAAATATTAAATAAAAACACTAATTTCATATATTGATCTATTTATTGATTAATACATTTTTTACTCGAATGTATTGCTGACGAATTTATCATGTATTAACTACACGTTATTTTCATATTCTTTATTGAAGTTTATAATTGCAAATACATCATTATTATTAACTTTCCTAAGCTGTTAAAAGATTCAATTAATAAATGCATACATGAACATATTAAACAAATAAATCGCGAGAAAATAGCTAATACAATTAACCAAATTTGACAATAAATCTTTGTTTTCCAAGATGAATTACTCAAATTCCGTTAGTTCTCGACTTACAAAATACGTACATATATGCTAACTGTATTGTAAAATAGAACTTATTATGTGATTGTACATATCTGGTATTTATTTATTGCTCTATTTAATATCCTGATACTTGAAATAGTTTTTCTAAGACTTACAGGTACACTAGCTATTTGCATTGTAAAATATAATATACATTGATCTACTTTTGTTTCTTGTAATACATATAACATCCAAAATATCTCCATCTCGATAAGTCTTAGAAAAAATGTCAAAATACGTACATAATGTAACCACGTGAAAAATACATAATTTAATATACATTTGGTGATACATATTTAATTTTATTTATTTCTAAGTTCTAATTCATATAGTTATATATTAGATTTAAAAATGTATTATATGAATGACCAATAAACACAACAAAATGAATACAATATTTCAATTCAAAATCCTAATTTTTCCATACCCACATTCAGGAAACCTGCAATTCACCTAAATACGAACTAGAACTAGAGCATTGAATTGCGATCGGCAGCAGTTTAACGACAGCAATCTTGCGAACTAAAAAATCCAAGTTCAATTCCAGCTACCAGCTAAATCAAGCGAACCACAGCAGCTCGATTATATAATCGCCGGTATACAGCGAGCGAACTATGGCAGCCGATTACGTAATCACCGAATATACAGCGAGCGATCCACGGCAGCTCGATTACACAATCGACAATATACAGCCTACAGCAAGGCTTCTGGTCGATAAAATTCAAAAATCGTGTAAAATCGACAATTTAGAGCCGTAGCGGCTGAAAAGTAGCATCTTATTGCCGGTACGAGCATTTTTGAGCTCTCAGACGGATTTTCAGCCGATCCCAAGGCATATACCCTACAAAAATAAAATTTGCTGGCTCTAACATGACCAAATTTTAAAATTCGCAGAATCAAAAGGTTCTAGTACGACTTGTGCCCATAAAATTCAAATTTACTGGCTATAGCAAGATATTTGATCATCAATTTAAAATTCGTAGAATCGAAAGACTATAGCAACACATGTACCCACAAAATTCAAATTTACTGGCTATAGTAAGACATCTGATCATCAAAATTTAAAATTCGCAGAATCGAAAGGCTATAGCAAGACATTCTCCCACAAAATTTAAAATTCAATCGTCTGGTGGTGGATTCATGAATCCTAGGCCTCCCACCACAGATTCAGCCTTATATACAGCTGTTTGATAAATTTACAGCCATTCAGCGTGAGCGGTGGTATCGAATCGGACACTCTGCTCCGTGAAATTACGTAATCGAGCTATATACATGCTTTTGCTGGATTTCTAGCTAGCTGGCCAGCTGGCCACCAGAATCCGTCCCTAGACCGCAGGGCTGGTGGCTTGCTGGTTGCTAGCTAGGATGGGGTGAATATGCTCGGGTGGTTGCTGGGTGCAGGTAGCTAGTAGGCTAGTAGGCGGAAATCGAATTTGGATCTTTTGTTTGCAAGATTTTGTAGGTCGCCGTTCTAGTAGCAGATTGGCGGCCTACAAAATGCTTGCTAAGAGCGGGATATGAATTTGGATCTTTGGAATGCGATTTTTGATTGGTGTATTGGAATGAAATAGATTGTTATTTATAACAAGGATTTATTTGTCACAGATATGTTACATAATAATGATATTAAATACATAATACATGAAATACATACATTATTTTAACAATGAGTAAATAATTTTCGATTTGTGTATTTGAGATACATTACTCGTATAAGACGTTCGCAGTTTCACAAATACAGCGATGATATGTGCTCTAATTACGTCAAATTTGACTTTGAAAATGTTATTATACATAAATTCTTTATCTCAAAGATATATGCAGAAGGAATGATAGATTTTTAACAAGAATATGTAGTCCAATTTTTATTAGCAAGTTTTATTGCGACGTTTAAATAACATATTTACAATGATACAGTTTTGCGATATTTATATATGTACCTAACTAGATAAGTGTATTCAATATATGGCATGAATATACAATCAGAAAAATATAGAAATGTAAAGTGTGTCACATATAATTTTAATGTGTGTGCGCAACAATACATTATCAACAATGCAATTACGAATACAAACACACATATATGTATTTTTATAAATGATTTTACTATCTTATATACAACAGCGTAAGTAAAAGTATATATCGTTTTTTCGCAAGAGAGTTTTTTGTCTTTTAAATATGAGAATACGAGTGTTTTCCTACAGCGTAAAGTCTGTTGAATGATTAACAATAATATAAACTATATTATACATGTATTTATTATGTGTTTGTATTCAATATAATCAGTGGTGAGCTATAAAAAATTTAACAAAGGGCTCGCTCTATGTTTCATAAAAATGAAAACGATTGATTCTTCAAAATTTAATCGTCACCGCATAGTTAGTGACTATTAATAATTGACAGGGTACTGTTCTATTTTGTCGCTCAACTTATGCGAACAAAATGTTTTTAAGATATTATATGTTCTCTTTTGAACAAAAAATAATAAAATAAACAACAATGGACTCACAAATTTAAAAAGTTTAAGAAGAGGCTCGGGGCGAGCCCCCACGGGTCCCCTATTGCTTACCACTGAATATAATGATTGTATAGTATATTAGTATGAAGAAGGATTAATACTTTTGCGTTTTTCTTTATGATTTTATTCAGGTATATTATTCTATATAAGCATAACAGAGTAAAAGTATGTCATTGTTCACGTATGTCTAATTCAAATTTCAAATTTGAAAAACTATATATGAATAATTTTCTAAGTGTATAAAGTATACGACTATACTATACTTGCCGTCAAATTAGTATGGACTGGCCATTCCTACACTGTTGCTAATACAGTGGTCATAATGAAAATGCTAAGTTATGAAGAAGCGGCAACGTCGAAGGATGCGGACAAAGGAAAAAGTTAAGCATCAGTCCATACTTATTTAACGACGACTATAATGATAAATAGTGTGACAGTGTATGTACCTATTGTTTTTCTTAACGATGCCATGATTTTCTTTCTAAATGAAACAATATAATATTTTCTACATCCATTTTGAAAGTAGGCTTTTCAAGCTGTCAGTTTAGAGCAGAAAATTGATAATTGAAGTTGAGAGAACAACTTACAGTTTTTCTGTTTCAAATAGGAATGTAAATTTTTAGCTGAGATAAATGAAAAATGGAATTAAAGTTTGAAACCAAAGTGTTTTTAAAATGTTTTCAAAGGACGTAGAAAAAATTATATGTGCCATGCATTAGTCATGAACGTAAAGTGTCATTTTCCGCTCTAGATACACAGTTACTATTTTGCGAAGTGCGAATTTATTATAAAGTGTTATTCAATTGGTGTATGAAGACGGTGAAATGTCTTATTAATAAATATAATACATATGAAACGGTTTTTTCTGTTTTATTTAGAATGATCAAAGTTTCTCAAAGTATTAGATTACTCATATATACATGTATGTAGAGGATGCAAAAGATTTTACAGAAAAATAGAACAAAGTTCCAATTACTTATACGAGTATAGTTTCGAGATACTGAATTTTTAAAGTTACTACGCATGTGATTCTTATACTGTGTATAGTACATTTAAAATGAAATACTTCAAGAACTAAGAGTGATAGCGAATTACCCTAATCTTATTTGGATTTATAGGATTATTTTCTATATGTAAAGCTACTTTCAGTATTATGGAATCCCTGAAAACATTTTCAGTAATGCTTCATTCAAGACATGTATATGTCTATCGAAAATTGCAACCAAGTTTCAGGAATTCGAATTGCTGAAAAAATGTCAATCATGTTTGTTTCAAGATATCTAAATTGCTATTGTATATATCATGATAAAAATTAAATAACTCAAAAACAGAGCGAAATAGCGACTTGCGATTTTCAAATTTGGATTTAGGGATTTGTTTTATATATGTATACATAGTTTCAGAAATTCGAACTGCCGGATACGGTTTTAAATTTCTGTAGGTATTGTATGAATAGTGTGTACGTATGTTTGTATTGTATGTGAATTTATTATATAAAGTAAGAATGTATATTCCTTAAATACTGTCGAAACTGTGAAATATATGAAAATGAAAATATATGTATGTGTTTAGGAGGATAAGTTTTATTTATTTATTTACATAAATCTTATAAATAAGTCTTGAAGGGCACCAATATGTTGAGGTGTCCTCAGTGTGATGCTCTGCAACAATATGATCATCTCCAACGCTGAAATCAGGATATAGGTATGTCCTTCTGCCACACACTCACGTCCAGGTCTGTAAGTTCATCTCTCTATAACAATAAAAATATAATCGAAATAATATTTAAATTAGTGGTTATAGACAATAATATGGACTCAGATATGTTTCAATCGTGTGTAATTATAAAAAGAAAAATATGAAAGAAAGTGCGAGAAATTCATTACATATTGAAAAGAATATTGAAATAAAAAACAAAATATATGTTGTAAATATATAGTACGTACAATAAATATAGGATACTTGTCTATAATAGTAGCACTAAATAATTCTAAATTAATTCAAATTATTTTCCACACATCAACAATTAAAGTATATCTACAGCCGAAATAGTCTTTAGAAATAATGGCTGATATACCCAATAATGGGTACTATAAAGTAGTTCAAAAATAATAAAAAAAAACTTACTAGTAATAAATTATTTCCCTAAATATAACTCTAAGTCCTGAAGGTATCCAAAAGTCCTTTCCAAGAATCAGGAAGTCGTCCTCGAAGGCACAGTATACGAGCACACCACACACATCTGTTCATTAGCACTGTAACAATAAAACTGACAATGACAAAATTCATCTATGTAACAGTTAGGCATTAGATAATAATAAAAAAAATAGTCAACAATCAAAATAATGAGTAATTATAATTTATGTCTATGTATTACGTAATTATTTACTTGACCGTACGATTATTTTAAATTTGTAGGCCCATGGACTACCCGCGAAATATAATTTATGAACTTTAGGGTTGATGGAAAGAGTGCTAGATAGATATTCAATTCTGCTTGTCAAAGACAAATGTTTTTCTTTACAAACATGACAATTTTCAAAGTTGGTGAAATGATAAAAAAACAATTATGCTTGTTCAAAGACATATGTTTTTCTCTAAGAAATTTCAAATTTAGGACTCAATATTTTTGAAACTAAGCAAGATACGAACTTATACGTTTCAATTATGAATTTCGTATGCCTTTCTCTACAAACATGCCAATTTTCAAAGTTGGTGAAATGATGAAAAAAAATATTTATGTTTGTTCAAAGACATTTGTTTTTCTATAAGAAATTTCAACTTTATTGTTAAATATCTCTGAAACTAAGCAGGATACGAACTTGAAGATTCAAATTTGAATTGAGCATACATCTCTGTATAAATAAGCAAAATATTTCAACTTTAGATATTAATATGGAAAAGAGGTATTATTAATACAAATAAATACAAATAGCAGATACAATAAATAAGTTATTACATTTATAATTTTATTAATAAATCTTTTATTTTTACAGATGATCACGATTTGAAGTTCTAGTGGTACGAGATGCAGACATCGCGACTTGGAGAACCCGTTCGTGCGTCTAGAGTATCCTGGGGCTTCCCTCCGTACTTGGTGGATTTCATTTCGTTGCCAGCATCAGGAAACCATCTCCTTCTTATCGTAAAGACTTGAACTGGTTCGCCTGATCTCTGTAAAATGCGAGTTTTCATGCACTACTCCTACACGATTAAAGTTATAAAAACGGACAATAAAGATTTGGATTCAGCATGAAATTCTCTTTCTTGTAGTGTAACACACAAACTTGAGTTTCAGACGTTTAAAGTTACATGATTTTTCATCGGAATCACATTTTAATCGCCTCTAGAGAATCTCAGATTTTGAAATTCATATCTCGGAAACGGTTAGAGATAGAGAAAATATGTATAGGACCTTTTTTGTAGTAAATCGAATTCTAGGGAGGGTATATATTTAACTTTTTAACATATGACATACCAATTCCGGTTTATATAGGTTTTAAAGGGTTTTCAATGCCCACACTCTTAATTTGGGGTAATATCGAAAAATGTATAATATACGATCTGCATAACTTAAATTTCTCTACAACTTTTGTCATATAACATTTTTTTCGTAAAGTTGATAGTTTGGTAAATAATAATGTTATACCCCAAAATGGGTAGAGATTTGAAGTTTGAATATCGATTTTCGGAATCTACGTATTTTTCTGCGTATATATAGATTTCAGAATACGCGATTTTTACCGGCTACAAACAATAGTTTTAATTTTAGTACTTACTTGTAATGGAAATGATCGGCGAATTTTCTCAACATATCGTCCGCTAGTACTTTATCACTGAATTGTATTGTCTTTGTGGATTTACACTGATAGAATACACTTTCAAGTAATCATTACACAACACTCGCCCCAATTAAATTAACAATTGCAGCACTTAATTAGAACAAGTTAAAAATATTCACTGATAATGAACAAATAAATATAGTTATAGCGTAAATTTTAATACTCTTATTTATATCGCGAACTATAAATTGAATAAGAGAATGATTGTAATAAAAACTACTAACTTTTTCGGTTCCTATCAACACTACACTACCGCAATACACGATTATTCACAAGCACCCCATGTTCACTTCACCAAAGGCAGAAAGGAACTGAAGTCTCCCTCATAAAAATATAATATTAATATTATAACGTAACAACTAACACTAATTAAGTCTTAATTGATTACGTTTTTTATACTTTGGCGCTCAAAATAAACAATGTTTATGTTTGTTCTCAGGTTCCGCCAAGGGCCGTACCTACACCCAGCGATAGGATACGGTAACTACAACACTGAACGAAGATAATAGATGATTTTTATGAGAATAAATAAACAAAAGAGTTTTTTTATTTACCTTTCCTATGTATTAGCAAAAGAGACAGGGAAATATCCTAATATTTAATGATTTTTCTGAATTTTCCTATTCTATCCTTTAGTATTAAGTTCTCTAGGTACGAAAATAGCCATGATAGGAGTCCGCCCTTTTATAAAGAGCTAAGGTCTTATTTGAGCCCTTAGGGAAAATTCGACCACGGATTTCAATTTTGCAGATCCAAGTAAGTTCAACAACACTTGTCCGGTCTTTCTAGCCCTTTTAGGTCAGGAATTAGCGTAGGCCCTTTGCTATAAACTAGAGAGTTTTCATCAATTCTGTGCAAGCCAATAGAAAACACAGGTTCAAATCCTTCCGAAACGCTATTTTTTGGTCTTTTAGCCCTTTTAAATAAAGAAATTATTTAAAGGGCGACGGGCTTAAAACGGCCCTTAAAAAACTGACTCTGGAATCGTGTTCTATAGGTCGAAACTAGCCTAATAAAATTTTTCCCGCCCTTCTAGCTCTTTTAATAAGGAAGAATGTTGTAAACTGAAGGGTTTTCAACAATTATGCGCAGGCCAATCGATAGGGCGTATTCAAATCCCCACAAATACGTTATTTTCCACCCTATTAGCCCTTCAAATTGACAAATTATAGCTATATAGCTTAGCATCCACTGAAATGTCGGGGTCGTAGAATAACATATTTAAGTTTCAAGGGCGTAGGGCCAAGGGTTTAAAAATTCACTAATTAAAATTTGACAGCTTGTTTTTTTAAAAAAGTTGAACATATTTTTTTATTTATTATGTAAAATAGAGTTCTCATAATTTCATGTTATCCCAATTAAGCGGAATCAACTGTACATACTTCCCTGTCTCTTTGTTGTGGTATTTTCCTCTGGAATGTTAAATAAAAACGTATTAATTTAAGTGATTTTTATTGTTTATTTGTAATACATTGTTGTCTTTATTATGTTCATAGCTTAAATTGCATTTTTTATTCTTATTCTGTGTATTTTATATATAAATATACTTACCTTTGTCCTGAAAAATTAGAAACAGGGATGTTTAAATAATAATTTGTATAAATTTTAATTGTATTTATTGTTTATTTATATTCTACATTGTTGTATTTCATGTAAACTATCTTAATCTACAATATTTTATGCAATAAAATATAAATTAAAATATAATTTGTCTATTTTTTTATTCCTTCTACTTAGGGGATGAATTCTGTAAAATTTTAAACCCCTATACGTATATAGTTCTTCAAATGGCCGTTAGAGGACAGCACCTATAGGAAAACATTACGCCTAAAAGTATAGGCAACCAGAAATAATGCTGTGTTTATACATACGTACATACAGGATTCTAAATAGTTCCGAAAATGGACGTTAGGGGGCAGCACCCACTTGCGATAAACGTTTTAACTAAGGCCTATTGTGAATTTGGAATCATTGGTGGGACATATATTTCAGGGACTGAAAATGGGAAGCGGATACATGTATGTTATAATTCACCACATAATGAAAACGAATAAAAACAATTGCAAAAATCTTATGATTTTTTTTTATATTTTGGCAATTTTCAGTTATTTTTATGTATGAACAATTGCAATGGAGCCGTTTTAAAATATGCATACGTACAGGGACTTAGAATAAAATCATTTTCAGATTCAAAATGGACATACCATCCCATTTTTAATTAGTCTAAACACTAAAGGCTGTTGAAAACTATGTATGTACGTCGTTATGTACACAAAAAAATATTTTTTGGTCAGTTTTACCCTTGGCTTATCGACAGGTGCTGCCATCTGGTGGCCGTTTTAAAAACTATATACGTGTAGGGACAGAAAAAAAATCAATTTTTTAATATAAAAATATATTTGTATTAAAAGATACAAAATGTAATATAAAAATATATTTGTATTATAAAAAAACAGGTTATCCTTTAAAAATTGAAGTTTATTGGCATTACTATTACAAAGGACTGTTTGACAATCATAAATAGTTAATAGATTTGTTAACAAATTTAGTAACAATTATGAACAGAAATATAACAAATGAATCGTAAAAGATTTAGAGTTTAAAAATTCTGTTCATAATTATTTCCTACTAAATTTGTTAACAAATTTATTAACAATTTATAAAAGTGTCATACAGGGCTTAGTTATAAAACTAAAACATTTGTTACAATTGTCATTATTATGGTTATTTTATTTGTTGTTAATTATTTTGCATCTTTATTCTGCAAATAAAAGTTTATCTGGAGATTTAACTTTTATTTACAGAATAAAGGATGAAAAATAACTAACAACAAATAAAATAATCATATATTTGGTAACAAAACATTTTAGTTTTATAACTGATACAAAACTCTAAATTAATATTATATATTTTTAGACTAAAACCGCCCAAATATATAATATATTAGAGTTTCGTTTACAATACTTATGGACTAATTTAACAAACAAAAACTTGGCATCCCCAAATAAGATTCCTTGTTCCCATTGTTAAAGGTACAAGATTTCTTTTTCGGTTTAAGACCGTTTGCGAACCTTTATATTAATTATATATTTTTATATCGCCTCAACCACCCACTCACTAAAATATATAATACTTATTAATATAAAGCTTCGTTTACAATAAACATTTAAACTCTAACTTTGCCCTGATCGCGTCAAAATACTTAATAATAATTACAATTTTTACTAAAACTACCTAACTTTACAACTAATGTGATGGGTTTAAATAAAAATAAACAAAATTAAAAGATTGTTTTATTGTACAAACATTTTAAAGAAGTCTTTGTGCAGAAGAAGCCACGGAGACGCATCGCAGTCGGCACTGCAATTTCGGCAACAACGGCGGTGAGGAATTCTTTTAACTTATAACTATCTTAAAACTATAAATGAAACGCTTTATTTAATAAATGGTATATATAGGGAGACACCACCCTCAATGCCACCCACGCTCTCTATATATACCATTTATTAAATAAATACAATTCCGTATACAATAATACCTTATATCTAACTTAAATTATTATAGTACCCCCCAAATTAAGTTTATGAAGTGCGCAAAAAATCCTATCTTACGTTAATATCTTTTTCAAACAAAAGCAAATCTAAAAATGGTAAGTTACGTTAATTTTCTCTCTCTCAAAAAGCAAAAACAACCCTTGCCTATCTTATATCTAAGCTATCTTATGTCTACGCAAGCTATCTTATATTTAGACTATGCTAAGCTAAGATGAAGTGAGAGAGAGATATATACGAACTAAGACAAAAAGTGAGGACGCCGGAATGGCCCTCACAAGTGGTTTACGATGGGATTAAGCCGACCCAACGCGATCCCCATGGATTTACAGCCTACAACGCGAGCTAGTTAAGGACAAGGGAAGCAATTATGTGAATTCCACGGCTTGGATGCAATAAAGAGCTACTCCCGATGGCATCGCCCGGCCATTCCCGAAACACCTAACACCGAACGCGGTCAACCCGTGTGCTCAAACAAAGTTAAATCAAAGAAAAACTTTATTTTGTCTTTAATTATTCGTTGCCATTAAAATTAAACGATGATTACGTTGCCTCCGGATGAGGAGAGCACATAACGCCATAAGAAAGCTTTCTGTGTAAGCATTCAGGTTTGTTTAAAACTTTTCTCATTTGAGTCTAGCGGTTAAAGCGTCCAATCTAGAGCAGGGGCCGGTACGAACGACGGTCAGCACTGGTACAAAAGAATTAAACTGTCCCTAGAAACATTCACACAAATGCGAAGCGATCCACCAGAATATAGGTTTCACATGGCGTTGTGAATGCTATACATATCAGTCCACTCAATTATGGAAATCGCGCACGAATCCTGCCTAACCATCCCACTAACCGTGATATTAATAATAAAAAATAAGGAAACCCGAACCCACAAACAAGTTTCGAATCTCACACCCCCTACTTCCTGATTCTCTCACCATTCGACAGCAAGCATGCCCCGACACACCAATTCATTCAATTTTTTTTTCACATTCACTATCCCTAGATGCCGTCTGGGCAATCAAAACGCACGATTTTATGATGAATTATCGGTAGGGAATGCACTTCAACTTTATCAATTTATTTTTAAAATTTAAAGAAAACGCGTGTTTGCTCAACGGCGCGATGAGCCAAAGTTTAATTAAGACCTGAAAATACATTTCAAAGAAATTAAAACTAACTTATATTCTATTATATTAATCTAAGTCTTCTTGATGTCCGATTCCTGAAAGATATATACTAATCATATGTTTCCAGATATTGATTTTATTGATAAACAGTCGTCATTTCAATTTCAATTGTTCGTATATGATACAGACATTCATGAAAGTTATATTTTTTTCAATGTAGTACTCAAATTCGAATTTGAGTACAAGATAATATTCAGATATTTATAATAGTCATATTTCATTGACTAAGTTCTCATGGTTGAATATGAGAACAAGTTAATAATTAGGCATATAGTCATAATCCTTTGACTATAAGTTCTCATGGTTGAGTATGAGAACAAAATATTTTATAAAAAATTAAAGTTCCTACCAGTTCATCCATCGATGGTCATCTGCGCCGTAGATTTATTTGGAGCTCAGCAATCCTTCAGAAAACTACTTTAGAAGATTTGCAGTGTTGAAATCGAAAGCTGCATCCAAATACTCTAAGTTTCTTGACATCTCAGACCAGCCAAAGGTCTGCCTATTAAATAATACTTATTAGTTTGTGGTATTCTTTAAACCATTTCAAAAACTGTTAGATACAATTTCGTACGGCAAACGTATCTTCATTACACAAGACACTTGATTTATATGATGCATGTATCATGTGATATTTTGTCCAACAGTGTTTACATGGTTTCAAAGGTATTTGAAATTTGCTTCAATTTGATATTTCAAAAGGACATTTGATAAAAAATAATGCAGAGAAATTTATTTTGCGCCACACTGTCCGTCAGGTGGTAGAAAGTGCACCACTTTTCAAATTCTTAGTTATTTTAGTGCAAATATTTCACGCACACTACAGATAAAACTGTTTCACGTAGTCCTTATTGACTAGTAACTAGATTTGAACTAGATCCATTTTTATTCCAAGTTTCGACCCTTGGGTTATAAAGTATTGGTGCATTATCAACAATATTAGCGGCTCCAACCACATAAATACATTTAATAATGATAAAAAGAATAAAAGTTAAATGAAACACACACAGAATTGTAGAGCAAATAATATGAAATCTAGAAAGATTCTTACCTTATACATGCTGACAGCACGCTTGAATTTTTGAGTTGTAGGGCCCCAATGCAGTAATTTCGTTATCTCCTGTTTCTCCTAAAGGTGCTCTGCCTTCTTCTGCTCTCACTTCCATGTTTCCGAAGCCCTCATGGTCATGCATGCAATCTGAAATAGAAATGAGTTACTTTAGTTATGCTTTTACGAATTTCTTTTTGTTCGTGTCGTGTATTACACATTATCTTTAAAAATCCTTACAAATAACGCAAAATTTGTTAACAATTAAAAATATATAACAAAATTGATGTTTGACTTACATTTTCCACATGATTTCAGCTGAGAAAACCACCGCGAATGGTCACGTATTTCATCGCCACGACACGTTGTTGCTTCAGTTTATCTACGCCGCCGTATTGTCTTTCGAGATGGAGCAACATCTATACAAATACGTGGAACAATTTTCGATATATCGCCAAGACGTATTTCATCGCCACGCCAAGTTGTTGGTTCAGTTTACCCACGCCGCCGTATTGTCTTTCGAGATGGAACAACATCTATGCGAATACGTGGAACAATTTTCGAAATATCGCCAAGTCTGCCGGGGATAAACCAAGATTTTCAAACATGATTTTTAGTGAATTCTGCTGAAGTTTAACGCAAAATGTTGCTCGGATTATTATTCCACAATATTTGATTTCTACGTTAAATACTGCGTCTATATGTGTTATATTTTTAAAATAATTGATGTAATTATGAAAATATCAGCGTCAAAAACTTTAAATTCGATTTGATGTATTTTGTAATTAGATTAAATCGAATTTCTTTCGCATTCTTTGGCGGTGGACGCTTGCTGTTCATTTAGTGTTAACCAGGGGGCACGTGTGGTATTCTACCACGGACGCGAACAGCTTTACCCCCCATTCAAATTAAATAGGTTGTATTCACCATTTTGAATTTCTTCCAAAAACTGTGAAAGATGTATCCGTTTTCTGAAAATAAAATGTTCAAATACGACTATGATTAGACCATAACTTTTTAATGGCAACGCCAATAACGTAAAATTACTATTTTTCAGAAAGATATATTCAATAGTAAACTTTTCTGTCTCTGAGTTATAAATATATGTATAAATAATAGTGTTATATGTACATGTGTACAATATAGGAAATGAATAAAGGAATAGATAACAACGTTCCACCAACTATTTCCTGCATTGTACATATGTACAATATAGGAAGTAAATAACGGAATAGATAACGTTCCTCTAACTATTTCCTGCGTTGTACATGTGTACAATATAGGAAATAAATAAAAGAATGGATAATGTTTTCAAACCATTTCCTGCATTGTACAGTACACATGCATGTGTACAATTTAGGAAATAAATGAAGGAATGGATAATAACATTCCTCAAACCATTTCCCGCATTGTACTTTCAAATTATTGTTGATTAAATTTGAAAATTTTAATATTAAAAATCTGTTGTGGCCAGCACAATACCTGTCGCCACTTTAATGTTTGGTTACATTCCATAGTAAACTTTTCTGTCTTTGAGTTATAAATATATAAATAATAGTGTTATATATACATGTGTACAATATAAGAAATAAATAGAGGAATAGATGACAACGTTCCTCTAGCTATTTCCTGCATTGTACATGTGTACAATATAGGAAATAAATAAAGGGATAGATAACAACGTTCCTCTAACTATTTCCTGCATTGTACATGTGTATAATATAGGAAATAAATAAAGGAATAGATGTCAACGTTCCTCTAACTATTTCCTGCATTGTACATGTGTACAATATAGGAAATAAATAAAGGAATAGATAACAACGTTCCTCTAACTATTTCCTGCATTGTACATGTGTACAATATAGGAAATAAATAAAGGAATAGATAACAACGTTCCTCTAACTATTTCCTGCATTGTACATGTGTACAATATAGGAAATAAATAAAGGAATAGATAACAACGTTCCTCTAACTATTTCCTGCATTGTACATGTGTACAATATAGGAAATAAATAAAGGAATAGATAACAACGTTCCTCTAACTATTTCCTGCATTGTACATGTGTACAATATAGGAAATAAATAAAGGAATAGATAACAACGTTCCTCTAACTATTTCCTGCATTGTACATGTGTACAATATAGGAAATAAATAAAGGAATAGATAACAACGTTCCTCTAACTATTTCCTGCATTGTACATGTGTACAATATAGGAAATAAATAAAGGAATAGATAACAACGTTCCTCTAACTATTTCCTGCATTGTACATGTGTACAATATAGGAAATAAATAAAGGAATAGATGACGTTCCTCTAACTATTTCCTGCATTGTACATGTGTACAATATAGGAAATAAATAAAGGAATAGATGACGTTCCTCTAACTATTTCCTGCATTGTACATGTGTACAATATAGGAAATAAATAAAGGAATAGATGACGTTCCTCTAACTATTTCCTGCATTGTACATGTGTACAATATAGGAAATAAATAAAGGAATAGATGACGTTCCTCTAACTATTTCCTGCATTGTACATATGTACAATATAGGAAGTAAATAACGGAATAGATAACGTTCCTCTAACTATTTCCTACATTGTACATGTGTACAATATAGGAAATAAATAACGGAATAGATGTCAACGTTCCTTGAACTATTTCCTGCATTGTACATGTGTACAATATAGGAAATAAATAACAGAATGGATAATAATGTTTTTCAAACCATTTCATGCATTGTACATGTGTACAATATAGGAAATAAATGAAGGAATGGATAATAACATACCTCAAACCATTTCTCACATTGTACTTTCAAAGTATTGTTGATTAAATTTGATAATTTTAATATTAAAATACTGTGGCCAGCACAATACCTGACCACTTGTATTGTATTTAACATTAGATGTGTTCAATAAGCCCAGCAAAACAACCAAACGGATGTAAAATTTGTTGAAAGACTTTGCTAGCCTAGCATTTGCTTCATCTGCTCGCAAACGCCAAATTTATCTCTTGTCTTGCTAACTTATCAAGTATAATGACGAGAAATACAAATTACGCATATATTAAGTTAATTTGTACTGTTTCTATCTCATTTTATAGTGGTGTTTATTTCAACCACACGTGCAAAAAGGCTTTCAAAGTTTTGTGATGAATGTTTATTTGCAAGAATACAAATTTTCAAAAAATAATATTTAGAAGATTTTTTTTAGACTCTGCTATTTCCGGTTGTTTAATTATTACCAAAACCTTTTCAACTCTTCCCAGTAATGTCCGATTGAGAAGTACGTAATTAAACGGATATTAAGAATTATAGTTTTTGAGAAATCGTCGTTTTAACATACACACAAACACACAATTATAGAATCTAAGACTTTTATATCAAGGGGAATAACATATTAGATTTTGACTAAAATTGATAAACCGGACGAGGTATTTTTTTTTTGAAGCCCATAACAATTTTTAATGAAGAACTATATTAAAATGTAATCTAAAACTTTCCAATTTTAGTATTTAAGACTTAAATATTAAGGGAAACAACATACTAGATTTGAAATAAAATTGATGAACCGGAAGTGGTACTTTACTTGAAGTCCATAACAGTTTTTAATGAAGAACTATATTAAAATATAATCCAAAACTTTTCAATTTTAGTATTTAAGACTTAAATATTAAGAGAAATAACATATTAGATTTCAAATAAAATTGATAAACCGGAAGTGGTACTTTACTTGAAGCCTATAACAGTTTTTAATGAAGAACTATATTAAAGTATAATCCAAAACTTTTAAATTTTAGTATTTAAGACTTAAATATTAAGGGAAACAACATACCAGATTTCAAATAAAATTGATAAACTGGAAGTGGTACTTTACTTGAAGCCTATAACAGTTTTTAATGAAGAACTATATTAAAATATAATCCAAAACTTTTAAATTTTAGTATTTAAGAATTTTATATCAAGGGGAATAACATATTATATTTTGACTAGAATTAATAAACCAGAAGTGATACTTTACTTGAAGCCTATAACAGTTTTTAATGAAGAACTATATTAAAATATAATCCAAAACTTTTAAATTTTAGTATTTAAGAATTTTATATCAAGGGGAATAACATATTATATTTTGACTAGAATTAATAAACCGGAAGTGATACTTTACTTGAAGACCATAACAGTTTTTAATGAAGAACTATATTAAAATATAATCCGAAACTTATCAATTTTAGTATTTAAGACTTTTATATCTAGGAAAACAACATATTAGTTTTTGACCAAAATTGATGAACCGGAAGTGGTACTTTACTTGAAGTCCATAACAGTTTTTAATGAAGAACTATATTAAAATATAATCCAAAACTTTTCAATTTTAGTATTTAAGAATTTTATATTAGAGGGAACAACATACTAGATAACAAATAAAATTGATAAACAGGAAGTGGCACTTTACTTGAAGCCCATAACAGTTTTTAATGAAGAATTATATTAAAATATAATCCAAAACTTTTCAATTTTAGTATTTAAGACTCAAATATTAAGGGAAACAACATACTAGATTTCAAATAAAATTGATAAACCGGAAGTGGTACTTTACTTGAAGCCCATAACAGTTTTTAATGAAGAACTATATTAAAATATAATCCAAAACTTTTAAATTGCAGTATTTAAAACTTTTATATCAAGGGAAACAACATATTAAATTTTGACTAGAATTGATAAACCGGAAGTGATACTTTACTTGAAGCCCATAAAAGTTTTTAATGAAGAACTACGTTAAAATATAATCCAAAACTTTTAAATTTTAGTATTTAAGAATTTTATATCAAGGGGAATAATATATTATATTTTGACTAGAATTAATAAACCGGAAGTGATACTTTACTTGAAGACCATAACAGTTTTTAATGAAGAACTATATTAAAATATAATCCGAAACTTATCAATTTTAGTATTTAAGACTTTTATATCAAGGGGAATAACATATTAGATTTTGACTAAAATTGGTAAATCGGAAGTGATACTTTACTTGAAGCTCTGAACAGATTTTCGCGAAAATTATAGTATGATATAATTCCAAAACTTTTCAAATTTTGTATTTAAGACTTTTGTATTAATGAGAACGACATACTAGATTTTCTCTAAAATTGATAAACCGGAAGTGGTATTTTACTGGAAGCTGTAAACAGATTTTCTTGAAAAAATATATTAAAATATAATCCAAAACTTCTCAAATATAGTATTTATAACTCGTATATAATTTGAAACAGCAAATTAGATTTGGACTATATATGATAAACCGGAAATGGTACTTAATTTGGAACTCTCAACAGATTTTCGAGGAAAAACATAATAAAATCTAATCAAAAATTTCGTATTATAGACTTTTCTATTTATTAAAACAAATTAGATTTTGTTTACAAACGATGAACCGGAAGTGATACTTTACTTAAAGCTCATAGCTATTTTAAACATGAAATTGGCGGGAAGTCAAGTGCTGGCCACCATGTAATAATTTTATATACTTACATAAAAATATTTAAAAAAAAAATTCAATTGAAATTTAAATAAATTTTATTTTTAGTTTTCGATGTATGAAAAAAAAAATTGAAATCAAATTAAAACGAAACAAATATTTGTTAAAAACTTTTTTTTTACTGGAAATTTAGAATATTTTGCAAGAAAATTTAAGTATAGCATGTGTACAAAATACACAGAATTGGCGAAAGGTATTGTGCTGGCCACACCAGATTTCTTAATATGTGTCATCACACAATCTTAAATATGGTATAGCAATTTACCCTATTCTTAAAGTAATATTGTATTTTCATTGAAATAATCACGCTAAAATTTTGGTAAAACATTCAATCATATCAGCTACATGGCAACTACTCGAATTCAGCCTCGGGAACAGAAACTCGGAAGAGTGTATTAATTTCTTAATTTAGTATATAGAGTACAAGCATATAAGAGTACAGTAAAGTTTATGCAAAAAATGATGTATTTAAATGTTTCATCTCTACTGAAATTCTGAAACTATTTTTTTCTTATGAAACCGACTCTTTGAATTTAAATATGATAATTACAAGTCCCTATCTGTCTTAGTTTTCGAAATATTTTTTTATTAGAAAAAGAAATCTAATTTTGAAGTTCAGAAATTCTGTAACTAATTTTTGTTTATCGAAACATCCTTGATAATTGTCTCTAACTATTTATGAAAATATAGAAATCCTGAAAGAGAAATGTACATTATTTTTTATTTAGTTTATATGAATTTGTCGACCTTTTCGACGCAGTTTAAGATATATTTTACTGCAATTAGTTAATTTATTATTATTGTTTTTAGACATCCTACCCTACCCAACATTTTAGCTAAGAAATACACATAAATACATAAAAAACACATAAATAAATAAATGATAATGTGGGCCTCAAGATAAAACTTAAAACTAAACATATATACCTAAATATAAAACGGGGGAACCTAACAGTCTGGACCAGGCCCCGAACTTACATAAAAACATACATGAATATATAAGAAATCAACAATATACAGTGTGTTTGGCGTAAGTCCGGTACCACGAATATTTCGTTTATTTTGACAGATACAAAAAAATGTTAATAAGCAAAGTTAAACTAGACAAAGGGGCTCATAAGATGATCATAGCAGAAATTTTGTATCACTTCCGGTTTTAGCGGAAATGGGTATAACTTTAAAACTAGCATAGGGAATCGGTATTTTTATATTTTTTTTCAGAATGTACATAAAATTTGCTTCACAATGATACCAAATTATTATAGTTTTACTTTCACCATTTCAAAATGGCAACCGTCTATTCTCAAAATATGTATTAATAAAATTCCATACAAAATAAAACATAGCAAGCTATGAAAACAATTTTATTATCTTATAACAAAAGAAAAGAAGAAATTAAAAAAAAATTAGGCATGATGTATTATTTTTTTATTTTTTAGCATGTTCACAACGATACCAAAACAGAAACAGTAAATGTGAAAAACTACAAATGCTCAATATCAACCATTTCTTCATTTGTGTAATTCACTTGAGCCTTGAGTCATAATTATTTAATAATTACTAGAAATTGTCATTATCACAAATGTAAATTATTTTCTTTTGTTATAAGATAATAAAATTGTTTTCATAGCTTGCTATGTTTTATTTTGTATGGAATTTTATTAATACATATTTTGAGAATAGACGGTTGCCATTTTGAAATGGTGAAAGTAAAACTATGATAATTTGGTATCATTGTGAAGCAAATTTTATGTACATTCTGAAAAAAAATATAAAAATACCGATTCCCTAAGCAAGTTTTAAAGTTGTACCCATTTCCGCTAAAACCGGAAGTGATACAAAATTTCTGCTAAGATCATCTTATGAGCCCCTTTGTCTAGTTTAACTTTGCTTATTAACATTTTTTTGTATCTCTCAAAATAAACGAAATATTCGTGGTGCCGGACTTACGCCAAACATCCTGTATACGGACGAAAACGTGGCGACGAACGGATAAAATTATTCAAAGGTAACGTAAATAAAAAAAAACATTTTGTGCATATATCTATTAACTTTAATAGATATATGATTTCGTGGGTTTGTGTGTTTGCAAAATTAATGCAAAAGCAAGTTGTGTAATTACAATTTAATAAGTTAAAACTGCACACTAATACTTTAAAATGCAAGTAAACTAATAAGTTAAATGCACAAATTGAAACTGTTAAACGCAAATGAACTAATTGTAACTATTTAAAAATTTAAATTAAAATTTTAAAACGCAAATAAACTAATTGTATATGGGGTTAAAATAATATTAGGAAGAGGGTTAAATGGGCAAACAATTTCTATTTTAAGCCGTATCCACACTGAAACGAACGTTGTTAACTAAAAGTATTTCCTAAAATGTTCGCTAACAAATTTGTTAAGCAGTTGTAAAATATTTGTACTAACATTTGCGACGTAATAACAATGCTCGCTAACAAAAATTTATGTTCCAGGAATAGGCGGTAAACTTCAAAGAATTCAATGTTGATGCAGGGTTTTGGGAACACAAAATGTATATTTTGTAGTATAAAAGTAAGTAGTGAATATTTTTTCTGGAAATTAGTGTCCTGGCGAGGAAGTTTGGACCCAATTAAATTTATTAAATATTAAAAAATTGATGGTGATATTCATATAAAAACTTTAAAGCCACTGCCGTCTTCGATTTACAAATTTAACGAAAGGAAAACTCTTTTTTTCTGAAAACTGTGGCGAACGTATTTTGTTTTGTAGTATAGATATTATACAGGGTAGTGACCAGCACAGCCGAATATACGACTTTAATATATAAAATCAGACTTTCATAATTTCCTGCTTCTCTAATTATTTTATGTTAAAAAGCTTCAAATAAAAGTTGTAGGGCATAAAATTCTGCATCTTAGTCAATAAACAAAATTTATTTTGTGTTCCTTGTAACGGCAGAAATTAGGTATGAAAATGTCGAAAATTACCCCAAAAATAACAATAGCCATGGAATTGAGACAAAATAAATAACAAATGTTAAGGATTTATCTGTCAAGCTAAGTTAATTTATTTTTATTATTATTTGCAGTTTCTGTTCAAGTGAACAAATATCAATTTAAACTAACAAAATAGTTGTTAACTGGAACAGAAATTAGAAATAATACTTGACATATGTTATTTATTTTGTCTCAATTCCATGGCTATTGATATTTTTGAGGTGATTTTCGATATTTTCATACTTAATTTGTACCGTTACAAGGCATACAAAATTAATTTTGCTTATTGATTCAGATGCAGAATTTTATGCTCTACAACTTTTATTTGAAGCTTTTTATCTAAAATAATTAAAGGAAGCAGGAAATTATGAAAGTGTGATTTTATACGTTAAAGTCCTATGATCGGCTGTACCGGTTCATCACCCTGCATGTTAACTATTAGTAATGCCTATAATTATTCACGAACAATGATGAATATTTGTTCGCTACACAGGAACAATATATTAAACAAGGTATAAAAAAGCAAAACCTCATAAGCGTCTCCATTTATAAAACGCATTTTCGCTTGGAAAAAATGATGTAACTCACCGTCTGATGACATATTTTCAACACAGGTGCCTTCGTCTAAATTCTAAATACACTCGTATTTGTATAAATGTTCATATTTCACTTTAAATGTTAGTTTAAATATTAATATTTACTGCACAGATATATACATCCGTCCGCTCCTATGTCTCGCTAGACTCTGTGCCAGCTGTGCCAAAGCGTACCAGTCTGCCACTTTAATCAAGTTACGGTCGGCTTACGGCATCACAAATTAATGTAAAATAAAATGATATTTTTGAAAGATTTATAAAAATAATATATAAAAAATCTGTAAACATACAAACAGCGTAAAAAAATATAATTCAAATTATTGTTTTATTATATATTTACCGATACAATGTACCTATGGAATTTAATAAATTTAAGTGTCTATTTTTTTTACAAATATATTTCCCCAATTTACCAATACATCCCTTACTTAGAGGTGGCAAATATAGTCGGCTTTAGGACATCTCTTCCGATTATGATAAAAAAAATCAGTGCGTATTATGAGAGCTTTTTTCGAGGGCCATAACTAGACTATTGTCTTATATTGAGGTAAAATTATATTAGAGGGGGCTGTACCACAAGTTGTTCATTTTAAATGGGCCACCATTGTTATCACGAGGACCATAAGAACTACAAAGAACGTTAAATGGACAAACTATGTATATTTATTTTACTATGTATTGCAATGAACAGAAAAAAAGTCGTTTATTTTTTAAATTCGAATCAATTATATATTTTCGTATCCTCATAACGATTTTTTTGATAAATATATAATGTTTTATATTAATAAGATGCCCAGGCGGCCATGCATTATTTATATTTTGAAAGTGATAAAGTTACTTTAAGGATTGTTTCTATACCTATATTTAAAAAATTGAATAATAATTTAAACTGACATGTGACACGATTATGTCCTCTGAAGCACAGTTTCAAAGTTATAATGCTGCACTTTCCATCCTAGCGATGAGTGCCCGTGGGGCGACGCCTGGTAAGCGCCCGCACGGCACGAATATGTCATCATTCAGCATGCTGTGACTGTGATGATATATATTATTTATTTACCACAAAAACTGGGAATCAGAACAGGGAATTACTCAGTCCGGCGGACCCTAGTTTGAGTAGAGCGACATTCTAGAGGCCCCACTGCCCTATCCCAGAGTGGAGCAGCAAAAGGAACGACTGAGTTTGACATAATGGGTCCCATTCACCCTTGGGAATTGACACTAATTTAAAAGGGGCATACTAGAGTTGCTTGGATAGTTTAGAAGTAAAACTGAAAAAAAGCAAAATCATGCAGGGGGTGGTTTGTTTTCATCTGTTTTCGTCACCTGATGTTTTCTTCACCTGAAATCGCGAAAAACCTAATGTTCTTAAGATCTACAGCTGGTGCTATATTCATAACTGTAGTTTCGTTTCTAAATTAAGTGTCTATTTTTTAATTTTTTACTTTAAAACTAATAAAATTATTGAATCAAAATTAAAAATAAATAAATATTAATGTATGTTTATGTCTGTAAATAATTATATAATGGGCTCCTCCACCACTTTTTTATATAATAGTCTTGTCAATCGTTAAGCCGTAATATATTTTTTTAATTCTATGACGTGGTCCGTTTTCACATAAATTGATCTATTTCCAGATTATAAAAATATATAAAATTGTTTAAAATAATTTTCGTGATCAATAATTTAATAAAATAATAAAAAAAATACGCATATTGTACAATAGTCCAAATTTTGATTGCCACTGACAGCTACGTCATTCAACATTATCTTTTACTTTCATATAAAGCTTGAAGTAATAATAATTTGCAATAGAGTAGATGCGTGACGTAGATGTTACTGGTATTAAAAACTCGGATAATTTTTGATATAATTTTGAACCCGAGTATTTTACAGTTCTAGCTATTTATGTAACAACTAATCATGTGTAGTATTACATTAAATAATGGGGTACACACCCCAAATAAAAACTACGCTACCCTGTCCTTAAATATCGCGGAAACCGACCCGAACCCGAAAAAGTATCTGCGTTATATTATAACGACTTACATTGATGAACACAGCTCAGCTATCAGCAAGAAAACCCACCTACGCCATCACGGCTGCATGGCTCAGCTAGCCCCAAGACGTGTCAGCAACCCCACGACACGACGGCTCCTTGGAACGGCAAACTCCAATATGGATCGGTCTCACAAGAAACATTTTTTCATTCACTGGAACTCTGGAACACAAAAATAATTTATTTTAAAATACAAGTATTTCAAGAATAAAACATGTTATCAGTATAAATAATTATTAAAACAGTTAAACTATTGTTTAAAGTTACCATTGTTGCTAATTTACAACAATATACAACAATATTTCACTATTAAAATATGCACGATGCTTCAAAAAAGTCGATGGCGAGTTTTTAATGAATAAGTACGGTTTGGGGCCCTAAAATACGAATTTACTATTTTTACGATAATGTATATATATATATATAAATTTAAGAGTGTATAGTATTGGAAGCGCGATAATGAATCAAAAAGAATTTTGTTGAAAAAGTTAAAAAACAGTTATGCATTATTTATTAGCGTAATTAATCATATTTGCATTAATGCAATAATAATTTTAAAAACAGGAAAAAATGAATTTTGTAGGTACTTACAGAATGTCACAAAATTTAGAAAAACAGGAAAAAAACTACCAAATTTTTAACTTAAAAATTGTTAAAAATGGTGACCATTCACAGCAATGTACAATGCAGCACGGCCAAAAACTTACTGATAGAAAAAATATTTGATAAATTTGTGTATTACACAATATCTATTCATTCTTCTGTTAGGTACTTATTAATTATCTTATGTTTCTATCAAATATTGTAATATTAAAAGTTGCTATCAACCCAGTGGCCCAAAACTGTTCATTTGCTTGGACCCATTTTTTAATTTGCGAATTTCAACAAAATTATTTTTGATTCATGATCAGAGCGTCCAATACTATACAACCTTAAATTTTGTTACACAGGTTGGGTTACACCCTGTATATGTGTGTGTGTGTGTGTGTGACAAAAATTTCTCTTGCGATAACTCCAATACTACAATTCCAAAAATTATAATAAATAATAAAAATTATTTCTCATATATCTCAATTATCTTATTTTTCTCGTTTTTTGTTCAAATACATTAATAAAAATTAATACATCGTTGAAAAGAGAAAAAATGGCAGTCTATATTTTAGTAAAATAATTATAGGTTGCTATTTAAAAAATACAAGTTGATTGTTGTATCTTGTAAACTTGACTTTATAAAAAATATCTACATCAGCCATCATATAGTATACTTAAATTAATAAAACTTTTATATGAGGCATTTTTTTATTATAATAAAAAAGTTAAAGGGGGGCGGCGTCTTCTCAAACACATATATTATATTTTAAATGTCATTATAATGAATAACAATATAGTTAATTATTGCAATATTAAAAAATGTAATAACATATTATTATGCAACGTCTAATTAAAAATGTAACCAAATGATAAATAGCATGTCACATTTTGTAACTTTTATTAATTATTAAATTAGTTCTCACTCCTTATTAAATCTGACAAAAGAGAAGACGATGCACTTTCCTATGGAAAATTGATTTTCATTTTCGTGACTAGCACGGCCTTACACCAATACAAATGCAGAATAAAATTTCGCTATCAAAACTAGGTAATGTTTTACTAGCATACAATCTTACAGTAGAAGGATCAGTGTGAATGTGGAGCAAGCAACTTGTTCTTAGTGACAGGAATTCTAATTGGTGGTAGTTCTTGTGATAACGTGAACTGTGATTAGTGATATTTTTTCTAATATGGACAGTTTTGAGAATGAAAACAATAAAGTAAGTAATAATTGAAAATTATTATCATATTAAAATAATTAATTAGTTTACCTGTCAAACTACCAAAAAGTTTCAAAATGTTTAAGTTAAATAGAGTAAAAATGAAACAACAATATTCAAGTAAATGTTAAACGTTGTAGCCATTTTATTCTGGTTTGAACTAAATCATGGAACATGTTTATTGGTAACACTTCAAAATTTAATTAATAAGGAGACTAGGGGTCCTGTCAACCACCCTTGTACATTAAAATTGCTGGCTAACCCATAGGGGTGTTTTAAATTACATTTGATAGTCAGAAGTATAATCTTAGTAGATGAAATAATTTAGGGCTATTTATACATACAGTATGTATACGCAACTGGTTATTTATACAAACAGTATGGACGCGCAACTTTTATAAAAACAGCTGACAGAACCGAACCTAACGCACAGAACTCGGATTTAGTTAGACAGTGGCTTTAAAAAGACAGTGAAGTAGGTTGCCACTAGTGTTTCTGACGAGACGATCGAGACGAGAAACTGCGTTATCTCGTCTAGAAGGCAAAAAATTAAGTCTCGTCTCGGTTTTTTCTCGTCTCGAACAATGGAATCTCGTCTCGGCTGAGAATCTCGACGAGATTTCTCGATTTTTTTTTAATAAATCCAATATGCGATTTAAATTGATATATAACCGAAACACAAATAATATACAGAGTGATTAAAAAGTTTGAGTCAAACAACTATTTTATTCACTATCAATTTTATACCTAAAGTACAAACAGATGCGGATGAGCTGGAAAGTTTCATTGGCGCGAAAATTCAAAATAAATATTTTTAAAAATAAAAAAGTCAAGAAATCTCGGTATAATTGTCGAGAATCTCGTCATATACCTAAGTCTCGTCTCGTCTCGAAATTTCTCGTTGCACGCCCAGATTGTTGGTGGGCAGTTTGGGTGAGTAGGGAACAGATTAAATGGGCATGTTGCGTGGGCCTTTTGGGCTTCACTGTCTTTTTAAAGCCACTGTCTACCTAAATCCGAGTTCTGTGCGTTAGGTATCGTTTCTGTCAGCTGTTTTTATAAGAATTGCACGCCCATACTGTATGTATAAATAACCACATCCAATAATTTATTATTAAAAATTGTTTATTTACAACACTTCACAATATATTTAGTTTGGTTTTATGAAAGATCAACTATCACTAATCTTGCATCTTTTTCACAATACGTTTGGGAGGTCTTGGATGAAAGAGCTCAAGTAGACACTGTTTATATTGATTAACTCGCACCTTTGATTCCATTTAGCACAATTTAGTACTACATAAAATAAGTAACTTTGGCGCAGCTCCCTCTGTAATTAAATTATTAAGATAGTATTTACATAATCGCACATGTTGTGTTTCTATACTAGTTTTGAATCTTTTAAATTTGTTGCTAATTCAGGCGTACCGCAAGGATCCAACCTAGGACCGCTTTTATTTATTTTGACCAACTGTAATATTCGTGCTTATGTCGGTGACATCGAATTATATTTAAATATTGATACTACAGCTGATACAATTCAATTACAAACCAACATAAATTTAATGGTTAATTGGTGAATCAAAAACAAATTAAAATTAAATATTGACAAATGTTGCATAGTTACACATGTAAAAAGAACCCATTGGAGGTTGAATAATATATATATATATATATATATATATATATATATATATATATATATATATATATATATATGATATATATATATCATCACGGCATATTACCCATTGCTGGGTGTGCCAATCTGCTTTATATACAGATTACGGTAGTGATGATGATATATTTGTACCGTGCGGGCGTTTACCAGGCGTCACCGCACGGGCACTCATTGCTGGCGTGGAGAGTGCACCACAGAGATCAATATTGTGCCATTTAAAATTCGAAATATTCGGCGTCTGTCGGGATCGAACCCGGTTCCCCAGATTCGCGATCAGACACTCTGGCACGCGGCCACGAGACCCTAATACAATATGCAGAATAATATTTTATTAAGCAATAAAAAGCCATGAAAGATTTTGGAGTTATATTTTGTAGCAATTTTATGTTTATAGATCATATAAATAATACTTAATTAAAACTAATACAATTACCCCTTAACCTTTAAATAATATAATAAACTATATACGTATTTCGAGAACTATGTTCTCATCACCAGTAGTACAAATTTAAGCAGAGCAGTTAAGATTACTCAACGTGTAAACCATGCCAGAGGTCTAACAACTCTGGAAAATACAAGGGAGAGAACGGAGTTATTAAAATGGTAATAAAAAATATTAATTTTGCAATTATCAAATTTTATTACTAGGTGTATAATTTTTAGTGTGAGATTAAATTTTACCAATTTATTTTACAATTTTATTATTTTTTGTTATTTTTTTATTTTATTTATCATTAATCACTCAACAGGAACAAAAGTTCCCAATTACAGAGGATTATTAACAAAAACAAGAATAATACAATGTAGTTACAAGACAAATTAGAGATAATGAAAAGTGATAATATTAAGAATAACTTAATGCAAGTGCGAAAGATTGGACAAGAAATAGTTCATAATTTTCTTTCCAAACTGAGCATCATTGAAAATGTCAAGATTGTTATTGTACATGGACAGAGTATTGAATGTAACAGACAACTGTCTAATTGGAGATCGAAGTTCGTAGTTAGTTCTAGGGGTGCTGTATGTGAAGGTTAACTTGCGCCGAGAGTTTAAGTGAGGTACGCTAAAATTTAAGCAAGCTAGGGAATGAGCATCATCAATTAGATTATTTACAAGTTTATATAGATATAAAAATGATTGTTTTTTTCTGAAGAAGAAGAAATAACATTGAACTCAATTAGACAATTGGAGTAACTACAAATCGTATCAATGCGGCGATCGTGGAATTTAGCACAACAATAACTTATATTTTTTTTTTGTATACTCTCTAAAGCTTGTACATGTTTGATATATACAGAAATAAAATAAAATAAAAATAAAATATTTCATCACGGCATGTTACCCATTGCTGGGTGTGCCAATCTGCTTTGTATACAGATATCGGTAATGATGGAATATTTGTACCGTGTGGGCGCTTACCAGGCGTCACCTCACGGGCACTCATAGCTGGCGTGGAGAGTGCACCACAGGGATCAATTTTGTGCCATTAAAATTCGATGTAATACAGGATTGCAAATATTATAATACTATATAATAATACAATACTATAAATAATTATAATTAAATTATTATTTTTGGATAAGGGAAAGTCTAAGGTTAATATACATGTGTTATTTTCACTGCGAGCCACTGTATAATCCCCTCCCAGTCCAGTTTTATCCGCAGAAGATTGCAAATTTTTACAATGTTTTGACAGCTTGTTTAATTGCAAGATTTTTATTTTTGCTTCTAAATAACGTGCCCTGCAAGGGGATATCAGAAACTATAAGAGATGCAAGGTCAGTTTTCACTATTGTATTGCTATTTTGTCGTACGATATATGTATGTAGGAGTATTGAATTTTATTTTTACTACTGTATCAATGTTTAGTAACAATTTTTTATTCATTTCAGACCACTATACCTCATTCGGGCAGCCCATTGTGTCTATTTTATTTCTCCCATCCCTTCAGCATTGGAGATCCATCTTGTACCCTACCTCCAGATCCGTCTGCTACTTCCCAACCTGGTGTGAACCCAGAACCGCCTTACAAGACCAATGAAAATCTCCCTGTAGCTACAGCTACCACCAGGAGTCTCAAGAACCGGAATGTGACAGCAGACAGGAAACGGAAACGGTTTGCAAAGAAGAGAAGTGCTTGGACCCTCGTCAGATACTTGACAGGTTGGTGGTCTAATATTCATTTTATAAATTTAGAAAAGAGTAAAGTATATATGTCTATATGTTTATTAAAAATACTTTATAATATTTTATATGAAACCCTATATGAAGACATAGCAAATTCCTTAACCCAGATATGCCCATGGCTTGATGAGTAGTTGCACTAAGTTAAAAATTTGAAGATTTATTTATTTGGGTATTAGAAAGATAGTTAATTACAAATTAAACAAATTTATTTATAAAAAATACAAAAATAGGGCCGTACTATATATAGTACGGTGGGTAAATTGGTAGCTATTAAGATGATTAATTTTTCAGGTGGTATTTTACAAAACATTTGACATGAAGTCCTCTGTCACATTTTCGGCACCTAGTTTTGGCTCTTTCGTGGCATAAAGCACATCTAGTTTGTCTATCCTGAGGGATAACTAGGTGGTCGGTCCGATCATAACGAATATCGATGCCTTCTTGAGCTGATTTGTGACCTTTAGATATTGTTGTTTTCTGATTTTGAGTCAACAGTGTAATTGCGATTCTTCTACGAAATCTTAGTAAGTCAAGGTCTCCTCCCCTCTTCCGATGAAGTTGCCAAGAGTTATTTACCGCCATATCAACACAATGACTAATCAACGGGAAATACCATTTTTTACCCCTAATAGATGTTCTGTACAGGGATATATTTTGGTCACTTCTGTCGACTCCTCCCATATTTGAATTGTATAGTTTTATAAGGTGAGGTTGTGGAACCTAAAAATATATTTCATTAGCAGAGTATAATTGCCGTTTTTGAATATATACCTGTATTATTTTTTTTCCTTTTGGGAATATCTTTTCACGGTACTAACCGGGTTTACCCCAACTGCATTTGAGCACAAGGATACGATGTTATTGTCATGCCATTTGACAATTATAATGTTCCTATCTTCAATCTTTTTGTAGTCATAGAATCCCCTTTTTTCTTTTTTCATTAACTTTGAATCCATTAGAGGGCTATTCGGAACGCGATTTTCACGTAGTGTTCCTGTGGCATGATAATGTCTTTTAGATAATTCTTCTAAAAGAGGAATTGTGGAGAAAAAATTGTCAAAGAAAAGATGTATTTGATGTTCTGGCCATTTATGTCTTAGTGTATCAGCACACTCTAATACAACCGCCGGTCCAACACCAAAATCTGCATATTTAGTAGATATGTTAGTAGATGCACATTGATATGGTTCAAACCAATTGATATAACCGAGTCTCGTGGCACCTACCCACAACTTATAGCCATAACGAATTGGTTTGCCATGTATAAATTGTTTACATCCATGGCGACCAAAATATGGCACCATGGCTTCATCAATACTACACGTTTCTTCGAGTATACTTTTTTCTATAAACTTTTTCTTCAGATGAGTAAATAAGGGTCTCACTTTGGCAAATTTGTCTGACTTGTCCAATTTAGAATTGTCAGCAATATGAAAATTTGATAAAATATATTCAAATTTGTTCCTCGAAATAGCTTCTGAAACCAAATTATTATGACTGTCTCTCTCATATTCCCAAAACATTCGTCTTCTCGGTAATTGTATATATCCACTTAGCAACAAAACTCCTAAAAAACTTTTTATTTCTGATAAGGAAATTGACTCATTTCTGTTTTTTTGTCTAGCATAGTTGTTAGATTCTTGTACGATAATCTCCAGTAAATCATCACTAAAGAATTGTGAAAAAAGCTCCAGTGGAGATTCTAAATCTTCATGATCAGTACAAATAGCAGACGTACGAAAATCATAACTCAAATCATCATTCACCCAATGATAATTTTTCTTCTTTTTAGCATATTTTTTATTTGAAGTAGATTTTTTATTCTGGAGGCGACTTTGCAAATTTGACAGCGGTATTTCATCCTCAGACGAAAAGTCCTCATCAAAATATATTTCCCTTGGTACTGAACAAGTTGTATCAGCTTTCATATTCATTTCAACCATTGTTTGTAATTGGGAACCAGGTAAATTATTTATATCTACAAAATCTTCCTCCCCAGAATCTTCATCCGTTACATTTTCGTTGCAATTTTCAGGCGGGAAAATTGTCAAAGTTTCCACATTATCACATTCGTCGTCTTCTTCTAACATTGCAAGAGCTTGTTCCAGGGAAAATCCCCTATGCAACAGAAACAGAAAGATATATTTATGCCCACTGTACTATTTATAGTACACTAAAAAGTACTGGTAAATATAACTATGATTTTAATTTCTTTCATAATTTTTAAAGCATACATATAATTTAGTAACATTTCAACATAATATTAACCCTACATAATAATGATTTAAACAACAAACTGCATTAGAAAAATACATACCTAGCAAAGCGAATCCCATATTCTGCCATTTTCTCAATTTCACGATTTTTAAAATATCACTGTGAGTAAACAAAAGATTAAATTACTGTTTTAAACGTCCATGCACTTCAGAAGCTACCTAGTGAATACTTCTAACTCATTTATTGTATAAAATTTACGTAGGTCTGGACAAGTCTCAACCTGAAAGGAGTGTACTATTTAAAGTACGGTGGGCATATCTGAGTTAAAAAGTATATTATTACTATTAGGATTAAAAATATATTTTTCAAATTTTCAAAAGTAATTGAATACAAGTACTTTTTTTACAAAGTAATTAATTACAAATTGGGAAAAAGTAATTTAATTAGTAACTAATTATCAAAAATAATTAATTACTGCCCAGCTCTGGTCATACACCGTAATGGTACATTTATTTATTTGTTTATTATTTGAATTATTGTTTTAAATTTATATAGAATTACGTTTTGGCATATAGATACATACATTTATTGAAATAGTTCATAAATGGTAGAAAATTAACATAAACATATTCAATTTAACCCCATTTTGTGCATGCAGAATTTAAATATTAATTAATACAGTTTATTTCCAAGTATGTAAATTTGTTTCTTTTTTTAATTAATATGTTTTGTTTTAATATATAAACATATGAATGAGTCTAAATATATAGTATATTTAAAGACGTTTAAAGTTCTTAGGAGTGGGTTGATTACCTTAGCGTATTTCTACGTGGTCAACCTATCGACCAGCAAAATATTCTATTCTATTCGCTGTTCGTTTCGTTGTCCGTTCGTTGCATGTCGCCGTCGTGGCCGTCGCGACGGCAACAAACTTACCACAACAAGCTCAGTCGTTCCGCGAACACAGTGCTCGATACGCGGATACAAGCGCCGACGAAAAAAACCGTGTCCGTGTTAACACAGGTATGTGAGGTTAGGTTACATTTAGTTAGTATAGCTGTCAAAATTAACTTCATTTGTTCTTGTTTCATTTGAAGACATTGTAAAATTTATATTACTGATATTATTTATTAATTGGCCGCGTGCCTGGGGGAACCGGGTTCGATCCCGATCGACGCCAAATATTTCGAATTTTAAATGGCACAAAATTGACCCCTGTGGTGCACTCTCCACGCCAAAAATGGTAAACGCCCGCACGGTAGAAATATGTCATCATTATTACCGAAATCTGTGTACGAAGCAGATTGGCATACCCAGCAATGGGTTTAAAATTATAGATTGTTTTCAAAAGTCGTTTTATAAAGACATTAAAGTTATATTATAACCTAGGTTGGATATGCTTAGGTTTCATTTTATCATCTCTTATCTCTGGTTAAAGTCTCAGTTACATCGCTGTAATATTTTTCTCTTAATTGATAGTAAACATACACTGTAATTAACCAGATATGGTAATTTTTTTTTCGCAGTTTACTCATGTAAAATTGAAAATAAGAATGTTTCATACTATTTGATTACATTCTTTACTAAACAAAATTATAGTACAAAAATTGTTAGTTTCTATAAGTTTTATAAAATTATATACTGTTTTCATCAGTCTTTTGTAGAGATGTCAAAGTTTTATTATTTTTCCTGGTATAAAAATTTGAAAATATTTATTTATGTATCAATAATGAGAAAATAAACATGGAATTACACATTGACATTTTGAATATAACAATTTTATAATACATAATATAATTATATAGAAATTAAATTACCAAAACTTTTTACACATAAGTTAAGAGAAATTTATAAATTAATTTACGATGTGTTACGGTTCAGCATGCATTGAAAAGGCCGAATTTGGTCCTAGTACATACTTCAATTATTCGCAATCTTGTTTTACTCATGCTTTATATTATAAAATATTTATTTATAGCAGCTGTTTGTTAAAAAAATATGTCGACAGTTAAAGAAATTTACCCAAGCACAATACGGATTATTATACCCAAAAATAATTAAATGTTGTACAGTACATGTATTTATTCGGTATTAAATATCTAAATACATTGTACAAATTATTTTCCTAAAGTCTAAATAAATTATTGCGCTTAACTTAATTCAGTGAGTGTCTGGTCGCGAATCTGAGGACTTCGAATTTTAATGGCATAAAATTTACCCCTGTGGTGCACTCTCCAATGAGTGCCCGTGAGGTGTCGCCCGGTAGGCGTCCGCACGGTACAAATATTTCATTAATACCGATATCTGCGTACCAAGCAGATTAGCACACCCAGCAATGGGTAATATGCCGTGATGATATATATTTTTTTAACGCAATTTTGCCATGCAGTTACTTCGAAAATATCTCTTTTGTCTGGAAGGAGTTAATACGAAATATGAAACATATAAATGTGTTAATAGTAAAATACTATAAGGAACAGTTAAAATCAAATATGTATTTCGAAATAATAAAGTAAGGATATAATTAATAAAATGAAATATGTATAAATTTCATACCGCTAAGCTGAAATTTACTATTCCTAATTAAATAGTATTTTGCACATTTTTTCTAATGTATAATTACTTATTTATGTAAATTGTCAGTATTTATTATAATTTTAGTGTAATTTAATTTAAATATCAACATTAACTATGCGAAATGAAATGAGTAGCACATTGGTAAAAATAAACTAGTACCTATGTAAATGAAAAAGAATTCTTTAGTCGTTCTGTTCACATTTCCGAGTTTGTGTATGTATCTACGTGTGTCTTATAAAATAATAAGTTGTTTTTGTTCCTCCAGAGAGCATTCGGCTACAGTCTCGAAGGAACAAATTGCCGTGCCTGGAAGATGTAGTAAATACTCTACAAGCAGCTTGGCTTCAGGACAACGACTTCGTTAAATGTTCCAGGTAATTCGATACCACCAAGTTTTTTTTATTGATTTTATATCTAAATAACCTATGAATGGACATATTTACGTCAACATTGTACATAATCGTTAATACATTTTTATTCCATACATGCAATTGTTTTTAAGTTTTCGTACAAGAAAAACAAAACATTTTTATAAATATTTCAGACTCGATAAGTGATTATGGATTTTTGATTGTTGCTCTTTTAAATAAATTGACATAATACTTGCAATTACAACAAAATTCGAGTAAATAAATGTCCTAACTTCAATTTTTTTTCCCTAGAATTCATTGGTGTATATATAATTTTGGACATTGACCCTTTTAGCACACAGGTACAGAATTATTAAAACCAACTTTTTTGTTTGTTTATATCATGACGTTATAAGATATAGTATAATCTATAACATATTCTTGAAGTAGTTGATACATATTTGAAGTAAATTACATACTTAAAATTGTATAATTCTTATCTACAATATTGAATTAATTAATTGCACGTTTTAGATATGCAATATTCATTATTGGAGGAAACTGTCAATTTTTTTGCTTTTATTATCTATACTAGACGGTCGAATATCGAATGGCATTGATATAGCAACAAAGACTTGTGAATATAATACGATCTTTTGAATGAGAGTGACTCAAACTGATAATTGAATTTTCCAGCGGGGTCTATGAACTGAAGTTCTATTAATATTTTCTATGTTTGCACTGCTTTGAATACCTGTGCATTTTATTTATGTATCTGTTTCTGTAAGGTTGACTCTGTGTAGGCTGTTAACAAGTTTCTTGATTAAATAAAGTTATTATACAGAGTGTTCAGAATAAGTTATATTACAATAGGATGTCGAGAACTGTAAGAAATAACAAAGTGGGTCAAATTAGATAAAATTGCTCATTTAAGAGACTCTTTAAGTGAACATAGGTTACTAGATATAGGCAAAAATAAAAAAAATTCATTTTTGTTTTTATGCATGACTTTTTTTATTACAAGAAAATATATATCATCACGGAATATTACTCATTGTTAGACAGTAATTAGTTATAAGTAAATTATTTTATCTCACAAAAGAATTTGTATTTAATTATTTACTATGTAAAAAGAGTAATAAATGTACTCAAATACTTTTGAAAAAAGAATTAGAAAAGTATTTGTTTTTTTCAAATGCTAATTCCTATTTCGAACTTGAAGTGAGGGAATCCCCGGGAAACGCGTGCGGTGTAATTTTTCTGTGTGTAACGATATGTATGCAGATAATTTTTACTTTAGTTGTAATAAAGTGAAATTCTTACATTTATATTTTTATTTAATTGAAAGCCAATATGTTCATAAGTTTAATTCATTTTACAATTTATCTTTAAAACTTTTTAAGCGACTACACAAGCTGTGTCTCTGCTATTTTTTTTTATAAATTAGTTTCATTACTCTTATTATTTTTTGTTGTTTAAAAATTTATATTTAATAATTTAGTAGGTAACTTTTTTCCTAACATTAATTTAATTACACTTTGGTAATTGTAATTGTATTTAATTACTTTTTGAAAGTAATTTGCCCAGATCTGGCTGGGTGTGTCAATCTGCTTTTGGTATATAGATATCGGTAATGATGATGTCATACAGTTTGTGTTTGAAATAATTTTGGCGTCAGAATCGAACTTGGCTCCAAAGATTCGCGACCAGACACTCAGCACGCGGCCATGAGACCCCATTTGAATTCATAGTAAATTTTAATTTACACTTTTTTATGAAGCATTCACAGTAATTTTAAAAACTTCAAATATTTATATATAGGGTCCAAAGTTGGCTGTGCAATAATTGAATAGGTTTCTTTTTTTCTGAACAAATATTTTTGTCTATATTTAATGATATGCATTTTTTGGGAAATATCACAAACAGTTGCATTATGCTATCATTTACACACTCTACGTTCTATTAATTTATATAATTAATAGTGTTCTGGGTATCAAAAATCTCTTATTTCTGTTCACAAGATTACAGATAGTTTTTTCTACGAAAATGGTTTATATTTGGGTCATGTTTTAACCATATTTTTAGATATGACAACTGCGTGTTTAGACATTTACAAAATGTACTTTTTGTATCAGTTATAAATGGCACAAACTTAAGGGTTAAAATGGTGCAACGATATATTTAGCGTTACTAAAAATAAAGGAATTTTAAGATGAGTCACTGTGAAGATTGTGGGGTGAACAAAATGAATCATCGTGAATGTTTACATAAATGCATTGTGATATGTAAAAAACTTGAAACTATAAAGTAATTAGTTCTTTTGTTTATGTATACATTACAATGTAAAATAAATCAATTCAACCTTGGCGTGCATACAAAATGTGTTAAATATTTGCAGAAAAACTAAAAGTTGGATAATTTTAAACTGTTTCTTATTAAATGAGGATATATATATTTTCATAAAATACATGAGATAATAAACTATATTATACCATGTGAATATGACATTCTGTTATTTGATGAAGTAATTAGAATGTTACGTATTACATACTCAGAGGGTGTTTATCCATCATCGCCATATCACAAATAAATATACAGGGTGTTTCAAAAAAAGTGATCAGCTCGATTATTTTGTTTATTATTCGGAATAAAAGAAAATCATTCAAATGAAAGTTGTAAGTATATCGAGAGAAACATTCATATATTAAAGAAAAATTAAACCAGTGATTCTTAAACTATATATTTTTTGAAATGGGATGGTATATATTTTTTAGGTTCATTCGATAGAGTATTTTTTTAATTCAACCATGTAATTATATTCTTACATAACAAAAATATTGAGAAATTTAAATAAATTTTATTTTTATAGTTATTTTTCAGTAGGCCATGAAAAATAAAAACTGCTATTTATCAATATGAATTATTTAGAAAATAAGACAATATTTATAAAATTATTAATAAATATTTATGTTTCGTTTTCATTTATGCTCATTTGTTTTTCATACATAGCCTACTGAAATATAAACATAAAATTTATCTAAATTTTAATTGAATTTTTCTCAATATTTTTGTTATGTAAAGATGTAAAATGATTACATGGTTGAATTCAGAAAAAAAATTAGCCTAAAAAATATATACCATCCCATTTAAAAAAATATAACTTTATGTAATAGTTTGAGAACCATAGGTTTAACATTTTTTGTATTAAATATGTGAATGTCCCCCACGATTTACAACTTATATTTGAAGGATTTTCTTGTATTTACAATAATAAAGAAAATCGAGCTGAAATTTTCTTGAAACACCCTGTATTATGGAATGGAAGTATAATTATACAGTATGTTAATTGAAAAATAGACCATAGGCGTTTACACCATGGGAATTCAATTTTTACATGTGCAAATCTTCCCAATTAATTTTAGGCAAAAATGTTTCAAATAGAAGTTGTAGAGAATAAAATTCTACACCTAAAACACTAAACATATTTTACTTTAGATGTTTTTAACTTGTAAAATCAAATTTATTATTTATATATTTAGAAGTACCGTTTTTCTGATTACATTATTCATAACTGTTTTATAGATTTGTATAATTTGAAATAATTACTAACAATATACTAAAACAGAATAATTAACAAATTGACTTACAATATCGGCATTTTCATCAATTTCAGGTTGATATTGCACTAGGTAGTTTTTAATATTGTTACTACCACTAACAATGAACATTACAATATTATTTACACTTAACACACACTAAAAACACTGTTAATAACAATAGAAATAGATAATAACATTTAGACACATTGCAAATGATGTTTACACGGACAGAGATACCGATAAACTAAAATCAAAGACGATTCATTGCTGCAATAAACAACAGACCTGTTAGAACAAAAAGTGCCATTCTCATTACTTTATTCTCATTAGTTTATATCGATGATTTTGACGTTAATAATATTTCAACCAAATATTATTTTCTGTTAAAACGTTATTGAAAATCTTCAGATATTTATTCTATGTACTACTCACATCTATATATTCAATAACCTTCTTTGTATGTTGCATTTTTAATGTATTTTAATTTAGTTTTACCAAGTCTAAACATTAATATAATAAGATTAGTAAACGAATCAAAAATGTATATTTCAAGCTGATTTGACATATGTGAATGTAGTGATTATTTGAAATGCGAAATACATTTTTAGGTTACAATAGTTAAGACTATATTTGGGCATTTTTTTAATTTTATGTATCAATAAAGTGGTACTGGATTTAAGTACCATTTTTTTTTGTTCCAACAGTAAATAATACAATATTTATGATAGTATTATCTATAAAACTGAGGGTAAAGGTAACGGACAATATACTCAATTAATTGCCATCTTAAATATTATTACTTTAATAAATTTGCGAATTATTAAAGACGAAAACATTTGTCACATGCAGACAATAGTTTATTTGCAAATAAATTATTATTAAACATAAGAAATTTTATTATAAACAATGTATTTTAGTTCTGTACACTCTAATACACCATTTCAAAATTTGTTGAATTGGAGTAATAATCATAGCATCTAGAAGTTTATTTATTCTTGTTTTTAATATAATTGTAGGTAGTACTTTAATAAATAAATATTACTTTGTAAATAATTTTACTAAAAAAATTAAATTTAATATAGTAATTAATTGAATATATTGTCAGTTTCCTTTACCTTCAGTTTTATAAATAATACTAACATAAATATTGTATTATTTACTGTTAGAACTAAAAAAATAGCACGTGTCTGTTGTCATATATTTGCCCGTAGATTATTGTTAAAATGATAAATTTAGGTAGTAACATTATATTTAAATCCAGTACACTTTATTAATACATAATATAAAAAAATGCCCAAATATAGTCCTAACTATTGTAATCTAAAAATTTGTTTCTTCTTGCTGTTAATATATTTTTTCAGAGGGTACGAATACATTTGGGGTTGGGCTCGTATAATTATTCGTCAATACGAATGACAATAACGAATGCACAAAAATACACACTATTCATACTGTTTTCATAGTCACAATCATTGTTCGTTTCGATACGAATCTGAAAGAAATTACGCCTCAAGAATAGAAGCCCTGATTATTTATGCCTCAACATGAAATGAAAATGGCGAGAGGTATTGTGCTGGCCACAACAGATTTTTTGTATATGTACTTGTAGAAATTCATTCACTCATTTCTTATATTAAAAATTCCTCTTCAAGGATGTAACTTTCGCCTCCATACATCTTGCAGCATATAGTGAGTTACGAACATAGATAAAGCGGTGTTACATTTTTACGATGCGGGACAATTTACAGCGTCTGTAAAAAGCCTATACCTTATATTACATTATATTTATTATTATTTATGCCTCAATATAAATAAATTAAATTAGTGGTAGATTTTACAAAAGCACAATACATACCATTCTAATACGTGGTTTTAATTATTAAATGAATACATGCTTTGGTTTGTTTACTCGAATTATATCTAAGAAGACATATAGGGATTTTTTCTGGAATGGATTTACAATGGAGTGTAATCAAAGTCATAACTGCCATACTGTGTTTTTAGTAACATAATTTCACAAATATACTTTAAACAAATTCAAATAAATAGTAGAAGTAATATTAATTATAAACTGGACTCTAAAGTACACAATATTCAATCTTTGCTTTCCACAAATGAGATGTTAGTTTAAATTAATAATAAATTAACAATCCTTCCAGGCTTCTTTTTAAGTTTGCAATAAGTACTAGATTTAGTATCAGTATTATAATTTAATATTATGGGTGTTTTATTCCAAGATTTAAAAAAAAACCGACCCTGTGGATTTCTTGGGTTTCATTATAGTTTTTTTTTTTTGGGTATAACTGGGCTTTTTAGGGTGTTTTGAGCTTTATTAGATGCTTATTATGAACATAATTTTATTATTTTTTTTGCATTAATTATACATTATAAATTAAATGACATTCATTTTCGTATTATTGAACTTATCTACCACTTTTTCGCACAGCTAACCTCTAATTAATGATAATTCATTATTTAATTTTTGTTGAATTTAAACGGAATTAAAAAAAAACTAGTAGAATTTTTCGCACATGGCATATTCACGTCTAGTGCGAAAAACTGGGTTTTTATATTATTTTTCAGTTGTTTTTTTTTTAAAGTAACCGTGTGGTTTTTTTTGGTTGAAGAATATAAGACCAGCCCAGAAAATAACATAACCATACAAAAAAAGTTATTAATATTAATCTTATATACAGGTGTCTGTATAAGCTTGCTCACTATTGGTAACTTTTTTATTTAAAGAGGTATGAGGTTGGTTAATGAGCAAAATTGTACCATTTTAAATAAGAAAATTGGTGATATCACCAAAAAAAAGTTGTATCAGCGGTTTTCAAAATATGAGACAAAATATAATTTTTTTAAATGGAACCATATATTTATTATTCCTTTATTAGAAAGTGTATTTTTTTTCTCTTTTCAATAAGGTAATGTTATTTATAATTTTTTTTTTAAATAAACGAGTTACTTACGTTTAAAATAAAAAAATGTATACTGTTTCATTTTAATTTAGCCAAGTAAGCCATGGATTTTATAAACTTATTATTTTATTAACTTATTTTACAGTAATAATAAAATATTCAAAGTAAATGTTCATATTAAAAGCTATAATTTCAGCTCTTTTGAGAATAGTTCTACCATTCTACGTAACTGATATCTAGTCACATATTGGCAAGCCTGTAATTTTTTTCACAATTCTTCAACACTCTTACCTAATAAAATAAATAAATTTATAAAAAAAAATGTTTCCATGGCTTACTTGACTAAACTAACTAGAATACAGTTTACAAAATTTTCATTTTTAATCGTAAATAAATCGTTTATTTGAAAAAAAAAATGTACGTAAACAACATTACCGTCTGCCTAAATTACTTTATATAAGTAATCAATCGAATAATAGACTGTAACTCTTGTAATCAATGTTCCTAGTTTCTATATAATTATTTTTACTGTACTGAAAATTATTATCTTAACCAACAATTAATATTCTACTATAATGAAGGTAGAGTTTTCGTTTAGCGAGTAACAATTTCCTGTCATTAAATATTTTGGTGACTGCCATCCAACTTCACAAAAATAGATTGTGAATTCGTACAATGCGTTGGTTTCAAATGGTTTCAGTCTACGCGGGTATGTAAAAAAAGTATTCAAAGGAAAATTTAACGAATTCGTACCACGGCGTTTTGTCCCATCATTTGTAAAATAATTTATTGTTGCAAACTATAAACCCAGATGTGTCAGATGGCGTGATGATAACGACCCAAGGGTCTTCGAATGTCGAGGAAGGCATGGGCACAGTATAGAGAATATATTCACAGTCGGGCAAATATTAGCAATTTTGCGAAAATTATTCCCTTATCGTTTAATCTCCTGATTGACAGCCTTAGACTTCTTTTTATTGGGTTATTTTAAAGGGAAAATATATGCCAATAAACCACGAACTCTTGATCAGTTCAAGGAAAATATTCGCAAATATATCAAAATTATACCGGCTTAAATATTGAGGTGATGGTGTTAGTATTTGACAGGAGTAAATTGGTGACTAAGGGTGCAATATGTTGGTGGATGGAGTGAAAGTGGAGCAGGTAAATGAGTTTGTATATTTGGGTAGCATGATGTCGAGGGATGGTCGAATTGATCGAGAGATAGAAAGGAGAGTGAGTGCGGGATGTAAGGTAATGGGTGCTCTGGGTACGTTATCGTATCAAGAAATGCTAGTGCTAGTGCCTGCTTTGATGTATGGAAGCGAATGTTGGTGTATTAAGAATGTTAGGAACAATGTTATTAAGAGAGTTGGTGTGAGTCAGTTGACATGGTTTGGGAATGTGGAGAGAATGGCGAGTGAACGGCTTGTTAAGCGTATATATCTTGGTTGAGGGTTTTCGATTGCGTGGCCGACCAGTGTGTAAGTGGATGGATGTGGTTGGTAGGGTGCTTAAAGAGAGAAAGTTTCCAAGTGAGAAAAGAAGAGCATGTATGAATGCGATTATGAGTGTAGCCGAGGCGAAATAATTGTGCTTAGACAGGAATGTGTGGCGAAGGATGATTGTTTCGTAACTATTATTGTGATCCGGATGTGGTATTTCGCTACCGAAAATCGGACACTTTAATATGTTTAAGAGTAAGGTTTTGTTGTATGATGTTGATGTTGTTGTTATTATTTTCGGGTTTGTGCGAACCCACTGAGTGGGACATGCGTGATTTTATGTATTTATTAGTAATCTCTATTATTTGAGAATAAGGTGAGTGTAACATCTTCATCATAGAATAACGAATAACAATTGTTAAGACTATCTAGACCTTGATATCGCTTTAAATTAAGATGAAGTTCCTTAAAAAAATAGTGGCGAACCCATTATATATATGAACAAAAACATTACAAGTATTCAAGTGTAGGTAAACTTGAAATTATGCTTAACTGCAAAGTTCAAAGTATAGATTATAGATAATTAAAAGTTTAAAGATACAATCATGGATAATTACTAGTACAAAATTGCAATTATATAATGTTTTGTTTCCTTTCTACGCCTGTATAACTTTCCTGTAATTTTTAGTATGAGAAAATTGGTGGTGAAATTAATAAGGTTGAATTCATACTGATTTTTGGTATAAAAGTAGTTGGCAGTTCTCAGGTGGGGGTAGGGAGTAAATATTTATCTCGTTGCTATGAAAAGTTACGGATATCTGATAACTGAGTATTTATTTGAATTAATAAACAGAATGTTTGTCAAATAAACTTGCACAAATCTCGCTTATTTTTACTTTTAGCAATTTCGGCTATATAACAAATTATAGTATGTTTCCTCCTCTATAAAATTTTAGAAGTAGTTCAATATTATTACTTTCAGATCTCGAGTAATTGATCCTACATATTTTTTCAAATTTGAAAATTACATGAAATTTGCTATCCAGTTATGTTATGTTATTGAGTAATGCAATGGCGAATGATAAAATATTACATTTTTATTACATGCAGAGGGCTTTGCAATACAATTTTTTGAATAAGACATTCTAATTCTAATAATATTATTTAACATTAAATAATATTTGTAACAACGTAAGAACATATTGAAGTAGATGAACATCAATTTGAATATTTAATTAATTCATTTTATTTATATTTGAAAGGCGTAATGTAAAATAAATGATATACAAAGCCTTTGCATGAAATATAAATATAATATTGAAAAATTCGTTATTGTATTTTTTAAAATATAGGTAACAAAATAATTGCTCGTATTCTGTTGGATAACAAATTTTATGTGCTTTTTATATTTAATAAATATACAGTGTATTTTTGAATAACATAGGTAACATAGGATTGTTCTTATACTATTGGGTAACAAATTCTATGTACTTTCAAATTTGGTTATATGTACAGGTGTCCAGAATATATTGTCCAATATGGAGATCTCGAGAACTATAAAATTTTAATGGTGTTTTGTTGAAAAAAATATATGTAGGTCACTAGATATAGGGGAAAATGTAAACTTTACAATTTTTCTTTTAATTGGAACACTTTACCTATACAGGATAGGGCGACCCATTTGAAAATTAAATGGGCTATTAATTACTCGAAGATGAGAAGTATATATAGTTGAAATCGCTAGAAATACATAACAATAAGTGAGATATTTTTTGGTTTATTTATAGACAAACACCCTGTAGTTATAGTAAAGCCTTGATGAATTCTTTCTGTTAATGAAATTTAAACAAATGAAAAATTACAAAAAAAAAATTCTGTTACTAAAAAGTTGAATATGAAGCTTGAAGTAAATTTATGTATTTATTTTGTATACATTATACATATATAGGTACTGGCGATATACGGCAGGAAATTGGGATTAGGAACAGCATACATTACAAGTTCGTTTGAAATCAACTGTAACAAAGACTGGAAGAAATATGAATCCGTACGAAAAAAGAAGCGTTCAAAATGAGAAACATGAGTCAGATCATAGATCTATATCACTACATTACTACAGAGTGATATTTGTAGCTTAACGAAGTTCATATGACGCATCTCATACAAAAATTCCAATGTTTGTACTAGTAACTGTATATAAATAAACAGAAATACGAAATATCTGCATACCTATATGTATGTATGTTCTCTTTATTTATTTTACAAAGATCTCTATGTAACAATATTTTTATTTCAGTCTTTATTAATTTTTATCAGTAGGTACAGATATTCGTTTATTGAAACCTTTAAATATTTTCACTAAAATAATGTTTATAGCACATAATAAAGATATATACCCTCATATTATGTTAATGACATTCTTATAAATAGTACTAATAAAGATAAACAACCGTTAGCCATATATTTTTACCATCATACATGTTATACATTTACTTGCAATCTACATAATTGAGTAAAATCGAAATTGCATTTGAAATGAGAATGAGGAATACTGATATAATAATAATAGCTTTGCGGATTAAGACTTTTGGACTTACTTTTAGCTGTATTATTATTCCTTAAAGGGGGTGTAAACCAAAAATAAAAATTGTATTATGTAAATTCTAAAAACAAATTTTCAAACCGCATATTTCTTTTGTTACAGATTGAAGAATTATTAAGAGTTTTTAAAATCGCGTCCGTCATACCATCAACCGGCCGGGCCGGCATTGGCAGTATATATTTATACACAGTGTTGTACAGTATTTGAAATACTTAAAAGTAAAAGTATTTTATATTTTAATCCTTCAAAAATAAAACAGAATGCGGGTGAAGGTTTGGCGAGTATCCTCTGGGTTTTTGGGTTCGTGTTCGTGACTTTGTAACCAAACATATCCAAAGCACATCACAAATAAATGTGAAATAAAATTATAAACATTATATATATTAGATTCGCTGAAGATGAAGGCTGTTTGCTGGCCCTTCGAAACGTCCGACTATGTAATTAATCCAAATTAAATACTTCCCAAAAAGGCCGAACAAAGTTTATATCCTTAAACAAGGTAAACGTTTATAAATACAGTATTTTTGAGTCCGTATAGTAATTTCTAAATTCCTAACTTTACTTAGTTAAAGTAGGAGAATACTCATACAAATCCGTATCTGTATTACTTCTTGCTCTCATCGGATATTCCACATATTTGACTTACAATACTACCCGGAATAGACCGGCTCATAGAATATATAAAAGTTAAATATCTCACCTATACCCATAAACTATACTGCACTAATATATATTCTGCACTTTACAAATCGGAATAGTGAATATTCCACTCACTATCTGAGCCGCGCTCACTGAAAGACAATATTAAATTGAAGCCTGCTTGTGCCGGTTTGTAAATAATAGACACGAGATTATCTAAACACCAAATTAATTATAAGAAATTAATTACCTACTATTATTTCATTAAATAAATAATATGTGACACATATAAAATATAAAGAAGCTTTGTTTACTACGTTTACATGCAGTTTTCAAAATGGTTTTAGTTTTCAGTCAAAATTACTCGAAACGAAACTGTATACATGCAATTTTCAAAACAACTTTGGCTAATGTAAGTGACAGATCCCCTTGACTTGAATACTGCATTATGCCATTTTTCAATTATTTATTAACTACACAACTGTCAGTTATGCTATGTACGCATGCGCAGTATCGAAACTGAATATTAAGTGTTTATGAGTTTTGAAACTAGTTTTCAAGTCAAACCCATGAATTTTAGTTTTGGTTCCAGATAACTCAAAACCGTTTTGACACTGTATACATGTTTCTAGTTTTGAAAACGGTTTCAAAACTACATGTAAACTCAGTATATGATCTCTCAGGGTGGGACTGGAAAATAGCTATAAAGTTGGTAAGTGGCATCTTCCCCCCTTGGAAAGTATACCGTGAATATATTATAGCTGAGATTGTAAAGTTGATATTTTCGAAAAGTCAGAAATCGTCATATTACTAACCCATTGTGAATAAAATATTTTATATATTAAACCTATAGTCTAATCTACAATTTGCCAAAAAGTGTGGAATAATTCAATGTCCTCTTTTGTAAAAATATAGACAAATGTAATTTGTTTTTACGTAGGTACTACCGTATATTTTAAATATGTATTTTACTATATATTCAGTAATAAAAAGAAATATTTACATCACAAAATTGTGTTTGTGTAAAATTTTCTTATAGTCTTACATATTTAATTCACTTTCTACCTTAATTCCTTCAAATAACTGTACATTATTTATCCAAGTCAAGTGGTGTACTATAAAAGTAATATACAGGGTGATGGCGGTTAGAGGTGAACATAGGGATTTAACATGGGATTTTAATTTTATGCAATTTCCTGCTCTCCTGTTCATTTTTCCGCAAAAAATATAGAGTACAAAGTTTTACAGAATTAAAAAATGCATGCAATTTAAATGTTTTATTGTGTGTGGCTTCTTTACAATTTTAAAAAGAAATTTAAAAAGTTCTGTCAATCACTGGCAATGGCCATGACTTATGACATAAAAAACAATATTATTTTATTCATGTCATTTTCTTTTGTAATAAGTAAATTAAATAATAATGATTATTCGAATGTAGCACGGGTCTTTATCATAAAGAAATATTATAGTGGAAATAATTGTAAAAGAATACAGGATTTCTTTTCCATAAGTTAGGTTGACGTTTATAAATAATGTGACGTGCGCCCCGGAGAGAAAAGTATACGTACGCCGCTGAAACAATGTACTAGAGTGATGACGTAATACCGGAATTTCCCAGATGTTGAAATACCCGCGACGCGCCGGCTAGAGGTTAATTACGCAGTGACCTCATTCTTTTGTATACAGGTCATTGTCGCTTTGAAGGCTTCTAGAATGATATGAGCTGTATAAATACCGGCCGAAAGAAAGCGGAGGGACAGTCTGATATATATAAGCAACGAGCGATGAACTTAGTGATATAAATATACAGTTTACCAGTTGTTAACATAAATAAATGTAGTTATATAAATAAGTGTAGTGATACAAAAATTGTATAGATAAATAATCGTAGTGTTTAAGCATTTAATAATATTCTTAGTGTTTATGATTATTTAATCATAGTGTTAGTTGTTTTTATTATCTTTTAATATTTAATCCTTAATTATTTATCGTTTAATAAACGTATTCTTTAGTTAATAATATTTGTCTGTGTTTTACACTTCACCCATATAAATAAAAACGTTACAATAATTTATACAATCCTCCTTGATTTATACAAACCAGAAAAAAAGCAAGTGCCATGGGTATTGCTACTAATTGACGGAACTTTTTAAATTCCTTTTTAAAATTGTTATGAAACCAACACGTAACAAAAAATCTATTGTGGCCAGCACAATACCTCTCGCTAATTTCATTTTATGTTGCATAGCACGCGAGCAGTTATGTGACTTTGTTGGCCTTGGCAAGCAGATATGGGAGCCCGTGTCAGAATGATAGCTAGTAATTATGTACATAGGTGTCAAGTATCGTAAGTTTTCATTCAACTATGATTTTCCAAATCTCTCGACAAGTATATTCCGCACTATTGATGACAAATAAACATCAGAATATTTTGAAATTTTGAATGAAAAATGATGACATATAACAATTGTGACATCTATGTAAATAACTACTAGCCGTCATTCTAACACGGATCGTCATATTTGCTTGCCAAGGCCAACAAATTCACATGACTGCTCGCGCCCTATAAGTAACGAATTTAACATTTCTTGTACACACAAATAATTGAAATTGTGTCTTTTCTTTCGTTCTATGAGAAATTTTGTCCTACTATTCTAATATTCAAAATTCTTCAAATTGATTGACGGTATTATCGGTATTTCTTAAGGATATATGTAATATTAACGTACCTATAATTTAAATACATATTTAATTAATAATACAATAATACATATTAAATGTACTCGTACCTCCCAGAAAAATCTGATATTTGACACTGACATTTTGCATTTATCTGTCAATTACAAACATTTAAATATCTCATCTGTTTTTCGGGCAACGAGATTTATTACAACAGATTATTCTATATTATTATATACTGTATCTCCAAACCTATACGAGATATAATAAAAAAATTAAATGTGTCAGATTGAGAATTTAATTATCTTTATTATTTGTAGTAACAAATTTTCAAAAAATAATATTTAGAATTTTTTTTTTTAAGAAACTACTACTTCCGGTTGTCCAATTGTTACCAGAACCTATCCAACTCTTCCCATTACTGTTAGATTGAGGAATCCGTAGTTACACAGGTCTTTAGTCTTATAGAATTTGAGAAATCGTGTCTCCAACAACCTAACACACATCCACACACACACACACACACACACACACACACACACACACACACACACAATACACACACACACACACACACACACACACACATACACACACACACAGACATCATCGTAAAAATGTTAAAATCGGATTCTAGGGACCTTAAAACGTGCTTTTTCATTAAAATCTGTATATGAGATTTTTAGCATGAATCCAATACCTCTCTTAGCGAGAGGTAAAAACGTAAAAACAGTTTTGTATGCAACTTTTAATTCTTTAAAACTTTTCACTGTAGTTTTCGCCGAAATGAGTGTTATTTTTTTTACCTACGATCTTAAATATGATAATTTTGTACTCATCTATTATTTTATCTGGAAAAGCTATTATCAATTAATACCTCAAAGATATTCATATATGAAAGTGAAGAATTATATGTATTCATATAAACACGAAAACTATGGAATTATAAATTATAACGATTATTTTTCATTAAATATAAGCAATGACTTTTGTTTTTTCCTTAACTCACATACTTCTTATTTTATTTTCTGTTAAAAAATACTAGAAACTATGTAAGTAGGTATATACTTTCATTTTTTAGAGGTTTTAATATATTATTGATACCCAATCAATGTACTCCAGTAAAGTAATGTCACAATATCTTTTGATTCAGTTTATATGGGTACCCTGTACTTTGAATATTATAAAATATTTGTGCTCTACTATATTTGAATTGTTTGTTTTTTCAGCAGCCAAGGAAATAAACAAGACGGCATGGCTCACGAGGGAAAAGACAAACCTCCCTCCGGGTTTCCGTCGCCTGTGCTTCTGCGCAGAAGACTTTCTGCACCCGAGACGATAATGAGAAAGTAAGTGAAAAAATAATGATCGAATCGACGTTTGTTTATTATTCATACGTTTACGTGGAGAATTAAATAAGGTTATGTGGAGGTTATATGTTCTTTGTTGTGTTTAAATTTCGTCATATATACACACTTTACAAGGCAGATTTCAATTAAGAAAGAAATATTTAATGCGCAAAAGTATATACACTCATTTTTCAAATTTTCATTAGAATTACTACAAATACTCCATTTATACATGCGCTATTTTTCACAAATATGCATTCCGCCTCAATTATTCCTATTCATTTTTATTATTATTATTATTTTGCTGAGAGCTGAGATATTTTAAAATAAACTCAATATCTTATTTATTACGGAGTTTTTGTTTGTTTAAGGCATACATTAAGTCAACAGCGGTCGGAATCAACTGACAGTGATTCAACACAACTGTCATCCAATTCTCCTTTCCGGTCCAACAATGACACATATTGGAACCGCACTTCTACTACAGGCAGTGAATCTAATCTGGCACTAAGGAAGCCATACAAGAGAGATCCGGACTTGATGCGAAAATCTACTTTACTCAGGCGGATGTGGAGCAGAGAATTCACAGGAAGCATTAGTCGTTTGTACACTGAAGAAATATACCCCAAGAAGAATTCATTGGCAATGAAATCACAGTCGAGGTCGCCGATTAGATCGATAAGATCATCTCCGGAACACGCAAATAAAGAACGAGTGAACGGCAGATTTAGCCCAGAACGCATCAGACTGAACGACGACGGAGCAGTCGCCGCTAATTTAATAAAAACTAAATGGGAGCCAGCGCCAGAAATGAATTCTTATAGTTCCTACGCGAGTGATATAATCTCGAGAGTGTCTTCCACTTCAGAAAGTAATAAATCTATATTAGAAACCAGCAGCACAGATATTAAAGTTTCATCTTTGTGCACAACTTCGACGGAAAATGATTCGTTCTCTAGCACAAGAACAACAACAGAGACGTCAGGATCTCACATGGACGACAATTCAGATTCCGCTTATACCAAAACTCAAACGTACTCCACGTTCAGTTCGTCCAAGAGTCCTTCAGAAAATAATAACAACGATAATACTGAGTTTGATGTGATGGCACCACAACAAACTCAAAACGCAAATCACATCGAACAGAGCCAATCTGATAATAAGCTCCCTGACCCCGTCCCCAGCACGCAACCTCCGCCCGACCTCAATTCCAACAACAGCAGCGCGACGCCTGTCGCTCATAAATCGAACGATTATAAGTGGAATAATCACCGATCAGAAGTGAACGCGAGTGATGCAGTGCCTAAAATAGACGAACAAACCGCGGAGTTAAACATTGTGAACTTGAGTGCGGCCACGCTCAATATCATCATCAACAACTCTCCGGAAGTGCGCGAGAACATCAACATCGCGTGCGTTTCTGATCCACTCCCACTCACTCATTCACAATCACAATCACAGGCTCCGTCAGTGAGAAAACCCGAGAGTTTCTATTTAAAACGCACGGAGGATGTGTCTATTAGCGCAGAGCATAGTCGGTTAATAAAGTATATGATTAGTAATGTGGGGGCTGGAAGTTCATATAGCAAACCCACTGAAGCTCCGCAATTAGTAGTGCCGCGCTATTCTGCACTACCTCGTTCCGTCTCCATGGAGGTTAACACTTCTTCTGCAGATTCCACAGACAAGGAATCCGACACGGCTAGTCTAGTCGATAGTCTGGATGATCCTAATTCCCCTAGGCAATCAGCTTTAACACCTAGGATAAAGTATGATGACAAACCTGTCCGAGGTGACCTATCTGCGCTGTTACCGGATAACAGCAGCAGTAATAAGGATACTCCTCGAGTTAAACCACAAAAAGGAGATGCATTCTACGTTTCAATTGTTCAAGATCAAACACCAGAAAACGCCAAAACTGTAGCAGAACATCTCCCGGAAAGAGTACGGAATAAATTGAGTAAAAGACAACAAACAATGGTACAGAAGAAACTAAGTGCGAAAAAGACAGACAACCAAAATTTAGATCCAAACGGTAATCAAGACAAAGTAGAAGTGAAAGAAGAAATTAATATACCTGAATCTTCGTGGCCAAATAATGGAACTTTAAAAAAAGTGAAAAGAGAAAAAAAGTTAAAAAATCCTTTACAATCTTTACCGTCATATAAAGTAAATGCTCGTGGTGAATTAACTCTAAACCCTAACGCAACTATGAAAATAAAAAGAAATTTAAATAAACAAGTTAAAAGAAAATATAATAAAAATAGTGAAAGTAGTGAATCTAGTACAAATACAGTTACTTTGCGTCATTCTATGTGGAATCAGCACGCTCAGTTGAAATCTCCTGTTGAAAACAAAATTGATTTGACACCAGCAGTGAGAAAAATAGTAGAAAATCCAACGTTTAATATTAATTCGGAACCAGCAGTAAGAAAAATAATAGAAAATCCAACGTTTAATATTAATTCGGAACCAGCAGTGAGAAAAATAGTAGAAAATCCAACGTTTAATAACCATAACTATAACAATAGGATTGAAATATTAGAAATAATGGAATGCGTAGAACAACCTGCACAAGATAAATCATTGTCATACCAAAGAAATAATGTTCGTTCTAAAATTCCTGTGCCAGTGCAATATAAAATGCCCGACGTAACCCATAGACAAATACAAATGCAAGCAGTGTATCATGCTTACGATATTACCAGAACTCCGGAACATAGTCCGAAGGCAGACCAACTTATAGCTAATATTCTCATAGATGCACTTAACTCGTCAGAAATGAATGAAGTAAAAGTACAAGAAGTATCAAAAGAAACTCATCATCAACCAAATGAAATAAGACCAGCACCTGTGTTGTGTAACAAACAAATTAACCGATATCACCAAAAGTTTGAAATGATTCCAGAAGAGAAGTTATCGTCTATGGGATCTTCCCAAGAAGATGCTATTATAGCCATAGTTGAAGATGGACCACTCACTCCTATATCAGCATCAATACCAGAAAAAGAAGTAGCGAAATCCATCGAAGTAAAAACCGAAGCACAGACCGAAGTTAAAGAAATTACAGTAACAAAATCAGTAGAGAAGAAAACGTTAGCAGATGTTGCAATCCAAACAGATCTTCCAATAGCTACGACAGAATTACCTCATAGAATTCCTAACCCATATAAAGGCAAAGCCGCCCTAGCAATGATGAAAGACGAAGACTTCTCCACAATTCCAAAAGGATGGATCACTTTCTACATGTTGCGGAAAAGTCCAGGATCTCCGGATAGCAGCGCAGACGAAGGTATTAATGTTTCTCACAATATTAAACTGCACTATATCACCCACCCAAAAAATAATGAAGATTGACTTTTATTTAAGGGACGAATGCCGAAGGAAAGAACAACAACTTAGACGACAAAATAGACGGCCTGGAACTTCGACAGTTGAGACCAGTGATGATTAAAAGAAGAATAAACAATAAAGAAAACTTGGTAGATTTGTTAGCTGACAACGATAATAGAAATAATAATTTAAAAGAAGATGACTTGAAAAAGTCACTTTCTGTAGAACGACCGAACGATCTAGTTCTTTCCAAGAAGGAACATTATAGCAGTTCTTCAGAGAGTTCGAAAACACATTCACCTAATGATCATGATTTAGATCAGAGATCAGCTTGTCCATTACCCATTGCTTTACCAACTAGACAAGGGAGAAGACAGTCTCATAGAAGAGGGAGATATAAAACTACTTCTCAAAATCAGAGCACTAATTCATCCCAAATATCAGGTGAGATATATTTTCTTTCAGTTTCTGCCAACGTATCTTTTCTTCAGAAATATATTTTTAGTAAATCATTTCTTGTCATGATTTTTGTATAATACTCTCATATATCACAACTTTTTACTTTCATATTATTAAGTTCATCTTCACGTCACTTAAATTTATTTTCCTTGATTTGGGTTCCTAATTTTCTATTTTCTTGTTTGTATTTTCTAGGCGGTTGGTCCGTAACTGTAAGTGGCACGAATTCATGCGGACAACCTGCTCCGGATTTAGAAATGAGACTGAAATTCCCTTGCCCACAACCTCAAAGTCAATCCGACTCCGGTCTTGGTGAAGAACATCCTCGACCTCCAAGAAGGAATTTTGAGCAACAGCAGCAAGCAGATAACGATTTCCATCTTCCACCTACGAAGCCCCCGCTGAACAAAAAATACACTGTTCTCACTAAAAAACATAATACTGATGGTAAGTGGAAAAATATAAATTATTTATTATGATTAAATGTAACGGTATTTGCTCTAGTTACAAATGTTAATTCACAAAATTGTTTATATTAAGGGCCAGTTTTTCCATCTATAGTTAAACACTTATGGTTAAAAGTTACCAGTAAGATAAATTTTCGTTAACGGCAAGATAACTTACAGTCAGTCAAACTACCAGTTAAGAGTTTTATCCAAAGAATATCGTACCGAGTCCACACGAATGGAAACACGAAGTGAAGAGAAACGGAACATATAGTATGGAACGTTTGTGTTGTTTTGATGATATAAGCTGTTTGTTAATATTGATAATATTAATTTCCGAAAACAGTATACAGTACGAGAAAGATGTAATAATTTTGAAAAATGGGATGGTTCAGAATTTTTTGAAGTTTCGAATGTCAAAGAATACAGTTCTTTATTTGTTAGATAAAATTAAAGACCAAATATTGTTCTTATATATTAGGTAAGTTTAAAGAAAGCATAATTTGAGAAATAAACACTTATTTGTCTACATTTATTTTTCTGAATCACGAATTACGCTGTATCTTCGATATGCCAGGTGTTGGTAGCTGTACGATTTTATGCAACAGGGTGTATATCGTGGATACTGGCCACAACTAAAACTAAAATAATTTTCTAATTGGTTCCAGATGATGTCTTTTTTTCTTTCCAAGGGACAGAATCTGTCTTCCTGGACTCAATTATATTTTTATATTTGTCGACAAATTTAATTAAATTAGTTATTTCCGTGGTAGTAAAATAAACTGCTCTTTCTCTTTATCTATAATTTTCACCACTCATTTTTGCAAGTCGTATTTATCATTTTTTCTAAAAGTTCAAACTGTGGTTTAAACTACAACTGCACCAAAACACAGACAAGCGAAAAAGTAATCAAATTTCTATTAAAATTGTGACAGCCAAGTTGCCAACTTTTCAAAAATAACTCTACCCTAACACAATTTTAATCTTTCTGATAGCAATCTGCCAGTTAGCTATCCGGAGAATAAAAAATCATGGAGCAACCCAAAAATCTTATTCTCTAGTTAAGACGGTAGAATAAATTTATCCAATAGATAATAAACTGCTACTTTATCTGAACTTGAAACAACCGGGCCTAAGTCTAAAGAATATTATTTAGATGTCTTAATAATCTCTACAAATATCCAGGATAACGAAACCGAAAAATACAATAATTTAATATTCTAGATTCTATTATAACCAAAACATGTAAATACTGGAATTATGACATTCTAGTTGCAGAAGTATTCACTCTAACTTTTACAAAAAAAAATTATTGCTTAGATATTCTACTGTTCGCTATAATTTCATGCTCTAATTCAACAACATCACCTGGATCATTCAAATATTGATTTTTAGACATTTGATCTGGATGCTTTAACATTTTAAAAAACATAGTTCATTCTAATATTAATATCCGCAAACATGTCGGATATGTTCTAATATTGTGACTTAATTGGGGCAACCAGTCGTCAATCATATTGTATTACTCAATATGTCTATGTCACTATGTCTACCACTGCTGACATTTATGTTACTCAGCACTAGAGTGCTATAAGATCTCAGCTTGTTGCGAAAAACAAGTTCATATTGTTATGACTGTGTGAACTAATAGACGGAGAATTAGCTAAGAAATAGTTCAGAGGAAAATATTAAAGAAATTATATTTTTAAAGTTATGTATTTTGAATTTTTGACGCGGTCAAATGGACGAGGGCGACTGGGCGATAAATAATGTACAGGGTGTTATATTTTAATGGACCCAGCAAATATCTCGCTTATTTATTAAGTTAGTAATTTCTTTCATATAACATGATTTATACAGCAACATATAAGCTAATTGATGTCGGATGTACATTCATGATACCACTTCCGGTTTATTAGTAATTAATATCAACTTTGAAATTTCAAATGGAACATACTATATTTTTTACAAATTTGAAAAGTACATCAAATTTGCTTTACAATCATGTAAAATAATCCATATGTTACATTATTAAAAAGTAAAATGGCGGGCACTTTCTTATACACCTAGTCGAAGTCGGCTACATTGTATACTTTATTTTTAAATAATTTTTTATACGATTTTTTTGAAAAGATTCCACTTGAAAATAGGCTTCGCATGTGGTTTCAACAAGACGGAGAAGATGCATTGATATTTTAAATAATACATTTGAGCGACGTGTTATTGGAACAAATTGTTTAATTCGGTGGCCTGCTCGTTCTCCCGATATGACCCCACTTGATTTTTTTTATGGGGCTATGTGAAAGATTTTGTTTATAAAGAACCAGTAAACACAAAATTGACCCCTGTGGTGCACTCTCCACGCCATCTATGAGTGCTCGTGAGGTGACGCCTGGTAAGCGCCCAAACGGTACAAATATTCCATCATTACCGATATCTGTATACAAAGCAGATTGGCACACCCAGCAATGGGTAATATGCCGTGATGAAATATTTATTTATTTTATTTTTATTAGTAAACACATTAAACGAACTGAAGAATAAAATTGAAGCGGCAATTGAATCTTTATCTGCAGACCAAATAGAAAGGGCTACTTATTCTGTTTCAAAACGTTGTGAAAAATGTATTGAAGAGGCTGGGAATCATTTTGAATATTTGTTGTAAAATCATTTTGTTGTTATTAAGTGTTCCTTATTCTTATTTCCTGTATTATTATGACAAAAAAAATTATCTCGTTTAATAATAATAGTTACAATTGTTTTAGTTAATTGTTTTATTTCAAGCCACAATCATGGCTCACTATTTTCTTTTCGACTAGATGTATAAAAAAGTGCCCGCCATTTTACTTATTAATAATGTAACATATAGATTATTTTACATGATTGTAAAGCAAATTTGATGTACTTTTGAAATTTGTAAAAAAATATAGTATGTTCTATTTGAAATTTCAAAGTTGATATTAATTACTAATAAACCGGAAGTGGTATCATGCATGTACATCCGTCATCAAGTAGCTTACATGTTGCTGTATAAATCATGTTATATGAAAGAAATTACTAACTTAATAAATAAGCGAGATATTTGCTGGGTCCACTAAACACCCTGTATGTATGCAATTTCAAAATTGTATGGGCGTTTGACTGACTTAGTTTTCTGCGACTATTTATAATAATTAAATAGATAAACTATATACCAATAAATTGGTTATAAAATTCATGTAAATTTTAATGATAATCTTTATCGAAATGAAAAGAAAATCTATATCATAATGATAATCTGTATCATAATGAGTATCATTCAAATATAGATGATACAATGATACATAGTAGAAAAATGTTATTTTTTCTTTCCAGATCTTGTCGATGATTCAGTTAACTCTAAATCATTTCAGTATCTCCCAGATCTGATTAAAAACAAGGGGCAGAAAACAGCAAAGGTTTGTATAAAAGTTTTATAATAAAGCGAGACTTGTAAGACAACAGCATTGATTTCACAAAGGCTTGAAAGAAAGTGTTACGTAGTATGGGATTACAGAAAAATCAATACTGACCTAGGACACTGACGTCCTGAAACTAATAAGATTCAGAGTTATTTAAAAACTTTAATCAATATAATATATCGCTACTGCCGGAACAAAAGGTCATTTTTTTCAATTTTTGCGTTTAGATCAAAACGTACATAATTTTGTCCCAGAACAAGGCTATACGTATTCTTGGAAGTCTATTTGCATACGTAAATACGATAGAAATTTGTTTCGTATACCGTACATGCAGAGTGAGTCTGGGAATACACCCCCCCCCCTTAACTTTTTTATTATAAGTAATAGAAAAAATGTCTCATATAAAAGTTTTATTATATGTATTATATATACTATTTTATGGCAGATGTAGATATTTTTTATAAAGTCAGGTGTAAAGATACGACTATCAACTTTTATTTTTTAAATAACAATCTATAATTATTATACTAAAATATGAACCGCCTTTTTTTTCTCTTTTCAACGATGTATTAGTTATTATTAAAGTATTTGAAAAAATTCGAGAAAAATAAAAAAATTTAGGTATATTGAAAATAATTTTTCTTCATATAGGTGGCCATGTGAAAATAAACAAAATGTAACAATGCTAATATCAACAAGGTATACATTTGTTTGTTATTTATTATTACTTACTTATTATTTACTTATTTATCTATTTATTTATTATTTATTTTCACATAGTCACCTAGAATATTTGAATAAAAATTATTTCTCATATATCTCAATTACCTTATTTCTCTGGATTTTTTCAAATGCATTAATAAAAAGTAATACATCGTTGAAAAGACAAAAATGGCGGTTTATATTTTAGTAAAATAATTATAAGTTGCTATTTAAAAAATAAAAGTTGATAGTTGTATCTTGCAAAACTGACTTTACAAAAAATATCAATATCTGCCATCAAATAGTATATTTAAAATAATAAAACTTTTATATGAGCCATTTTTTTCTATTATATAAAAAAGTTCAAGGGGTGGGGGCGTCTCACCCTGTATAGCCTCCCAGAGGGGCCCAGATGTCCAATTTAACCGAAATCGTATAGACTGTGCTTTATGAAAATTAAAAAATATTAAAGTATAAATAAATAAAATAAATATATCATCCATTGCTGGGTGTGCCAATCTGCCTTGTATACAGATATCGATAACGATGAAATATTTGTGCCTCACGGGCACTTAATGATGGCGTGGAGAGTGCACCGCAGAGGTCAATTTTGTGCCATTAAAATTTGATATAATTTTTGGCGTAAGTCGGGATCGAACCCGGGTCCCCAGATATGCGACCAGATACAGGCACACGGCCACGAAACTATTAAAGTATAACACCTCTTAAAACATCTTTAAGAGGTTGGCACTCCTGCTTTAAGGAATACATGGTTTAAGTATCGACATTCGTTCGTGCGACACCTAATCACTGAAATTTTAATCCATTTATCAAAAGCTTATCCAGTAGGCGAGTTAGAGGTCACAGCACGTTTGGTGGAAGGGGGGTTGGGCGACCCATACCCTCACTTCACAAGTTCCAGTATGAAAACTTAAATTGTATAATAATAGCCTGGATTTTATAAAAAAAAAATGTTTTTATTGAATTTTAATTAAAATTAAAAATAGTATGAAAATTCAAATATACTTAGGTTTTGGGCTCATTCGATAAAGTATTTCTGAACTCAACCATGTACTTATGTTATATCGTTAGATAACAAAAATATTGAGAAAAAATCAATTGAAATTTAAATAAATTTGATTTTCATAGCTATTTTTCAGTAGGCTATGTACGAAAAACATAAACAATTTGAATTATTGGGATGGAAATTAAATAAAACTCTATTTATAAAATTATTAACAAATGTTTTGTTTCGTTTTAATTTAAGATCAATTTTTTCATACATGACCTACTGAAAATAACCAAAAAAATCAAATTTATTTCAACTTCAACTAATTTTTTTCAATATTTTTGTTATGTGATGATATAAAATGATTATATGGTTGGATTCAGAAAAAAATACTCTATCGAATGGGCCTAAAAATATATATACCAACCCATTTAAGGAAATATAACTTTGTGTTGTAATTTGAGAACCACTAGTTTAAAAAAATATTTTCTTCTCTACTCGGATGTCCCCCTTGGTCGTCTATAATAACATTGTCTTATAGTATTTTATTATAACTTTAATAATATAGGAATTATTTGAGGTAGCTCGTTTAGCTATTACACCCTGTATAGGTAGATTTTAGATATTTTGCATTGTCTGCGATTACCTGTCTCACTACAGGACACCGTTACCTGTTAGTAAGGGGCGTATTTAAGGTAGTTGTCACTCGAGTGTACCTATCAAAAACTTGTTCTATGTTCAAAATAAAAATTAAGCTAATGCAGTTTATATTTGCAATAATCAATATTTTTTAACATTATATTATATACATAGATTGTGTAAAAATTGTTAAAAGCTTATATCAAAGACTGTAACAGACGAATTTTCTTTATTTTTCCGTAGAAAAGTTTTTTGTTGAACTGTACCACTCGCACTAACACATACAAAAGTGTCGTATTCCAATTTACTCACACAGCAGCACGAGTGTTGAAAAGTAACTGTGGCAACGTCGCACTGTCGCACTTAGGCAAGGACAGAAATATTTGGTTTGTTTTTAGTCAGAGCTTGAATTTTAATTTTGACATATGTGAAAATGTCGAACCGTGTACGGTTTTCAGAGGTATAATATCAAAAAACATGATTAAAAAAATTGCAAATAGTGGAATTAATTTAGAAACACTTAAGTAGAATATATACAGAAAATGGAAGAAAAGGTGTAATTCAATTTTTATCAGAAATTGTAACCGGCAACACGAAACCACGTATAACCAAAAACAAAAGAATTTTAGACAAAATTGTTGATTTTTTAAGTAAAAATCAATAATTTTGTCTGAAATTCAATTTAATATAAAATCAAAGTTGAAGTTTTCCCACATTTATTGGTACATTCAGGTATAAAAGTAATCAGATGTTTTGAGATATAATACTAGTTCTAAACTACAAATCGGAACTGCAAAATAAATTAATATATTTCTTTCTTAAAATTACGAAAGTAGAATTATACTGTTTGTACTTTTCATGCTTTTCACGTAAAATACCCATATAAAAAATATTTCCTTCGAATGTACGTTTGAAATTCCTTTAACCACAGAACACCTCTTATTCGCTAATACCACAGTGGGCGTTGTTAACTGACATTTCATCTGGAGAACTTGTACATGGTTGTCAAGTATAATTCTACCTATTTATCGTATCTTCAGATTATAATTTTCTAGAGGCAATAAAATTAAATCTGGGTGGTAAATAATTTTCAAATTTTTACATAAAATCCGTTAATTGGTTATCTATAACATACTAGTTTTTCGATTAAATGTCATAATTGATATAAAAGTTATAATTTAAAATGTTGTGTTTATTTTGCCATTTCCTATTCTTCACGTGTTAAAAAGGCCAAATTTAATTGCAAATATCTCAGGTACCGCTTGGTCAATTGTTTTAAAACTTGGAGAGCAGGTAGATTATACTTCATTTGAGATGTACTTAAAATTTCAATTAATTCTGTTGAAAATGATTTCACGATATAACTACAAAAGAATTTTATTTATTTCCGAATAAATATATGTATGGGGTCGCATGGCCGCGTGCCTGAGTGTCTGCTCGCGAATCTAGGGAACCGGGTCCGATCCCGACCGATGCCAAATATTTCGAATTTAAATAACATAATATTGACGCCTGTGGTGCATTCTCCGTGACAGCAATGAGGTGACGCCTGGTACTAATATGTCATCATCTTTACCGAAGTGTGTATACAAAGCAGATTGGCACATCCAGCAATGGGCAATATGCCGTGATGATATATTTATTTATTTTATATATAATTTGATTCTTATGAGTTTTATTTTGGGGATAATCCTGAGGTAATGACCTGCTATGAAGTGTAACTGACAGACAATATCCCTAATCAGCCTACACATATAAAAATTTAACGCACAAAACGGCGAACAGTATCGAACTCTTAAAGTGTTTTGTCGTATATTGCATGGAGTGTGATAGAAATAGTGAATAATTTGTAAATTAGGCCCTAGTAGAGTGGTGTGCATGAGCGCTAGTGTAAACAAGAGAAAAAACATAGCAGATTGGTTTCAGCGTCGAGACTGCAGTGTTCCAGTGACGCGGCGGCAGCAGGCGTTGCGTCAGACAAGCAGCCTGGACTTGGTGACGCCGATGCCTCCCCTGAAGCTGCGTGGCGTCCCGACGGCGGGCTCGGCGACGCTCAAACCCAGGCAGACACTCACCAGCTACCGCAGATTCTCGTTACACCACAGTAGACATCTGTCGCCGCATTTCCGATCTCTTCTGCCCACTGCCCTCTCGGCCGACAACATTCATACCCAGTAAGTACACTACTGGTGTGATGGTTCGATGAAAATAAAAACAAACATAGATAGAATACGGGTAGGAGTAGTTGTTGGAAGAAATATTGATTGAAAGATTGAAAGGAAAGTACGAGACGCCAGACGCAAAGTATAGAGTGTTTTCAACATAAGCCGTGTTCCTTCGGGCTGTGATTCGCAATCTAAATCATCAAAGTGATCATGATTAAGAAGAAGTATGTTTTTTCGTTTCCTATTCGTTAACCCCACTTTCTCATTTTGTGATCACTAGACAACCTTCCCCTTTCCCTTCTGAATCATCCTTTTTGAGTGATCACACGGATTCATTTCAGAACAAATTTAAAAATGGCTGCCGACAATAGGTTTTCGAGCGTAGAAATGTATCAATGTGGGGTTTGTTGCATCAAAGGAAATATGATTTTCCTACAAAAGCATGTAATGACCCACCATACTTTTGAAAACAAAATATGTTACATAAAAGATTTGTTTTAAGTAAACATACTTCATATGTTACCATGAACATTTTTTTCTACTTCTATATGATCAATTTTTAATATGCTGACTATAACACTTAACAGTAGATTATTTATAAAATATTATAGTTTGCATTGGTCTGCATATGACATTTGACGATAGATGGTTGTTTTCTTGATATAATTTTTAAATCATGATTCAAAAGTACCACGATTAATCTAATCAGGATGTACAAAATCACAATCACAGCCCGAAGGACAGGGCTTACTCGACAATGCAGTGTGATCACATGCCCTTATAAATCATATTTACAAACTCAGTACACAGGGACGTACTGAAATAAGGACACTTCCTAATTTGTCGTCCGATATAAATCCGAACATAAATTATCAATTCATCAGTTCCCTAATCTTTTGTTCCATTTTTTAATTTGTCTATTTAATTTAATCTCATAAAAATATAAGACCCGTATTTTATATTTTCGCCTAAAAGTTTCTAATACGCCAGAAATAAATTATTAAATCGACGGCGCGCGTGACGTCATCCATACTAAATAAATATCTTCGAAGTATTAGAAATTGACATAAATATTTCATATAAAATTTGTTTTTTTTATAGTCTCTTTACTGACAGACAAAATACCTTCAAAAATTTTTACCCTTTTTACCTGTATTTTAAATTGTACATTTAGTATAATTCTAAATTTTCCATATTGCCGTAATTAACAAATCAAATATGTGTTATTATTTGTCTGAATGGATGTTTGAAATCAGCATTAAGATTTCATATCGTCGTCAATATCACGAAATGACGTAACTTATAAAATGAGATACTTCACCAATTTAGATAAACTGACTCTGCACGCCAGCAATGAGTGCCCGTGAGGTGACGCCTAGTAAACGCCCACATGGTACAAATATGTCATTATCATTACCGAAGTCTGTGTACAAAGCATATTGGCACACCCAGCAATGGGTAATATGCCGTGATGATATATTTATTTATTTATTTTATGTGGCGTATCCGTATCTCAATTCCCCATAGATTTTATAATACAGAGAGAGAGAGAGAGGGAAAGAACCAACCGGCGTATGTATACGAGTAACATGTTGAACTAAATTAATAACCATCGAATGAAAATTCTGTAAAGATATTCACACTGTCAAAAAGTATTTATAGTTTAAATCATTTTTTAATATAGTCAAATTATTTGGAATAAATTAACTTGGTCAAATTCATCAAATTGTTCTTATTATTATATATTCTCGATGAGAGAATCTCTTATTATTGAGAGATTAACTAATATTAATAAGCTGTAGAAGAATTATAAAATAAAATGAGAAAAACGTTGAACCAACCTCGCCTACTATCAGTCCAATTTGGTCAATAGAGGCATCGCAGATCTCAGCATCCCAGGAAATCAGCTACACCACTGCTACCAGGAACGTTTATTGGAACAAAATTTCAGTTATTTCACTATTTAGCCACTTAAAACCAGCACACATTAAAAATTCATATCACGAAAGTTAGTTTGACATCAAGAGAAACAAATACGTATACACTATTTTAACTCCCCCAACAAAAGTTTTTCACGAAAATTACACTTACTACGAGTAGAACACATTTTCATTTGTAGGTTGCAAACACACTGACAAAAGACAGCAATAATAAACAACAAACACCGGTCTTAATATTAGCTCGAACTTGTCTGTTAGAGTCAATCCGTTGTTTCACTGATCGATACGAAATTTAAATAAAAATAATAATGAACTATTTATTGACTTAACTGATGTAGAATAACAAATAAATTATTGTTATTTATTTATTTATTTATTAATTAATTAATAATTAATTAATTAATTAATTTATTTATTTATTTATTTATTTATTTATTTATTTATTTATTTATTTATTTATTTATTTATTTATTTATTTATTTATTTATTTATTTATTTATTTATTTATTTATTTATTTATTTATTTATTTATTTATTTATTTATTTATTTATTTATTTATTTATTTATTTATTTATTTATTTATTTATTTATTTATTTATTTATTTATTTATTTATTTATTTATTTATTTATTTATTTATTTATTTATTTATTTATTTATTTATTTATTTATTTATTTATTTATTTATTTATTTATTTATTTATTTATTTATTTATTTATTTATTTATTTATTTATTTATTTATTTATTTATTTATTTATTTATTTATTTATTTATTTATTTATTTATTTATTTGCGAGAAGTAAAAATGATTGTTCTACATTAAAAACAGTAGCACTCTAAAATTAATTACAATGGTAAAAATTAAAGAAAACTTGTAAAAATAAACATATGTTGTTTGCATACATGAAACAAATTATTATGTCATGTAGACATTAATTGCAACAACAAACAGAGCAACCGGCGAAAAACTTGCTTCGGAGATGTCAAGAAATGCGCGTCCCTGACATTAAGTTTAATTTATATTATTTCAGTTCATTTGTCAAACTTTCTCTTCAGTCCAGTTTAACAAAATGTGTGATATGTTTTAAAAAATGACAAGAGCGATTTGCACTTGTGATTTATTTGTAATTGTTCTGATATTTTTTCAGAGACATAATTGACCTACCCGAGTGCTTTCCGGCCATTCTAGCGGTGACTGGAAATGCAATTTCCCCCGAAAATAAACCCAGAGTTCCGACTATGAGCGAGAAGGATCTAACTAGGAATCATTTTAATTTCGGACAGCATCATGCCTGACGAACATTGTAATTATTATTTTAGACAGGTTTGCATTTATTATTTATAAAATTCCGTCCATTTATAAATATATAGGGTATAACACGAATAGCGGCCATAGGCGTTTAACATGGGAAATGTTTTTCCTTGTCCAAAAAAGGCTTATTAATTTTGGACTATAATGCTCAAATAAATGTCAGAAATGTTGTTTGAGTTATCATTACCAAAAATAGACAATTATTGACATACAGAAAAAGTACAAATTATTAAGTAGATACTATTATTTTTACGCAAATTTTATAAATTTTGACAAATAAAAGGTTGGATAACACTTTAAAAAAGTTTTATAAAATTTTAAATTCGTTTTGTTCAGTTACAAAACGTACGAAATAAAATGTACATTGAATTGAATGCAGAATGCCTATGGTCAGTTTTTCGTGTCACAGTCGGTATATATATATATACAGTGTGTTAATTAAAAACCTGGCCATAGGCGTTTAACATGGAAAATCAATTTTTTCTTGCGAAAAAGTTCCCAAATTATTTTAGACAAAAATACTTCAAATAAATGTTGTAGAGAATTAAATTCTGCACCAGTGGTAGTAATAAAATGTTATTTTTGACATTTAATAACCGAGAAAATAAAGTTTAAAGTTTTTTCAAGATTGCTGATTTATAGCGATAGCCACGCAACTCAAACAAAATTTGTCCACCATTTTATAATCTGAAGCTTTTCTTCATGAGAAAACTGTTTCATACTTTCAAAGAAATATGTTATTGAATGAAAATCACAAAACACAAACTTTTTTTGACAGTTAAGATGGCATACAATTGTTCGTAATTTTGTTTGAGTTACATGGCTTCCGCTATAAATCAGCTATCTCCAAAAAAAAAAAAAATTGATTTTCTCGGCTATCAAATGTCAAAAATAAAATCTTATTACAAATTCGGGTGCAGAATTTAATTCTCTACAACACTTATTTGAAGTGTTTTTGTCTAAAATAATTTGGGAACTTTTGCACGAGGAAAAACTGATTTCCCATGTTAAACGCCTATCGCCAGGTTATATATATATATATATATACAGGTGTTTATCTTAAATGGATCACCATTTCTATCTCGACAACTATAAGAGCTACAAAGATGGGCATACAATTTCTATTTCACAAGACAAATTTAAAGAAAAGAAGATTTTTTTTCAATTTAAATAAGAACATATATTTTTTTATTTTCTCTTGCTCATGAATTCAGTGATATAATATTTTTATACCTACCCTTATTTTTGAGAAAAATGCATATAAAGTTTTATATTAATTTGATTAAAATATGGTTATAAAAACAGTGCCATGAAACGTGTTCATTTTTTTACATAAAGTAAACAAATGAAAGAAATACGTAAATATTTTGTTTGCGTTGACATTTATGATCAATTAAAAGAACAAAATATTCACTTCTTTCTCTCTGGGCACTTTAATTCCATATTTAAAAAAATAGCGTATTCATTTTTTCCATTCGTGGCACTCTTATTATAGCCATATTTTAATCAAAGTATTATAAAAGTTTACACACGATTTTCTCAAAAAAATCCTTATATATGGGTATAAAAATATTATAATTGAATTCAGAATCAAATAAAAAATATATAGTCTCATTTAAAATAAAAAAGTTACGTCCTGTATTTTGAAAACCACTGGTTGAAAAAAATATTTTTCTTTTCTTTAAATTTGTCTTGTGAAATAGAAATTGTTTACCCATTTAAATATCTTTGTAGCTCTTATAGTTCTTGAGGTAGCAATGATGGGACATTTAAAATGTATACCTGTATGCATATATAATAAAAAAATTATAATATTTAACTACTCTTTTAATATTTATAGTTGTGGTGTATATAATAAGTATTAATATAATGTGAAAAACTATATGGAACCTGTTAAAATCATTTTCTATTATGTTATTGATATCTGGTAATCTTTTTATAAACAAACCATTCATATCCAAATATATGATATATCTATGTATTTATTTGCAGGTGATAATAAAATTATTATTTAAATACTACAAAACATATATTTCACATTAATTTATTTACATCAAATTATGTAACAATGAAAACATTTTTACAAACACGTATCCTATCAACATTTTTAAAATTTTTAATGAGAATGAAATTTATAATTTAATGATAGTAAATAGGTTGAGAATAACCCACAGGAGCAACTGCTTGTGCTACTGGTGCAATAGCCTTCCCCAAAACAGGTACAGAAGTCGGTACTCTCTCGTATCCAACATGAGCAGTCTTGAACAGAGCTGGATGCTGCACTGCCACCCTTTCTAACTTCGTCACGGGTTCCAAGACATCAACTTCCTCCACGGTTTCAATCGGTCTAGAAACTACAACTCGTCTAGTGTTCACACGTTCTCCAGTCACTGGAGCATCTCTGGGAGATACTTGAGCGGAAAGAACTCGCGCTCTCACTTGCCCAGCATCACCGATGTCTCTGAAAGATGGACCAGAGAAACCTACTTCGGCGATACCTTCGCGTGCGGTAAGGAGTTCGATCAGACGCTGCTGATTCCCATATTGTTCATCTCGGGAACGCACTACTGCTTGGGTTTGATGCGGGGACTGGGACTGAGGAACTTGAGATCTAAGTTGAGGTTCAGGTTGAAGTTGAGGTTGAGATTGAGAGGTTGGTAAAGAGTTGAGGAGTTCGATGAAACGTTGTTGATTTTCGTCTTGAAAACGAAAATCAGGTTGAGAGCGAGTTATCGCTTGATTTTGCAATTGAGGAAGAAACTGAGGTTGATTTTGTTGAGGAGAAGCAGTTCTTTGGAGAGGTTGAATAGGTTGCGATTGGTCTTCCTGTTGAGAGTTTTGAGGCTGAGGTAGACGTCTAGCCTCAATAACTACAGAATCATCGTCAGAGGAAATGCCTTGGTCGATGGGACTAGGAGTAGAAGATATGCCAAAACCTGGTGATTGGATTAAAGAAGGGAAATGAGAGACTAAGGCAGGGGGTGCAGGAGAAGCTGCAATGAAAGCAGGAGAACCTGGCACGCCGTGAGCTATATGCGCAGGAGATAACGGACTCACCACGGAACTTTTATGTACTTTACTATGCGGTTGATCTAATTCGACTAATGCCGATCCTGCAGGCCTAACAATAACTCTTTCTTCAATATCATAGAAATGTTTTTGAATTGCGGGTCGTCTTAATTCAAACCTGTTTGTTCTTACTGCTGGATTAGCCACATCTACTTCTTTATGAATGAATCCATGTTGAGCTTGAATTCTGGTTACTGGAACATCAGCTACTCCTGGTACGTGGTGCACGGTTGGAACCACAGCTGCAGTTGGTGCTACTACGTGGTGAGCTACTGCAGGAGAGGGTACTTGGTGGAGGGCACTCCGAAGAAAGTGTCCATTGCCATAGTAAGTGGACGTAGAGTACGCATTGGGTAGCGGTGCCAAAGGTGCAGGTTGGGCTGGTCCGGTGACGTAGGTCACACCAGCAGGATTCAAGTATGGTAGCTGCACGTTAACATGGCTAGCAAGAGCCACTTGTAATACTGTTGCAATGGCTATGAAGCACTTCATGTTGACTGATGATAACGATGGTAAGGTATGGTTTATATAGTCTGGATCGGCTAGTTGTATTTCGCCCCACCCTCCGAAATTAAAAACTGGGCCGGGCGAGGCATCTGATCGACTTATTTTTAAGTAGTCGACTAGTAGACCGCACAATTACAAGTTAATTTTTTTTGTTAATAATAATAATTAATAAATAATTTATTGTTCACCACAAATCCATTTAGAGGACAAATAATATTCACAAAAAAATATATATATATAATCTATTTAGAAATAAGTAAAAATATTTTTATTTTTTAAAATTCACAAATTATCAAATAAGTTATATTTGCTTATAAAAATCTAAATTACTATAACAAAAATTAATTATGTTTACTGTATGTATGTTACATATTTATTTATAAATATTCGTAAAAAGTGCACCACAGGAAAGAAATTTAAACTTGGCCTTTTCTGTGTTTCGTGTTATAATCAACGTATTTGAGATTACTGCTTCATATTTCACAATCATTAGCAATTGCATTGCTCTTCATATTGCAACCCGTTTTCGGTAAATTGAACCATGAATAATAATCCAATAATCTTATTGCAATGCGTACGATGTTCTAACAAAAATTCGTGCTTGTTTTATAAACTATTGCAACTCTTCATGTATTCATTTACACATTACACTATTCCGTAAACAATAAAGGTCTTAAGACTATAATTATGTAAGTATAAGAATTAAAATTCACTTTAACTTGAATGTATCACGAAATTTTGTTGTGTTATTTTTAGTAACATATGGGCGTGATACAGATCGATACTATATACTCTTTTAACCTTTAAAATGCATTAAGCAATTTATACTACGAAGATTTAAGGCGTGTTACGAATTTCAATATTTGTGACATAATTTAACATATACAATTAGTATTTATATCACTGTTTACTGGTAATTATAACACTTATTTAAATTTATATATCTAATTTCTGTCGATATATTTTACATAAAATTATGTTAATTCTTATTTAAATTAATAAAATATCCACAATTTATATATTTTTCACTTTAATTTCAACGTATTTACTGGTTCTGTAAAATGAGGAATATTATGTCATTGTTTAATTATGTTATCGTTTCCATGTACTGACCTTTTCGTATATAATTGTTATTTCGTTTTAATTGTTCAAATAAATGTCAATTTTAAAACCAGTTATTTTCCAGAAATATATAGGTATGCAATTTTTTTTAACATTCAAAGTTTTGAAAATAATTTCACCAATTGTTCTCAAATTCATAATTTTAAAAAACATTATCACGTTTTAGTGTACATGTTATGAATTGTAATTTGTAGGCGGAACAATGATTGACCCACTGTTTGTTAGTGTTTAATCAGATTTATTGTGCAACAAATTAATATCTTGCTCGACTGTGATTGTTAATATATGGACAAATTAATGGAGAACAGTATTATTTTCGTAATTTATTATGAAAGTTGAATAAGTGACATTTATATGACCAACCCATTATTACAAGATTCAAAGTTGTTCCGGGTATTTACGATTAAAACATTAACAATAAATGTTAAAATTAGAGGAATGAAAAAAAGTTTTAATAAATGTAAAATTTTATTATTATTAAATGAATTAATTTACATAAAAATTCTGGACACTCCCAAAGTCTAAAATATGGTACGATATTCATTTAAACTAAAAATTGTACAAATTGTACCTTTAAATTTTACAGTATCTGCCAATTGTTCAGAACAGCATATAGATTCAGATACAAAATATTAAGATAGTCGGCGTTTTTTTTATTATTATTTATTACATTTATTAGGTATCTTATTATTTATTTTGTGATTCTGACGGCCTGGGTTCGATTCCGACCGCCATCAATTACCGAATTCTGCGATATGAATATTTTTATTTATTTAACAGCGTTTTTTTAAACATATTAAGAAACAATAAAACTACAAAAGTATATTTTATGTTTGAATCAGAAATACTGTTCTAAACAATATTTTTGAATAATTTTATACACATCTTTAAAATTAAAGGTGTTTCACTCTTATTCAAAATTTTACATTTTTACCATTCCTCACCACCTGTGTATTCATTCCGTAGTTTAAAAATATTAATGAATAATATACCATGGCTTTTATTTATTACCAGTTTTAGAATTGAAACAAGTAAATTAACAAAATAGAAAACTGTACAATGTACAATGTACAACGTACAAATGCGACACTAGGTGAACTGCTCTAAATAATATTTAAATTATACTTGGCAAAGTTCACAAATTTCAGTCTCTGAATCAACCTCTCGATCATTTATCAGAGACTGGCCCACTCAACCAGAACCACAGACGCGTTTCGCTGTTTTTGCAGCTCATCAGTGTGGTGTACTGACGCCTCTTTCGATGAGCTGCAAAAACAGCGAAACGCGTCTGTGGTTCTGGTGGTACAGACAATGCAATTTACACTAATATATACATTTGTCATTTCCCCAATGCTCGATGTTCGTATGTTAAATGTTTCATCTAGCAAAGAATTGTAGAGTTGGGTAATAGCAAATGTCTACTATAATAGGAACCCTTATATATTTCGGGTTACCCGTTAAGAAATATCAGTTCGGATTCAGGTTTTAGAAAAAAATTGGTTAATTTGGGTTTTGGGGTTCGGGCCCACTTTGCCGCTCTAGCGTGACAAAGTAGAAAAAACGCTCGCTGTCCAAATTTCTAACTATACAATGTTGAGAAATGTCACTTGTCTACATTCTTAATGGAAACGTTTAGTCAGGAACTAATGGCACTGTAGTGACACATTTACCACCTTTACAAATCAATCTGATATATAACTGCTCTGTCGGTATATTACATAACCAAAAAAAAAATGCACTATTGTGAAAAACAATAGGGCATTCATTTACAAAAACGAAAGTATAAAATGTTTAGATTAAATTGAAGCAATAGATCAAGAAGAATGGGAAATAACGATAAATTAAAATTAAATATAAAAGACGTTTTTCCTTTATATTAATCCTTATTAATTGAGTAGTAGTGTAAGTACAAAGTGTACATTTTATTATTTTTTGTTATGGTGGAGGACCCCACTGTGGCGACTGTAGAAAAAATCTTGTGTGTGTTTCGAGCCAAATGGACATTCTCTCGAACAACCTCTCCATCGACAATGTCCTATTTTGCGCTCTTAATACACAAATAGCTATATTTTAATAAGGAGTGATTTCTTTAAAAATGGTTCGTAAGTTTAATATTGATTTTTTCCTACAAAGTTAGTTCATTATTATAATTTTGTCATGCATACGGTACAACGAACTCCTGTTTTGTATTTTTAAAAAAATATCTTCAGATTATTATATCTTAAGATTATTTGCATAAATTTAAAAAAATAAATTCAAGTTTTTGCGAAAATTGAAAAAGATATTTTGAAACCCGTATTTGGTCGTACGTAAACAAGTAATTTATTTACATTTTACATCATTAAATACATGTTGACATTTAATAATAGTCCCTACATGTCTCTTTCAACTCTTATTTTACAAATTAATTCCTGAAAATTTCTGTCATAAGAGCTGAAAAATTAATTAAAATCATAAATGAATGAGTTAAGATCGTTTAGTTGATTTATGATGTATATATGAAACTCCGGGCGATATTTCGGTGTCCCAAAAGCAGGAACTGGCTCAAGGACCGCCAACAAAGCAACAGGTTTCGGGATGCAGCTAAATGTCAAGATTTTAAATGAAATCAACTGGAGCAACTTGCGTTAAGACAACGCCTTAAAGTCTTCTATCTTGCATGTTGTGTGAACTCTTGCAAACAGCATCAAGGACGGTTGGTAGAGATATAATATTACAGATATGACTGTTTATTATTGTGTAGTGAGTGTATATTCGGATACATATAAGAACAATTTAGCGTGAAAAATTAATTCGTGAAAGTTTGCAATCATTTTTTGACGAGATGCTCAGGGTTATGATCCATAAATAAAACAAATTGTAAAGATTTAACCTACATTACATTATATCGGGAAATATACGATGTTAATTTTTTAATATATTGATTGTTGCTTCTCTAATTAATTTAAAACAAAAGTGTAAGCACAAAAGATGTTCAAATTTATTGATATAGTACATTCTTGTCACGAACGATGGTTCAAAACTAGTCAGGAGAAACTGGAGTAGGTGTTTTGGTCCAGGTTACCAAATAAAGGAATCCACATACTTCAAGCAGAGATCTACGCAATAAATCTCTGTGCTCAAATAAACCTAAGCAAAGGTCTCAAAGGAGCAACAATCAACATATTTTCAGACAGCCAGGATGCATGCATGAACACCCTACAACAACTGGCCAATAAAATAAAACACTATTATAAAATTATTAACAAATATTTATGTTCGTTTTAATTTAAACTCAATTTTTCCATACATGGCCTACTGAAAAATAGCAATAAAAATCAAATTTATTTAAATTTCAATTGAATTTCTCTCAATATTTTTGTCATGTAAGGATATAAAATGATTATATGGTTGAATTCAGAAAAAAAATACTCTATCGAATGGGCCAAAAATATATAAACCATCTCACTTAAAAAAATATATAACTTTGTGTTCTAAGTTGAGAACCACTGGTTTAAAAAAATATTTTCTTCTGTAATCGGATGTCCCCCTTTGTCTTCTATACTGAAACTATCACCAATTTATGTAGCCAGGATGCATGCATGAACACCCTACAACAACTGGCCAATAAAATAAAACACTATTATAAAATTATTAACAAATATTTATGTTCGTTTTAATTTAAACTCAATTTTTCCATACATGGCCTACTGAAAAATAGCAATAAAAATCAAATTTATTTAAATTTCAATTGAATTTCTCTCAATATTTTTGTCATGTAAGGATATAAAATGATTATATGGTTGAATTCAGAAAAAAAATACTCTATCGAATGGGCCAAAAATATATAAACCATCTCACTTAAAAAAATATATAACTTTGTGTTCTAAGTTGAGAACCACTGGTTTAAAAAAATATTTTCTTCTGTAATCGGATGTCCCCCTTTGTCTTCTATACTGAAACTATCACCAATTTATGTAGCTTCCCATGCAGCTAATCATCTGTACCCAGATATTTTTATTTAAAATATTATTTAACATATTATTTTTGTATTTTCTCAATACATGTATTGTTTTTGATTATTTTGTATACTTTGTCCTGTAATCGGTTTACTGTTGGGCAATAAATTATTATTATTATTATAAGATTTTTGTATAATGTTGATGTTGTTATTATTTTCGGGTTTGTGCTAACCCACTGGGAAATGCATGATTTTATGTATGTATATGTAAGATTGTCTAATAGTATTTTATTGTATCTTTAATAATATAGGAATTATTTCAGGTAGCTGGTTTAGCTGTTACACCCTGTATATATATATATATATATATATATATATATATATATATATATATATATATATATATATATATATATTTCTCCAGTCAATATTAATTTAATTTCTTATTTCCGATGCACAACGGAAAAGGGCTAAAATGACAGAATATGAACAAAATAATATTATTTTCTACAATGCCATAAATCTTGCTAGTGCTACTAATTAATGGAAGTAGCAAAAAATGTAAAAACAGTATTCTATGCAACTTATAATCCTGAACAATTTTAGACTCTACCGTACTTGCCGTAAAATAAACAGGAGAGCAGGAAATTTCATAAAACAAAAATCCAATGTTAAATCCCTATATTCACCGTCAATCGCCATCACCCTGTAAAGTTTGTCTGCGTTTAATATGAATATAAGAAAATTAGGAAATATTTTATAAAACGTTTATTATTATAATTTTATATAAAAATAGTATAATTCTACACATGAGTTACTGTTCTTAACAAATACAAACGAAATAACTTAGTTTACAAGCGCAACTACATAATTTCCTATTGTTTAAATTATTCCATAAACAAATACAAATGTTTACGCTTGTTGTACACTATAAACTGGTCTCCTTTTCACCGGTCTTTGCGGTGTCTGCGGCAGAAGGTAAGTAACCTCTTTCTCACTCGCGTAAGCTTGTCTTGGCTGTTGTTGAGCGGCCGTAGGATGCAATAAATACTCTTGATGAGGCGAATTAGGATCATTAGACGGTACTAAAGTAGCAGAGTATGCCCCAGATTGCAACAAACTTTGAAATTCATCTTGTGTGAGTGGTCTATTTCTCGCCGGGATTCTAACCACTGGTTTCTCTTCTTCTTCTGCAGGTTGGGATTGGGGTAGGGAATAAGTTGGTTTTTTCAGCGGGGTTGACTGTGAGACGTAGATGGTGGAGCGACTTGGAGGATCGGGTTGTACTGCAGCACTAGCACCGATACCGGCTAATCGGGAGGAGGAAAGACCTTGACGAAGGCTTACAGGTACAGGGCTATCAGATTCGTCGCGAAGACGTTGAGGTTGTGATTGGGAGGCAAGTGATTGGACATATTGTTGGACTTGGGGTTGACGAATGTATTGAGGTTCAGGTTGTCTATATTGTTGACTGGCGCTTTGTATTCTGAAAAAATAAAATAAAGGGCATATATGAATATGAATCGTTTCGAGATAAGAGCGATTTTATTTTTCGATAGCTTATAACAAATTTATACATTCTGTCAAGAAAATACTGGGAATTGTATATTTAAAAACCCGCTTAAAGGAAGTGTCGAAATTCTTTTTGTCGCTACGTTGGCACAACTGTCCTCTATGCTCAAGCGGAGTTTGAGCGTCATCTGTCATTTAGTTTGTTTACAGTGCTCCATTTGTCAGTTCATCTCAGAAATATTTTTTTTTATTTTTCCTTGTAATTACTCCTACCTATTTCTATTTATATACCCGAGGTCTATCTAGACGTCGAAATAACATTTTAAAAAGACGTAGAAATAATACTTTAAAATAACGTCGAAACAACATCTTAAAATGACGCCGTACGTAACGAAACATGTTGATGTAAGTGCTATTTAGAGACAGAAGCAATGAAATGTAAGGATCATTATACTTTGCATGGAAAAAAAATTAATATTTTTTTGTGTTCATATTCTTTTCAATATAGAGATTCAAAAATTTTAAAAAGCAGTTTTATATCATTTGATTTATTTAGAATATTTATGTTTAAAACTAAGGCTAATATTTTAAGAAAAAAATCACAATAATGGGTACAGATATCATCCTTTGATTTTCCAAAAGAATTACATAAATATACCAATTATCAAAAAAAAAAAATATTCCATTAGTCCAAATTTTATAAATGTAAAATGAAAATGTTAACACCTGTAGAAAATTACATATAATATAAGAAAGTTAATAGCACTTCCTGTGTAACTGGAAATAATATTTATTTACTTTTTGTTGATCCTAACGCGCCTTTCACAAAATAAATATATCATATCTATGATATAAATCTTATTATTCGCAAATATTTTTTTCAACTTTTATATTCTACTAAATATCCTTAGGAAAATATTCCAGATTCTGAGAACGGACAAAAATTCACCTGCTCTTCAAAAAATTAGAACAAGAATACTTCAATTCAAAGAATTATAAATCTATTTAATAATTTATATGTATTAGTTATTGCACTTGATATTCATAAAAACTAAGTGAAATTTAATTAGAAATATAATCTAATCCACTTTTTATACATAATCTGTATTATCCTAAGTTCTAAATTACAATTACATAACGCTTTGTTTTGACATATTTGCTACTTTTAAATCAGTATGTCATTTGTAGCAGGAAACTTTAGATTATTAGCTGCCTTTCTTTTAGCAAAGTCGTTATTAACGATGAAGAATAGTGCAATACTTTCATAATAGGTATTGTCTTGCCTTGTTACTCTTACTTCTTACGAAAACATAAGAAAAGTAACAGGAAAGATAACACTGAAACAGAAAGTTAATAAATATGTCATTAGGATTGAAGTAAAAGCGTGAATGATATAAAGATACACGCTTGGGAGTTAATCATCCGTAACCAATGAAACGAAGATAAAAATTTACATATTGACAGATAACTATAAATATTTAGAAATTTATAGCTGCATTTTTTATTTGATCATCATTTCATTTAATGTTTTCTTGGATCGTTAGTCGAGTGTAAGCCATAAAAGTTATTATTATTAGTGATACATTACCCAACAGGCAAACGCCCAATTAAAGGGTAAGATATAAAACGTATTCAATAAATTGAGATATATCTCTTTATCTCGTTAATGGTTTATGAAATATATCAATTTCACCCTCTATGATATTGAAAGATTTTTTTTTAAATAAAAAAATATTTTTGTGTCTGGATGATATTCTAGGAACTTGAAAAAAGATTCTATTCATAATAAATGTATAATCAAAAGTAGAATTGATTTGTTTACATTAAATAATTACAGCAGAAATTTGACGTCTTTGTTCGAGCGAGTTTAAATTAAATTCCTCAAGTAGTGCAGCCTGGGATACTCCCCTAGGAGGATAATAGCCTTTCAAATTATATATCGCAAATTTCAAAAATTTTCTTTGAATACACTCTAAAGATTCAGACTGATAACGACAAAATGGATTCCTAAGGAACCATATTCTAGGTGGGGACGGACTAAGGACACGAATAAAAAACGTAAAGCTTTAGCACTATCAAACATTTCAGAATTACGTATTAGGAAACCGAGGCATTTAAATTAAGTTGAGATTTTAAGTTGTACAAGAGATGTGAACGTTAATTTGGGATCAAAGGTAATTCCTTAGATCTAGTGAAGTGACATGTCTGTTTAGAGCAAAGTTATTAATTAAATATTCGAAAAGTATAAGCCTGAGTTTTCTGGAGAAGGTCATACACTGGCATTTGTTAACATTTAAAGAAAGTTTGTTATCCCTGCACCAATTGGAAATAGTATCCAAATTTGTATTAACTTATTTTTATTTGTAATTTGTGCTTCTTTGTTATTGGAACTTAGCCCAGTTGAATAATCAAAAAATAAAATAAAAAATATATTCTTAGCAATAAATCCAACTCTTACAGCGGTAATAATAAATAATTTCCTATTTCCAGATTAGGTATTCCGATATCTCTTAACCCTATGTTAAAATGACGTTTATAAAGAATTTATTCTAGAGTTAAGCCTTAACCATGTTCATTATTATACATTTGTGGGCTAACCTCGTGATAAACTAAGAATACCTATTCCTGTGTTAAAAAGAAACTATTCTGAACTCAACCCTTGTTTATTATTACCGCTGTTAATTTTATTAATGAAATCAGTGACATTGTTCACATTTTAATTTATGGTGATTACAATATTATGTCTAATATATAATGAAGTTGAAAGTTTGATGAATGATAAAATGGATATTTTAAATCTTAGCTACTTGTCAATTCAAAAATATTTTATGTAAAAATTTATTGTACATTTATGTACAAAAATAATTTTCTATTTTTGTTGTTGTGCTTGGTTGTTTTCTTATTTTATTGTATAGAATGTATATTTCTGCATGTGTGTCTATTCATATTGTTATTATGATGTATTTGTGTATCCAACAATTGGAATACTTTGTATCCTGTTGGGAGGTTGTAAATAAAATGAATTAAAATAAAATAAAAATTTAAGTGTGAGATATAAAGTAGTATGCAAAACCCAACATTGGGTAAAAATCTAAAAAGCCATTTATATTTTATACGTACTGTTGCAACTGCTCAGGTTGATAGACATATCTATAAACTTGCTGTGGTGCTTGAGGTTGTACGGATTGCACAGATTGTGTGGGTTGTACTTGTTGCACGGGCTGATAATGCACTTGTTGTACTCTTTGTGCTACGGGGCGAGTTACTTCCTTCAGATATTGTTGCGGTGGCTGAGCCTGTGGTTGTAATTGTTGTTGTATTTGTTGTGGTTGTTTACGGATTGTAGGAGCAGTAGCAGTAGCTGTGTTATATTTCTGTTCTTGGGCTCTGTTAGCAGCAACTAATTGGGCCAATTCGCGTTCAAAAGACCCAGCTTGGGGATACAGCTAAAAATAGAAAAAATATTATTAAACACTTTTAAATATTAACAATTTCTTTATACATATTCGGGTTGGTGTACAAGAAGCTGAGAAATCAGTCAATGTACGTTATTAAAAAATATTTCCTTTTTGTTTATTTTGCACAAGAAAATAGAAATTCATAAAAATGTTATAATGGGGTCTCGTGGCCGCGTGCCTGAGTGTCTGGTCGCGAATCTGGAGAACCGGGTTTGATCTCGATAATGGACTTCAGGGGATGAAGGAAAATAGTCCATCATAGTCGAGTGTTCATCTCATCAGAATAATTACTAAGTAAACAAATGCATATTCATGTTATTTCATTGTCATGTTTTTATTAAAAAAAGGTAACTAGGTATACATAGCCACGAAAATAAAAGCGAAAAACTTATTGTAATACATACATATGTACATACTCGCATATATTTACCATTACATATTTTGAAAAAAGTCGGTTAGTTTTGTTTGGATCCACGGTTTGGCAATATAATTTTTATCTAGAAGTTTGACTTTATTTTAAGTACCGAATCGCTCCGCTTGTAATGGACAAAATAACGAATTTGGGTTCATTATAGGCAAAAGTTTGTTATAATCGAGTTCATTTTAACCGAGGATTTTTCACGTGTTTGTATTGGGACTTTAAAAAAGGGTACATTATAACAGAGATTCTATTACAAGCGAGTTCATTATAGGTGGATTCCACTGTATATATTTAAGTTATCCGAATGTGTAGATTATTTTATAAAAAAAATATTTGCTTTAATTTAATTAATTTTATTGATTGATACGTCGGCAAGTAGTATGCTATGTAATCATAGTTTACCTTTCTTTTCCACAATTGCGTACTTTTAGTCACGTAGTTAGAATGCTGTGACCCCAAAATTACTCATTTAGATTCATTTTCCATATAGCTTAAAACGTTTTCATTCATTCTTTATCTAATACCTGAGTTACATTTACCAGTCAAAGTTATGTTCAATTGATTAATCAAGTTTAATATTTTTTCATCACTAAACTATTTCCGTAATTACGATGTTATATTCTACATAAGTACATGTGTTTGTAACAGGGCATCGAACCCGCCAAAAACTGGGTTCGGTTTAGGTTCAGGTTAATTCGTTTTTAGAAAAATGGATACGTGCGCGGTTCTGGTTCATGCATTAATAACATTTGCGGTTTTGTTCCGGGTTGAGGTTGGGTTCGACCTAATGAAAATGAATTAATGTTTTTTAAATAACAATCTTTATATAGAAATAATTTTAAATGCGAGCCGGAATTTATAAGTAATGACAAGAACATGAACACAATTTTCATTAACAATCTACACCTATAGCAACGCAAACACAGAAGGCGTCGATCGTAGATGATCGGCATTTCGAACTGAAATTCAACCTGAACCGAAGCTGAACCCGGACCAGAATTTTAATACCCGGTTCGGATCCAACTCGGGTTCAATTGAAAAATATATCTGATGTTGGGATTTGGGTTTGCTAAAATGTTACGGTTTGGTTCCGGTTTTGGTTCGGATCAGGTTCGGGTTCGATGCCATGGTTTGTATATTTAAAAATAAAAACAAAATTGTTAATATCTATAAATATCTGCTATTCAGTAAAGCCATTTATTCAAGACAGGAGTCAATATTTATCCGTTAAAAAAATTGTTTAAAATTCCGCTAATTTAAAAGTGAAATGATAGAAGACAAAGTCGCTTTCTTTCGGTTCGGAAAAATCGGATTGATCAATCGGATTGCTCTGATTGATAATTACAGGGACAGGAAAGACCGCTGGTATTACTGTTTATATTTTGTGTTCGTATAGGCTGTACACAAAATAAATATAAAAAATATTCTTTGTTTTTGTTTGCGATATAAGTTTTCAAGATACTTATAGGTAATCGATAATAACGAGGGATGAGAAGTATACATTAATTTGTATTGGCAATAATCATTTAATTACAACAAATAACCAATTTTTTAATTATTTTTTTAGAATCAAAATACGTTATCTGTTTAATCAGATCGGGATGGATCGCTTACAAAAAAAACACGCCTTAATATGCCTTAACTTTTTTTTTTAAGTTGTGCATACGTAATTTCTAGATGTAATACAATATTATATTCCTTCCGTCCGAAAATATGGTACCCATACATTTTTTAAAAAATATCAAGATTAACGTATAATAAATAAAAAAATGTATGAGATACCCTTTGTGTGTAATTTAACATGATAATCAAATGACTTGAAATGTAAATTAATGTTTGAATTTGTTTATGCCTAAAATGTTAATAAAACAAATACTGTATTTTTTGTAAAATACCCGCTCTATTACGAAGATAAAATTGTATTGTAATACAAAGGAGGAATTCCAAGTTGAGATAACTAACTACTAATTATCCTAATGGTATGTTGCAAAATTTGTTGCAACTTACGAATTCCTGTATAAGATTTCACATATCAATAAGGTCAAACTTCGCCGTGAGAGACGGTTACCAGTTACTTTACAGTTTTCCATACATTCGGAGAGTGGTAGAAAAATGATTGATATAAGATGCCAAATCAAAGACATAATTCATTAAATAATATCAAAACCAGTGTTCAAATTCGACCGAAGCAAGCTAGTTACCTATACGTCAGTAATATAACCTTTGTAATATATTCTTTGCAATAAATTTAAATACTCGTTACGTAACGTCTAGTATAAACCCTCTACTCTACGGTACAGATATATCGTCATTGTATGGTAAACTGATTGACACACTAATTTTATAATGTAATAAAATAGTATTTATAAATATTGAGCCTTATGTAAATTGTAAATTCAAAATTATCACATTAAAATATGTATACAGGTGTTCATAAATACGTGTTACAATTTTATAGGGCATGTAAGGGATGCAAAATAGATTAACTTTTACTAATAAACTCAAAAGAGTAATTATCTACCTTAATTTCAGTTGGCTGTGCCCTATCATTTCAGTTATTATTTTGTTTTATTTCTTAAGTTGGCGGTGATCTTTTGATCATCTACGAAGGCCTGTAGCGGTATGTTAATACCAGCACAACGAGTCATTGTCTCTGCTCCAGGAGTCCACTTACTGTGGACCGGACAGAGACCACAGGTTACATCACACTGAAGAGCACCAATAAGTGCGAAACGCGTCTGTGGTTACTTGTGCTGGCCGACTTATGACGATGGCTCCATGGGAGTTGACTCTGAAGTTATAAACTAGTGAAACTAGACGTAACTTTGTAATTTTTATTATATTGTTTGTTTTAAGAAGAAATTCGCAATTTGCTTTTCGCAGTTTACACTTATATTATATTATTCAAGTTGTTTTCTTAATGTAATTTTTAAATCATGATTATAAAGGAACACGATTAAATCAATCAGGATTTACAAAATCACAATCACAGCCCGAAGGAACACGGCTTAGGTCAGTTCGGTCGTTGAAGTACTATTAAGTAGTTTAAGTAGTATTATTTCTGTATCGGTGGAATAATTATTTTCTAAAAGGTTGCAAGCAAAAATGGATTTCTTTTTTAAATTTAAATGATCTTAAATGTTCCTCGAATCTAGTTTTGAAATTCCGACCAGTCTGACGAACATAAACTACTTTATAATCTTTACATTTAAGTTTATAAACACCAGATTTTTCTTAAACATTTTTACAATCTTTATTATTGAAAATACAATTTGAAAGATTTTTGAAAGGTTTAAAGGCGAAGAAATTAAAAAGAAGAAAATAAATTTTCCATAAATATGTGAAATGTGAATAAACTATTTTGTAAAAAATAAGAAATAATATATATATATATATATATATATATATATATAATAATAATAAAATAATTACAAATAACTAATGTTTTGTAAAATTATATATAACTTACGTGTATAGGTAAATAACTAAACTATAAGTACGGTTCCGCAATTTCTTAAAATTTCACAAAAAGAGTTTGGGAAATTGTCCTTTATAGGAAATGAAACCATAAATTTAAAAACCAGTACAACAGGTGTAAATTATTTAATCATTTAAAGCTCGTAATTTAAAATTCAAAACAAAACATTTAAATTAATATCATCTCACACAACCGGTTCATTAATTTTCAATACATGGTAAGCATGGTACCCAGATGACACATTTATTCACTTTTCCAAATAAGAAAAAGACTAAGTTGATATGTAATCAAATGAAAGTTACTAACAGTTAAATCTTATTTTAAGTGCTCTCGCCACATGTTACCTTGATATCTTTCTGTTATTTTGATATCTGTACTTGTAATAAGATATTATTAAAATAATATCATGTTTAGCTTTCAAACTGTTCACAACAGTAGTAATGAACATGATATGAACAAAATATAAATCTAAAAGATTTTTAATCTGAGAGAAATTAATAACGTACTCGTATATTTAATTAATTGATCCTAAAGACGTAAATGTATTTAAAAGTGAAAGTGTGGTAAGTACCGATTTATATTGATGCTGCTATAAAATTTATAACTGTCAAATAATTTTCAAAATACATAATTTTGCACTCATTTCCTAATTGCGACAGATTTTAAAGATTTCAGGTCATCCAAATATTTCTAATTTCTTTCGAAATTGCATCCATTTCAGAGCGTGTGAAAAAATCACTACATAGACTTTAATAACATGTTTCGCATTTGGTCTCTTCAATGGGAAATATGAAACAGAAATGCGATATTTTATATTTTAATGATGCAAGTTGTTAAAATACATCGTCTGTATGAAACTTGTAGTTTAAAACCACTCAGATAAAACCATTTTTCGAATACATAATTAATTTGAATATATAGGTACATACATACATACATAAAATCACGCGTGTCTCACTTAGTGGGTTCGCACAAACCCGATAACAATAAGAATATCAACATCATACAACAAATCCTTACTCTTAAACATATTAAAGTGACCGATTTTTGGTAGCGAAATACCGCATCCGGATCACAATAATAGGTAGGAAACAATCATCCTTCGCCACACATTCCTATCTAAGCAGACTTCTTTCGCCTCGGCCACACTCATAATCGCATTCATACATGCTCTCAATTTGAATATATCATGAACAGAAAATGTCTCAAACAATAAGCTGTTTGCGACATAAATTTAATTAATAAAAAGCAAGATAAAAGGGTGTACCCATTTTTTTCAAACAAACTGTATACCAATCTCCTACCTGTGAATCAACGATGGCACTGGCTGCAAACTGTCCTTTACTTTCCTGCTGCCTGGGTCTATACAGTACACCGTGTCCAGGTTCAGATTCATAGCTAACTTGCGGTTGTACTACTCGTTGCTGTACTGCTTGTGGTTGCACAGCCTGAGGTTGTCCAGCTTGCTGTTGCAGCTGTTGGTGCTGCAAGAGCTGCTGAGCAGCTTGTAATTGCAAGGCGGATACCTGGATGTACTGTGGCCGTCGAGGGCTATCACTGGGATACGCTAAAGCAGAAGCTGGGGTTGCTTTTCTTCCAGGACTGGACAAAGAAAAAATAATTATAAATAAGTACTACTGCCGCTGGATACCCGCAGCCTTAAGTATTATAGTCCGTAGGTACTTGAATCGTGACCGATTTATATTATTGTAGTATCGTAAAACCTATCAATTATTACTACGGTCATCCAGCATGATTAATGTCTATAGCAATTTTACCTCATGAAGTATTGTATTCAATACTCGTCTTATTTCAAGTGCTTGAACTTTACTTTTCATTGTTCTCCTAGATACATAATACCCAAAATTCAAAGCTGTATGTTAAAATAGATCTGTGTATTGAATTCTATTAAAGTTTTTGTAGTATTATTTAAAGAGCCAGGAGGAAAAAGGTCAATGTCACAAAATGTGTATTTTTCAGTACGCAAATTTTAAAGTTTGAAACCCCATATAATCCTTTCGGAATGACAATGTGTATTTAATATTAGTCTAAAACTCAGATTGGTTATTTCTTAACATTATTATACGCACAGATGGGTCGAGTTTCGACTTATGTGGGACCTAACAGAATTTTACCAGTTTGACTACCGAATATATTTACAAAAATGAAAATCCATGAACACATATTTTTGAAATTCAATTTTATACTAGGGTGACCGCGACCCCGGTACATAGGACTTTAACATGTAAAATCATACTTTCATAATTTCCTGCTTCCCTAATTATTTTAGGTAAAAATATGTTGACAAAATTTGAAGCCGTAATCATTTTTATTAAGTTAACTGTAGATGGTTAAACTATGGCACAAAAGCCCAAAAAGCTATACTCCATTTGAATTAAGAATAATAATTGGGACGTCAGATTTTGTCCACATATTCTCGGGTCATTTTAGTATATATTCCAATAATAAATGGATTTTTTAAACCTCTTAATATCGGAGAAAAATAAAGTTCCAAAATATGCCAAAACCGAATGTTTTTTAAATGGGGAAAAATCAAATGCATTTAGGCACCGTCAAATATTAAAATTAAGCGGAATCATTGCCAGTATAATTTTTTTTTATTTATTTGGAACCACTTTACGGTTGCCCCCTTTTAAGGTCTATCATAATACATATACTGTAAATAGTTTGTTAATTCATATATTATACTCTTAAATCTTTTTTTTTTAAATTTTTAAATTTGAATGTATCATTTATTTTTATGAATAAAAGTCTATATTTCAAGGTATATTATTCATATTGTTATAAAACATAAGGATCTATATGAAAATGAAATGTAGTCTTGAAGAACTTTTTCTGGTAATTTAAAAATAACTACTTGATTTTTGCAAGTAATTGAAAAATAACTACTTGATTTTTCAAATACTTGAAATTGTAACTACTTGACTTGACTTGACTTTCGGCTACTATTACTTGACTTGAGCTTGGCTTGATTTCACGTAGAGTCAAGTCAAGAATATCAAGTCAAGCCGTGAAACTCTAAATACACCCAATTATCATCAGATAGCTACTGACACCGCTCTTAACTTAACAAATCTCATACTGAACAGAAATCAACTGACTAAGCTATAGCTTGTGCATATCGCTGTCGAACGGACATTCATCTTTTTATACCCTGACGCTTGGACCTTCATCCTTTTAGTTCTTCTATTTTCATATTTCATATATCTTAAGACTGTTATCGTTTTTGCCTCTTTTAAATATACCATTTGAGAGCGGCACCTTCAATCTATAGATAGGACCAATCTTCTCATTTTGCTGGAAAATGGACATTCATCCTTTTTCTTCCCTTCGGCTCATCATTTGTCCAACAATTGTCGAACTTTAAAAACACAACACGCGCAATATACAGGCACATAAGTAGCACTAGCGGTAATATAGTCTATAGAGAAAAATATTGACAAACCATGTCAATAAGTAGGTTTTCAGATATGAATATTTAATTGTAAAATTTTATATAAGTATAACAATACTTTTCCATAAATGTAAGCTTATAAATTTATGTAGATATGACAAATAATTAACTACCATCAAAATTTTGAATCTCAAGAGAAGAAAACAACAAATATTGGTTTATGAACTCATTGTTGTTTAGGGAAATATGAAAATGGAAACTAAGTTTAAAGTAGGACGAACAAACCTAAAATTATATATTCAGTTTTCAGTTGTAGCACGCGATGTATCACTTAGAAATATTTATAAAAACGAAAATAAGAGAAAAGTAATTAACTGCATAATAAGGAAATATAGAAGCTGAGTTTTGTTTCCGGTTTATAAGAATGATATTTTTTACTACCCATATTTTTTACGAGTTAAGTATTATTACACGATAGACAATTGAAAATTACAGAGAATGTTTATTGTTATTATTATTGTTATTATAATTTATTTGTTCTTTCGAAAAATATAAAATAATTTTAATAAACAGTCTTGTACTTCTGTATTCAGGATATTATTATTCTTATTATTAAAGCACTGATTAAGTAACGTTCTAATCGGATCTGAAGCCTAAGTTTTAAGTTAGATATTTTTATTTTTCATTCAGCGGCGCAAGAAAATAATTTTTCTATTGATAAATTTTCGAGAAATGACAAATACTTATATTTTTTTAAATGGAACCTGTATTTGCTTTTACTTTTAAAAAATATATGTTGTTTTAAATTTCTTATGTTTTTCAAAATACATATCTATAATATTTACATGTCATATTAGTAATTTTATTTAACTACATATATAATTTTATTGCGACTAAAAATGTATTAGACAATAAAATTCATTTGTCTCAAAAATATTTTTTTATCAGATACCTAGTTTGGATATTAGGATAACCCTCCAATATTACATTAAAAATATAGAATCAAAATAAAATTACGAAGTAGGATAGATATGGAATAAGTTATTTACTATAAGTAAGGCTAAATATTATTTGGAAAACTAATGAAGTCATTGACACAAAAAGGAAATTTGTTTAAACATAATAAAAATTCAAAGACTTTGAACGTAAATCAAATTTAAAACACAATAACGTAAGGTTAATATTTTTAAAACTCAAGCATTAATTTCAGCATGCAGTAATATTACACGTTCATAATGTTGGTTGCATAAGAGTATCGCTATTGTTGTTTTTACAATATTATTACCAATCTATAGTTTCGTACGGATTACGAACTTTTAACTGTACTACAACTTCTGTAATACTATGTATATTATACTATTGAAAAATAGGAACCGAAAAAATTGTTCTAAAATGAAAACCAATTCTTTAACAATTTTGCTAACAATCAAATATTGAACATTATGGCCGTTAGTATGAACAAGTGATTAAGGGTGATTAGCAAGCATTTGACTAGCATTATTTTATCCCTGTCAATCGCTTATTTATTATTTTAGAGAAAAATATTCCAAATAAATGTTGTAAAAAAAATAATTTTACACATCTTTTATTTGAAGTATTTTTCTCTAAAATAATCTATAAGCGATTGACAGAGATAAAACAATGCTAATCAAATGCTCGCTAATCACCCTTAATCACTGTTCATACTAATGGTCATTGTTTTTTATGTTAGTTGCTGGCTGACGGATTTGAACCCGCATCCTAACAAACAGTTCTTGATTCTTGTTTTCTTACTCAACAGCGTTTCCGGAGGTTGTTTTTCACTATTAGAAACTTTCATCGTTCAGTTTCTTCTCTTTCATTAAATCACACTATACTAAACTAGTTTAGAAATCAATGCAAATTGTAATATTGTACAGTATATGAAGAAAGCAAATAATTTTTATTTTATAAAACTATAAATCCTTAATTCCTTTGCGGAGCGTGAGGATGACTTAGATTACTACTTGTTTCAAAAACAGTATTAATGTTATTGAGTAAAATGTTCTAAAGCCCTATACACTGAACATACCAATTTAATTTAAATTTCATTATTTAAATAAATTTTTAACATCAATTAAACTGTTCAAAGAGTCTTGCCGAACAAAATTTGTAGATTATTTTTAACAATGTAATAAGATTTTTTAATTAATAAATAATAATCATCCTTGCTCATATTTCTCCTTAAAGTCACCCATTTCATAACAACTAAAGTAAAATGGATTAGTATTTTACTTAAAAACGCAATTTTTACAAAATAATTATAGGTACCTACTAACTGCGAAGTGTGTGAATAATTAGTCAAATTTAAAAATTATTTTCAATTTTCAAATTACACAAAAATAATCCTTGTGGTGTACATTCCACAGTAGCGTTCTTAACGATACAAATATTTCGAAATTTGCGAATAAAGCCGAATAGCACACCCCGGATTAAATAGTGATTACTATTATTAATATTTATATTAATCACTTAGGCGCGATTTAACCCTTTCGGTAGGGATATTATTTTTTACAACAATATTACAAATTGTATGAGATTATATCAGTTTCATTTTTACATAATTAGAATTAATTCCGGCTTGTCACAGTAATTTTTTATTCTCTTTGGTGATGGTGATACGTAATTAAATTGCAAATATGACATATGCAATTAGTCATTTTTTAACAAGAAAAAAACGAAGTACCATGTAACATAATTCGACTTCCTTCCGGCTAGCAATTTTCTAAATTTGTGACATTTGTAGACCTTTTTTCCGGAAATAAGATTGCTACATGTATAATTAAGATTTATATATTTGCAATTAAAGTTTATTATTGTCGTTCCAAAATTCAATGTCTTATCTCGCAACAAGGATATTGCAAAATTTCAATTCTCTCTAATCGAAATGCACGACTGACGAGCGCTGGTTTGAGCATTTGTCTAATACTAATGCTGTACCCTTTCTATGTAACTCTGACATTATGTGTACGCAGATGTCTGCACTTAGTTGCCAGTTGCAGAATATCGTGACTGATTATTCAATAGCATTGTTTCTAAAACTTTATTTTCTCTATTCCCTTTGCGAAGATTTTTGTGTCTTTATATTTTATATTTAACTTTACAAACATGAATTGAATTATTACTAAACATTTTTTTCTCACACGAGTCTGACCTGTGTAGACTGAAACAAATCTTGTACCATAATATAAATCTTTTAGTAAAAATTGTATACATACTTTATTATAAATAGTACAATTTTACCTACCCAAATAAATACAATTTTGAATTTGAAATTCTGACTGGGGGAATTCTCAGAAAAAGAATTTTCGTTTTTTGTAAGACTTACTGACCTTCCACTCTAAGGTTTTCTGAAAATTGATTCAGTCTCAGTCGCCTAATACTAGCCCCACCCCAAATGTAATCGTATCGTCTGAAATAAATATATTAACAGCAATAAAAAATATTTATTTAGGTTACAATAGTTAAGACTATATTTGTGCATTTATCTTATGTATTAATAAAGTGTACTGGATTTAAATACAATGTTATTAACTAAATTTCTCATTTAAATAATAATATACGGCCAAATATATGACAAAAGATAAGTCCCACAATTTTTCGTTCCAACAGTAAATAATACAATATTTATGTTAGTATTATCTATAAAACTGAAGGTAAAGGTAACTGACAATATACTCAATTAATTGTCATCTTAAATTTTATTACTTTGCGAATTATTTAAGACGAAAACATTTGTCACATGCAGACAATGGTTTATTTGCAAATAAATTATTATTAAACCTAAGAAATTTTATTATAAGCAATGTATTCAAGTTCTATACACTATTAATACACCATATCAAAATTTGTTGAATTGGAGTAATAATCATAGCATCCAGAAGATTATTTATTCTTGTTTTTAATATAATTGTAGGTGGTACTTTAATAAATATCACTTTGCAAATAATTATTCCTTTTCCTTCAGTTTTATCAATATACTAACATAAATATTGTATTATTTACTGTTGGAACTAAAAAAATAGCACGTGTTTGTTGTCATATAAGATTATTGTTAAAATGATAAATTTAGGTAATAACATTATATTTAAATCCAGTACACTTTATTAATACATAAAATAAAAAATTGCCCAAATATAGTCCTAATTATTATAATCTAAAAATTTATTTCTCCTTGCTGTTAATATATTTTTTTCAGAGGGTACGAATACATTCGTCGCCAATTTTTGGCCATTACAATATATTAGAAGAAATCTTGAGACAATTGACGATATCTCAATGTATTGCGGAGTTATGTACGATTGACTCAACTAGCAATATGTAATACGTTATGGTTTATTTTAATTTCTGTTCTTGTTTGAGAAACTCTCTTTTTCGTGACCAAGTAACCTCTACCTCTGCTTCTTTGCGATCTCCGGAAACTTATTCCAACGACCTCGAAGATTCAGACCACAGTTGTTCACTTACCTGATTACATACAACTCGCTCTGTTGTGGATAATCAGCGGAAACCTGCAACAAGTTACACAATGCATCTCTATAACACATATTCTTTGCTTCATATTCATTATTAAATTGAGGGTAGACACTGTCATTTTATTCTGGCCATGTCCCAAATATATACTTATACATGTCCAGAAAGCAAATGCAAATAGAATATTAACAAAATATTATTATTTCATGTAATTTTAAATTTGTTTTCATATTTCCTACGTGCAACTTGGAACAAAATGAACTAGATCATTTTATTTCACAATAAACTTCATTTATGTTTTAGTGGGTTCGAAACCATTTGAATACTGTCTGTAATGTAATATATTTTATTAAACAGTACAGTTATTTTCAGATGGTTCGAAATACAATATAATCTATAATTTTTGTGTAAGATAAATACAGGGTGGAATGCCAAATTGGAAACACCTTTTTTCTCGGAAGTTATTATAGATACCGAAAAATTATTTAAATAAAGTTTTTAGCACTTTTAATAAGCTAACTAAATCTGTATAAATGTGGTAAAAAAAAGTTTAATTTTCGTAGATATTAATAGAAAATATTTTTTTCTTTAAAAAAGTTTAAGGGTTCTTACCTTCAAAATTTGATAGTTTTTCAGATATTAATGAAAATATTTAAATTCAAAATAAAGTGTGCGTTGAAAACAAAATTTGTTGAAAGTTGAGTTATTTTGTATTGTATTTGCGCTAAAAATTGTGTTACATATATACAATTATTACTTTGTGTCAATAATGGCAGATTATTCAATTAATGAGAAGTTAAATATGATAAAATGTTATTATTTATCAAATAATAATTCAACACAAGCTGTTTTTAAATTAAATACAAATAAAGTAAAACAAAATTTATTAAAAAGGCTTTATTTATGTGTACGAGAAAACGGTGGCAATTTTGAACATTTTTTGTAGTTCGATAACATTTATTTTGTATTAATCTGTGATAATAAAATAATTGTTTATTTTGTACATTATTTTTAATAGTAATTTTGTTTCCAACGCACACTTTATTTTGAGAAGAAACATTTAAATATTTTCATTAATATCTCAAAAACAATCAAGTTTAGAAGGTAAGAACCCTTAAACTTTTTTAAAGCAAAAATTATTTTCTATTAATTAAAAAAGTACAAATACGGTAATATCTACGAAAATTAAACTTTTTTTTACCAAATTTATACAGATTTAGTTAGCTTATTAAAAGTACTAAAAACTTTCCAATTTCGCATTCCACCCTGTATAACTGATAGCAGGAACTGTAAAATAAATATTTCACTTTTTGTAATAAAGAGAAACATATGCATATAATTCCAATCTCTCTTAGAGAATTTATTGTACAAAAAAATGATATCTAATTATAAATCATGTCAACACATATTTCTTTCAGGTTATTATTTATATTTTATTGCATCTTTGAAGATTAAAAAAAATCACTTTCACTATTAGAAAAAGAATGCTATATTAACATTAACATCTTCCATCCGCTTACCTTGAAGGTTTTGTTATGTGAATGTTACAATTTTGTAAACGTTTTTCATTACGAACTATTTTTATTAGATTTATTATTTATTACCAAATGAAGATTAATTAAGTTAAAAACATTTCAGACACCTCAAGTGCTTTCTCTGCTGCCAAAGAATACTTAAAGATTTAAGTAATTATTTAACAAGACTGAGATTTAACGATTTGAGTTTCACAAGGATACGACATTATCAAGTAATGACATTCTATACGATGAAAATATTACCTATTAGAAATAAAGGAACGGTACAGCCAAAGAGATACAAGAACGTTGGCTAATTTTCATGAATAATTGGTTTGTATTTTGTAACCAGTATTTAACTATATACACAGGTGTCCGGAAAAGCTTGTGCACTATTTGAATCTCAAAATTACAAGAGATACGACGTTGATTTGACAAAAGTTGTCGCAGCGATTTTAGTAATATATTTGTTTTTCCGAGGAAAATGCATAGATTACTTCACGTGAATATGTATTTTTGTTTTCATATTTTTATTCTCTAATCTTTAAAATAACTTCCAAGTATGAAACAATATTAAATTTTGGTTTGTACTTCTTGTGATCGCGTGCCTGAATGTCTGCGAGTCTGAGGAACCGGATTCAATCCCGACCAACTCCAAACAGAAATATTTCGAATTTTAAATGATAAGTATTTTTTATTCAATTTATGAGCGTTAGATTTTGAGTTTTGACATCAGTCATAATAGATAAAAATAGAAATACTAATGAATAATAATATTTTTACTTTTCAATAATATGTAATTTGTCAATGTTATCTTTTAGACAATATTAAAGTGCTTACAAAAAATATTAATTGCAGATCATTAATTGTTTGTATTGATTATTTGTCCGTAACTTTGATTTTCAAAAGTTGTTTTTGTATCGTGATAGTTGGCTTTGGAAGGGTATTTAAAATACGTTTAGGGGTACATAATAAGTACATAAATATGAAGAAAATAACAGTAAAACTGAAGAAATGATGAGCCTAAACGGATTTCTTCCATTATAGGAATTTATTTGAAAAATAAAAATATGAAAATTTTATATTTTTTCTTGTATCAAGTGATCTATGCACTTTTTTTCGAAAATGCAAAATATCAATATTCAAGTCAAGGGCTGTGACTTTGTTTTTTATTATGTACATACCATGATCATAATAACTCTTTCTTTGTAACCCAGAGTCGGTCCATTTATGCTAGGATGATTTCAAACTGCGAAATGTGTAATTTTATTTGCAAAATAAATATTTTTTTATCTGTACCGCTAAATCATATAAAATTTATTTTTAAATACAAGCACTACGCTTCTGCTGTGGTCATAAGTAATCGACAAATGACAAGTTATTTCCAGAATAAAATTCAAATACGAACCATGCTAACCCCTTATTTGATTCTTTAAATCTTATGATTATCTTACCTGTTGTTGACCACTCCTTTCAGGGGATTGTAAAGTGTACTGGCTTGGCGACGCTCCATATATGACGGTGTTACCCCTGGCTGTTTGCCTTTTGGCAACCCCTGAGCTTTCAGAATCCTTAGCTGCTTCTTCAGCTAGGGTAATTGCTAGCCAACCTAAGTCAACCAAAACATTTTTTCTACTTTTCTAAATTTATTTTACAAATTTTGTATTATATAAGAGCAGAATTTTTTTTTAATATGACAAATTGTTATATTAAGGTCTGCTATTTAAAATTAAATTGAAATCCATAGACTATCTTTCCGGAAGAATAGTCTTTGACCTTGTGCAAAATACAAAAGATGAATAAATTTCTTGGCATTTATGTTATATGTATGTACCGTACCTATTTCGATAATAATCATGATCTATGTATACAGATGTTCATTTTTTTTGTCCATTATTGCCTCTTGAAAATTATAAGAGCTACGAGGTCGCTTAAAACAATTTCAATTTTATTAAACTATTACAATGAGCAAAAAAAAATTCTTTCAGTGGTTCTCAAAATACGGGATACAACTTTCTTATTTTAAATAGAAATCCAATTTTGATAATCGCTTATTCGATTCAGTATTTTTTCTTTAATTAAACGATATACATTTGTCATTATAATATTATAAAATATTTGAGAAAAATGCAAATTAACATGATGACTTATTTTAATTTAGATTGGACCAAGAGTGCTATGAAGAAAACAAAATATAAACTTCGTACATATCAAGCTTTTTTTCGTCGTCTCAGTCGCCTAATACGAGCCCAACCCCAAATGTATTCGTACCCTCTGAAATAAATATATTAACAGCAATAAAAAATATTTTTTTAGGTTACAATAGTTAAGACTATATTTGGGCATTTTTTATTTTATGTATTAATAAAGTGTACTGGATTTAAATACAATGTTATTAACTAAATTTCTCATTTAAACAATAATCTACGGCCAAATATATGATAAAAGACAAGTCCCAAATTTTTTCGTTCCAACAGTAAATAATACAATATTTATGTTAGTATTATCTATAAAACTGAGGGTAAAGGTAACTGCCAATATACTCAATTAATTGCCATCTTAAATTTTATTACTTTAATAAAAATTATTTGCGAATTATTAAAGACGAAAACATTTTTCACATGCAGACAATGGTTTATTTGCAAATAAATTATTATTAAACCTAAGAAATATTATTATAAGCAATGTATTCAAGTTCAATACACTCTATTAATACACCACATCAAAATTTGTTGAATTGGAGTAATAATCATAGCATCCAGAAGATTATTTATTCTTGTTTTTAATATAATTATTGTAGGTGGTACTTTTATAAATATCACTTTACAAATAATTTTACTAAAAAATAAATTGTAATATAGTAATTAATTGAATATATTGTCAGTTTCCTTTACCTTCAGTTTTATAAATAATACTAACATAAATATTGTATTATTTACTGTTGGAACTATAAAAAAATAGTGTCAGTTGCCATATATTTGCCCGCAGATTATTGTTAAAATGATAAATTTAAGTAATAACTTTATATTTAAATCCAGTACACTTTACTAATACATAAAATAAAAAATTGCCCTAATAAAGTCTCAACTATTGTAATCTAAAAAAATATTTCTTCTTGCTGTTAATATATTTTTTTCAGAGGGTACGAATACATTTGGGGTTGGGCTCGTATATGTAGGTAAATAGTAAACAGTATTTTCTACATCTTCTTATTTTTCTTTTTTGTAAATTTGATATCTGAGAAAATGATAAATCTTTAATCTTCAATTAATAATGTTAAAAGAATATTATATAAAGATAATCTGATATGATCACACTATTTATAATCATTAAAGTATAAAATATTACTTGTTACTATACTATATAAAAACGTCATATGTAAATTACTACTGTTTTACTGTTAAATTTGATACTTTTTCGGCCAATATAAATTCACATGTCCATATATAAATAAGTAGACACATGTACAACGCAATATAACGTGCCTTATTGTATTTAAATATAATAAGACAATCGGTAAAAATCATCAAGACCGTAATTATTACATCAGAGTAAAATTTATTGTAATTTCTCATTGTCAGTACTCTCATTAATCGTGAGATAAATTTATGAAAAATAGGGAAAATTGTTTGTGAATAATTATGCAAATTAGTATTTCTTCTTCACGACAAATCATTAGTAAATAAATAAATGTCAGGGAATTTTTTCTTTTAAGTTTCTCACACAAATGTTTATATAGTATTCAATTTTTATTTGCATTTTTCTCAGATTAATCATTAAAATTTAAGTAAAAGTATATTTCAAATAAACAATTACCTAATTATAAAATATTTTTTTTGTAAACTTGAGTAAATATTTAAAATAAATAAATATTGCCTATAATTATAAGTCATTAAATTTTACTCATTAAATACAACATATATTTCTAATTCTTCAAATATAATTTTTACATTAAAATTGTTATTGTGGGGTGTTAAAATAAATATAAGTAATTTTGTGCAGAATATTGGGAATTTTTTAGTAATAAATTTCATATTTTTCTTTTTGTAAAAATTATACATTCAATTTTTTTTTGCATTATATACTAGATACATTATACAAGGTGGTGGTGGATAGGGGTGAACATAGGGATTTAACATGGGAATTTAGTTTTATGAAATTTCCTGCTCTCCTGTTCATTTTATGGTAAAAACTTTACAGTGCAAAGTTGTATAGAAAACTTGCATACAAAACAGTTTTTACATGTTTTTATTATGTTTATAGTTTCTTTACAATTTTAAAAACAAATTTCAAAATTTCGGTTTATTAAATAGCAATAACTATGACACTTGTTTTCTTTTTTATGGTTTTCATAATTATTTCTAAACGTTAAAAGTCAATTTGAAAATATATTGCGTATTTTTTATAATAAAAACACGTTCCTCATTTGAAATAACATTCATTGTTTAATTTAATTCTGTCCCATAATTCAAATTGACGTTTGACGTTTATAAATAATTTATGAAAACCAGAAAAAAATAAAACAATGCCACGGCTATTGCTATTAATAAAGCGAAATTTTGAACTTTCTTTTTAAAATTATGAAGAAACCAAAAACAATTAAAAATGTACAAATAGTTTTATATGCAACTTTTAACTCTGTACAACTTTGCACTTTAAATGAACAGGAAAGCAGGAAATTTCATAAAACTAAAATCACATGTTAAATCCCTATGTTCACCCCTAACCGCCACCACCCTATTAATAAAATATATACATATTTTAATAAAATCTTTCTCTCTGAAATTTTGGTCTCAAATATTTTTTTCTCACGATAATCACGAATTTGAAAGAGAATTGGGTATTGCACAAACACGTAATGATATTTCTGTGTGATTACCTATAAAGAGCGCACGCCACATTATAACAAGACCGAATTTGAAATCACGAACACAAACTAAGACTGGTCGTTAGTGGAGAAGGCGCCAGCTTTATAAACGAAGACGAAGAAGAGAAAGGGTACTACTGTTGCTGACGAGCGCTTTTCTCTTACAGATACATACTCCCCCTACGCCACAGATTTTTCTCAACAAGTACATTTCTTGCAGTAACAGAACAACTCTATTTTAAAGTAAATTCCATAGTAATAGAAACGGAAAAGTTGTTTTGTGCAATTTTACGCTGAAATAAATACATACATTATTACATTTTTTTACCTATTCCTGGGTCTGATATTACTTAGATTTTTGATAATGCTTACATATATTTTTTTCTTCCGACTTCGCGCTACATATTACTACTTCAAATTAATTTACAAATAAATTTGCTTGAAGTAACGGATAAAAGACATCATTAACATAAGGTATATAAAGAATGTATATGTACCCGAAACCAGCACATGGGAATTTAATAGGAGAAATCAGTTTATAGTCTACATTAGGTACTCCCTACATACGAGGGTCATTCAATAAGTAAAGAGACAAATGGCTATAGCTCAAAAACGGTTTATTTCAATCTTTCAAAATTAAGGCTATTTTTCAACATAATCACCCCCCACAGTTATGCACTTGTCCCATCTTTCTTGCAGCTTCCTAATTCCCTTGGCGAAGAATTCTTTCGATTTACCCCGAAGCCACTTTTGCACCGCTTCCTTAACTTCCTCATTGTTAGCAAATCTTTTTCCACGTAGGGCGTCTTTGAGTGGTCCAAACAGGTAAAAATCAGATGGGGCGAGGTCGGGACTGTAGGCAGGATGAGGTAAGACCTCCCAACCCAATTCTTGAAGCTTATCACGGGTCAGCTGGTCTGTATGAGGGCGGGCGTTATCGTGCTAAAGAATGACTCCTTTTGACAAGAGTCCACGACGTTTGCTCCTGATAGCTGGTCTAACTTTGTGTTCTAGCATCTCAGAGTAGTATTGGCTATTGATAGTTCGCTGATCTTCAAGGAAATCGCAATAGACTGGACCCTGTGAGTCCCAAAAGATGGTCAGCATCACTTTACCGGCGGAAGGTTGAACCTTGATTTTTTTGCGAACTGGAGAGGTAGTGTGTTTCCACTCCATACTCTGCCTTCTGGTCTCAGGGTCGTAGTGATGGATCCAGACCTCGTCGCAGGTCACTATTCTTTTAAAAAAAGCGTCTCCTTCAATCAAACTTCGTTGCTTTAAGTCTTGACTAATGGAAAGCCTTGATTCTTTATGAGCGTCAGTAAGCTGTCTGGGAACCCATCTGGCACACGTTTTTCTGTACTTTAAATTGTTCTGAATGACATTGTGAACAGTTCTAACACTTATTTGAACTTCCTCAGCTATCATTTCAACAGTAATTCTTCTGTTATCACGAATAAGTCCGTCAATCCTCGATTCCAACGAAGGACCAGAATCTTCCACTGGACGTCCACATCGGGGTTCATCACTTACACTTGTTCGGCCACTTTTAAACCGATCAACCCACTTGTAAAAATTCGCACGGTTCATACAACTTTTACCGTACTGTATTTACATTCTAGAAAAAATTTCACTTGGTTTTACACCTTCTGCGACTAAAAATCTAATGACTGAGCGCTGCTCAGGTGCAATCTTCTAGTGGACTTGCCATGGTGAACTGAAAATTTTGAGGTTATGTTGACATAAAAAGATGAAACAACTGATCAGAGCATATCCCAAGGTTGCCAACTAACACCCCTGAAAAGATTGTACACATTCATTGAATAGTTTTAAAATTATAGAATTTGTCTCTTTACTTATTGAATGACCCTCGTAGTATATATCCCCCTGGTACATGCGTAATAATGATATCCACCGTAATCTAGGTGCAAGGGACGTTTAAAGTTAAATAAAAAGATTTGCTGCAAAGCATGAAATATGGCTACTCAGCCATACCAATCTCGAAGCCAACCAACTAGTGGACAACAAAAAACTAACTAGAAGATTAAAAAGAAAGAAAACCTTTGTATCAGTGCAATGATGTGCAAGCAGGGGATCGAACCCGAACCTGAACCGAACCAAAACCGGAACCAAACCGTAACATTTTAGCGAACCCAAACCCAGAACCGAACCTCAAATATATTTTTCAATAGAACCCGAGTCGGAACCGAACCGGGTATTAAAATTCGGGTTCAGGGTTCAGGTCCGGTTCAGGTTCATTTGGAGTTCGAAACGTAAGCATAATCCTAATGCAGCCGATAATCGACGCCTGTTTTGTTTGTTTATTAAAATTGTGTTCGTGTTCTGGTCTTGCATAAATTCCGGCTCGCATTGTAAATTATTTTTATATAAATATTGTTATTCAAAAAACATTACTTCATTAGGTCGAACCGAACCTGAACCCAATACCTGAACCCGGAACAAAACCGCCAATTCTGTTAATGTTTAAACCAGAACCACACCCGAACCCATCTCTCAAAAACAAATTAACCTGAACCCAGTTTTTCGTGGATTCGTTGCCCTGTGTGCAAGTGAAGTGGTAAAGTGCACTAGACCAACAGAGAAAACAACTGATCATCAATGAATGATCAATAAATCAGGGCAGCGAACACGTAAAAAACTGAGTTCGGTTCAGATTCAGGTTAATTTGTTTTTTGAGAAATGGGTTCGGGTGCGGTTCTGGTTCAAACATTAACACAATTTGCGGTTAAAGTGGAAGATAATGTCAGCCATTGGATAGGTCGGCCATAGCGCCGTTGGTAGAGCGTTACTCCGGCTAAATAATGGTCTTTGGTGCAAATCCAGGTGGCAACATTAAAGAATAAGTTGCATCAAATAAATCTGCAACTATTAACTAATTATTAACTTAAAGTAGTACTAGTATTTAAATACTTTTCTTGTGAGTATTTAGTATTTAGTACTTAAATACTTTCTTCGAATACTGGTCACAGCTCTGCAAGTAGCTTATGATATGTATTCTGTTTTGTCTATTCTTAAAATTTCAAGCGGGAACAGATACAATGGACACCCTGTGTATGACTGAATTTTGTATGCAATATTGTGCACTATAAATAATAATATATATTTAACATAATATTATGCATTTCACTTAGGTTTTAAACATGACAGTTATGATATAACAAAAACTAATATACATACGTTTAAAATCTAAGTGAAATGCATAATAATATATTTATTTATTATTTATGGTGTTCAATATCGCAAACAAAATTCAACTATATACTTTCTACTTACTGCTTCTAAAATTTATAACTACTCCTCAATCAATATGGTTCATAAAAAAATTAAATCTAATTTTACAAAATCTACATGACAAAAAAAAGTCACCAAAAAATATGTACAAATTTTGTGATATACCTAAAATTTATTTATAAATATATCATCACGGCATATTACACATTGTTGGTATGCCAATCTGCTTTGTACACAGATATCGGTAATAATGAAATATTTGTACCGTGCGGGCGGTTACCAAGCATCACTTCACGAGCACTCATCGCTGGCGTGGAGAGTAAACCACAGGGATTAGTTAATATTTATAATATTTTTTAATACAAAGCATATACATATAGTAATATAGAAAAATGGACTTCATACAAATTTGGTAAAATACAAGATATATTATTGTAATATAACAAAATAAAATATTAGTCGATATACAAAAATTTTCAAAGATAAATATCATTTATACATCGATGTTTTAATGCGTCGATATTAATATTAATTCAAATAAATTGCTATGAAATGAAGGCAATAAATTATTGTATTGAAAAGGTAATGTTTCTATGGATCATGTTCGTCCTTCACGAAACGAAAAGCTATAAAAAGCTGCAACAAGCCTGAACAAATTTCTTAGCAAAATTTAGTTATAATATCAAGGTCGTAGAGCAACACGATTTTTTGCTAGTTGGCGTGGTACATTAAAATATACGTGCAATATGTTTAATTATCATTAATTTGAAAAACTGTTTTAAACAATAGTTGAATTTGGGAATTCAGAAGATGAAGGTCGAATAATAAAATATTATTTGATCCATTCTATCTAGAAACGATTGCTGAAGATTTCAAAAATTAATAAACATTAAATTTTTATGCCTGTCACGATTTATTAAAAAAAAAATAGCTTTTTATTAGAAAAAAAAATTATAGCAGTTAGATAAAAATATTAGTAAATATTTATAAATTATTGCAACGGTGAGCAAATTATTAAAAAAAAAATGTTAATTTTTTCTACTTATTTTTTTATCCTATGAAGTACAGAAAATGGGAAATTAACTTGATTATTTTAAATATTATGGAAAAAATTTAGGATAAATTATACTCTGTTTACCGAGAATGCTTCCGCAAATTAATTAACTTTATTGTATTTATGTAAAAACATAAATTCTATATTAAAATTTGTTGCTATAATATCTATATAGTATTTTGAGTGTGTACTAATAATTTACCTTAAATATTTAAAATATTTTTCCCAATTTTCAAAAAATATCGCATGTTAACTGAATATATATCACAGAATTTAAAATTTGATGTTGACATTTGAGATCAAAGGGTTAATTGGATCAAATTCCACTCCCAATTTCATTAATAATAATTAATGAATTCAATTAACTTTTTATAAATATTCTGCATCATTAAAATAAGTTATGATTATAAAATTTATTAAAACAAGTGTTACTCAAGCAGTGGAAGAATGTATGCAATTTCTTGTTTCATTCGAATTTCATGTAATGTATCTTATCCCATCGCCGATACTTACTGATATGTAATATATAGCATCAAGTATTTAATTTCCTTGAATTTGGTTTTAGGTTACATGATCCACTAAAACTAGTTTTTATACGGAGCGTTAAATTAATACGAGAAAAAAATATGTAGTATATTATTTTATTGTAATCATATTAAAACATTTGTATCATATCAAAACAAGATAAAGAACTAACAGTTGACACTACAACATGTGTTCAAAAAGACTTCGTTCAAACAGTGAAAGTAATACCAATTTATATAAATTTATAGAATGGGTGATCGTGCGCATTGCATACTCAGTTAAAGTTTTAATAATTCGCACAAAAATGACATTTGAAGTACACTCCGCACAGCAGCCATTAGTACTTGTGAAGCACGAAGTAATATATAGAAAGAGAGGACACTCGTCGCTATGAAATGTGGCTAGAGAGAGATAGTCTATAAGTACAGGCTGTCTATATCACTGTAATATTATGAATATTTGGGAATATAAATACAAATAATACACAAATATATTATTTATTTAATAATTAATAATATATTTTTATACGGAAAATATTACCTATGGACAAATGTACAAAAAAATATGTGGCAATTTAAAAACAATTAGTTTGAAAGTAATTTTGAATTTTTCTTGTTTTTCAGATTTAGATATATATATATATATATATATATATATATATATATATATATATATATATATATATATATATATATACAGGGTGGTTATGAACTTAATGTCATCAATTTAAGGGTAAGTAGTATGACATGTGTAGATTACGAAACAGAAATAATTTTTTAAAAATTCGCATATTTAAGGGTAGTTTTCATGAAATTAACATTTTTGGTACCACTGGACCACTGGTAACGCATTTGCATTATTGTATCTATTACACAATTTTCGTTAAAAATGCTATTTAATTTAATTATTAAGAATAATATCTTATACAATTAATTTTGAATGTATTTTTGATAACCATATTTTTAATGAAATATTAATTAAAAGAGCAGTAAAAAAAGTTTCTGTTTTGTAATCTACACATGTCATACTACTTACCCTTAAATTTATGACATTAAGTTCATAACTACCCTATATATATATATATATATATATAATGCGCACGATAATACTGTCGCCTCTCATAATAATAAATTCGTGTGCAATGAAAGAAAACACGACGATTTTATGTTTCACGCAAGGAAAACAAAACTTGTAATTTTCCATCATTAATAATATAGTTCCATAGTGAAATAAATATAGTCCAATAAAGTATTTTCTGGGCATACACAAACTCAAAATGTATAAAATCAAAAAATATATAGGTAAATCATAACCTTAAAAACTTGTTACAACCATTACACCGTACTCTAAAGTCTTATTTATAGATTGCATAGAATAGAAAGGAATAGAATAGCACAGAGAATAGAAATATAAACCAATGTAAATGCATGGAACTATTTATACTTGCACAAAATGGAATAGAATAGAATGGAATAGAATAGGAAATAACCAAATTTTATTTCTTATTCTATTCCATTCGGCTTGCTCCGTGAATATTCGAGTGATTGGAGTAACTTCGTTGCTTTTAGCCCACCCTCTAACCTAAAAACTTCTGCAATAGCTAAAAATTATTACTTTTATTTTGCTTCTCTTTCGCAAACGAAACGCATGTAAACAATATTTTTGGACTTAGATGTAGTTTTTAATTCTAAACATTTTTTGTATTTACACTTTTGTTCTAAAAGTAATACGGCAGAATTAACAGCAATATGAAAATTTTACTATTATATTTCCTATAGTCCACAAAAAATGTAGACCCCGGTATGTGAAATTGTCTTTAAAACATACATAATACGCAAAATGATTCGTAAAATGTTGTATGTAGTTTTCAAATCACCCAGTATTTTTACTAAACTGAATGAATTTTTAAACATAATATTTCTAACGCGCGCACTAAATCTTCCTGCTGGTCTAAATATCTGAATCTTTTCGAAAACGTTTGCGTAATGTAAAAGTTATACGATGCTCCGAATTTTTTCATGTTTACCTTAGCTGTGAAATCTTTGGCCGTTGATCTACATTTATAGATAGATATTTTTACATAATATAATATCTATCTTCTTGTTGAGTTTATAATTTAGACGCAATACCTGTTGCCTTTTGAAAATGTGGTTATTTACACCAATACATATATAGATGAAAATAATTGACATTTTCTAGACAAAGTATCCAAAAAAATATTTTTATCGGATCGAATCTGATACTGTGTATGTGCCACTTACTCGTACATACGATATGTTGTATGAAAATATGTATTATTTTTTTAATTTGTTGCGACGTATATAATATAAATATTGCAAACGCTTGGTATTAGCAATAAATTAAGTACATTTATAAAAATAACAAACAATTCTTTGCATTTTTATGTTTATTTCTTTGTTTGTACACAAATAATTATATTACATTATTATAAAACAGACCTTGGCATCTTCTAACCTTTGACATTGATTTACGGTCTTGACTGGTAATAATAACATTTTACTTCGAATATATCATTAGTTCAATATTGGTATAAACAAGAAACAATATACAGAATGATTGCCGAAACAGCACAAAAATTTTAGCGGAAATGGATAGGTACAACTTTGAATCTAGTATAGGGAATAGGTATTTTTATATGTTTACTCTTTCAGATTATACATAAAATTATCTTCACAGCGACACCAAAATACCACAGTTTTTTTCAACCATTTCAAAGATCAACAGAATAAACCACAGCAATTCGAGTATGCTTCAATACCTTATATACCAGATCTTACACCTTAAATAACTAAATTCTCACACATGACACAATTTCAAAATTAAAAGATAAAACCCACCATAAAATCAATCCAATATAGCGTACCGTATTTCTTGGGCTGACTACTAATGACAATATATAGGCCAAACATGTAGAACACACAAAAGTGATAATAAACTAAAACCTACAATAATAAATACAAACATCAAATGTTATACAGAATGTCCCATAAATACTGGATCATATTCGTATGGGATATAGTACTTAACGGACTGTTTTCGGAACAAAAAGATTCTTTTCAAAATTCGAAAATTAGTTTTTGAGGTTTTTGAGGGAAACAGTGTTGGGGCATTAGTTGAATAGGAAGTTTTAATGGTTTCTTAGCGCCATTTTGAGTTATGCAAGTATTATGTTTATTTACTTCACTCTTTCATTTTTTAATTTCAGATTTATATTGAATTACATGATCGTATATATTAAATGATTGTTTATTTAGGTATCGGTCAGTTGTGCTAGAATGTCTGAAGCGGCAACATCAGAGTATAGTGGATGCATTTATTTCTTTTTGAGTAAGGGTGAGTGCTAGGGTTGTGTTGTTACTATATGTTGCTCTCACGCTGCGGTGTTGAGATAGAGCTGTTCTGCGGTTCAGCTGTACCCTCGCTTGCGGACTGAGGAAGAGTCTACAGTGCGGCTGGGACTGGTACCTAATCCTATCTTAATCCCAAAGTTGGGCTGAGACCTTGCGTGTATACGTTGATCTTAAGCACTCACTGAGAGAGTATACGCATCTATTTTTATCTTTTCCAGGCTATTGGCGCTCGCAGGAGAGAGTCTGGACCATCCAGGGATTAGGGATTATATTATATATTATATTATATATATAATATTTGTTTGGATCTGTTTTCCATTGTGTATTTTTGTGATCAAAGCTTTACGTAATTACATAAATTAATTTCATAGATAAATTATTTTCTTAATAGTTAGAACTAATTTCTTTATTCCAAATATTTTAGTATTCAGGGGTACAAAAAAATTCTTAAGTGAACTACCCTTAATTATAGGAATTTTGAAAATAATCTTTTTGTTCCGTAATAGAACGTTAAGTACCATATGCCCTTCTAATATGTACCAGAAGATATGGGACATCTGTATAATGAGACAGAAATATTAGATACAGAAAAAAAATATTAATTTTTTTTTTAGAAATGATACATATCAATAATATAAATAATCCTATAAATAAACGGACAGATATTCATGGACTGAGCCATATATACACTTATTTCTTACAATTATGTAATAATATTCAAAATCCTCCACATATAGCTCCAGGCTAAAATAAAAAAGAAATAATTACATTCTCCTTTCAAAAACGCACTTTCTTAGAAACTAAACTATTTCTATGTTCTAGTAGTTTTTGACAGTTAAATTTATTACAAAATTTAAAAAAAAATAACAAAATTTCAAAAATTATCCAATTTAATTATTTTTACCTTCCGTCACCTCGCAAATCATGGTATTTAGAATAATTGTAGCGCTTCCGGTTTAACCGGAGGTAACATTAACTTTTATATTTCAAATGGAAACACCCTATACGATGATTCTTTTAAAACAACCAGCGCCATTTTGGGCGAACTATTGTCTTTAGAGAACAATATTATATACAAAAAGTTATCAAGAATAAAGTGCTAATTTATAATTAATAACAAACAGATTTTTTTTTAAATAGTATCCTATACAATTTTTTACCTCATTAGATAGAGAATTGTTTTCTGATTTCAACGATATAAATACTGTATAGGGTTCCATAATAATTATTTCGAGAAAAATGGTATTCAAGATTAGAAATAATGTAATAAAATATGGCTTTACTACTAGTGTGACCTAGGCAACAGACGTATCACATGTGTATTGCATAGCTTATTGCAATATTATAACATTATTTCTAATTGTATGCAAATATTCGTACCTAAAGGTAAAGACTAACGTCTAATTTTTAATACCACTGGTTGGATTTTCAGTTTGTTATTACTGATAAATTAGCTCTTTATTCTTGATCATTTTTTGTATATAATATTTTTTTCTAGTCACTAGTTCGCCAAAAAAAAACGCTGGTTGTTTTAAAGGAAACACCCTATATAATTTTTACATATTTGGAACCTACGTAAAATTTCGAATTCAACGATGCTTGAAATCCATTTTTATTGAAAAAATAAATTAGAAAATTATAAATAAATAAAAAAATACTTACTATTTAAACAATTTACTATTACTCAATATTATCTCGTCAACAAAAATGTATATAACCAATTTCAATACTCTATGTTTGTATGCGATTTATTAATCTCAAAAAAGTAAATTTTGTGTTATGCTGTGCTAAATTATTTTCTGTGCGCTATGCGAGTTATAAATCCATCTGGAAAACAGGGAAGAAAAATATACATGCCCACATGCCTAAAGTCCACTCCTGGCAACTGGGATTGTTCCACCTAATATACGGAGAAAAATTACTACAAACAAGGGGAGAACTAGAATCGAATGTGAAAACCATCCACTATATGGCCAGGCCATGAACCCCCAACTTAATGACTCAAGTCGAGGAATAGCTTCATGCGCACATCTCAGGAACTAAATTCATCAACTGGAAGTACCAGGTTACAGCTTTGCCAATGACGTAGCAAAATTTTGGTTTAAAATTGTATAACATGTTTATTGAAATTTTATTTATTTTATGTTTAGGGTAATTTTTTAAGGGAATATAGTACTGACCAAAATGAGTAAATAAAAGCGAGATATAAGGTAGTGTAAAATTAACTTCGATTAAATGAGATCTCAGATGTGCGTTTGTTTTTTTTAATCAAATAATTGTACTAAATCAAATGTAGTGGCGATCTTGACCAATATTTAATTTTGAAATAACTTCGTAACTATTAAATATTGAGAAAAATATTTCATATGAAATTTGATTGTTTTTTATAGTATATTTACTGACAGACAAAATTTTGTTCGCTCACTATCTTTAACAATTTTTTCGTTTTCTCGGAAACACTTCAAGATCAAACTTATGTTGATTAAGCTTTCTTTTATTTTGGTCGGTACTGTATTCCCTCAAAAAAATTATCCTTTTTTAACAGCCTGTATTATACATTGTTCCATATTATCAAAAAAAGAATTACAAAAAAATTCTTCTACCCAGGAATTATTTATCATAATTTTTATGAAGTTTTTGAAGATATGAGGAATATTCTGCTAATATCTAAAACAGTTAAAAGTAGCTTATACTAATATTATTTTTATAAATAAAAATATATTACCTGTGATGCATCATTTATTTCTTGATTTTGTTTATTATTTTTATTATTATTATCATTATTCCACATATTTTTAATTACATTATGATTATACCATAGTGGTGTTACCCATTTTGCTAAATCTATTTGTTTATATTGTATAGGTTGCTGAATTTTTCCTAAATTGGATTGCTGCTGTGATGTACTACAATATAAAGTATATACTAATATTAATCATTATTATTTTTATGTACGTATTATTAAATATGTAGTATATATATATGTGTTGTAAGTTGTAAATATTTGAAATTATTTTTAAAATACATACAGGATGTATCACGTAAAGAGAAACATAGGCGTTCAGTTTTTCCGTGCGCATTGCTCCCCTAATTATTTAGACAAAAAGTTTCATATGGATATTGTAAAGCAAAAATTTCTACATCCGAATCAATAAAAAAAATCATTTTGACTACTTCATAACTGCAGAAATAAAATTTGAAAATACATGGAATTACAATTTAATAGTATTAGCCATGGAATTAGATACAAGAGACAAAAGCGTAACGTTTTATTACGTCAGTGTCAGAATAATGATTGTTAAAATAAATACTAATAATTTGACGTATAAAACGTTACACTTTGTTCTAAATAAGCTTTACTGGCTTTTTATAAGCCATTCCGGAAGAATTTTGGGAACGTAAATATATTTTAAAATTTGGTGTATATTCACAAATGAGACAATGCTCTTCTAATATAAAGAATTTCATCATACAAAGAGCAAAGCGAATGTTTCTAGTCAGTAGGTACCTATGTGGTGCATGCACAGTACATTATTAAATAATTTTACGTGCAGTTAATCTCGCAAGCTGTTTACACGGTGTTTTACCGCCTGTTAAATTGCAAGCAGTTTATTTATATAGACATTTTAAATAATGCAAATGTTACCTACACCATGTATATTAAATAAATAATTTAGAAACTGAATCTTACCCTTTGTAAAATGATATTTGCGGTATCTGAACTAAGTATGTAGTATCCACTGCTGGATGTTTCTCATAATGGTATCTTCCAGGAGGTGCTACGTATCTTCCATCATTTGTTAATACCACTTTTAAAGTCTCTGGAAGTTTTTGTTTGGGAAAGGGATGTTTTTCAACTCTTCTCTGATCTAAAACTACACCATCTGGTACAGATATGCCTTGTTGATTTAACCGGTTGAGCAGAAGTCTGTCTGGATTGAAGGCAGAATCAGGAATCTTACCACCCTTTTGTGGAAGGACATGTTCACGGAAAAGTTGTCGTTTTTGCTGAGAAAAACAGAAAATATCAGAAATAATGTCTATGTGCAGTCGAATATTATTTTTGCTCGGATAAACTATATAGCTTAGCTAAGTAATAGAAAAACATAGCTCATATTGAAGTTTTATTATTTTTAATGTACTATTTGTTGGCAGATATAGATATTTTTTTATAAAGTCAAGATTACAAGATACAACTATCAACTTTTATTTTTTAAATAGCAACCTGTGATTATTTTGCTAAAATATAAACCCCCATTTTTTTCTCTTTTCAACGATATGTTAGTTTTTATTAATGTATTTGAAAAAAATCGAGAAAAATAAGATAATTGAGATATATGAGAAATAATTTTTATTCAAATATTCTACTGGCTTTGTGAAAATAAATAATAAATAAATAGATAAATAAGTAAATAATAGGTAAGTAATAATAAATAAATAGTAAACAAATGTATACTTTGTTGATATTAACATTGTTACATTTTGTTTATTTTCACATAGCCACCTATAATATTTGAATAAAAATTATTTTCCATATATCTCAATTGTCATATTTATCTCGCATTTTTTCAAATATATTAATAAAAACTGATACATCCTTGAAAAGAGAAAAAGGGGCGGTTTATATTTTATAAAAATAATTATAGGTTGCTATTTAAAAAATAAAAGTTGATAGTCGTATCTTGTAATCCTGACTACAGAAAATATCTAGATCTGCTAGAAAATAGTATATTTAAAATAATAAAAAAATTATATGACCCATTTTTTTCTATTACTTATAATAAAAAAGTTAAAGAAGGGGGGGGGGGCGTCTGGGTAGTAGCGGTGGCAAATTGGGGAACTTTCTCTTTTATTATCTTTATATTAATTATTTATCGTTTACTAAACTTTTATTTTAATTTATTAATTATTTGATTGTTACACTTCACCCAAATAAATAAAGGTTACAGTATTTTATTGAATTTCAACGAAAGTGCACATAGAATTATTTCGAAACCTAAAGTGCACAAAAACCTTCTAAATGTTAAAGGTTAAAGATTTGGGTGTGTTTTGTGACCACTATGCCGTAATAAGCGGTTGTGAATTTATCATAAATCGTAAAAGGAAAGGAATTTATGTTTCTACATAAAGTATAGATCTTTGTTAGTATCTTAAGTAACTTGTCAATTTTAATTGATGAATCTAAGTAATAACACATTTCAGTTGATATTTCAAGAAATCTATGAGTATAATTTATTAATATAACGTACATACATACATGAATTCTTTTAATACATGTATATGTATAAGAATTCAATCTGTTTCATTAACATTTTTATTTGTGTTTGAATGAGACAGGTAGTCAATCTGCAAGCAAATAGGTCATTCAGTTTTCAGTTAATAAATTATTGTTAAAATTATTCTCATAATCTTTACATCAATGACGAAGATAACTACATCATTTCTTTGTTACAGTAACCATCCATTTATATTGTGAAGTAAAATGCTGTACCTCGTGACTAATTTTAGAATTCTCTCTTAGCAAGTGATGGTAAACGATAAGCGAATTACGCTATTGCTATTACATTCACTTCATACACTGGTAATTAAATTCAGAACAATGAAATCTTGAACTCATTTCATTTCCTTTTCCTAGAATTGATCGCACTATTTTTAATGATCATTTCGTGCGTCATCAATCACTTGTAATATTTAGCAATTAAAGGTATTGAAAGATCGGACCAAAAATATCGTTTCGTTGGACTAAAACAAAATAATTATAACTTATAAACAGTCTCCGGAAACCATTTGTACGAACATTTAGTTACAGTCTAGTAACAGTCTAGAATAGGTAGTGTAGAAATTTCTGTGTTTAAGAAATGAATAACCGTTTGTTTAAAATTGTTATGGAAATTTTATATTTACCTAATAAAAATTAATCGTCATATGTCGATTTCACTAGCGCTAAGGGAATTTTGTCAAATTTTACACAATTTTTTGTGACCAAAACATTGTTTCAAATATTTACTTGAAATGAATATGAAAAGAATACATGCATACTACTATGTCAAAAAAGTACCGGGAATGGGGTCATTTCACATTTTCTAATTTATTTTTTCTTGAAAGAATAGGTCAAATTAAATATGTAGGTGTATGTTTTACACCTTACAAGTCTTTACAATCAGAAATATGATTTTTTAAAAGTTGTCTTAAATATCAAATATTTGGACACTGACGTCACGGCTATACGTCACGGCTTGTCGGATGCGACAGCAGCCCTCTACCGGTTGTGTTCGGAACTATGATTGTTTGGGTTATCAATTCTCAGTTTGATTTTGTGACAGCAACATATTGTTAACGAAAAACATACACACACAACTTTTGGTATTTATTTTAATAAATGTTTTATTTACATATCTTTATTCTTAAGTCTGCTGTCACCTGTCACAATTTTAGGTTAGCTTGTATACAGCAGCAAACGGATACCACGTGGACCGTTGTGTGTGTGTGAGAGGAATGTCTTTGTGTGAGTAACAAGAAGTGACGTCACGAATTTTACAGCCGCGAAAGTTTATTAGCAAATTTATGAATGAAAAGTCGCATATTTCATGTTATTTTATATTATAATATTTATTAAATGAGACGGATTTCATGATTTTATAAAAAAAACAATTTTTTTTTTTTGAAATGACCCCATTGGTCAATAAAACTTTAAATTTATTTTATCGTCTTCAAAGTAGGTCCCTTCTGAAATAATACACTTATGCCAACAAATAATTGAATCATCAAAAAAAAATTTAAACGCATTTTCACGAATCGACTTCAGTACTTGCCTCGAAGTGGTTATTTGAGTTTTGGAAAGAGGAAAAAGTCGGCCGGAGCCATATCAGGGGATTATGGTGGTTGTTTGATACGATTTGTTGAGTTTTTGCACAGAAATTCGTTTACAATGATAGCCTTGTGAGATGGTGCAAAATCCATAAGTTTTCTTTCCACAAATCTGGTATTTTTTGCTCTCTCAAACGCCGCATAACGTTCAGATAATATTCTTTAGTTACTGTCTCACCTTCTGGCAAGTTCAGTTGAAGACGTTGATGGCCGACCTGAGCGAGGCAAATCTTCCAACACATCTCGACCGCTTTTGAAAGCAATGTACTACTCATACGCATGTGTTTTTGATAAAGTCGATTCACCGTAAGCATTATGTAACATTTTCACAATAGTAAAATTAACATACATACATACATAAAATCACGCGTGTCCCACTTAATGGGTTCGCACAAACCCGATAACAATAAGTATAACATCAACATCATACAGCAAATCCTTACTCTTAAACATATTAAAGTGACCAATTTTCGGTAGCGAAATACAGCATCCGGATCACAATAATAGTTAGAAAACAATCATCCTTCGCCACACATTCCTATCTAAGCAGACTTCTTTCGCCTTGGCCACACTCATAATCGCATTTATACATGTTCTTCTTCTCTTTAAGCACCCTACCAACCACATCCATCCACTTACACACTGGTCAGCCACGCAATCGAAAACCCTCAACTTCACCAAGATATACGCTTAACAAGTCGTTCACTCGCCATTCTCTCCACATGCCCAAACCATCTCAACTGACTCACACAACTCTCTTAATCACATTAACATTATTCTTAAAATAAATAAAATGTAAAATTCTTTACTTAGAAATTTGTCTGTGGGCTATAGGTCCATATTTCTATTATTTTCATTATTGCTTATTAAATAACTTTTAATAAACATATTCTAAAGAAATTAATTTTTCATCCAAATGTTTCCGTTGCAAAAGAAATCTCTATTAACGTTTTTGTTCCAGACGAATTCCTCCAATTCGCAAGTTCACACATCTGTAATTCATTGTTCGCCGCCTTTAGCTTAGATGATAATTTTGTTTAAATTACTTGTAAACTCATTACTGAAAAGCTAAAGGTATCATTATAAACACGAAATTAGTAATTTATGATTTTGCAATATCCTTTATTGAACGCTGGCCATTTGACGGACAATTCCGGAAAGAACAGAGAAATTTTTACTTTCTACGTTACTGCCTAATTAAAGAAGACAAAACTATAAACTGACAACTGCCGTCATGGACTAAAAGTTGTACTTTTTGTTTCAACAACGCATAAAATAACACAGATACATTGCCTAGAATTTTATAATTCTCAAATGATGTATGATGTCTTTTTATTGAAAGTTTCTTCAAGTCACGTTTTATCACATGGCAACTAAAGAAATAAAAATCACACATTCAAGAGAAAAATATTTTAATTATGTCCAAATTATTATAATTGTCATTGAAGTTAGTAAGAAATTAAAAAAATGATGTCACAAACATTTTTTTTTACCTTCCGTCACCTAAGGAAGTTATTGTCTTTGGTCAAAAAATCGATAGTGAGTTTTTAATAGTGCTGTGAGGATCCGACAAAACTTGGATCGGATATTGAAGCGGATATCCGTAAATTTAATTCGGGTTTGGATCCGGATTCGATGTTTTGTTTACGGATCCGGATCCAAATTTTAATTCTGGATCCGATTCTTCATTGTGAAACCCTTCTAAAATTGCCAGGTATTTTGTGCATATGTAAAAAAAAGAATTTATACTGTCACAGAGTCCTGTTTAGTAAATGATGAATAAAAAAATACAAATCTGTATTATTAAACAAATAAAGTAACATATTAATATGACATATTCGAATCTAAGATCCGATCGGATACTCAGATTCGGATCCAAAATCTGATACTCAGATCCGGATCCAAAATCCGATACTGAGATTTGGATCCGAGATTCGCATACTTTAACATTCAATTTTATTATTTTAACGATGATATCTGTATGTACAGGGTGTAACACCAAAACCGACCACCGCCATTATTTTCTTTATTATTATAGTTACAAAAAAATATTATAGAACAAAGTTATAGGAGACATAGGGGGACATCCCATTAAAGAAGAAAATAGTTTTTTAAACCAGTGGTTCTCAAGTTGCAACACAAAGTTATATTTTTTCAAATAGGATTATACATATTTTTTATGCCTATTCGATAGCGTCTTTTTTTCTGAATTCAACCATGTATAAGTTTTATATCTTTACATAATAAAAATATTGAAAAAAATGCCATTGAATTTAAATAAATTTGATTTTTATAGTCATTTTCCAGTAGGCTATGCATGAAAAACAAAACCTGCTATTTGTCAATTTGAATTATTTAGGATAGAAATCTAATAGAACACTGTTTATAACGTTTTTAACAAATATTTGTTTCATTATAATTTAAACTCAGTTGTTTTTCATTCATTTTATTTAAATTTATTTAAATTTCATTGATTTTTTTCTCAATATTTTTGTTATGTAAGGATATAAAATAATCTCATGGTTGAATTTAGAAAAAGAGACGCTATCGAATAGGCATACAAAATATGTATAATCCCATTTGAAAAAAATTTATGTTGTAACTTAAGAATCACTGATTAAAAAAAATCTTCTCTAATGGGATGTCCCCCTTGGTCTCCTACAACTTTGTTTTATAACATTTTTTTGTAATTATAATAATAAAAAGAATAATGGCGGTGGTCGGTTTTGGTGTTACAGCCTGTATATGTGTATGCCTGTATGCCCGTTATGGCCATTACGCCCGCTACGCCCGTTATGCCCGCCACGCCCGTTACGCCTGCTACGCCCGTTACGCCCGCTACTCTCGTTATTTGAAAACTACGAAATCCACTTTTAAAAAATGATATACTTTTTAATTCTACACAGTTTTGCCTTATATTTTCAAATATATCATATAAAAATAATTATAATAATTCTGCAAACTTATAAATATCCGCATAAATAATAAATATTATAATTATTATACAGTGTATATTACTTGAATGAAAGTAATATGTATGTTACTATCAAGTACTATTGTTCGTGAGGTCCAAAAAAACTTTCCTCACAAACAAAATTAACTTAATGAAATTGAAAAACACTTACCTTAGTACAGTTAACGTAATTTCCAATTTCGCTTAGTAAAATATATAGACAAACAACGCTCATTAGAGTGTTTTTTAGCCGCATTTTGATCATTAATCTTGTTATTGCCAGGCCTAAACATAAAAACTTTATTAGTGTACCTTTTCTTCAAAGTAAGCCACATGATGATTATACACTTTTTTGTGAAATGAAAAACAATATAAACACACACTAATCCTGAAAATACTTTCTATATTTTAGTTCAACAATTGCTTTGTTATTAATCAATCAAACAAAGGATCAATATAACGATACCTTTTTTCTCAAATTGGTCATAAAGTAGTTATAGAAATGATGCGATATTTCTAACAAAGTGTTAATTTCATTCCCAACATTTGATTTTTTTACATTATAATGATAAACATATAAAATTATAATAATTTAAGCGTTGAATTATATCCTATAATATACTGTTACTGATTTTAAGTTATGTAATATAAACTTCTCGCGTAAAAGTAAGTATTTCAATATACATATTAAATTTATGAAATTGTAAATTTTATGTTCGTATTTATAAATACTAGACATAACATGTGTATTACGGATTCCGTAATACAGAATATATGTTTGATACAGTTTTATGAAAATGTGATATTTTCTATTCAAGTATATTAGTGATTTGTAATAAGCTATGGAATATACAATTGCAATTAACTAAATTTATTAATTTTGTTTTTTTTTATAATGGAGTATATATTTTCTTTTTTTCTTCGCACTTATGGTGTTTTAATGGATGATTGCCAACTCCCACCCATCTCTTTTTAGGGAGTATTAGATTAAGAATAGAAGTACTTAGCATAAAAATACTCCAAGAGAAAAATTCCAAGGTGCTCAAAGTATTTTTTATTTTTTTTACCAATTTTAAAAATCATATTTATACAGGTTTCTTTTAATATATATAACCAGTGCTTTTTTGGGCGAACTGATGATTTTAAAAGGTTTTATATAAAAAAGATCAAGAAGCAAGGGACCAATTTATGTAAAGTGGTACCTTATATATTTTTTAGTCCATTAAATAGAGTTTTTTTCTAATTTGAACAATATAAATATAATATAGGGTTATATAAGAATTGTTTCGAGAAAAACGGTATTAAAAACTAAAAATAATGTAGTGAAATGGCTTTAATTGTTATACAACTCTATGCAATATTTATATCGCTGAAATCAGAAAAAATGGACTAAAAAATTATGTAGGGTACCATTTAAAAAAAATATAAATTTGTTATATCGTTTGAGAACCACTAATTGAATTTTCGATTTGTTATTATTGATAAATTACCCTTTATTCTTAATCTTTTTTGTATATATTTTTCTGTAAATTAATTAGTTCTTTTATTGTTTTTTTTTTATTTTTTTTTTTTTCAATTCGTACTTTCAGAATTATTTTACTATTTCTTCACTTATTAATAACTATAAACATTAAATTTTAAAAGGTAGATAGACAATAAACCAAAAATTTAAGTAGTACTGATAACAACAAATACCTATATATTATTTACGAATAATTTATCCATTTATATATTATTAATCAATGATTTCACACCAATTAAATGTGTCCATTTATTACAACAAAAACATAAACAAAACAGTTCAAATATTAAAATTTTCAGGCAATAAATAAATTTATTTCAAAACCGTTCATTGTATGACTGGTAATCTCTCTTCGTGAATTTAATAAGCATAAAAATAAGAAGTTCAGTTTGAAATTTTATTTTATAGATTCATTATTTACTTATTAAAAAAAAACATGTGGACCTGTTTCGTTTTCGAAGCAATTTTGATCAAAATTATGAAAATGAAGAAGAAAATGATTTAAAATATAAAGTTAAGTAAGTACATTTTTCAGCTCTTCAATTTTGAAAAAAAAAATACAATCAAATATAGAAATGGACTAATTTGGTTCTTCTTAACTTAAAAAAGTACACCTTTCTATTTTCACTATTTATTTATACAATAACAAAACATTACATATATATTACTTACAGAAAAAAAATACATTATAATTAATCCATTTGTTGATGAGATGCACGATGTCTATTCTTTATGCACTGTGCACTTGACAATTGACAGTGACAATGTGTTTGTTGTTGCGTCGTTTACGTGAAACTGACGCGAACAGTTGAATCCGCGGTCATGATTCACGATTCACGATTCATATTTCATGGAGGGAATAAGAAGGTACCTTTCTGGAGTACAAAAAATAGTTAATTGAGGTTTTAGAAGTTTGTTAAAAAACTTAATTGCTAGTTAAGAATAATTAACAATTGATGAAAGTAATTAAAATGAATTGACACATAAGTAAAAAAAAGTTTTTCAGTTATTTAATTGTTTTATATTTTTGTATTTACTAACCACAGTGTCCCAAATAAAAAAAATCATAAGCAAAAATGAGAATTTTGCAGATTTTTGTTTTTTTAAATAACTTAATAATTGAAAAAATCTGATATGGCCAGCACATTACTTTTCGCCAATTCTATGTGTTTTGTACAAGTTCCACACAGATTTTTTTTTGCAAATGATTCTATATAGACCATTTCTTTTTACATCGTACTGAACTGAACTGAATTACTCCTAAACAGCATGTTTTTTAAAATAAGAAGTAGAAAATAAAAACATATACAGGATGTATCACGGAAAGTGAAACATAGGCGTTTAACATGGGAAATCAGTTTTTCCGTGCGCATTGCTCCCCTAATTATTTTAGACAAAAGTTTCAAATGGATATTGCAAAACAAAAATTTCTATATCCGAATCAATAAAAAAATCATTTTGGCTACTTCATAACTGCAGAAATGAAATTTGAAAATTCACGGAATTACAATTTAATAGTATTAGCCATGGAATTAGAAGAAAGAGACGAACAAAAGCGTAACGTTTTATTACGTTAGTGTCAGAATAATGATTGTCAAAATAAATACTAATAATTTGACGTATGAAACGTTACGCTTATGTTCGTCTCTTGTTTCTAATTCCATGGCTAATACTATTAAATTGTAATTCCGTGAATTTTCAAATTTTATTTCTGCAGTTATGAAGTAGCCAAAATGAATTTTTTTATTGATTCGAATGTAGAAATTTGAAACTTTTTGTCTAAAATAATTAGGGGAGCAATGCGCACGGAAAAACTGATTTCCCATATTAAACGCCTATGTTTCTCTTTCCGTGATACACCCTGTATATGTTTTAATTTTTTACTTCTTATTTTAAAAACTGTTTTGTTTAGGAGTAGTTTAGTACGATATAAGATTAGTTCATTTCTCCCCTAAAAAAATTGCCTATAGAATCGTTTGCAAAAAAAAAATCTGTGTGGAATTTGTACAAAATACGTAAAATTGGCGAAAGGTAATGTGCTGGTCATGTTTCACTTTCCGTGATACACCCTGTATAGCGTTATAATTATAACATAATCAGCTGAATTGACTTGTGGCTATAATCTGTTGTATAACCTTATGTGATTTGTTTTTGCCACATTAAATTATTTAAATTTTTATATTTCCAGTAAAATCATTTCACAAAGATATTATATAAATTTTATTTGACATCTGTCAATTAGTAATTTAAAAAAATAGTATTGCAAAGACTTCCGTATTTAATAAAAATATATTATTTTAATCATTCGCCATTGTATTTTTTTAATAATATAACATATGAATGTTTTCATACTATTGGATAGCAAATTTCATGTACGAGTACTTTTCAAATTTAAATAAATATATAGAGTATTCCATTTGAAAAAATAAAGTTACATACATACAACTTCGTTTTTTTTTCGTAATATTTAAAATAATAAATAAACCGATGTATCACCTTGTATACGCGTTACAGGGATGTATATTATGAAAAATATAGACCCAACTAAGCAAATAATTTGATAATATCTAATAATATATTTGAAATGAAAATGGAAAATCATGTGTTGTAGCAAACTACAGCATTTCTCTATGTTAAAATAATATTTTCTACTTTTCCTTGTTAATTAATTTAACTATAAATTTTACTTATTTTCTTTATTACTATTTTCATTTTAATATTCACTTATATTTCTTAATTTCTAATCCCATTATTGTATTCGTAATTATAAATTTTCTTAAATATTTTCTCAAAAAAAAAATTGTATTTATTTTGAGCATTTATAAATGGTCAATTAGTTCCCGCACAAGTAGAAAAACTTTTTCCTATACCATAGTCATTGGTCTTCTTCATAAAAAGTCAATATTATAATTTTAGATAATATTTTTGATACGTGGCAATTTATTTAGTTAAAGCCAGTAATACATTAAGATTATGATTCGATAACAATAGAAATGAAAGTATAAGTTTAGAAGTATTGATTGGAAAGTATTATATTGACGCACTCAACTATTTATTTGTTTTAAAGGTTTCAATATCCTACATATTTGAAATATTTATATTATTTATACAAGTATTTCCACATATTCATATCTGTATATCATCTTTTTATCTTTTCAATGAATGGTCAATGGAATGTAGATTCGAAGGCCAACACCAATATTTGTACGTCCTAATTTGCATCGATACATGAAATATATGAAAATTTCAGCGTTTCATTCTTTTTGTTCAATAGCTCATCATTTCAATTATTTAATAACATGGGCAGATTAGGTAATCTGGATATTGGAATGTTTTAAAAAAACAAATAAAACATGATTTTTTCATTTTTAAAGAACTATTGGGGTTATTTGACATTTTTACAGGGTTCGAAAATATCATAATATTTCTATAAATAACAGATTTTCCGAAATTCATTGATATACCCCCCCTATAACTTTTTTATTATAAGTAATAGAAAAAAATGGCTCGTATAAAATTTTTATTATTTTAAATATAGTATTTGATGGCAGATGTAGATATTTTTTGTAAAGTCAGGTTTACAAGATACAACTATCAACTTTTACTTTTTAAATAGCAATCTGTAATTATTTTATTAAAATATAAACCGCCATTTTTTTCTCTTTTCAACGATGTATTAGTTTTTATTAATGTATTTGAAAAAATTCGAGAAAAATAAGATAATTAAGATATGAGAAATAATTTTTATTCAAATATTCTAGGTGGCTATGTGAAAATAAATAATAAATAAATAAGTAAATAATAGGTAAGTAATAATAAATAAATGTATACTTTGTTGATATTATCATTGTTACATTTTGTTTATTTTCACATAGCCACCTATAATATTTGAATAAAAATTATTTTCGACATATTTCGAATTTTATCAAATACATTAATAAAATCTAATACATCGTTGGAAAGAGAAAAAAATGGCGGTTTGTGTATTTAACATGATATATATCAATAATATATATTCTTCGAACCCTGCTTTTTTAATTGTTTTAAAAGCAATATAAATATTTTATTTCATAAACGAAAATGAACAAAAAAATAACCCAGAATTTTTACTTAAATATATAATTTAAATAGATACTTATTTCTTTTCTTCTGTTATATGAAAATTAAAGTGATAAAATATCATTTAATTTTTAGATATTATTATATAAAGAACGTATTTTTGTTATTATTAATACTTTCATAGCAAATAAATATATTTTTATTATAATTTGAAAATCTACGATTTTTATTTAAAAAAATTGGGTGCGCAAAAGTGACCTATTAATTTTAGACAATAAAGCTTCAAATAAATATTGTATAGAATTAAATTCTGCACCTAAATCAATAATCACATTTTATTTAGTTTTTTAATTCAGCAAATTGAATTTAAAATTTTATAAAAGTGACTTCTTTATAGTGTTAGCCATGGTATTGAAATAAAATCACAAACAAATGACATTTAACCTGTTTTTGTATGTATATATTTTATTTATGTGCGCCAACTATGACGTCACGGACGTACTTCTCACATATTTCACTAGATGTCAGCACGATCAAAAACGCCAGTAATGGCGTCTGGTAAACGCTAACTTTTGAAGTAGAATAAGTTTCCAGGAATTCAACGTAGGAAGAAGAAGTAGAGACACGTTTTGAACAAAAATAACACGAAGTGAGCGGAAGTTGGAGGTTTTTTTATTGGAATTGACGTTTGTGACAACACATGTCTTAAATATTGGTTAGAAAGTTTAATATGAGTTCTCAAAAAGGTAATATACAAAGAAAAAGACCTCAAAAGCATCAAAATTCTGTGGCATTTAAAAACACTCTTCATGATACTAATCATCGTACTAAAGCAATAAACAACACAAAAATAGAAAAAGTATGTATTCACTGCAAAGAAGTCATTGAATGGAAAATAAAATATAAGAAATATAAACCACTAACCCAAGCAAAATCATGTGTCCGGTAAGTATAACACAGTAATTTCTTGTTGTGTTTTATAATAAAATGTTTTATAGATGCAACCAGAAAACTGTAAAAACAGCATATCATGTAATATGTGGACAATGTGCGAATAAATTACGCCAATGCGCAAAATGTTGCAAATCGAATGTAGAAATTAGTGTTCCTAATGATTCGGAAGAGTTAGAGCTTACTCCAGAGATGAAAAATATTTTTAATATTCTTCCAGAACGAAGAAGAAGAACATTTTTGCGATTCATGGAAAGAAAGAAAAAAGAAGATAATAGTAAAGAAGAAACTGTTGCTGAAATTATGGAATATTTAAATACTTTAAATCAAAAAACAAAGGATGATGATGTAAACAACTCTGATGAAGATTTGTATAATAATTCCAATTGTTCTGAGTCTGATTAAATAAATTGTAAATAAATGTACTGTGTAATTTTGTTATAAAATTAATTTCAAACTACGTTTGTTATATTATTTTAATAATTTATCTTTAGTTGCAATGAAGATAAATTTTGGTTTGGTAATCCTTCATACAGTGCACAGTGCGCAACCCTAGAGAAATTGCGGTATAGATCTTTAGCGATGTTTGGTTATGAATCTTAATTTGACAGTGTAGTGTTGAGTGTTATAATAATGAATATTTAGTGGTTTTTATAAAGTTTAAAAATGATAAATAATTGCAAATTAAATATTCACCATCTTTCATAAAATTAATAGTTTTGCCTAAATGCTGTGTACAAAATTATGACAACACATACACATAACCAGATAAATTCTAAAAATGGTATTAATACATTGGAAATTAAAATCTGTGCCAAATTCTATATAGTATGTATTTTAAAACAAAAGATGGTCAATGATTTTCAACATTGTTTATTTTTCAGCAACGGCATAAAAGTATTTTACCAAAAATTATACTTGAACATAAGATCTTTAACATATAATTATTTCTTGGATCAAAGTTATGCAGCGGACGTGTGTATGGAACCTATGTTTTGGTTCGTTGACAATTTTACATACGCCATTGGACCTGTAAGTTACCAAACATAAATTCATACGATCTTCTTACTCTGCGTACCTTTGCAGATTTTCGTTGTTTCCGTTGTTAGTCTCACCACGTCAGTAGTTTGTATAGCATATTGGATTGGACTTCCATACTGGTGGAATCGTAATCCACACTTTTGCATTTTACTTTTAATAATTGGGCACTGGATACTCGTTAATGTAATCTTTCATTATTACATGGCCGTAACAACACCGCCTGGCTACCCACCAGAGGGAGAGCTCATTACTGAGGCAGTCAGTATTTGCAAGAAGTGCATTTCACCAAAGCCGCCTAGGACGCATCATTGTTCAGTTTGCAATCGTTGTATCTTGAAAATGGATCACCATTGCCGTATCCTTACACTACTGACTCATTAGTAATAGACTTATCATACTTGAACAGGGCTGTTCCTAGGATTCGTCGCCCCTAACTGATAACTACTCAACAAATACAATTTTTTACTTTTTACATACAGGGTGGTGCCGGCACAGCCGAACATAAGACATTGACATGTAAAATCAGACTTTCGGAATTTCCTGCTTCCCTAATTATTTTTGATAAATCGTAGAAATGGCCTTAATGGATCGGGGAGAAATTAAATAAACGAAGAAAGAAATTGTGAAAATTCCCAGCGAGGTCTATGAATTTTTCACAATTTCTTTCTTCGTTTATTTAATTTCTCCCCGATGCATTAAGGCCATTTCTACGATTTATTAAAAAAACATTTAGGGTGGATCACAAATAGTTATAATCGACTAATTATTTTTGGTAATGGGGTTCGTGGCCGTGTGCCTGAGTGTCTGGTCGCGAATCTGGGGACCCGGGTTCGATCCCGACCGACGCCAAAAATTACATCGAATTTTAATGGCACAAAATTGACCCCTGTGGCGCACTCTCCACACCAACATTGAGTGCCCGCGAGGTGACGCCTGATAAGCGCCCGCACGGTACAAATATTCCATCATTACCGATATCTGTGTATGAAGCAGATTGGCACACCCAGCAATGGGTAATATGCCGTGATGAAATTTTTATTTTATTTATTTAATTATTTTTGGTTAAAAAGCTTTAAATAAAAGTTGTAGAGGTGGAAAAACAGAACGCTTTTCTCTTAATATTTGGTAAACCAGCTAACAGCTAAATTCACGCAAGTGCTCATACGATTCTTATTAGCCTATACCTTAGACCTGATCTAAGGCTGTAACCGACAACCTGTCAGAACAGGAACAAATGTCAAGACACATTTTTGTTTTCATTTGATTTGTTTTGCACCCCGGGACACAACAATGTATTCCAACCATTATTTTAGTAGACAAAAACAATTATTATTTGTCAATGAGAGATGACAGATTGGCATAAACAACTATGAAGTTAGCTAACCATATCATCAACGACATGTAAATAATTTCACAGGGCAGTTCGAACTCTCACCACACCAGTGAAAATGGTCCATTATCATCTTGTATAGAACTGTTTAGTTTTCAGTGTTGCCAGATAGGGCGATTTATCGCCAATTGGGCTACAAAAAATATATTTTTGCGACTCATATTTACAATCGGCTACAGGCGACTAATTTGGGCTACCAATTTTTAAAAATTCTTTAATTTGGGCGATAAACGTATATATATATATATATATATATATATATATATATATATATATATATATATATATATATATATATATATATATATTCTGTGTTTAAGCAATAAACGTATAATTTATTATTATAAATAAGGCTTTATCTGATTGGTTGTGGTTTTATATATTTCATAATAAATATCAAAAAATGTTTTTCTACAGTCTACATAGAAAGTGGCCATTTGCGCTCTCTTTTGTCAACGCAAAATGTCACTTTGCCGCTCTAGCGCGACAACGTAGAAAAAACGCTCGTTGTCCAAATTTCTAACTATACAATGTTGAAAAATATCATTTGTCTACATACTTAATGAAAACGTTTAGTCAGGAACTAATGGCACTGTAGTGACACATTTACCACATTTACAAATAAATCTGACATAACTGCTCTGTCGGTATATTACATAACCAAAAAAAAAAAATGCCGCACTATTGTGAAAATAAAATAGGGCACTCATTTACTAAAACGAAAGTATAAAATGTTTAGATTAGATTGAAGCAATAGGTCAAGAAAAATGGGAAATAACAATAAATTAAAATTAAATATAAAAGACTTTTTTTCTTTATATTAATCCTTATTGATTGAGTAGTACTTATGTACAAAGTGTACATTTTATTATTTTTTGTTATGCTGGAGGACCCCACTGTGGCGACTGTAGAAAAATCTTATGTGCAAGACAACCTCTCAATCGACAATGTCCTATTTTGCGCTCTTAATGGACCTTTTACATGAAAAGAGAGAGATAGAGAAAAATGACATATGTGTATGTAGTGCTCAGTAGTTTGCGCATAGAGGAGGCCAGATATATATCAAACAAAATTTGAAATGGCGGAAATAAGAATGTAACTAATTAAATAAATTCACACAGAGCGTTTGTGATGATAAATATTTCAAGACGAGAGGACGGGTAAATGGGAATCAGAAACGTGGTTATATGTTCTAAAGACGCGAAATAAACACCACATAAAGTGACAGATAATTGCGTAATTGCCAGTTTGTTATTAAGAAAGTTACAAACAAGACTAAAACTATTATTATTTTTAAATAAATTGTTTTGTCTTTATTAATAATTTCTTTACAAAGTCAAAATAATTTCAGTTTTTGTGTTGTTTAAATATTTTTTTATCAAAAATAAATGCTTGTCCTTTTAATCATTTTACTTGACAACATGGTGCCTACTCATCTCTAGTTCATAAAATTTTCACTACGTGGTGTATTGAAAAATTACGTCACGGTGCAAATACAAATGCAAAAGGTCCATACACAAATAGCTATAGCTGCCGCGCATTAAGTTGAGACTGACCTTGAATGCGCAGAACCTAAAATTTGTACTTGGACAGGTCGAAATGTAATAGTAATTATATGATATTGTTATGAGGAAAAGACTCCGTCCACCTCTGAAATCGGTAAAAATGGAGAGGTGATTTATTTATAAGCCAAAATATGCGCAACTCCAGTCTCAACTTCGCACGCCAGCTATACAAAAATATTTAAAATTGGGCGACTATTAGTTCTCAAATTGGAGACATTGCTATAAAATAATCTGGCAACCCTGTTAGTTTTAAGCTTTATCTTGTTTATATTTTGTATGCAACCTTAACTATTCCTCAGCTTGGCTGAATAATTGCGTAGGTCACGGCAATCACCGTTACTTTTATTTATATATGATATATATGGTAATAGGTGTCGCGTTTGTAATAATTTGTGGTTTTGATATTGCGTATGAAGTCTTATGGCTTGCGCCCAACGATGCAGATGAGCCGGAATTGGAAGGCCATCCTGTAAAATTTAATAAAACTGGTGCCCTTATTCCTGTGGTAAATATTCAGTTTTGTGTAGATGATGCTTGCCTAACACACGTGATTTTTAGACAGAAATAATGATTTTCAATAATGAAGATCCACCGAGTGATTTAAACGAAAATGATATTCTAATCCACCCATGGAAACGACGAGCAATAATTTACATGGCTTTAATTAATAGTGGTAGTTACTTATTACATAACACGTAGAAAAATATTTTGGATAAACTGTCGATGTACTACTTATTCGCGAATTTAAATAGACTTTTTTACCTAATCGTGCCTAGGAAAAATCGGTCTTTAATGGGTCACAGGCTCAAACGTGACCCTTAGTCTGTAGCCAATCCATGTTTGGGGTGAGACTGTCACTTTGCGTTGGCGGCAATTTGAATGTGTGTGCTGATTTTTAAAAATTTAGATTGATTTTTTTGCTTCATTTTTTGTTCTTTTAATTTTTACTGCTGCTTTGAACTTATTTAATATTTATTATGTTTGTGTTGTATTATAAATATTTGTATTTTGTAGATTGATTTTTTACGTAAATCATGCCGCGTGTAGTAGGAGTTTGTAGTGTTGTAGAATGTGTAGCATATCCAATAAGAGTCACTTTTCCGCATACCTTCTGCGACAGACACACAAGGTACAAAATGCAAATAGCTATTAATAGCATAAACTAATTTTTTTTAACCTGGGGCATGGTTTACTTAAAAAATCAATCTAACGAGAAGAAAATATTATTTTAAACCAGCGGTTCTCAAGTTGCAATACAAAGTTATATTTTTTCAAATGGCATTATACATATTTTTTATGCCTGACCGATAGCGTATTTTTTTATAAATTCAACCATATATTAGTTTTATATCCTTACATAATAAAAATATTGAAATAAATGCGATTTAAATTTAAATAAATTTGATTTTTATAATTTTTATATGTGTGAAAAACAAAAACTGCTATTTGTCATTTTGAATTATTTAGAATAGAAATCAAACAGAATACTGTTTATAATGTTAACAAATATTTGTTTCATTTTAATTTAAGCTCAATTGTTTTTATTCATAGCCTACCTACTGAAAAATAACTATAAAAATCAAATTTATTTAAATTTCAATTGAATTTTTCTCAATATTTTTGTTATTTAAGGATACAAAATAATCACATGATTGAATTCAGAAAAAATATTATATCGAATGAGCCTAAAAAATATACATCATCCAATTTAAAAAAATATAAATTTGTATTGTAACTTGAGAACCACTGGTTTAAAATAATATTTTCTTCTCCAATGGGATTTGCCCCTTGGTTTTGGTGTTATACCCTGTATACTATAATACAACACAATACATATTAAATAAGTTCAAAGCAGCAGTAAAAATTAAAAGAACAATAAACAAAACTCACTAAAAAAAAAAATGCAGCAAAACAAAAAACAATCGTAAGTTTTTAAACGTCAGTTTGATGGGTACACTAGAATATTAACATTCAAATTGCCGCCAACGGAAAATGATAGTCTCACCCCAAACATGGATTGGCTACAGACATAGGGTCACGTGAGCCCGTGACCCATACAAATTTTAAAGAATGGGGTAATTACCATATGTTAAAAATAAATTCTTATTTGTTTACATTGTATGATTCATAATAAGATATATACTGTAATAAAATTCGCCATTTATTATGTAAATATTTCAAAAATTTAAAATACATGATTCAAATCGACCTCTTCTCTGTGACGTCTCGCTTACACACTTAAAGCCGCAAATGTCGCTAGTGTCGTTGTTTTACAGCGATGGGATGTAACATGTCAACGTAACACTTGATGATGATACTGACGCCGTGAACATAACCTTGTTTCTATTTATCAACCGTAATACAAGACGTCGTTACAAACTTGCTCAAACAAAAATAAGTAACTTGACAGCAATCTAACCTAACAAACAAGTCTCCCTTACCCGCAAGACTTACGTCGCAAAATATCTTTGTCATACTTCGAGCAGCACGTCGGAACTAAGTTGCAACGGAAACGGTAAGGGTAACGTCACAGTGGCGGGAATAGATATGTCCGGTATTTTCAGTAATTTTTTCTCATTTAAAAACAAAAATTGTGCAAAAAATCAAAAAAGGCGAAACTACCCCATTGGCCATCTTCGAATTTCATCTCATTTTACAATTTATAATAGTGTCTTTGGCACGATGACGAGACGACAGTAAAAATTTTAATTAATTTTTTTTTTAAGGTTATCAGGCAGAAGTGACATTTTTGCCTATATTAGGGCATCAATCAGAAATTTTACATTCAAATTTATGAGTAAGTAGTACATCAACAGTTTTACCAATATGTTTGTTTATATAGCCTAACAATTTTTAAGTAATTTACTAATTTATTCTGCTGTTTTTTTGTGTAATATATATTTTTATAAATTTGTGTTTCTTTTAGGTGTTCTTGTGGCTCTTGGCGGTCTCGCATCGTGGCATGGACGTTTGATAAGAAGAGGAGAAACTAGTATCGAAGCTAACATAAATAAGACTGAATCCCTAAGAGTAGCAGCATTCGGTAAAACATACGTAAATCCCTACAACTTTGGATCTCGAAAAAATTGGAGATTATTTCTTGGACTTGTCGGAGGAAGGTAAAAATAAAATTAATTTTGAATATATTTAATTTATTTTTGTTTCAATATTTCGGTGTAGGCTGTGATAGAATATAAATATTTAGATGGGGAGATATAAATTACACCTTAAAGAAAACCATTAATGTTAAAATAAAAATATTAAAATAATTGCACAGTTTGTTATGCAACAAATTATAACAGGATAGATTTCTTATTTAAATATGACATATAGCTCTTTTCTTTTCTTTTACAAACAAAAGCTTCTCTTGTAGATCATGGTTCTGGCATGTAGTCCTTCCATCCACCCACAAACCAATTGGCGATGGCTTAACATGGCACACCGTTCATGATGAAACTATCAACGAATGGCCGTAGCTTCACATCTCAAATTTATAAAGCTTATAACAGTTAAAACTTTTTTATCGATTAATTGTGTACAAAAAATAAAAAAAATGAAAACAGAATGTAGTATGTTTGAACTACCACACTATGCTCTCGATCCATGAAACGTACTCCGAAACTCGAGTGTACACAGCTGGGGCGCTCGCAGAGCCGCAGCCCTTCCCAAAGGAAGTCACTCCTATGATGTAGAACAGACACTGATTTTCGTGGTTCGTGATTTGGATTGGACCCCCGGAATCGCCCTAAAAGGTAGGACAAATTAAATATATTTTCTTCTTTTTCCATATACATTCTAATTTTCTAAAATAATGACGTCACAGAAGTTCACGGACAACGTATATTCTACCTTAAGCAGATGCGCGCTGGGTTCACATGGCAACAAGAAGTTTTAAAAATGGCATCCACTTGTTTTGACGTTTATAAGCAGTGACATTTCTGCGTTGTGATTATTATAGTTTTGTTCTTGTGCAAACGTCTGGTTCTATTTATTTCATTTAGTGCATTATTGTATTCAATATAAAAAATTAAGTGTCGTATAATAGTTTTGAAAACAAATACAATTCTATTTTGAACCAAAAACTCATAACCTCACCCGCAAAAACGTAAACAACCCCACGTGAACTAGCCAGTAGTGTGTAATGTAATGCCTCAACATACGAGGTCTGGCTATTAAATAACGAGACTGCCTATGAAAAAGAGTTTTATTTTAAAAATGATTTTATAATCGAATGCTCCCCTTCAATGTACTCCCCTCCCCTCGCCACACACTGTTCCATTCGTTTTTTCCATTGGCCAAAGCAATGTTGGAAGTCTTCTTTTGTAAGACTCGATTCGAACCGGGTTCCTTTTAAGGCAGACTTGATCTTCACGAACAGAAAAAAGTCACAGGGTGCTAAATCAGGCGAGTACGGCCCGAGTTCGAGCACTGGAATGCCTCTAGCGGCTAAATAACGCTTCCCAGACAGCGCGTTATGGGCAGGTGCGTTGTCCTGGTGCAAAATCCACGACTTGTTTTTCCACAACTCCGGCCGTTTCTTACGAACTCGTTCTCGCAGTGTTGCCAAAACTTTCAAATAGTAAGTTTGGTTTACAGTTTGACCCTCGGGAACCCATTAAGTCATCACGATGCCATTGATGTCGAAAAAAACGATTAGCATGGCTTTAAATCTTTGGCGCTCTCTCGGCCTTCAGAAAATCGTTTATACCATTGGAAAACACGCGCACGAGATAGAGAATTCTCACCATAGGCCTCTTTCAACAACTTATAGCACTCAATCGGAGTTTTTTTTAATTCAACGAGAAATTTCATATTGATCCGTTGCTCGTGCTTTTCGTCACACATTGTTATCGGCACGAGAAAAAAACACGTTCGTTTCTAACCTCTATAGAAAAAATACTACTACAGCGACAAAAACGTGTTTTCGTACCGGAATAGTAGACACTTCCAGCTATCCAACGCTGCATTCGTTTCCCCCCTTCCCCTCTAGGACGCCATCTGCACGCGCAGTCTCGTTATTTAATAGCCAGACCTCGTACGTTCAAAAAGTCAGATCTCACCATTCTTTCTAGGCATGCGCATAAGTCACTTGTAACGTCACAAAAGTTCGATGATAAATAATTAATTATAAATAAATGAGAACATAATTTTAATTTTCAATTATATTTAAGTTATAATTATTCATATATTTACTATTAAAAAATATTTCACATGTAATTTCAATCACGCTAAACTTCCGTATTCTATCTTTTCTTCTTACCTTATTAAAATCATTTTTTTAATATTACTTTTCTTGTTTCTTTGTAAAAACTAATTGCAGACAAATTTGCTAATTATTGATTTTAAAGTTTTTCAAATGAATTTAAAAATTCAGAATTTAATTTTCAAATATTTAGTTCGACATTAGCATTAGCCAAGTGGAAAATGCAGTAAAAATTGTCGATTACAAAAACAATTCATATCAATTACCTAAAAAAAGAGTTAACTTCATTGATGAAAGTTGATGACATTGACAAAATACACGAGAACAAAGCGCAATTAGCATATACCGTTTATAAATTATTTCACGTTTCATACACTCGGGAATTCCCATGAGCGTAACAAATGCAAGATTTGTTTTGTACCTGACAAGTATCTTTTCCGCCTTGGATCGATCCGGCGCATAACATAGATGGTTCAATTCCTCTTGGTAAATTTCTTCGAGTATCTTGATAGTAATGGTTGCAGGCATGATTGTTGAATATATCGAGGGCTACTTTTAATAAAGCGTCACTTGACCTCCCGCCTTAAAATAAGATTTATATTATGGATAAAACACTTTTTCGGAGAAGATACAATTTAATTGGGAATTTATATGACACAAATTAAGATTAAATTAAACAATGGTGGAAAACCTTGAAAGAAAATGAATTATTTATGGACTAACTCGAATTGTAAACAATATAAATATGTTATTTTAGTTTTGTGAATTACACATAGAATTAGTACTATTTTCATTACATGCATAATTTATATAATCTAATTCTACCATTGTTCTTTCGTCTTTCCCATACACAGGGGGGGGGGGGGGGGCGCGACTCCGGAACATAGAATTTTAACATGTAAAATCAGATTTTCGTAATTTCCTGCTTCCCTAATTATTTTAGGTAAAAAAACTTCAAATAAAAGTTGTTGAATCATTAAGCAAAATTAATTTTGTCAAAAATTAGGTACAAAAATGTCGAAAATCACCGCAAAAATAGCTATAGCCATGGAATTGAAACAAAAAATTAAGAATTGTTAACGATTTATTTGTCAAGCTAGGCTAATTTAATTTCATTATTATTTGTAAAATCTGTTCAAGTGAACAAATATCAATTTAAATTAACAGATAATTGTTAATTGAAACAGAAATTAGAAATAATATCTAATAAAAATAAATTACCCTAACGTGATAGACAAACCGTTAGACATTTGTTATTTATTTTGTCTTAATTCCATGGTTATTTTTGAGGTGATTTTCGACATTTTCATACCTAATTTCTGCCGTTACAAGGCATACAAAATTAATGTTGCTTATTGATTTAGATGCAGAATTTTATGCTCTACAACTTTTATTTGAAGCATTTTTACCTAAAATGGGGAAGCAGGAAATTAAGTATGATTTTACATGTTCCGGGGTCGCGATCACCATCCTGTATGTATAATACTTATCTTACCAAATTCAGTGTGACCCCAGCCAGTTGCAATAGTTTTATTTTGATTTATAAATTGTTTGGTCCATAAACAAGCTGGACGAATGTAGCTATGAAATATGACATTTCTATTTAATCTGATTAAACCTATATCATTATATTTTTGCGGTGGAGTATAATCCGGATGAATTTTAACATTTTCTACACCATAATCTTCTGGTTTAGAATTACCATCACGTACTGCTAGATTCAGTTCTCCTAAACGTACTCTAACTGGTGATCCACTGAGAAATATAAATACTAAATTATTAAATATTTTCATAAAAATATGTAACTTACAAAAAGCTCTTTAGACAGTGAGCTGCGGTTAAGATATATCTTTCACTTATTAAAGTACCTCCGCATTTCCATTCGACTCTATTTTCGACGTTATATCCCAAAAGGGCCTAAAAGAACACATTAATTCAATCTATTAAAATAAGAAATAAACTAAATAAAAAAAACGTATTAATATATTTATTATTATTGAGTTTTAAATGACTTTTTTTTGTTTACATTGTCATCATCTGTAAATAGGAAAACCGCTAATCTGAGTATTTGTTTCACATAATATATTCAAAATTGAATGTAAAAATATTTTTGTTTCTAGAAATTATGAGCAATACATAAGATTCCAACGTATGAAAATGAGAAACAATGAATCAACAATTACTAATCATGTTTCATGATTAGAATGTATAATGTATTACCATTTTTTATGGGGTCTCGTGGCCGTATGCCTGAGTGTCTGGTCGCGGATCTGGGGACCCGGGTTCGATCCCGACCGACGCCAAAAATTACATCGCATTTTAATGGCACAAAATTGACCCCTGTTGCGCACTCTCCACGCCAACAATGAGTGCCCGTGAGGTGACGCCTGGTAAGCGCCCACACGGTACAAATATTCCATCATTACCGATATCTGTGTATGAAGCAGATTGGCACACCCAGCAATGGGTAATATGCCGTGATGTAATATTTATTTTATTTATTTATTTTTTATAAAATTTAATGAATTGTCTATACAGGGTGTAACACCAAAACCGCCATTATTTTTATTATTGTTATAGTTACAAAAAAATACTTTACAACAAAGTTGTAGAAGACCAAGGAGGACATCCCATTAGAGAAGAAAATATTTTTTTAAACCACTGATTCTCAAGTCACAACAGTTATATTTTTTTCGTAATACCCATACTGATACTATGGTTTAACAGAACTAAACACGTAAGTGAAAAGGGATATATAACGGATGCCGGCCGTTAAGGATTATAACGGACGCACGAACAAAAAACAAAAGTGAAAAGGCGTCTAAAACGGCCGGCGTCCGTTATTATAACGGCCGCCGGCAGTTAAGGTTCATAAAAAAATCACAGGATCGTGAAAAGCTGTGTGGTATTACGAAAAATTTTGAACGCCACACAGTTGATATGCAAATAACGGACGTACATTATAATTATTTTTCAGTAGGCTATGAATGAAAAACAATTGAGCTTAAATTAAAATGAAACAAATATTTGCTAACAATTTTGTAAATAGTGTTTTATTTGATTTCTATCCTAAATAATTCAAATTGATAAATAGCAGTTTTTGTTTTTCATAGCCTACTAAAAAATAACTATAACAATCAAATTTATTTAAATTTTATTCGTATTTTTTTCAATATTTTTATTATGTAAGGATATATGGTTGAATTCAGAAAAAATACGATGTCCCCCTTGGTCTCCTATAACTTTGTTCTATACTATTTTTTGTAACTACAATAATAATAAAAATAATAGTCGTGGTCGGTTTTGGTGTTTCGTAGCCTAAGATGATAAATACCCGTAGAGTATTTTATAGGTAATTACCGATATGATGATATATTATTATATATGTAGGTATTGTATTAATTATTCCAAGAATTATCATATATTCTAATTCTGGAAATTTTGTAATATTATCAGAAAATAGTTAGTAAACATTATATTACTACAAATTATTGTTAATTATATCCGTAATTGACTTTCTAGTCTATAATATTTAAATTAATTGTAGTAGATACGCAAAAAACAAACCATATGCGGAAATTCTCTAGGTTCTGCTGGTGTTCCCCCAACAATTAAAGGAATGCTATTATATTCGCAAGTTGGTACTACTGCAGTTATTGGTACAGGGTTTGTTACTAAAGGTATAGCTTGAACTACTTGCACTAATATTTTACTGTATTCCGAACATTCTGCAAGAAATATACTATAAGATTTGAGATTTAAATGTTTATAATTGAATTACTTTGTTCACTTATTCTGGGTCTTGAAGGAGAGCCTCCGATATCTCCAGGAAAAACAAATTGGGCCTCTAATGGTTTTGCATCAATGTGTGAACCAGAAATTCTGTCCCCCAGATGGATAGATTCATCTGAAAGAATTTAAAGATTAAAAGATTTAATGATTGCGATTTTTGTCCACGGTTAGGTTCAGCAGATTAATTTTTGTTATGCCACATTCATATATGAAATTTTTTAAGTACTTAACATTGTTAGATACACAGAGGGAATGCGATATTGGAAACACTTTTCTGGGAAGTTATTATAGATACCATTGTTTAAATAATTAGTAATTTTAATAAGCTAACTAAATCTGTATAAATTTGGTAAAAAAAGTTTTTTTTAAATGGAATATAGAGGGTGTAACACCAAAACCGACCACCGCCATTATTTTCTTTGTTATAATAGTTACGAAAAAATACTATAAAACAAAGTTGTAGGAGACCACGGGGGACATCCCATTATAGAAGAAAATAGTTTTTTAAACCAGTGGTTCTCAAGTTGCAGTATAAAGTTATATTTTTTCAAATAGGATTATACATATTTTTTATGCCTATTCGATAGCATATTTTTTCTGAATTCAACCATGTATTAGTTTTATATCCTTATATAATAAAAATATTGAAAAAATGCGATTGGAATTTAAATATATATGATTTTTATAATCATTTTTTAGTAGGCTATGTATGAAAAACAAAAGCTGCTATTTGTCAATTTGAATAATTTAGGATAGAAATCTAATAGCACACGGTTTATAACGTTTTAAACAAATATTTGTTTCATTTTATTTTAAGCTCAAATGTTTTTCATTCATAGCTTACTGAAAAGTAACTATAAAAATCAAATTTATTTAAATATTAACTGAGGTTTTCTTGATATTTTTGTTATGTAAGCACATAAAATAATCTCATGGTTGAATTCAGAAAAACATACGCTATCGGATGGGCATATAAAATATGTATAATCCCATTTGAAAAAATATAACTTTATGTTGTAACTTGAGAACCACTGGTTTAAAAAAATATTTTCTTCTCTAATGTGATGTCCCCATTGGTCTCTTACAACTCTGTTCTATAATATTTTTTTGTAACTATAATAATAAAGAAAATAATAGTGGTGGTCGGTTTTGGTATATATTGCACTAATTAATAGAAAATAATTTTTGCTTAAAAAAACTATCAAATTTAGAAGGTAAGAACCCTGAAACTTTTTTAAAGCAAAAATTATTTCTATTAATTAGTGCAATAATATACAGGTATTCTATTAAAAAAATCTGATATGGCCAACCCAAAACCTCCCGCCATTTAATTTTTATTAATTTAAATACATATACCTATGGGGTCTCATGGCCGCGTGCCTAAGTGTCTGGTGGAGAATCTGGGTAACCAGATTCAATTCCTACTATCAAATAGTTCAAATTTTAAATGCCACATAACTAACCCCTGTGATGCACTCTCCACGCCAAAAATGAGTACCCGTGAGGTGACGCATGGTAAACGCCCGCAGGATACAAATATGTCATCATCATTACCGAAATCTGTGTATAATCTGTGTATTAGCACATCCAGCAATGGGTAATATGCTGTGATAATATATTTATTTTCTTATTTAAATACATACCTGCATATTTACTAATACTAGAAATTATGTATGTTAAGTTCCTTTCCATCTAACTATTGTTCTATTCACAATTTTCGTTTTAAAACATTATTAATTTGAAATTATGTATATTAAGTTCCTTTCCATGTAACTCTTGTTCTATTTACAATTTTCTTTTGAAAATGTTATTATTTTTTTGACAGTGACATTTTTCTGTCAGTTACATACATTTGAGCTGAACTGTGTAACCAGGGAGTTGTGTTTATAGCATAAGCTCCGAGATATTTTTATATTATTTTATAAATTTATCCATAAAATATATAGAAAAAAAGCAAACCCGTAGAAAATGGAATAATCTTTCATTTTTATAATAACAAATTGCGAAAAAATAACATTTAAAGGTATTTTTGAAGAAAAACTATTTTGAGTTTCAAGTAAACTGCCGTTTCCGGTTATCCGATTGACACCAAAATCTAATGGCTTGTTTCCATATTAGAATAAGGTAGAAATACATACATACATCATCGTGAAAATGTTAAAAAGCACGATCCCTATACCTCTCTTACCAAGGGTTGCGAGAAGTAAAAAAGTACAAATATGGCAATATCTAGATTTTTTTTTACCAAATTTATATAGATTTAGTTAGCTTATTAAAAGTACTAAAAACTTTATTTAAACAATGGTATCTATAATAACTTCCGAGAAAAAAGGTGTTTCCAATTTTGCATTTCACTCTGTATTTATTAAAAAGACAGAACTTAATACCTAAGCGAAGATCTAATGTACACAGCGGTGGCGGTGGTTTAATTTACAATTCCCTTTTATAACTTTAGCTATAAGCATAGTGTAGTAATTTATATTATTTACCTTTGCAACAAATTACGGCTTCATTGTAGTTATATTGGCATATTGTAGGCTCTATACCTAACTTATTTTTATCTTCAAATGCGCTGGGGCACTCAAACATAGATTTGCATTTACCTGGTATTCCATTGCTTAATGTGCATTTACTACCGACTAGAAAAATTTACTTGATATTTAGTTTTTAAGTTCGTTTTAATTTTCCTCGTAAGTTAGTAAATACATATTTAAAAATAATATTTCAACGATGTAGAAATCATATAAATTTGAAAAAAACTACGAATTATTAGTAGGCCTTGAGTAAAATGTCAAATTCAAATGTTTATGAAATCAGTAGCCTGTTTTACATAAAGATGATAATATAGTAAATAAACTGCAACTTACCTTGCGTATATACAGCGTTTGTGAGTGCAAATACTACTATATAAAATATAACATTTTGGTATATATTCATTTTTATATTCACTTGATATATGAAGAGTTAAAATTTATTTCAGATATGTTCTGAATATAAAGAGCAGTCTTTTTAATACTTTATGGAACTACACTATTTCTTTCTCCTTCTGCTGCGTTGTCAACAAACCAAAATATTAATAGGGATGTGTGACCCGTGCAACGTACTTTTATATTTCAAATATATCTCATAATATTTCTTATTCAGTGACATTATATCTCGCCACGTTTTACCACACTGCACAATAACCACCGACCGAGGAGAGCTGATTGCTTTTAACAATACTTGTATTTTTCTTATATTCCGTTCGATGAGGTTCAAGACCAATATTCATCGATGACCTTGACTAACCCGATTCCCCCTCCGTCAAACAGGTATTTACCAGTACTAATAATTTTATAACTGCTTGGAATAACCCAGATTCTCATATCTCACTCAAAATTTCTCTTACAATGCGATACATTTGACCCAAAAGATTTTTGACATTTGCGAAATGTAATATAATAGATCTATAACAAACACAACAATTTTCTTCACATATTTCTTTATTTAAACAAAAAATGTTTCACTAATCATATCCATTAGCCTGGAACAATATAAAAAACTAAATTATTCCACACATAAAAAGCGTTATTATTAATGCGCATATAATTATATTCTACAGCACTATAGGATATCACAAAAATAAATTAATAACTAACTAATTAAACTAAAATAAAATATCATTGGCCCGGAGTTAAAATTTTTGTGATAAGAATGATCTATGGCCATACGATTTTCTCTATCCAGTCCACATATTCGGAGACTCTTGTATATAATCCTGGTAAACTGCCCCCACAAGCCTTACCGGCAGCAGTAACACCTATTACGTACAAAATACACGTATTATCGGGCTTCGTAATTTGAATAGGACCCCCTGAATCTCCCTAGAAAAAGAATATCAATATATTACTACTTAGCTTAAACTCCTAAGCATCAAAATTTAAAATATTATTTATGGAGAAATGCGTTATGTGACAGTTTCAGCAAGATGAATTTAAGGTAGTTGTCACTCGAGTGTACCTATTCAAAAACTTGTTCTATGTTCAAAATAAAAATTAAGCTAATGCAGTTTATATTTGTAATACCTTATATTTTTTAACATTATATACATAAATTATATAAAAATAGTTAAAATATCATACTCTGTAACAAATGAATTTTCTTTATTTTTCCGTAGAAATGTTTTTCTTTAAACTGTACCAATCGCACTAACACATGCAAAAGTGTCGTGTTCCAATATACTCATACTAAAGTATGAATGTTGAAGAATAACTGTGGCAACGTCGCGCTTAGACAAAGAAAGAGATATTTTAATATTTAGTTTGCGTTGAGAGCTTCAATTTTAATTCTGACAACATGTGTGTAAATGTAAGTTATAAGATGTTACAATTACATTACAAACTTTAAAGGTTTTAAGAGGTATAATTTCCAAAAGCATGATTCAAAAAATAACAAATACTGGAATTAATTTTGAAAGACTAAATACAATATATACAGAAAATGGAAGAAAAGGTGTTATATAATTTTTATCTGAAAATGTAATCTGTAATAATCTGTAACTTTTAATAATAAACCACGTATAACTAAACACAAAAGAGTTTGAGAGAAAAATGTTGAATTTTTAAATAAAATTCGATAATTTAGTTTCTCTCAAATTAAATAAATATTGTTTTTTGAAATGTGATTTTTTTTATTTTATTTTCACAATACCTTTGTGTTAAAAAATACATTAAATAAATATTTATATATCCTTATTATTTCCATTCATATATTTTTTTTCAAATTTGGGTTCAAATAAGTTATTTTATTTTTCACACTATTTATCATCATTATGGAAGGATGGAAGGAAATATTTTGCTTCTATCTTTACATTCTTACTAGTAATAATGCCTAGTAATTCATATCTTTTTCAAACAAACGCTTGAAAAATAGTATGAATTTTGAAGTATTCCGACATTTATGGGTACATTCGGGTATAAAAGTAATAATTTATTTTAGGAAATAATACTAATTCTAAACTACAAATCGGAACTGCAAAACAAATTAATATATTTCTTTCTTAAAATAACAAAAGAAGTATCATATTGTTTAAACTTTTCATGCTTTTCACGTAAAATACCCATTTAAGGTAGTTATATTCTGGAACCATTTTACCCAGAGTTAATCCAAATTTAAACTATATCTCAACTGAAGTATAATCCACCTGCTCTCCTAATTTAAAAACAATTGACCACGCGATAGCTGAAATATTTGCAATTAAATTTGTCCTTTTTAACATTTGAAGAATAGGAAATGGCAAAATAAACATAACATTTTAAATTATAACTTTTACATCCAAACCGACTTTTAATTGAAAAACTAGTATGTTATAGTAGACTAATTAACGGATTTTATATAAAAATTTGAAAATTATTTACCACCCAGATTTAATTTTATTGCCCCTAGAAAATTATAATCTGAAGCCATAAATTTATTGAAGCGCCACGAAGTTAAATTCCAACCTCAAAAACATTCATAAAAGACATGAGTAGTTGGTAAGTTGGTAGCCTTGATTCCAACAAAAATAAATTGATAGAAAATCGTTGTGTGTAAATTCTCGAGATTTGTACGATAAATCGATCGATTTATCGGTCAATAAATTGACCGATTAATTGTTACGTGTAAAACCGCTATAAGAAACGCATTTCTTCAAATAACTTAATATGTAATTAGTAATAATGTATTAATAATACATACCGAACAAGTATCACCTAAGTGAGTAGTATTTCTGGCACAAATTAAATTCCTTGGAATAGACTGCACTTTTCTGTCAAAATAATCTGTATACATATTATGACATTGACTGTTACTTATTATATCTAGCCCTACTTTTAGTAAGGAGTCACTTGTTGAGTACAAATCTATAAAAAGAAAATAAATATTTAAAGTTTAAAATTTTAATGCAAGAATATTTACCATGTTCTGTAGACCCCCATCCAGTAGCAATAGTTGTGCCTGTTCCTAAATCTAATTTAGTCCACAGACATGCTGGCCTTATATAACTATTAAAATGCGCTCTTCGTGACAACTTAAGAAGAGCTATATCATTATACACTTTTGGCCTTTGATAATCAGGATGTTTGAAGGATTGTATTACATTAAAATCTTCAGGATGTGAATTTGGCTCCTGTTCACTTATTATTAGTTCGCCTAATCGCACAATCTTTACATCACCCCTAGAAAAAATAGCAATGATAATTTTTTTGTAAATATAAATAATTTAAAGATAAAAACTTGCTATTAATACAGGGACGTAACCAGGATATTTTTGTAGGGTGGGCCACTAATCAGAAAGTTTTGTACTGATCTTTCATTCCTTACTCTATTTTTCCGTGTCTTCCCCAACATTTGTCTCAACATCCTCATCTTTGCCACATTCTCTTTTCATTGATATTGACATATGTCAATTTGAATTATCTGAATATATTAGCAGTTTCTATGGTTAGCTTAGCTGGCTGATTTATGAAATGTAATCAAATCGTATAATTTATAATAAAATTAAATGTCAATAAATGACATTTAACTGCGTTTCTTCAAGAAAAACTGTTAAAAGTTGCAAATGAAGGTACTTCCGGTTGACTAATTATAACCAAAATCTAATCACGTGACGTGTGCATATGGATCTGAACTCGAGGAATACGAAAAAAATATAATTGGCCTTTAAAGTGGATGGGCTAGGTGGCCCAGAGTTTTTGCAGGGTGGGCCAGAACCACCCTGGCCCACCCCTGCCTACGGCCCTGTATTAATATGACTAAAAAAATTCTGATTTATATACGTACACTTCTCTAGATACTAAACAGTGAGCCGCAGTTAAAACAAATTGTTCACTAATTAAGGATCCTCCACATAGCCAGTATATTTTGTCTTTTATATATCCTAATAATGCCTAAAATAAACATAATATATTTAATTTTACGTAAAATTATTAAATAATACACTCGTGGCCAAAAAACGGGCACTACAATAAAAACTTTTTTTAAGTGTCCGGTTTTTTTTTTGGCCGCGAGTGTATTTGTAGAAATGTTATTTAATAAATAATATATGGGGTCTCGTGGCCGTGTGCCTAAGTGTCTGGTCGTGAATCTAGGGACTCGGGTTCGATTCCGACCGACGCCAAAAATTACATCGCGTTTTAATGGCATAAAATTGACCCCTGTGGTGCACTCTTCACGCCAGCAATGAGTGCCCGTGAGGTGACACCTGGTAAGCGCCCACATGGTACAAATATTCCATCATTACCGATATCTGTGTACGAAGCAGATTGGCACACCCAGCAATGGGTAATATGCCGTGATGAAATATTTATTTATTTTATTTAAAGATAGAAAATTCATAAAAAAAATATGTATATGAATATTTATGTAAGAAAACGAGTAATAATGTGTATTTTTGTTTACAATTTATGTTTTTAAGAGAAAACAAATCATGTTTTGAAATTAATTCTTCCATCGTTAGTGTATATTATAAACATGATATTATTATCGTACCATATGTGGGAATTCTCCCAAAACAGCTTTCTCGCCGCCGAAAATTAAGGGAATTCCATCGTAACTGCAATTTGATATTTCGTAGCGCACTGAGCCTGATACTGCTGACAATGGGACTGACTCTACGACTGATGTTACTGGTGCAGTATATTCCCTACATTCTAAAAGAGAAATTTATATAAATATTACTGTTAGTTTTATTAAATGACCGGTTGTTATTCAAATTCATCCAAAGTTATACTTATTATACATACAAAGGTGGCTCTCTTGGTATTACTATCTAAAATTGCCAATGAGTTAACTCCAAATAAAAATATTTCATTGTATACCTAAATTGTACACAATAAAATGACATAGGATCAGTGGCGTATATACGGGGGAGGCCCACCCGGAAATAATTTTAGGTTTTTAATTTATATATATACAGTGTTATATTTTAATGAACCCAGCAAATATCTCGCTTATTTATTAAGTTAGTAATTTCTTTCATATAACATTATTTATACAGCAACATGTAAGCTACTTGATGACGGATGTACATTCATGATACCACTTCCGGTTTATTAGTAATTAATATCAACTTTCAAATTTCAAATGTAACATACTATATTTTTTTACAAATTTGAAAAGTACATCAAATTTGATTTACAATCATGTAAATAATCCATATGTTACATTATTAAAAAGTAAAATGGCGGGCACTTTTTTATACACCTAGTCGAAAAGAGAATAGTGTGCCATGACTATGGCTTGAAATAAAACAATTAACTAAAACAATTGTAACACGATAAATGTCAACCTTAAATACTCAGTAATAATCCATTAAAATATAACATCCTGTATACAGGGTGTTTATTAAACATACGGCAAAAATTGAAGGGGTTATTCCGTGGACCATTCTAAGATGATTTTGTCCTTTGATGATTTTTGAAAAGCCGCTTTATTTCGAAGATACAGGCGAAAAAAAAATTCGGCAAAATCAATTTTGATATTTTTCAAATTATTAATCCAGTAACAGCAGGCAAGTTATGTGTCAAATTTGTTGAGACTGATTGACGTTTCTGGAGGATGTACCATTGGCAACAAGAAAAGTGGTTTATGCACGATGGTGCACCAGCGCATTTTAGTGTGGGTGCTCATGATTTTTTAACAGTAACATACGGAGATCGCTGAATTGGTGGAGGTGGACCTCACTTAAACCCCCTAGATTTTTTCTTATGGGGGCCATCTAAAGTCATTAGTTTATTTATTCTACTCCATTGGCAAATTTGGAAGATTTAAGCCATCGGATAATTGCTGGGTGTAACTCCATAAGAAACGACCCTGGTGTTTGGATTGGATTCTTGCATCGTAGCTGGAGGTAGTCATTTTCAACAGTTCTTGTAGATTAAGAAACTTTACATGTAATTTTTGATATTAAATGTTGTTATTGTCGAAATTTTTTTCGCCCTGTATCTTCGAAACAAAGCGGCTTTTCAAAAATCATCAAAGGACAAAATATTCTTAGAATAGTCCAAGAAATAACCCCTTGAATTTTTGCCTTATGTTTAATAAACACCCTGTATATACGCCTGTCACGATTTTTAGTGTTCAGTCTATATCTGTACTGTAAGATTTTTTTGTACAATCTGGGCTCCCTCCGAAATAAAAATTTATGTACGCCACTGCATAGGATAAAAATTCATAAAATTATTATTTTATTTATATCTTTAGCGTTAATTGTGTAATCATTATTAGACGGTATTTCAAGGGTAATTATTTATGGAAGCAATTAATTGAAAATGTAAAAAATAAGTCACGCAACATGACATATTTTTATTTTGGATCTGTTGTAAACAACGTTATCATAAATTTAGGAATATAAATCGAGTTATTAAATGGTAAATAAATTTAGATTTATTTTTATCATGCCCTTTTGCTTGAATTTGAAATTTATTATCAATTTTAATAATGGTATGCTGAAAATGCTTACTCTAAGTTAGTAGCTATATTGAGTAATATTTTATTTTACTTACTTTGCTCACTTTTTCGCATTCCATATTTAGGATTGAAATTTATTGGATTTGGGTTGTTTACCACGACAGGGGGCGCGGGGGCACTTGCAGTCGGTATTCCTTAAAACAATATTGCATTAATTAAGTTTAAAAATAATTTTAAGATCATCTATGTATAAATTTCACGCTAAGGTAAGCGTTTATTGTTTTTTTAAATAATTAACGAAATGTACTACCTTCGCAGCATACAACAGGAACACTATTTGTACGTGGTTGACAGATAACCGGTGCAATTCCAACAGCAATTTGTCTTTTCGCTGAAGGACAATCATTGGCAGTCTTGCAGACACCTTTTTTACCAGTTACAGGTAAATTACACGGGTTCCCAACTAGAATTATATAAAATATTAGATTACAAGATGTAATGAATTCAAGACATGCAGGATTTTCATTCTAAATATTTTGTAATGTTGACTTATACAATTTTACCACAATTATTGAATTTTTCTACAATTTATTTCCTAACAATTATAACTATAATTATGCAAATATTGCACGTCATTAATATTTTTATACATATCAAGAACTGTGAACAAAATGTGATACATATCTACAAATATTAATAAGTTAAAAACAAAGTAAAAATTAATAATATACATATTATTATTACTTACCTTGGCCGACTACGGTTGAAATATAAATAACATAAATTATTGACAATATTTTCATACACATTTCTTTGAATATTTTTGAAAAGGATAAAACACTTATGAGTACGTAATAAATACAATTATATCATAATTCTAATTAATTTATTCACAATCACGCAAAATCTTCAACACATCTTCACTGATGAAACAGAATCCAATTAATAACAGAGTCAAAATCACATCAACACATACGTATGTACAGCATGAGCATGACCTTGAAACTATTCTTTCTCTTTCAAACTGGTATACCTAGTTATAGGAATTAGGAAAGGAAAGAATGATGTTATTTTTTATTTCATTTATATTTTAGGAACCGCAAGAAGTTATATGGGTACTTAACTTGAGAATTAAAAGTTTATGCGATGAAAACATGTAAAAATTCTTATACAGTAATAGGCAAATGTATAAACACTTTATAACATATTTTTATTAAATATTCATTTACCCTGAATTTAAAACTTTCTTTCTAACCCTTGTCTGCCCAAAATAGAATCAAAAATAACCTGTTTTACCATTTTTTGTTAAAGAAAATTAAAAACAGTGATGGTATTCAAAAAAATTAACAACCGAACCGGTTCGTTGCGCTGGTGAGTATTTCATGTGTAAAAGAATCTATCGATAAAAGTTTGAACTACTTTATTTATTTCCTTTTTATTCATTTCATAACAAAAATTATTAAAGACTTAAACAATTCAGTATTTTATTTGAAATCGCCAATACTATTAACAACTGAACGAATTGATAAAATTTTGGGAAACGGTTCTGCTGAACCGATGCCAAAAGGGTAAAACAGTTAAAACATCACTTATTTTCGTATATAAATTTCAATTGTATAAATAACACATAATATATCTAATAAGATCTTTAACAACAAAATACAGGGTGGTGGCGGTTAGGGGTGAACATTCTGTAAAATATGTTTTGCGAATTTTACGCTTCTATATTTTGACCCAACAGTGGATATATAAAAAAACTGGTTTAATAAATATATAAAATATTTTATTTTTTTATAAAATTCCTCATTTTAATAACTTAAAAATTAGTTGTTTAAATTTCGCGCCAAGTTGTGAACATTTTACAAAACAAATTACATAACAATCAAATACGTAAATTCACAATGACTGGTACGTAAAAAATAGTATTTTCAGAGTAATTGGGCACTAAAATAACTTTTGTATAAAATTATTTACATTTATATGTATCTTTGATTTTTTTGTGGTGATAATATAATTATGTTGATGTTGTGTAAATAGGTTTAATTCGTAAACAAGTTTTTTTTATAGTTATTCGCCTGCGCAACTGGTAATAGTTATATGCAGTCGATGTTTTGATAATTATGATTTAATGGGAAATGGAAAGATAAAATAAACTAGCCTAAGCGGGATTTGAATGTGGGACCTTTGACTTCTGACGCGACTACATTGCCCCTGCGCTATCAGTCGACAATATTCGTTGTTATTTTTGTTTTTATGAATTATTCATGCCCACAAATGGTTAATATTTTCATTTTATATTTTACAATTACTTTTAAATATCTTTTGATTTATATTATTTATTTATTTCTTAAAGGAATATACGTATAAAATTATACAGTTAACATGAAAATCTGATTTATACAGAATGTTCAATTTAAGTGGGGTACTGTTGCTATCTCGAAAATTTAGATTTACAACATAAAATTTCACGAAATAATAAAAAATATATTTGAAAATTCCCAGTAATTAACGATTTAGAAATAGAAACGCATTTCAAAAAAGTCTAAAAATAAACTGTATCAAAAACTATGTTGAAGAAGTTGTGCTAGGATAAGAAAATGAATTTATTTGTCATTTTAGAATTAGTCAATAAATTTGAATCTTCCAATAAATTTTAAAAGTTAACTTGTCTCACTTCTGTCTGACGGAATTACGATATTTTCTAAATTGTCATTTAAGTTACCCCCCCCCCCCCTCCCTCTAGTTTCAATTCACGTACCAGATCGGAAATCATTTCAGAAAAGTATGCATTGGATTTTGAATTTTTTTTATGGAATAGGCTGCACCAATGGGATATTCTACCATTGCAAAGAATTACAAGTAGTAAACTTCAACAATTATATTTAACTAACACTAAGAATATTATTAAATACTTAAACACTAATATTATTTATTTAAACAACATTTCTTTCACTATATTTATTTATATAACTATATTTATTTATGTTCACCACTCGTAAACTATTTATTTATATCACTAACTATTCATTGCACGACACGCGTCTATAACAGAATGTCTCGACTGGCTTCCCTGACGGTATTTATATATCGGCTTCCTTACTCTGGAACATTCCACGCGATAACATCGAATACACAGGATCAGGTGACCATAAGCAATTAAACAGGTCGCCGCATGATTACTGTGCTGATGCTCGCGAAAATTGCGTCATCTCCCAGCGCGGCGGTGTTCTGGATTATTCTACCAGTGGCGGCAGTCGCGTACTCCTAGAGTCAGTGGCGCACGTTACAATATGGTAGCATACTTTAAATTAATAGTTTTAGTACAAGAAAATAATAAGTATCACTTTGTTAATGATTGTAAACGTAACGTCACTGGCCCGATTAATTATTATCGTAAAATTTTGGATGAATGAACTAGACCTACTATTCTTTGTTTGTGTTTGAATTCAAATGTAGCACCCTAGCAATAGTAGCGCCATTCTTAAAATGTTTTATGATATCATAGATCGAAATAATATTTATTTTAACTTACTTTAAAACTTCATCTATAAAACAGAAAGATTTTGATGATATATTGTTATAGTTATTAACGTCATTAGGCCGATATAAAGCAAATAACGGATGCGGCTGAAGTGAGTCCGTTATTTGCATATCGGCCGTGTGGCGTTCAAAATTTTTCGCAATACCATAAAGCTCTTCACGATACTGTGATTTTTTTTAGAAATATTTTATCTTCAATTGTAGGCGCCTTTTATAAACCTTACCGGCCGGCGTCCGTTATAGATCCCTTTTTTTAATGGGAGCAAGCTCAACGTTGATGGTAGTACTGTTGTCGCGGATAATTTTGAATGACATCACTGACAGTGACAATTTTTTTACTGTATTTCTGTCCTAAAAGTACAATGGGGTCATTTCACATTTTCTAATTTATTTTTTTTGGAAGAATAGGTCAAATTAAATATGTAGGTGTATTTTTTACACTTTACAAGTCTTTAAAATCAGAGATATGATTTTTTAAAAGTTGTCTTTAATTTCAAATATTTGGACGCTGACGTCACGGCTTATCGGATGCAGCAGTAGCTCTCTACCGGTTGTATTTGGAACTATAATTGTTTAAGTTATCACTTGTCAGTTTGATTTTGTGACAGCAACATATTGTAAACAAAAAACATATTTCATACAACTTTTGGTATTTATTTTAATAAATAAATAAATTATTTACATACCTTTACTCTTAACTCTGCTGTCATCTGTCACAATTTTAGGTTAGCTTGTTGACAGCAGCAAACGGATACCACGTGGACCGTTGTGTATGTGTGAGAAGAATGTCCTTGTGTGAGTAACAAGCCGTGACGTCACGAATTTTACAGCCGCGAAAGTTTATTAGCAAATTTATGAATGAAAAGTCGCATATTTCATGTTATTTTATATTAGTATATTTATTAAATGAAACGGATTTCACGATTTTATAAAAAAAAACAACGATTTTTTTTTAAATGACCCCATTGAAGTCAAATCCACATGAAACAATATTAATTATTAATTATTTATTCATTTTTCTCAAAATGATCTACACAAACAATTACTTGTTTTGTATTTAGACTTAAATTTTATTATTCTTTTCGTCTTTCATCTTTTGGTAATATAAAGATTACTTATACTACAAGAACGCATTTTTGAAAGAAGAATCCAAGTTCAATCTGTCACTTTTAATACCGGATTCTCCAATTATGAGTACTTTGTGTTTGCGCAAGCCTACTAAAGTCCACAAATTTTATTGCATAGTCCTAGAAAGTATATGGCTAGTGTGGTGCCATAGCAGTGTTGCCAGACTATAAATGAAAAGGTAATAGATTCGGTCAAAAAGTAATAGATGTTATAAAAAAATAGGTGTATTTATCATAAAAGTATGAAATAATTAAATGTAAATAAATAAATATCTTACATATACAAAAATAACTATTTTTATGTATGTATATAGGTCACGGGACGGGTTTACACGTGACCCTATCTTTTAGCCAATCCATGTTTGGGTGAGACTGCCATTTTGCGTTGGCGGCAATTTTAATGTTAGTGTTCGTGGGTGTAACCAAAAAGTTAGGTTTTTTTTGTATTTGCTTGAAGTTTTTTTTTGTTTTGCTGCATATTTTGCATCTTAGGTATGTATTCTATATTTTAATAGCGATGTGTAAAATGCAATGTATTTTTTATGAAACACTTGTTCCATATACTATTTTTTCTATACAGGGTGAGTCACCGAAATCGCCGTCTTCGATATCTCCCTTGTCGTTAGAAATACAGCATAAGTTTATTAACAGAATTTATTCGTCTACTCAAGGAGCATAACGTAAAATTATTTTCACATATACAGGATGTTGCATTACGGCTCGGCGAGAATTGTTTGTCTTTTTTTAAATGGAACACCCTATATATTTTTATATATTTTGAATTGTATTTTATTCACCTATACGAACATATGAATTTTGTTTTAGTTTTCCACAGCGTTGCCAAGTTATTCCGTTTTTTCTCTAAAAAATACCGAATACACGCATTGCTTTATAAAGGCTTACTGAATTTATTTTAATAGTAAGAATTACGAATTTTCTTTTCTGTATAACTGTAATTATACTCTATGTTCTGACATATTTTTTTTTAAATGTAATTATACAGGCTGTTCAATAAAGCGAATCAAATGTGCTCAATTTCAAATGACTATAACTCGTCATTTTCAAATGGAACACCCTATATTTTATTATTTAGTTGTGTGTATTTTTGTATTATCTTCATATGTTATTAAGGGTATCACATGCCTAAAACCAATAATTTTGGAGATTTTGACTATTTTTCTCTAAATTTATATATTTAATTAAAAATTAAATCTAGTATACCATGAATATTGTTTTTTGAATAAGAAACAATTGCAGTAATGATAGTATTTTCATTAGCCAGGTTGTTATTAATAACAGAGGGATTAAGTAAATTAGTTTATTAATATGAGTCTCTCGCAAGAAGAACTTACGAATATGGTGTACGCACTTGGAGAATCGGAAAGAAACCCTCTTTTGTCGAACTGAACATGACCAGTTCTTTCAAACCTTTCCCTTAGTTTTTCAAAAGAACGCGGATTTGGATGTCGTCTTCCCGGAAACCGTTGTGCATAAATTCTTGATGCCAAAAGAGGGTTTGTTTCCGCTGCTTCAAGTGCGTACACCATATTCGTAAGTTCTTCTTGCGTACTCTCCACGCCAGCATTGAGTGCCCGTGAGGTGACGCCTGGCCTGACCAGCATACACCGTATTCGTAAGTTCTTCTTGCGAGAGACTCATATTAATAAACTAATTTACTTAATCCCTCTGTTATTAATAACAACCTGGCTAATGAAAATACTATCATTACTGCAATTGTTTCTTATTCAAAAAAAAAATATCCATGGTATACTAGATTTAATTTTTAATTAAATATATAAATTTAGAGAAAAATAGTCAAAATCTCCAAAATTATTGGTTTTAGGCATGTGATACCCTTAATAATATATGAAGATAATACAAAAATACACACAACTAAATAATAAAATATAGAGTGTTCCATTGAAAATGACGAGTTATAGTCATTTGCAATTGAGCACATTTGATTCGCTTTATTGAACAGCCTGTATAATTACAGTTTAAAAAAAATATGTCAGAACATAGAGTATAATTACAGTTATACAGAAAAGAAAATTCGTAATTCTTACTATTAAAATAAATTCAGTAAGCCTTTATAAAGCAATGCATGTATTCGGTATTTTTTAGAGAAAAAACGGAATAACTTGGCAACGCCGTGGAAAACTAAAACAAAATTCATATGTTCGTATAGGTGAATAAAATACAATTCAAAATATATAAAAATATATAGGGTGTTCCATTTAAAAAAAGACAAACAATTCTCGCCGAGCCGTAATGCAACACCCTGTATATGTGAAAATAATTTTACGTTGTGCTCCTTGAGTAGACGAATAAATTCTGTTAATAAACTTATGCTGTATTTCTAACGACAAGGGAGATATCGAAGACGGCGATTTCGGTGACTCACCCTGTATATATATATATTTTTTTTTAATAGGAATAGGACTCTAAAATTAGTGGGCTACGTATACGGTCTTATTGGATGAGAGTGATACATCTAAATTCGATAATTTTTCATCATATTTTAACTGATTCCATTAAAAAAAACCACTTAGTACTGGCACTGTTAGTAGGTAAAAATTACTTAAAGTATTACTTTACTTAGTATTTAAATACTTTTCTTGTAAGTACTTAGTATTTAGTACTTAAATTTTTTTTTGAGTACTGATCCCAGCTCTTGTATTGAGGTAATAAATCTTGCTAAATAGTAATAAATCTATTTGTTGTGTAATAGCACTGGCAACCCTGCGCCATAGTTCACTATATCACCACCGCTTGTTCCATAAAACTTTCAAAGAAAATAAAATTACAAACCGTGTTATGTTTCTTTCATATATTTAAATACTATCTTATGACTATTTTAATTTTCTGTACCAATATTAAAATATGAAATGAAAACACAATAAAATAAATATTAAGTTTTTGAGTTTACTGAAGAACCCTCTCGCCAAATCATTACACGTCAGCACGTCACTCTGTCGTGGTCGGTATTTGTAACGAGTTCGTGCCTCATGCGGTCACTATCAGCTTAGTTGTTTTTGATCTGTCGTCGTGTACGTGGCTTTTATTTAATCTTGACTTAAAATTCTTATAAAAAATGTATAAATTGCTCACAGTTTGTGTTTTACTATCTGTACTCTCTTCTGCATTAAGTACAGTGTGTAGTAATCCAGAAATATCGGCGGTTTCATTCACCACACAAGATGCTACAGTTGTTACAAGTATTGCTTTTGTGGCAGAGTTTTCATTGAAATGCTCAAACGACATACAGACACCAAATTTGTATGCTGATATTAACGGCAATATTGTACCTGTCGCAGTTATTGAAGGCAAAAACTACCAGGTAAATTTCATCGCATATGTGTGCAAATTTGAGGTTGTCAAATGAATTTTTAGATAAGCTGGACTGAAGAGATCAAAACTGCTCGTTCTGGTGATAGAAATGTCCGTCTATACGATGAAGATGGATACACTGCCTATAGGAAGGCTGTAAGAGCTGGGGAATCCACTGCTGATGTTCCTTCTCTTGTGACCATCGTTGTTTCGCATCCTGGTGCCTTCCAAGGACCGTGGCTCAAGTCTGAATTCATGGCAGCTGCCCTTTCTGTCTTAGTGGCATACATTGCATTCAGCTCAAGATCAAAACTTTTATCATAAATTTGTTGTATCTTTTTAATACGTATATTTAATTTTTTTTATTTAAAAAATTGTTTCATGTTGGAATTAAACACATTTCGAAAATTTGTACATAAAAATTTGTAATAAACATTGAAATCATCTTTGAATATTATTTGTTTGTATGTATTTGGGCCAACTCGGTTGAAAGTTGAAATAGTAATAAAACATGACCTAAATTTCTTATTAACTTTTATTCTCAGATTTCAGTAATCACATATCTGTTCCGGAGAGACAAGTTACGAGGCGAGGCGGTGACTCACGGACTCTCAAAGCTGTGGCGAGAGTATCACAGGAGTCACTTTCTGACTATTTGGAACTAGAAATGATTTTAAATTAATTCCAGACGAATTCGAACCTGGGCCGTGTCACTCCATATTTATTGTGAAATATATTGCATAATATGTATATATACACGACTAACAACTTTAATTTTGTAAATAGCAACCAATAATTATTTTACTAAAATATAAACCGCCATTTTTACCTCTCGCTAAGAGAGGTATTGGATTCATGCTAAAAATCGCATCCAGATTTCAGTGAATAAGTACGTTTTAAGGTCCCAACAATCCGATTTTAACATTTTTACGATGATGTCTGTGTGTGTGTGTGTGGATGTATGTGGGATGTTGGAAGGACAATTACTCAAAAACTATAATAAGACTTAATATTTGTTTAACTACGTATTTCCCAATCGGACATTCATGGGAAGATCTGAAAAGGTTTTGGTAACAATTGGACAACCGAAAGTAGCAGATTCTTGAAAAAAAATCTTCTAAATACTATTTTTTAATTTTTTTGTTGGAATTATTAAAGAAAATTAAATTCTCAATCTGACACATTTAATTTTTTTATTATATCTCATATCATATCTCAATAATAAATCCAATACAATATCAGTATGGCCATCTATTGCATAAACTTATAAACATTCACTGACATTTGTTAATATTTATATATGTATTTTCAGAAATTAATATCACAAAACTAAGACATTAAATCGAAAAAAGTTGCAAATTAAATTTACTCAAAACAATATATTTTATTTATTAACATATTAATCCTATTTGTATAGTTTTTATCTGTAGAGATTTAAATGCATACCTAAATAAATCATTTTCTTAAAAACAAAATATGAATAAAACAAATTATTAGCTAAAACATATTTAAAATTAAAAAATAATAGAAGTTTATTTAGAAAATTTCCTTGTATAAAATTTTCCCCACATATAATAAACAAATTTTAGTTGTACTCATTATCTCTGAAACAAAAGCGAAAATAAAGAAAAGCTTCAACAAAACTCGCCTTCATTTTTAATTATAAATATTTTTTATATAACAATATTTGTCGAAAAGTCGTTAGTTTAGTCAGAAAATGGATTTTCTCAAATTTGTTTATCCAAGACGAGACTACTAATGTAATCTATGATGATAATTATGAACTATTTTTTAATGTTTTGTTGTAACAAAGTACGTTGTTGTATCGTGTAAATAGGAGAAAATCAATAATATCAACAAATCGATTGACCAATCAGATTCAAAAAAGCTTGCAAATGGAAGACGCGGGATAAAAAATTGTTTAAACATATGTCACTTGACTTGTTAATCATCTGTTCATTTAAAAAATAGTTAATTTTGTGTATTTTAAGCCAACTAATACATAATTTGACCCGTAGATTCTGAAAATATTATTGTGAAGTTTGTATTTTAACTTTTTTACCCACTTGAGGGTGTGATATTTCGTATTCAAAAATAAATAAATATATAAATTTGGTATCTCCAGTTCAGAATTTATGAATCGGAATGTTTAATGCTAGGCCTACGTTTATAATGCATTTGTAACAAAATTATGAGTAGATAGATTTCAATAATTAAGAAGCCGGGTGTGTATCTATCTATTTTTGTATAATTATTGTGTATTTTTATTAAATAATTATTAATTTTTAGGTTTTTATGAAAAAAATTGTACAAAATATAATATGGACATATATTTCTATTTCTATATTTATAATTTTATCATTCAATACTGATAACTTTGAATAAACTTATTTTCACTTTTAATTTAGACTTAAGTTTACTTTTAAGTGTCATGTATACGTTTATAATTTTATAAGTATTTTCTTATGTTTAGAGAATCAGGTTTTATAGATATTAACATATGTAGGATTTTTTCAGGAAGGAAAAGTTCGGTTATACTTTCACGATATAATTTTGACGGTGAAATTAAATAATTGTAATAAACTTTATTCTAAACACGAAGAGCTTTGTTAAAATTACAAACAATATTGTCGTTATTTAAGGGCGAATTTTATAATTTGCAGTTAAATAAACAAAGCAGAAATGAATTAAACAAAAAAACTGTCAAATGATAAATCTTTCATTGCTGTCAATAATCCGATTTGTTATTGTTTATATATCTGGAAGTTAAAATTGTAAAATTAACCTGAAAATATTAAAACAAATTTGGTTTAAACAAAAAATATTTATTTCAAATTCACAATATAAAATTACATGCCAAATTAACTGTTTTTCTCTATAGTAACAACAATACAAACACAACATTCAGCAACCGTGGTAACCAACAACGTTAACAGCGTTTCTTTCAAATATAGAAGTTGTGAGTCTTCAGTGCTTCTGTGAATCGTTTTCTTCACCTACCAATCCCGAATTCTTCCATCTTTCTTGTCCTTCCCCTCTAAGTCACGAGTTTATTAAGTAATGCTTAGTAATCAATCAGGCATACACAACGTAATAAATAATTTACTTAAGTAACCCAAATACCACGGGACAATAAAGGTGATGATATCGATAATGATGATAACAGATGATACTAGTAGAACTCCTGATTCCCAAACCAGAAAATCAGCCGCAAGACGTTTTGGATTTATCTAAACTTACAAAGAATGATATTTATTTGTTATTTTTTAAACCAAATTGTAACATAACCTAAAAAATACTAGTATTGTTTTATTGTTTAATTTTGTTAAGATATCTGTAGAAGTGAAGATGAATTCGGGTTTGGGAATTTTCAAGTGTACAATACTAGTTCTGAGCAAAGTTTTCGCTTCCCCTTTTAGTTGTAATCTGTAATGAAATATAATTCCACCTCGGATCTAACATATTATTAGTACATAACATTGTTTTCATTATTGTTGTGACAAATATAGTATGATAAATAAATAATAATTACAACAAATACTTCTATTTTAATTCAATTGATACATAAAATCATATAACAATCAATATTTCAACAATTTATTAACCCAAAATAAATAAATTTAACACTTTTTACACTTAACAGCTGATTAACAATCAAATGACGTTTGTTTAAACAATTTTTTATCCCGCGGCTTTCATTTGCACATTTCTTTGAATCTGATTGGTCAATCGATTGATCCATGATATTGATTTTCTCCCATTTACACGATACAACAACGTACTTTGTTACAACAAAACATTAAAAAATAGTTCATAATTATCATCATAGATTACAGTAGTAGTCTCGTTTTGGATAAACAAATTTGAGAAAATCCATTTTCTGCCTAAACTAACACCTTTTCGACAAAATTTGTTAAATAGAAACTATTTATAATTAAAAATGAAGGCGAGTTTTGTTGAAGCTTTTTTTTATTTTCGCTTTTGTTTCAGGGATAATAAGTAGAACTAAAATTTGTTTATTATATGTAGGAAAAATTTTATACAATCAAATTTTCTAAATAAACTTCTATTATTTTTTAATTTTAAATATGTTTTAGGAAATAATTTATTTTATTTATATTTTGTTTTTGAAAAAATGATTTATTTATGTGTTCATTTATATCTCTACAAATAAAAACTAAATAAGTAGAATTAATATATTATTAACTAAAATATATTATTTTGAGTAAATTTTATGTGAAACTTTTTTCGATTTAATGCCTTAGTTTTGTGATATTAGTTTCTGAAAATACCATTATAAATATTAACAAATGTCAGTGATTGTTTATAATTTTATGCTATAGATGGCCATACTAATATTGTATTGGATTTATTGATAAATAAAACATTAATTCTTGGCTTTATTATTAAATTTTAAAGAAAGTTTATTTGAAGAAAATTATTCAGAATTATATGTTCCATTATACTACGTCAATATGTATTAATTATACCAAAATTTGTAACACAAAATTTTAAAATTTGGAAATTAAGGTGCTGGCTAAACTATACTTCGAAAAAAAAAATGCTATTAGCAGCAATGACTCATAAACATTACTTTTATGAGTCTTATAAAGGAAAATAATCAACAACAATGACAATGGTTTTTTAAAACTCGGTTTGTTATAAAGTCGTTAATAAAATAAATAATGAAACTGCAAATGTGGAATACATACTTTCTTAATTTCCTGCTTCCCTAATTATTTTAGGTAAAAATGCTTCAAATAAAAATTGTAGAGCATAAAATTCTGCATCAATAAGCAACATTAATTTTGTATGCCTTGTCGGCAGAAATTAGGTATGAAAAATAGCAATAGCCATGGAATGGAGACAAAATAAATAACAAATGTCAAACGGTTTATCTGTTATGTTATTTCTGTTTCAATTAACAATTATCTGTTAATTTAATTATTGAGAAAAATTAAATTGAAATTTAAATAAATTTTATTTTTATAGTTATTTTTTGGTACTTCATTTCCATCCTAAATAATTCAAATTGGCAAATAGTAGTATGTTTTTCATACATAGCCTACCGAAAAATAACTATGGAAATCAAATTTATTTAAATTTCAATTGATTTTTTCTCAATATTTTTGTTATGTAACGATATAAAATGATTACATGGTAGAGTTCAGAAAAATACTCATCAAATGGACCTAAAATATATATATCATCCCATTGCCATTTTCGTCACATATAGACGCATCTGTTAAACCAAATCTGAGCGTTTATCTCGTATGCATTATCGACTAGAGGCTGTAACCAGTGTTGCCAATGGCTCAAAATTATTCCCGTAAATACAAATAAAAAAATTCTCGGGTGTATAAAAGATGAATTGAAGAGGAAAATTTTAGATTTGTTTTGTAAAAAAATAAACAGTTCAAATTTTAATTTTTTTAAATAATTGCTTAACGCAGTGTCCAAATTATATGAAAAAAAATCTGTATCAGAGTAATAATTCACTTACATATGTTATTTATTACTATAACGTTACGTTATTATGTGAGATGGAATTATGGGAATCATAACTTCACAACTCAAGAATTCCATGCATCGTGCCATCTATTCACTTATATTAAACAAGACTTCCATACTTTTAAAAAAAATATTATATCAGAGGTAGGAATATTAATAATGTGTTTATATCTTTTGAAAAACAGTTTCTTCCTAATTTCCCGAGGAAATGAAGAATTTTCCTAGATCTAGGGAAATTTCCCTAGGTTTGGCAACACTGGCTGACAAAGGTGTACGCCGGGTTGGGTGGCAACACACATGGTAGTTACGTAAACTCCGTGGCAAAGTAAATAAAAGTAGTAGGTAGTATGTGTTTCCCATAATATCACTCTAGGGAGGGACATAATTTTAAAAGAGTTCAAATCTCGAAATTATATATTTTTTATCAGTAAACATAGAACAGTTTCATTACCATAGTTACAAAATGACAGCAATGTATTGAATCGTTTATTTTATGAATAAACATAGGGTATAGTTGTCAGACTCGTCAAACTGTCACATTTCAAAATGGTTTTTTTATACAGTTGAAGAAAAAGTGCAGATTATAACATGGTATAATTCAAATAATCAAGTTTTAGATGTATTTGTTGCTACATTTAATAATTGATCTAGACCCTGCCCAGCAACAATTCGAAAAATCTATAATAATTATAGCTTACACCAAATGATTTTTTTTGTTTGGGACACTTAAAAAATGTGTTCAATGGTGACAGAATGAACAATGAACAATTAAAAAACAGAATTAGGGCAGCTTCACAAAATATTACTCCCCAGCGAATGCTATTAATTTTATTTATATTTGTAATGTCGGTTTTTAAGTCACATGTGTATATAAAAATATACGCATGTTCCAGTTTCAAGACAGCAACCAGCAACTCTGCTTGGCGACAGATTTGCTCGCATAACAAATATGTCGCAGGGTGTGATATTACTTTAACCATTTTGAGCGAATAATGTGTCGCGAAAATGCCTAATTCTACGCGAAAAATAAATAACGAGTTTTTTTCAAATAACTAAATTTACTATAGACAATATGTTCGTTTGCCTTACTCTTTCTACTCTAATCTAAGTGAATAAGTGAAATATATCAGAGTACTCCAGCATATTGTAACGTGCGCCCCTGACTTAAGAGTATGCGAGCGCCGCCACTGGTAGAATATTCCCAAGCGATGACGTAATCCCCGGCGGGGGAAAACCCTTACGCGTCTAGACTGGTTTAATTACATCCGGTGAACTGATCCTTTGTATTCAATGTCATGGTGTCGTCGGAAAGTTCGAGAAGGATTTCGCGCTATATAAACCCGTCGCCAAAGCCAGCGAACAGAGTCTGTTATATAGAAGCAACGAGCAATGAACAGTGGGTGATATAAATAAACAGCCTACGAGTGGTGAACATAAATAAATGTAGTTATGTGAATAAATATAGTGATATAAATATTGTTTAAATAAATAATCTTAGTGTTTAAGGATTTAATAGTATTCTTAGTCTTAAATTAGTGTTTATAAATATTTAATCATAGTGTTAGTTATTTTTATTTTCAAATATAGTATCACTTACTCCGGAATTCGAAATGGTAGTACACTTTTGTCGTAGTCTCATTGGGAAATCTATGTTTTTATGAAATGTATAGTCGTTTTCTGTGACTAGACAATTGTAAAACGATGATTTTTTGACTTACAGCTTCAATATTTTGTAAAAACCGCATGAATTTTGTGCGTTAGTTTGGGTTATGAGTTTTTTTACACAAATTGCTAGCAAAAATGTCCATTATATTTGTTGGTAGGTAGGGCATACATAGAATTTATTTTAACATGCAACATACAGGGTGTAACCCAACCTATGAAACAATATTTAAGGGTGTATAGTATTGGACGCTCTGATCATCAATCAAAAATAATTTTGTTGAAATTCGCAAACTAAAAAATGGGTCCAAGTAAATGAACAGTTTTGGGCCACTGGGTTGATAGCAACTTTTAATATTACAATATTTGATAGAAACATTAGATAATTAATAAGTACCTAATAGAAGATTGAATAGGTATTGTGTAATACACAAATTAATCAAATATTTTTTTCTATCAGTAAGTTTTTGGCAGTAACTTGGTGAACTTGTGCTGTGAATGGTGACAACTTTGAACAATTTTGATGTTTTTTCCTGTTTTTGTAAATTATGTGACATTCTGTAAGAACCTACAAATTTCATTATTTCCTGTTTTTAAAATTATTATTACATTAATATAATTGTGATTAATTATGCTAATAAATACTGCATAACTATTTTTTTAACTTTTTTTGTATTTAAATGTCACAACCAGTGGTACCCAAAATGATATTGAAAGCATTGACACCATTTGTGATGTGTTCTGGAAGTATTTTATGCTGCAATACGTTTATAATGTTGCATTTTAAAATGGACATCTATTACATTGCTGTTTTTTCTTGACAGTAGTGTGTAACCATGGAAGTGATGAACCATATGTTGCATTTTAAAATAAATTCTCTGTATATGTATGTACAATATATCACACCAACCCATAATATTTCGGCCGGTTTACATATTCAATAAACAAATTATAAAATCTATGCAAATGGCGAGAAATTTCTACAAATTTCTTTCTGCTAGTTTAAAATACAGATTTTAAACTTACAAAATCTAAATATGTTATTCAGGTATTCCACAATTTAATATTGGGTTATTAGTAATACCAACTTTAATTATATTAGACATTATATCCCTAACCCCTGCAAATTTTTCTATGAGTATTGTCCCATCCGTAATGGGTCTTTACTAGACAATCACCCTTAAAATTGCGGTCGAATTATTATCACCCGTCATTTGGCCCGCAGTTTTCTTTTAAATTTTAAGTCTATATTTCAAGTAGCAAAAATAATTTTGTAGAAATTTATAACCAATTGTGTAGGTTTTATAATTTGTTGAACTATTATGAGTTTGGGTTGGGTAGTACCTACATTTGTATGTTCATATTATATATAAATGAAATAATTCCATTGTTTTTACTTTCACTACTCTTCAGTAACAAATCAAAGAGTGCTACGAAATTTTGAAAAAATACAAACTATAGTTCTTATATGAAGTAACAAAAATAGAGCCTGTAGGGTCATCATCGTTATCAACAAGAGGGTGGTGTCGATAATGCTCTTGTAGAAGACGAAATACAAACAAAGTGAAAGTTCTCATAAGCAGTCACCAACGGTTATCACACTAAGTGAAAAACGTAGTAATTTCATTTTGTAGTTAATTTGTATTTTTTTTAGGTAATTATGGTAAAAATATTTAAAACTAAAACAATAAAATATAAAAAGTAAATATATTCATAATTTTTACAGTTATTTTTTTGCGAATGACTTCTTTGTACAGATTTAGGGCACTTTTTTATTCTCTCGAATGGCGATGCTCAAATTTTTTATTTTGCGTTATGATGTCAAAGTTTTAATATTTATATGGACGCTACGAGCCCAACCCCAAATGTATTCGTATCCTCTGAAAAAAATATATTAACAGCAAGAAGAAATAATTTTGTAGATTACAATAGTTAAGACTATATTTGGGCATTTTAATATTATTACCTAAATTTATCATTTTAACAATAATCTACGGGCAAATATATGACAACAGACAAGTGCTGATTTTTTTAGTTCCAACAGTAAATAATACAATATTTATGTTAGTATTATTTATAAAACTGAAGGTAAAGGAAACTGACAATATATTCAATTAATTACTATATTAAATTTTATTTTTTTTAGTAAAACTATTTGCAAAGTGATATTTATTTATTAAAGTACCACCTACAATTATATGAAAAACGAGAATAAATAAACTTCTGGATGCTATGATTATTACTCCAATTCAACAAATTTTGATATGGTGTATTAATAGATTGTATACTTGAATACATTGCTTATAATAAATTTTCTTAGGTTTATTAATAATTTATTTCCAAATAAACCATTGTCTACATGTGGCAAATGTTTTCGTCTTTAATAATTCGCAAATATTTTTATTAAAGATGGCAATTAACAAGAAGCAAAATTAAAAATAAATTATATTTATTAACAAAATTATGATACATTTAAATTGATTCATCTATGGTCTTTGGGGCCCCTCCAAAGCCCGGTGCTCGCGCGCCCTTTTGTTACGCCACTGCACATAGAGTTTGTTTTGCTTCCTTTCGTATCCTGTCGTCCTGCTTATAGTTAATATTATTTAGCATTTTTTAACAAGGCGAACACAAGCAGTGCTTCATATTTGAACGAACAACCTCAGAAAGCTTCCGTCCTTTGCATCCTTAAATTGAACTGTAAATAAATTTGAGTACAATTACTTTTTTTTTACAAAGTAATTAATTACAAATTAGTTTTTTGAGAAAGCAATATAATTAGTAATTATTTACCAAAAGTAATTTATTACTGCTCGACTCTGCATACAGTATATGTGACCCGAAGTTATATCCAAATTGTAAAACAATATTGTTCATTTGTTAATAACCATAGTTAGTTTTTCAGCTTTTCTCTGCACGGTAGAATGACAGAAGAAAGATTGGCTTCAATGAAGGTATATAAAGAAATTTACAAAAATAATTGATAGATTTATTAAATTATTTCATAATTTAGTAATTACATAATATTGTTTTTTTTATTTATTTTATTAATAAAATAGTTGGTTTGGGGTCTCGTAGCCGCGTGTTTGAATGTCTGGACGCGAATTTGGGGAACCGGATTTTAAATGGCACAAAATTGACCCCTGCGGTGCACTCTCCACGCCAGCAATGAGTGCCCGTGAGGTGGCGCCTGGTAAACGCCCGTACAAATATGTCATCATCATTACTGAAATGTGTGTATAAAGCAGATTGGCACACCCAGCAATGGGTAATATGCCGTGATGACATATTTATTTATAAAAAAATGATTCATTATTATTAGTATACATACATTATCACCCTTTATATGTGTGGATTTGTAAAGTTTCTTAAACAAATATATATATTAAAGAAAAAAAATATTCGTAATGTTTATACAGTAAATAAAAGTATGATTTCAAATTATTGAAAATATACTATATACTTTCTACAAGAAAATAGAATAGTTATTCCCTTTATACGTAAACGTACCCCCTGAATATTTTTTATTAACCAGGATAATGGACTTCTTGAAAGATATCTTCCAAAATTTACTATTGTACTTGAAGAAATCTAGTTTGCTAACCCATTTGAATTTCTCTTTGAAAGCGCAATTGAGTCAGCAAGTAGAACGACGTAAAGTCGGTTCGCAATCTGAAACAGAAACAGAAAATTCTATACAAGTGTGTTGCTGTTGGTTTCCGAAGTACTGTTAATTTTAAATAGTAACAGTAAACGTGTATTGCGCGTCAGCGTTTGCACTCATTGTGTAAATCATTTGCACTGTATGAAATAGAATGCATTCGCAAACACATCAAAAATATATAAATATCATGCTTTCTATAGCATTTTTTAAACATTTGCCACCTTTTTTAATACAATTTGAGAATAATCCATATCATATATAAGGTGTTCATTTTAAATGGGCCACCATTGCTATATCTCGAGAACTATAAGAGCTGCAAAACAATTTCTATTTTACAAGACAAATTTAAAGAAAAGAAACAGTATTTTTTTCGATTAGTGGTTCTCAAAATATGGGACCTAACTTTTTTATTTTAAACGATTTTTTTTTTTGAGAAAAATGCATGTAAAGTTTTATATTAATTTGATTAAAATAAGGCATAATAAGAGTGCCATGAATGAAAAAAATGAATAGATGTTATTTTTTTTACATAAAATTAGAATGCCATGAAAGAAATACATGAATATTTTGTTTGCATTGACAATTATGATCAATTAAAACAATATATTCACTTCTGTCTGTCTGAGCACTCTAATTCTATTAAGAAAAATAACATGTATTCACTTTTCCGTTCATGGTACTCTTACTATAGCCATATTTTAATTTAGTATAAAACTTTGTGCATTTTTCTAAAAAAAATCGTTATAGAAGGGTTTTAAAATATTACATCACTGAATCCAAAATTAAATTCCCTAACGAATGAGTATATAAAAAATATATGTTCTCATTTAAAATAAAAAAGTTAGGTCCCGTATTTTGAGAACCATTGGTCGAATTTTTTTTTATTTTCTTTATTTCCTTGTGAAATAGAAATTGTTTGCCATTTAACAGTCTTTGTAGCTCTTATAGTTTTCGGATAGCAATGGTGGCCCATTTAAAATGAACACCCTGTATAACTTGTTAATATCGGAGAAAAAATGAACAAATTTTATACACGGCCGTACTGGATTCGTTTGGAGATCAGTACAACCGTGGTGCGGCTATGACTGCGGACTTTTTATTTTTCTGTTTTTGTCACAAGTTCGTACTGTGGACTTATTACGGCGTGCGGCTGTGTTGCGGGCATAAAATAGCCAAGTATCATTTTTATTTGTATAACTACTTATTTAGTGATTTACGCCAAAGGATAGATCAATATGGGATTAATAACATATAAAAAATGGGGCGTTATGGGAACATAATTTTTCAAATGAATATACAAACTTATATCCATCAATTTTTAAATTATTTAGTTGATTATGTAGCCTTGGTGCACTTTCCACGCCAGCAAGGAATGTCCGTGATGTGACGCCTGGTAAACGCTCGCACGGTACAAGTATGTCATTATCATTACCGAAATCTGTGTACAAAGCAGATTGCTCACCTAGCAGTGGGTAGTATGCCATGATGTATTTGTTTTATTTTATTTCTGGAACGCTAAAAGACTATATTAAATCTTCTATAATTTTTTTTATACGCAATATATCAGTCTGTAAATAATCTTAATTTGAATGTATAAGTTATTTCTATATGTACATAGAGGTAAGTAGGTTGTAACACATGGTGGGATTCGAACAGTAGAACTTAACGGTAATGCAATATAGAGTAACAATTTATAATTCTGTGCCCTTTGTTAATTTGTACTCAAAATGAAAATAATTTTAGAAATAAAAGATTTGTTTTAAAATAATGATATATGGACTTTTTATAATTAGAATTATGTATATTTATACACAATTATGTAAGTATTACTTCTATAGATTTTAATAAATTATAGAATATAAAATCCTTTACATAATTTCGGAAGTATTATTACTTTTGGCTTTCGAGTAATTGATAGTAACTTTTAATTTTCAAATGAAACACTCTGTACATTTATTCAAATATAAAAAGTACATGAAATTTGCTATCCAATAGTATAAATCTATCCGGAAAGTGAAACATAGGCGTTTAACATGGGAAATCAGTTTTCCGTGCGCATTGCCCCCTAATTATTTTAAACAAAAAGTTTCAAGTGGATGTTGTAAAGCAAAAATTTCTTCATCCGAATCAATAAAAAAAAAATATTTTGGCTATTTCGTAACTGCAGAAATAAAATTTGAAAATGCACGGAATTAGAATTTAACGATATTAGCCATGGAATTAGAAACAAGAGACGAACTTTTGTTCGTAACGTTTTATTACATCAGTGTCAGAATAATGATTGTCAAAATAAATACCAATAATTTGACGTATAAAACGTTACGCTTTTGTTCGTCTCTTGTTTCTAATTCCATGGCTAATACTATTAAATGGTAATTTCGTGAATTTTCAAATTTTATTTCTGCAGTTATGAATTTTTTTCATTGTTTCGGATGTATAAATTTTTGCTTTACAACATCCATTTGAAACCTTTTGTCTAAAATAATTAGGGGAGCAATGCGCACGGAAAAACTGATGTCCCAGGTTAAACGCCTATGTTTCACTTTCCGTAATATAATATACAGAATGTTATATTATTAAAAAAATATAATGAGAATTGATTAAAATAATTGTTTAAATTAAATTTTTGAATTGAAGTAGAGGGACATCATTTTGAATATTTAATAATTAATGTAATATTTTAATCATTTTTAAATAATATGACATAATTGATTTTACTATTACAAATTTTATTTTAAATTTGAATAAATACAATGGTTTTTCAAGTTTCAAGAGGTAACATAATTTGTGTTGCTGGTTTATGAACAACCGGTATATACAGCATGGCTCGTTTTTCAATCTTACCCGTACATACAGGTTGTTAAAAAAGGGGTAAAAAAATTGAGGGTATATACATTTCGATGTGCTGATTCTCAGCCAAAAAGAATTTTTCCAAAATTCGGAAAATTATTTATTTTTCATTTAATTTTTTTATTAGAAATAATGAATTATTTAATCACGTAGCAGACGTTGAATATGAAATAATTATGAATTAATTTATTTCCTATGCAGTGTCTTTTACATGATTAGATAATTCATTATTTTTACTAAAAATTTCATATCGGCAGTGGCGCACTAAAAAATAACTCAATGAAAAATAAGAAATAATTTTCCGAATATTGGAAAAATTCTTCCTTATTTTAGGTTAGATTCACTTCGTTGTTATTGAGCACAAAATGTCCAATGAATTCCGAAATTAAAAATTAATTGCATTGTCGCCTTGGATATTATTACAGTTAGATTAGCAATAAATTCGCAATAAAACGTTCAAATAATTGATTAGACTTTGCGGTACTCGTGTGCACGAGATAAAAAGTAAATTTAGTAGGTTACATAATGGCCGGCGAGTATGTAGGGTACGGGGATAAGTCGTTCAGATATTCGTCTAGAGTCTGATCCTTTCTAATATTGTACGTACCTGTCTCGGTGCACGTAACGATGATGTGCTTGTGTAAACAAGTGCAGTACATTTGGAGCGACTTGACTTGGGGATTTTATAAATAAGCAAAAAGCAAAAACAAATTCTGTCGCAAGACGTGAACCCGGTAATGAACTTGCTCGCTCTGTAGACCATGACAGCAAGCCAATGAGCTTCGAGCTGCTGGTACTGACCAGTTTATTGGCAAAGAAACATCAATCAACAAAAATAACATAATCAACATAAACAAGATTTCAAGTATTTTAAAAATGTGTCAAAATTTTACTTTCATATAATACGTGCAGAACATACCAGTATGTAGAAGAATATCTTTAAAAAGAACTGTTGTGATTGTGTAATATGTAGTTATAGAACAGTAAATTCAATTTTAGTTTTATTTAATTTTATTAATACATACCGGATAAATAATGGAAACCCGAACACAGCCTGTTAACAAGCGACAATCGTTTTTCTCACACTGTTGCTCGCCGTTTTAACTGACAACAGTGTTTGTAGAATCAATAGAAAGATAAAAAAATTCTGCTTGAATTGGCACCAAATACATGTAAATTTGTAATATTTTAGACCCATAAATAAATTATTAAATTTATTCAATTTCTTATTAATATCGTTAGCCATGATGGCATTTATTTATTTATTTAGTTACAACCACCCAACAGGCCAAGCCCAAATAAAGGGTAGTAAATAACAACAAATTTAACAATATTTGGTGATATAGTTTGAGAATTTTCTAAATTCTCTAACTGGAAGATATCAACCTTAGAGAACTTAATAGTGTAAATATGACACATACTATAAATGGGTAACATCATAAGGCAGTTAGTTCTAGCAGCGGGTAAATAAAAGGTGAAGGTATTTCTGGTTCTAGTAGAGAGAGCATGGAAATTAAGACAAGAAAGAGAACGGGGATCGCCAAATACAGCCATTGATAAGTTTAGACAAGTGTAAAACATGACCATTTTCTCGACGTACAAAAAGACTTTTTAGATTGAAAATTGTCAGAAGGTCATTGTAAGAAACGGAGTGTTCGGGGTAGACGTGAAACGTTTTAAAGTACATGAACCTTAGAATTTTTTTTTAAACTGATTCTATGAGATCCTGATGTACCTCATAAATCGGGTTCCAAATGATATTGCAATATTCTAATTTGGTCCGTACCAATGAGTAGTAAAGGGAACGTGTAGCTACTATATCGTGAAAAGTGCGAGTATTTCTAATAACAAATCCTAGCATCTTCATAGCCCCATTGTAAGTGTCCTGTATATGTTCGGAAAAAGTGAATTTTGAATCAAAAATAACACCTAAATCTTTTACTTTATGTGATCGTGATAAGGAAACATCTCGAATGGAATAGTTATATGTTAAAGGCGACAATTTACGACAATGAAATAACCGTACATTCACTTAAATTTAGATTATTAGTTTTGTATCAGTCTGAAAGTACGTTTAAATCATTTTGAAGTAGATTGAAGTCCTGTGCAGAGGATATGGGATGAAAGATTTTAAGATTTCTTAAGATTTCACACTGCAAGATGTTAAGAGACATCATTGATAAAAATTAAAAAAGTAATGGGTCTAAATTAGAACCCTGAGGAACTTCAGATGTAGGGATGAAAGAAAACGAATTATGCTCTTTGAAGTGAACGTACATCTGCCGTTGATAAAGATAGGAACTAAGAAGTGAGCATAAAGGGAATGGGGAGAAAAGGACTCAAGGTTGCTGATCAAGACACTATTTGTACAAAATGACAAACAAATGTTTCATATTTTCATAATTTTATTTTAATTTCTTTTTAATATTTTTTAGCAGATTAGAAATGGCTTGAAATAAAATAAATTAATAAAATATTAAATAATAAAAATTGCACAAGTTAAAGGTAATTCTGATAGATAAAATGTCAAACATTTGTTTGTTATTTTGTTCAAATTCTATCATGGCTATCGATATTAATAAGAAATTGAATAAATTTTGTAATTAATTTCAACTATTCATCCGGTATGTATGTATCTATGTATGTATGTATATACGAGTAATTAATTTGTAATCCGCAATACAGGGTGTTATGTAAGTAACTAGAACTAACCCCGTAGATAATCTGGCAATAATTTTTGTTTTACATACTTTCTATAAGAACTAGAGCCACTTAAAACTGACCAATTACGTCTTAGTTCAAAATTGTGTAAAAAATAAAATAAAAATCAATGTGTTCTCTGGAAAAAATGTTGATTGTCAAAATTGGAAATGAAATGCTTTTTTGCATTAGCGTACAATTTATATTTGGTTTATTGAATATCAAAATGCAAATTATCTAGATTATAAACGTATAGTTTTTCATTGTGAAAGTTTCAAATACCTATTATTTGCCGCGACTCCAATGATCTACACTGAAAAAAATATATGTTGCTTCTAGTAGAAAAAAAGGTACTTTAATATCGTGACAGCTAAAATATTTCTTACAAATATAAAATATTATTTCAGTGAATTTTTTTTAGTGAAATAAATGTCACAAATTCTAATTCCAGTAAACCTTATTCTTAAAATAACAAATACATTTACTGTTCGAGTGAATTAAATTCAAATTATTAGGTTTTAGTTTATTAGTAACAGCGAAAATTTTGATTTAGTTTCATAAATATATACCTACTAATAAAGAATATATTAATTTATAAAATAAAATCTACTTACATTCATTTTAATGGTACACATCTAATTTAAATAACAGGAATCAGTAACAGTAATAATAAATTATAAACTTCAAAGTGTTTTATTACTTCTTCTTCGGCATTCATTTCCCTTAAAATTTTAGCCGCTACACTTTTTTTCATCATTTACCAGTATTGCATCGAATCGGTTGACATCCATTCCTTATATAGAAGTACTTTATATCTAGAAAATTTCTTTCAAATCCGTGGGACCGAGGTCCTCTCCTCCCTGTTACTGTTACCTTGTTAGTAAATTCCTCTGCTACGAGTATATATTACCAAAATAACAGAATCTATATTATTATATAAGATATATTTAATCTTACTTACATTACTCGAGAGGCAACTGTTTTCTTCTTCTTTTTCAACACAAATGAACATGAACTATTTTAAGTTTAAGCAGTATACAAACGAGTGACAAGTTGCTTACGTCATAGGTTTAGGGTGCAATCTTTACTCTTACAGAAAATTTATTCGCTGTCATACAAAAATTGTAGTAAATGTAATATTAATTTTTGTAAACCAAATAAATATGTATTGTAATATAAATAAAATGTTTTGTTAAATTTTTATTCTAAAACAGAGAATTTAATTTTTAAAATAGTAGTAAATATTTGTAATTGAATAACATGGATAATATTTTCTTCTAACTGAGAAAATTATTCGTCAGAAATAAAAAATTGTTCTCGAACAAATCTACATTAGGGAATAATTTTTTTTTTTAGTGTATATATCAATTGTGACAGGTGTGATAATTTTTCCAGAGAATACATAATTTTAAACTATGACGTAATTGGTAAATTTTAAGGGGCACCAGTTCTTCTAGAAAGCATGTAAAATTATTTCCAGATATATTATCTTGGGTTGGAAGTTAGTTTCACCATCGGTTAAGTGTTGTACCTTGTCTACGATTAGCAATGTAGCCTAAAATTTGTCTTTTACTGAAATCTAGTTATAATGCAAAATGCCATAAACTCAAAATATGGATAAATGATGAGTTCATATTTTCATATTAAATTAATGTATTAAATTGATTAGTTGCTAGTTGGATGATCCAAATTCCAATTCAAGTGAATTGATTATTTTTATGCACTTTCAACAAATGAAATATGAGTCACTTGACGTAGTAAACACCTTATTCGAAAACAAATATATTACCACTCTGGGTAAACTAAATAAATATAATAACGATATATGCAATTACGATTAAAATTCCATAATGATATATTTATTTAATTTTAGGTTAACATATAGAGTAGTGATGCACTGAATACAGTTTTGGCCGAATAACCGAATACAAAACTTTACCGAATTTTACAGCGACCGAACTAAATATTCGGCCGAATATTCGGTTCTAGTTAAAATGAGTGCACGGTATACATCGAAACGTTACATTCAAATTTGAAATGAATATGCCTAATCGCGCTGACAAACACGACATCGCACGTCATGCGATTTTTTTTCTAATAAATAATTTACTTTTTCTATTTTGGTATCTTTGTCTATAAACGCACTGAAAACACGTCGTTAAGAAGATCTATAACGCACTGTTTTTGGCGCTTTTTGATTTTTAGAGGTGGTGTAACTGCTTTCAAAACTGACATATGCGTGACATAACCTCAAATTGCTCTCAGTCAAAAATGAATCTGAGAAATTAAAAATTGTTATCCAGAAGCGCTACTAACAAAACTGATGCAAAGACTAAGTCATATTTTTGACAAGTTATCCTTTGTAAAACTCGTGCGTTAAAAGATTACATTTTTTAGTACTATTATTATATTATAATCATTTTTAAATAAATACAAACTACTTATATCATAAAATATTTTTGTTTTGAATGTATTATTACTTCTACAAATAAATGAGAAAATGTCTAAAGTTCGGACGTATAACCGAATAATTCGGCTATAACCGAATAGACAAAAACTGGCCGAATGTGCCGAATACCGAATAATAACTGAATATTCGGCGTATCTCTAATATAGTGTTGTATTTAGCAGTAGTTCAGCTCAAATGTATGTAACTGACAGATAAATGTCACTGTCAAAAAAATAATCATTTCAAATTAATAATAATAACGTTTTAAAAGGAAAATTGTAAATAGAACAATAGTTTTATGGAAAGGAACTTAAAATACATAATTTCTAGCATTAGTAAATATGCAGGTTTGTATTTAATAAAGAAACAAATAAATATATTATCTCAGCATATTATCCATTGCTGGGTGTGCTAATCTGATTTATACACACATTTCGGTAATGATGATGACATTTTTTTATTTTGCGGGCGTTTACCACAAGGATTAATTTTATGCCATTTAAAATTCGAATTATTTGGCGTTGATCGGGATCGAATCGGATTCCCCAGATTCGCGACCAGACATCAGGCACGCGGCAACGAGACCCCATAGATAAATGTCGGGAGGTATTGTGTTGGTCACATCAGATATTTTATTATGTTTCTAGTTTCTTCGAAATTTTAAAATGAAATTTCAAAATTTCTGTTAGATCGTAGCAATAGCCATAACATTTGTTTTTCTTTTTCTGGTTTTCCCGTATTTTTCGATAACTATTTCCATCACAATATTTTTTTTATAATAATGACTCGTTCCTTATTCGAATAAATATTCATTATTTAATTTACTTTTTACAAAAAAAAAATTGACAGAATATGAATAAAATAATATTTTTTTCTAAAATGAAGTTATGGCTATTGATACTATTAACGGAACTTTTGAAATTTCTTTTTAAAATTGTGAAGAAACTACAAACAATAAAAAATACAAACTTGGATTGATTTCATTTTATATTTTCTACTTTGTGGATATGTATTTTAACATAAACTGTGTCTAGAATTTATCTTTAATTATTTGTCATTGCTAGATTCTAAATGAATTGTTGTTGTTGTATGTGATTAGCCGATGATGACAGGGTATTATGTATTTGTGTTGGTCATGTCATACACTCTCTCCCTCTTTCTGTCGGTGTCGTGGGACTTGAACTTGACCGCAGTCGACCGTGCAGAAGCAAGAACACGGGGCCGGGCACAGCTCTGGCGAGAACGAGGCTTGCTGACCTACGTCACTCCAGTACTACCACTGCACTGCAATTATTCCGCTTCGCTCAGGATATTCAGTGACTTATGCAGGATTAAATAATACAGGAAATATTAATAATGAACAATTCATTTTAAAAATAAATATATCATCACGGTTGACCAGACGTTTGGATTTTCTTCAACACGTTCTACATGTCTTCGGAGACTCCGACTGAGTTATTTATTAAAATATGCCACTTTTTATTATTCTTATTTGTTCAGTTATAACGAAAATCTATAATGTGTAATAAAGAATGTAAAAATTTCTTTTTAAAATTTAATATATATATAAATTGCTAAAAACTTATTTTTTAAAAAAGTTTTTTTTTTGTTGGTTGTTCAATTATTATCAAAATTTATTCAAACTGCATAAATATAAATGCTCAATATCAAAATTAGAATGTTTAATAAAATATACTGACTTTTAATCGTAATTCATTTTAAATGATCAATTCTTTTTATTTTTTTTAACCAAAGTGGTATTAGAGGTAAAAATGAGTATAAAAATGTGCGAATTGAAATATAATTTTAAATTATTGCATTTCCTGAAATACATTTTACACCATTTAAACATAATAAACAACATTTAGTACAATTTAAAATTAAATGTACAGGGTGTTATATTTTAATGGACCCAGCAAATATCTCGCTTATTTATTAAGTTAGTAATTTCTTTCATATAACATGATTTATACAGCAACATGTAAGCTACTTGATGAGGGATGTACATTCATGATACCACTTCCGGTTTATTAGTAATTAATATCAACTTTGAAATTTCAAATGGAAAATACTATATATTTTTACAAATTTGAAAAGTACATCAAATTTGCTTTGCAATCATGTAAAATAATACATATGTTACATTATTAAAAAGCAAAATAGCGGGCACTTTTTTATACACCTAGTCGAAAAGAGAATAGTGAGCCATGACTATGGCTTGAAACAATTAACTAAAACAATTGTAACACGGTAAATGTCAACCTGTAAATACTCAGTAATAATTTATCGTGTTACAATTGTTTTATTTCAATCCATAGTGTATAAAAAAGTGCCCGCCATTTTACTTTTTAATAATGTAACGTATGGATTGTTTTACATGATTGTAAAGCAAATTTGTAAAAAAAATATAGTATGTTCCATTTGAAATTTCAAAGTTGATATTAATTACTAATAAACCGGAAGTGAATCATGAATGTACATCTGTCATCAAGTAGCTTACATGTTGCTGTATAAATCATGTTATATGAAAGAAATTACTAACTTAATAAATACGCGAGATATTTGCTGAGTCCATTAAAATATAACACCCTGTATATGCGATTTGTGCCATATGTGAAGTATGGGTACATTTAATTTCTAGTTAAGTTTGTTTTATTATATTTCTACCTACATATTTGGGTGCGCTGCTGAGCTGGCATCTAAGTCTAAGACATGCAACCTACGCACGCATTATCATCTCCGACGGAAATGCTAAATCTACTAGGTACTTTTCATTTTTGTCTAAAAAAATTTAAGCCAAAAATATCAAAATAATGATAATACTTAAAACTAAACTGGTTTAGTTAATCCATGCTTAGAATCTATTAATTCTAATGTTAGTTTTAATGTCTGTGAGCAATTTCAACAGGGACGTATTGCCTTGAATTAGACAAGGAATTTATTACAATTATAAACAGAGGGCGAAAGAAATAAAAATGTATGTTCTTCATAATCCATAACTCCATAATTACATATCATTTAACAATTGTTACATTACGTAGATGTCGTGTGGAAATTAATATTTATTTCTGCTTTTATTATTATAAATATAGACGTGACAAAAAATTATGTCAAAGTAAAAACCATTTTTTGGTAAAAATTAAATATAAACGCAATTAGCCTTTCATTAAATAAGCAAATTCGTAGTACATAGGTAATAAAACGGTTAGTTTTGGTCAGGTTATCATAATTTTTATTTTACTGTGCAATGTGGAAATAATCTTTTTTTTTGCAGCGAATTTTGTACCAACGATATTTTATTTGCATTATATATTTAACCTAGTATTTTTTGCTTCCTCTATAAATCTTAAGTCATAAAAAAATATGCCCATGCAAATGAAAAACAGATAAAATTATCTTAGTAGTATTAGTAGTTGATAGACAATATCCTTTGCCATCGTTATTGTTATAAAAATATATAATGAACTATATTAGTAATTAATTTATATATTTTGTTTATGGTGGTGACCGGTACATCCGAACATAGAGTTTCCTAATTTCCTGCTTCCCTAATTATTGTACGCGTAAAAAGCTTCAAGTTGTAAAGCATAAAATTTTATATCGGAATAAATAAGCAAAATAAATTTTGTATGCTTTGTAACGGCAGAAATTAGGTATGAAAATGTCAAAATCACCTCAAAAATAGCAATAACCATGGAATTGAAACAAAATAAATAACAAATTTCTAACAGTTTATCTGTCGTTAGAGTAATTTATTTTTGTTAGGTATTATTTCTAATTTCTGTTCCAGTTAACAATTATCTGTTAATTTAAATTGATATTTGTTCACTTCAACAGAAATTACAAATAATAAAAATAAATTAACCTAGCTTGACAGACAAATCGTTAATTTTTTGTTTCAATTCCATGGCTATAGCTATTTTTGGTGTGATTTTCAAATTTTTTATACCTAATTTCTACCGTTACAAGGCACACAAAATTAATTTTGTTTATTGATTCAGATACAGAATTTTATGCTCTACAACTTTTTTTTGAAGATTTTTACTTAAAATAATTAAGGAAGCAGGAAATTACGAAAGTCTGATTTTACATGTTAAAGTCCTATGTTCGGCTGTATAGATACATGTGTAGAATATGTCAGAGTAACAAAAATAATATGGTAATGGAAGCATAAAAAAAGTATAAGAAGTATTTTTAATATAGACCCCGTTATTTGTCATATTGATAAGAATTCTTTGACTGAAGAAAAAGTCTTGTCCAACAGAATTTTATTTAATAATCTTTTAAATGCATTTTTATTTGTCTCTGCTTGTATAGTATAAGATAAATTATTAAAAAGTTAAACCTTGTATATTTGGGAGTCTGTTTTTTTTTATTTTCTGGAATGTGAAACATTTGCTTGTCTTGTGTTGCACTCATGTATATCAGAATTGGTTTGAAATTGATTTTTTTTATTAAAAATATATAAACACAATTTATAAATGTATGTAACATAATTGTAAATAGAAGAGTGGTTTTCTGCAAACAGTTTCATTTTCTAATGATTGGAATGCCGGTCCTGAATGTCCTGATGTAATATGATCAGATTAGAACTATTTATCTCTCCTGAAATGTATCTATTTAAATGGACGTGTAATTTATCGTGCTACTTTTTTTCGAACACCGTGTGGCAATGGCAACTATAATTCACAAGGAAAAAATGCGATAGATGAACTAAAATCCTTGACCGGACATTGCACTTTCTTAAATCCTACATAATCCGTTAAGGACGCAAAACTCACATTCAACTTGGCATACTTAGCTGAAAAAATGACGCAATCAGTAAAACACTTTTCAACAATGCGCTGTAGTATTTTTCACTTTTTTCTTATAATCACTTCCAAACAGAATACACATCACATGCATACGTCATTTGTAATAAATAATCATTTTACTTAATGTAATTTAAATAAATGTTAATGGGGCTTGTGGCAGTGTACCAGAGTAGCACATCCCGGCCGACCCCAAAAATTGACCCTTTGGTACACCAACAATGAGTGCCCGTGAAGTGACGTCTGGTAAACTCCCTCACGGTATAAATATGTCACCGTCATTACCGATATTTGTGTACAGTATACAGTCGAGTGTACAGCGCAGATTGGTACACCCAGTAATTTTTGAGGGTATGAAGTACTGATCAAAATGAGTAAAAAGCTTAGTGAACATAGGACTGATCTTCAACTGTTTCCAAGAAAGAGGTAGTGCTGATCTCGTCTTGAGTAAAATTTCGAGATCAAGATCCAAATAAATTTCAAGGTCAGATTTTTGATCTAGACGAGAATACATACCTCAATGGGGTAGTTTCGCCTTTTTTGATTTTTTATTAAAAGCAAGTATTTTTAAATTTAAATTTTCCATATTTTTTTATTTTGCATAATTTTTGTTTTTAAATGAGAAAAAAATTACAGAAAATACCGGAAATATTTCTTCCCGCCACTGTGACTTTACCCTTGCTACTTCCGTTGCAACTTAGTTCCGACGTGCTGCTCGACAAATTTTGCGACGCATGTCTTGCGGGGTAAGGGGAACCTGTTTGTTAGGTTAGATTGCTGTCAAGTTAGCACATATTTTTACTTATTTATTTTTGTTTATTTATTTTTGTTTGACGTTATTATAGTTGATAAATAGAAACAAGGTTATGTCTATCTAACAGAATGTCCACGCTGGCTTTGGCGACGGGTTTATATAGGGCGATGTCCTTCTCGAACTTTCCGACGCTACAATGATATTGAATACAAAGGATTCAGGCCACCGGTGTAATTAACACGTCTAGACGTGTGGGTTTTTCCGCCGCTGGGGATTACGTCATTGCTCGGGAATATTCTACCAGTGGCGGCACTCGTATACTCTTAAGCCAGGGGCGCACGTTATATTATTATTTTATGTTTTTAGTTTTAATTTTTATTTGTATATGTATTTACATTATTTAGATTACCTATTTTTACCCACTGTTCGGATTAACGTGGATTCGGATTAAAGAGTCTCTACTGTCGTTCATTAATAATTTTTAAATTCCATAACACATTGCATTAGATCATTCAATAATTATTCTATTATTAAAACAATTATGATTTGGCAATTTATTTATAATCAATATTGTTATTACATTACATTTTTAATTTGTTTAGTTGTAGTAGAAAATAAATATAGAACTACATGTTCTTAGTAAAAGTTTGTTAGAGTATGTTAACGCAAATTAAAGCTTTATTGTACATAATAACAATTTGAAAAAGAGAATTAAAAACCATGTCTAATTGTAGTGGTATAAACCATATATTTTATTATATAACACGTACAGTCTTACACTAATGGCATGTAACGGTACCAGTGTTCTAGAACATACAGTTAAAATTTCATCGGTTTAAAAATAAAAGTGCATAACATCATTTCACTCACCCATTTTATTAGGCCAAGTCAGCTTAACTTTTATTCCAAAGAATAAAAAAAGTTCATAATGAATGTACAGCTCAACAGTCAGTATTTCATATTTGAAAACGTGTAACACATAAAAATTGAAAGTAAAAGAAAGACTTTTACTTACGACGATCTTGAATGGACCAGAAACTTCTTGTTATTGCGCGTAAAAAATATTTCCATTTATTTATCAGACAGCAATTAAATTTAAGTTAAAATATTTGAAAAAATATATTATTATAATTTTTATTTTGAATAATATTTCGGACAGTTCATGATATGATACCCCAGATAATTCTAGTTTAAAATTAATTGAAACAGTTGTTATTTCCTACTCTATAAAAAATGGCAAATGTATCTGTATTAATATTATTTCAATTTATTTTGTTATTTACCAGAAATTGTGTTATAATAAAGATGTTATATTCGAAATAATGATACCTAAACCATTTATGTAATATTTGTTTAAATCTTTAATAATAAAGTTATATTAATTTCTTAAATATTTTTCTAAGGAATGTTTTTTATTTTTTATTTAATGTCCCACTTTTAAAGATTTAAAATCTTTCTAAAATATTTATAAACAACACTGTCACACCCAAATTGAACTACTTCCGAAATTATATAGCCAAGGTAACATACTATAATTTATGTTATATAGTTGTAATAGATAAAAGTACTATTAAGCCACTTATTTGCTGGTTTTGTTTATAAACGGACGTCTGTTTATTTCCTCATCCGGATGGTATACGAGCCCAACCCCAAATATATTCGTACCCTATGAAATAAATATATTAACAGCAATAAAAAATAAATTTTTAGGTTACAATAGTTAACACTATATTTGGGCATTTTTTTATTTTACGTATTAATAAAGTGTACTGGATTTAAATACAATGTTATTAACTAAATTTCTCATTTACATAATAATCTACGGGCAAATATATGACAAAAGACAAGTCCCAAAATTTTTCGTTCCAACAGTAAATAATACAATATTGTAACGTTTATTTATATGGGTGAAGTAGAAATATTATTAATTAAAATAATACATTTATTATATGATAAATAATTTTGATAAATATTAAAAAGATAATAAAAATAACTAACCCTATGATTAAATAATTATAAACACTAATTTAAGACTAAGAATATTATTAAATACTTAACCACTAAGATTATTTATTTAAACAATATTTATATCACTATATTTATTTATATAACTACATTTATTTATGTTTACAACTCGTAGACTATTTATATCACTCCAAAAACTGTTAAGCCCAGAGCCCCCAAAGTTCACGGTCCGCCCCTGGGGCCCGAGGAAAGTCCCGATACAGCTAATGATGAACTTTCATTGAGTTGCCTAGCGTAACATGAATTAACTATTATTTAGAGAAGTATTATTTTATTTATTTTATTCAAGGGATTGATTTTTTGTTTCAAATTTTGTGCAATAGTGTAACACTTAAAATGTTCATTTTAAATAGGCCACCATTGTTACTCGAGAACTATAAGAGCTACAAAGACGTTTAAATTGGCAAACAATTTCTATTTCACAACTTTAAAGAAAATAATTTTTTTTTTTCGACTAGTGGTTCTCAAAATACGGGACAAAACTTTTTTATTTTAAATGAGAACATATACTTTTTATTTGCTCATTCGTTAGAGAATTTAATTCTGAATTCAGTGATATAATATTTTTGTACCCTTATATAACGATTTTTTTGAGAAAAATGCATATAAAGTTTTATATTAATTTGATTAAAATATGGCTATAATATTTTACTTCCCTCTTTGATCTTTTAATTTCAGCTTAAATTGAATACATGATCGTATATATTAAATGATTGTTTATTTAGGTATCGGTCAGTTGTGTTAGAGTGGCTGAAGCGGCAACATCAGGGTATGGTGGATGTATTTATTTCTTATTGTGTAACGATGAGTGCTATGGTGGTGTTTTTACTATATGTTGTTGTTCTCACGCTGCGGTGTTGAGAAAGAGCTGTTCTGCAGTTCAGCTGTACCCTCGCTTGCGGGATGAGGAAGAATCTACAGTGAGGCTGGAACTGGTACCTAATCCTATCCTAATCCCAAAGTCGGGAGGCCTTGCGTATTTACGTTGATCCTAAGCACTCACTGAGAGAGTATACTTATCTATTGTTATCTTTTCCAGGCTATTGGCGCTCCCAGGGGAGAGTTTAAACCATTCAGGGATTAGGGATTATTATATTTATTTGGATTTGTTTTCCATTGTATTTTTTATCAATAAATTATATTGTTTTCTTAGAAATAAGAGTGCCTCGAATGGAAAAAATGAATACATGTTATTTTTTACATAGAATTAGAGTGCCCTGACAAAAAGAAGTGAATATTTTGTTCTTGTAATTGATCATAAATGTCAACACACACAAAATATTCATGTATTACCACATATTTATTTTTTCCAATCATGACACTCTTATTATAGTCATATTTAATCAAATTAATAAAATACGTTACATGCATTATTCGCAAAAAATCATTATGTAAGGGTATAAAAATACATCATTGAATTCAGAATTAAATTCTCTAACATATAAAACATATGTTTTCATTTAAAATAAAAAAAGTTAGGTCCCGTATTTTGAGAACAATTGATCGAAAAAAAAAATTTTTCTTTTCTTTAAATTTGTCTTGTGAAATAGAAATTGTTTACCTATTTAGCCGTCTTTGTAGCTCTTATAGTTCTCGAGATAGCAATGGTGGCCCATTTAAAATAAACATCCTATATACATATTTCTGTACCAGAGATTTGATTAATATTTTGAATCTGTTACGGTAAAAATACAATATATTAAAATTTGCGAAATAGACTAATTACAATCAGCAATAAATAAAATATCAAGTGACACCAAAAATAATCGTTGTTTCGTGGTTTATCATATTTTTAAAGAGTGTGCTAATTCGCTATAATGAATTTATATTCGCATGTAAGGTTTTTAATATTAAATAACAGTGTGTAAATATTTTATGATTTTAAATGTGCTGAAAGATTATTTGCAAAGGAAGTAATAATTTTTGATGAAAGGTGTTTTGCACACGTGCGAATTTTATAAGAAAAATGTTGTGCTACGTTAGACGACTAGACGACTAGACATAAAGACAAAAATAAATGTGCACCGCATTAACTTTTAAAATTCCGGACTACGTCCATTGGGACAAAAATTTTAGTACGTGCCTGGTTGCTTATTTTGAAAAGACATTTTTTTCTTATAAGAACAAGAATATGTAGTCGTTTCTGATGTCCATTTGAGGATGGGCAGGTTTATTGAAAAGAAAATTAAATAAAAAGTAGGTATTGCGTTATATTATTGGTACAATGTTTCTTCTAATTACGATAGTATATCAAACACTAGAAATTATTGCAGTGGACTATTCATTTGTTTTGTGTATAAATAAATGAATGGAAGTTTAATTTGGAAAGAATGGGCTTCTCCATTCTCCTCTATTCTTTTTTTCATTTTTTTTTTTTTTAATTCAACATTATCTAAATTGAAAGTGATCTGTAATTCTAGAAAGTTTTAATTGTTATTCATTAAGTTGTATTATAATTTTTAAATATTCTATTTCTACAACATAGATGTTACGCTCATTTTGTTTTCGCTAATAATTGTCACATAAATTGATTTATTTCAACACACAAAATTTTATAAATATTTTAAAAATAACTTTCCTGATGCATGGATAATAAGCAATTTAATAAAATAATTAATAAAAAAAACTATTTAAATTAAAGTCCAAGTTTTGCTTCCCACTGGCAGCTTATTTATGATTTTATACAAATTGTTTCTATCTAATGTGGTATCATAAATTCAAACAAGTATTATTTGATTTACTTTCGTTGATTCATCGTATCGTTATTTTCTGCATTTACTTGAAAATGGGATTCTGGATTTCAAAAAAGCGATAAAAGTAAGCTTAAAAGTAGTAAGAATATGGAATAGAGTAGATGCGTGACGTAGATGTTAAGGGCATTGAAAACTCGAATATTTTAAAAATAAATACCTTCTTAGAAATATATTAGTATACAGGTAATTACTTTAAAACAACCAGTGCTTTTTTGGACGCACTAATGACTTTAGAGAAAAATGTTATATATATATATATATATATATATATATATATATATATATATATATATATAAAAATGATGAAGAATAAGGGTCTAGATTATCAGCAATAACAAAACAATCCTAAAATCCCACCAATGGTTCTCAAACGGTAAAAAAAAATATATTTTTTTAATGGTAACAATATTTTAGTTCATTAGATTGAATTTTTTTTCTGATATCAGCAATATAAATATTGTATAGGTTTATATAGCAATTATTTCGAAAAAATGGTACCTAAATTAAATATGATTTTACAATATACTAGCATAACCTAAGCAACAATGGTACCTATTGTAACGTTTATTTATTTGGGTAAAAATCAGAGAAATATTATTAATTAAAATAAAAGTTTATTAAACGATAAATAATTAAGATGAAAATAATAAAATAACTAACACTATGATTAAACAATTATAAACACTAATTTAATACTAAAAATATTATTAAATACTTAAACACTAACAATATTTATTTCACTACATTTATGTATATAACTATATTTATTTATGTTCACCAACTGTTCATTGCACGTTGTCTATAACAGAATGTCTCGGCCGGATTCCCTGCCGGTATTTATACATCTCTGGAACATTCCACGCGATAACATCGAGTACACAGGAATCAGGCCACCGTAAGTAATCGCTCGAGAACTTTCCACCAGAGGCGGCGGTCGCATTCGGGCGCGTCGGGTGGACGAGCGCTACACATCAACAGTTGTACCTACCTCAATTATTTATAATTTTCAATACTATTTGTCTCGAAATAATTGTTAAACAACCCTATGCAATATTTATATCATTGAAATTAGAAAAAAAAATCTCTATCTAATGTAATAAAAAAATTAATAATTTTGTTCTACCATTTGAGAACCACTAGTTCAATTTTCTGTTTGTTATTAATGATAAATTAGCTTCGTATTCCTGATCATATTTTATATATATATATATATATATATATATATATATATATATATATATATATATATATATAACATTTTTTCTCTAAAGTCATTAGTGCGCCCAAAAAAGTGCTGGTTATTTTAAAGGAAATAAGCTGTTTTTTTATTTTAAAAAAGAAGTATAACGAATCCAGATTTGCGGTTACGAGTTCTGTGCTTAAGGTTAGGTTATGTTTAAGGTATATATGTTCAAATAAAATTACTTACGAAACATTCAAATATTGACAAACATAAAGAATTAAAATTAACAATCCTAATTGCTTCAACGTATATCTACTACCATAATTTTTTTTATTTGTGAAAACCATAACTACTTTTTGGAAGACAAAGGATCAGGATCGTGCATCATTTAATACTAAAATCGTGTATTAAATCAGTTGTAATTAATTAGTTAAGACAAAACTACACATTTCTTGCACTTAAAGATCTAATGGAAACTTCGAACTCAGACTGCTAGAACTATAATCGACATCTTAGTCACTCATGCTCGTAGTAATGTAAGTTTTTAGGTTATTAAAAAAATTAAGTATCATTGACATTCGAAGAATTCAAAATTCTGGAAGAAGAAAGTGACATGGAAAATTATTACAAAACGTGTGTCATATATTTAAATAAGTAAACATTTCTCTGTTAGTGAAATTTTGTTCTAAGAATCTATTTCAAAATTGTTTATAAGACCATTGACACATCCGTAGTAGAGAAGAGCAATAAAAATAAAACTGGTAACACCAACTAGACAGCCTATGTTTGAATACTAATTCAGAATAGGTCAACGAATGTTGGCCCAAACTTCGGGTCGGGTCCAGGTTAGATTCCCATGGTAGAGTAAGACAGATCCAGCTAGTTAGTTAATATTCATTACAAAACAAACGATAAATTTCGCAAAGAACTTTAATCCTAGTTCCATTGGCTTCTAGAAAAAAAGTTTACTTATGTTAATAGTTCTAAAACCTGTATTTTCGATTTCAATTTAAAACTTCTATCATTCCCTTTCAATATATTAGAAACTAGATTTCTGATATTACGATGCATGTTACATCAAATTAATAAAATTAATTCTTTAACTATTTGCTTAAATAACTAAAAGATAAAATAATTAAATGTATCATCTGTTTTGCTCTATATAGATGGCTATGATGGGGTCTCGAGGCCGTGTGTCTGGTCGCGAATCTGGGGAACCGAGTTCGATCCCGATCGACGTAAAAAACTTCGAATTTTAAATGGCACAAAAATTACCCCTGGATGCGCTCTCCAGGCCAGCAACGAGTGCCCGAGAGGTGACGTCTGGTATGTCATCATTATTACCGAAATCTGTATACAAAGCAGATTAGCACATTCATATTGAAGCGGATATCCGTAAATTTAATTCGGATTTTGCTCCCAAATTTTAATTCTGGATCCGATTCTTCATTTTGTATGTGAAGACAAACCCCTCTAAAATAGCCAGGTAGTTTGTACAAATGTAAAGAAAAAGAATTTGTACTTTCTCAGAGTCCTATTTAGTAAATGATGAATAAAAAAATGCAAATTTGTATTATTACACATATAAAGTAACATATTAATATGACATACTCATATTCGAATTTAAGATCCGATACTAATATCCGTTTCCAAGATTCGATATTCGAATCCAGATTCAAGATCCGATACTCAGATTCGGATTCAAAATTCAATACTCGGATTCGGATCCAAAATCCGATACTCAGATCCGGATCCAAAATCCGATACTGAGATTTGGATCCAAAATCCAGATACTTTAATATTCAATTATCCGGATATTTCTTAATTTAGCAGTAACCCGAACAAATCGTTAGTCCGAAATAATAATAATAATATTAACAAGAAGAGAGGAAATAGAGTAGTAAAGGTAGAAAGAAATAGAAAATATCGTAATATAGCTGCTGTTGATGTTACAAAAATAAGGTTAGTGTTATGTTGTTGCACGTAACTTCTTAAATTTTAAAACTATGATTTTTTATTTAAAAATAGCATAAATTGTTAATTATTTTATTTGAAGGATTAGGCCACTCAAGCCCAATCCCAAATGTATTCGTACCCTCTGAAATAAATATATTAACAGCAATAAAAAAACACTACTATGTATTTGGGCATTTTTTTATTTTATATATTAATAAAGTGTACTGGATTTAAATACAATGTTATTAACTAAACTTCTCATTTAAAGAATAATCTACGGGCAAATATATGACAAAAGACAAGTCCGAAATTTTTTAGTAAATAATGCAATCTATAAAACTGAGGGTAAAGGTAACTGACAATATACTCAATTAATTGCCATCTTAAATTTTATTACTTTAATAAAAATTATTTGCGAATTATTAAAGACGAAAACATTTGTCACATGCAGACAATGGTTTATTTGCAAATAAATTATTATTAAACCTACGAAATTTTATTATAAGCAATGTATTCAAGTTCTATACACATTAATACACCATATCAAAATTTGTTGAATTGGAGTAATAATCATAGCATCCAGAAGTTTATTTCTTCTTGTTTTTAATATAATTGTAGGTGGTACTTTAATAAATAAAATTTAATATAGTAATTAATTGAATATATTTTCAGTTTTCTTTACCTACAGTTTTATAAATAATACTAACATAAATATTTATTATTTACTGTTGGAACTAAAAAAATAGCACGTGTCTGTTGTCATTATTGTTAAAATGATAAATTTAGGTAATAACATTATATTTAAATCCAGTACACATTATTAATACATAAAATAAAAAAATTGCCCAAATATAGTTTTAACTATTGCAGTCTAAAAATGTATTCCTTCTTACTGTTAAAATATTTTTTTCAGAGGGTACGAATACATTTGGGGTTGGGCTCGTACTACTATTTAAAATAAAAATTACTTCAAAATATTAAAAAGGTATATACGATAATTACTATATTCTTGTCTTTTTAAATATAATCTTAACAATTTTTTTGTTAATTATATTGTGTGCATATAAATATAATATTAGCCATTGTTATGTCGGAATATCGTTGAAAGTACTATAACACATTTTCTGTTTCCGTCTTTGAGTTGTATGGCCTTGTTGATATCTTGTTACATTTTTACATGAGGCGCATTTCGTGACTCAAGTGAGAGTTCTTGTCCCCGCATTTCACAGGCTAAGTAAACTAAACTTATAATCCTAACAAAGCACTCCTGACTCACAATTACTACCTTTATCACATATTTATTGCAGGAATGGGATAAAAACGTGATTTTCATTCAGTAAAAAATCTTTTAGACTAAATAACACATAATAATGAACGTTTTACGTAATTTGTTATTGAAAAATGAAATTAAGATAAAAATATTATTTTAAATGGAAAATTCTTAACGCGTTACAATTAGTAAGTAATACTTTTTAGGATATATAATAAATTTCATTTTTCATTTAGTCCTGTTGAATAGCCGATTGATGTAAATAAATAAATAGATCTTAAATTTTGCAAATGTCAAAATATCCTTTGCATAATATCAAAAATGATTACAAGGTTTACAATTGTTATAAACAGAAAACATATTTGTAGCGATGTTGGAACAAAAATTTCAAATATTAAATGAACATTTTTCATTTTATATATGACCTTTTTATTTATATTTGCAAAATTATGTATCAATGGTGGTAGAAAATTTGTAAATTAAAAGTGAAAAAGTATTGGTTGAACAGGTCCCAGGGTCCACAAATTTATACAGAGTGGAAACGAACTTAATGTCATAAATTTAATGGTGAGTAGTATGACATGTGTAGATTACGAAACAGAAAGAATTTTTAAAAAATTCGCATATTTAAGGGTAGTTTTCATGAAACTAACATTTTTGGTTCCACTGGACCACTGGCAACGCATTTGCATTATTTTATCTATTACACAATTATTTTCGTTAAAAATGCTATTTAATTTAATTATTAAGAATAATATCTTATACAACTAATTTTGAATATATTTTTGATAACCATATTTTTAATGAAATATGAATTAAAACAGCAGTAAAAAAAGTTTCCTTAAGAAAAGTCGAATTTTCGTTTTTCGAATTTTAAAAAAATTCTTTCAGTTTCGTAATCTACACATGTCATACTACTCACCCTTAAATTTGACATTAAGTTTGTTTCCATCCTGTATATGGGAAAGTAAATATAGTGAATTATACGCGAAAATGAACCAGCAATTATCTCGCTTGTTAAGCGAGATAGCGATTATCTTCAAATAAGAAAATTTATTATAAGCAATATGGGCAATAAGATGTTTTATCAAAAACGGTTCTATTATTTCCGGTTCCGAAGTACGTGATACCAACTTTGAAATTTCAATTGGAACATACTATATTTTTTATATTTTTGAAAAGTACATAAAATTTGCTTTACAGTGATAGTGAACAAATAGGACGTTATATTATTAAAAAGTAAAATGGCGGACGTTTGAAATATCTTACAAAATAAGTCAAGAATGTGTGGAATTTTGTTTTATTGGATTTGTTGCCTAGGTTACGTCATATAAATTATCTTAGAAAATACCATCATCTATGAACAAAAAAACAATAAAATCTCACACAATTGATTTTATTTCATTCAATATATTCATATTTCAAACGTCTGCCATTTTATTTTTTAGTAATACAACGTACTACTAATTTAGTACCATTGTAAAGAAAATTTTATGTACTTTTCAAAATTATAAAAAAATATAGTATGTTCCATTTGAAATTTCAAAGTTCGTACCACATACTCCGGAACCGGAAGTAACAGAACGCTTCTTGATACGACATCTTATTGCCCATATTGCCTATAGTAAATTTGTTTATTTGAAGATAACCGCTATCTCGCTTAATAACGGAGATAATTGCTGGTTCATTCTCGCGTGATCTCCCTGTATACTTTTTTTCTATTTCGGTGTTTTTATGAGCGTATGAACGCAATGAAAATACATCTTTAAGACGATTTAAAAATGCACTGATTTTGGCACTTTTCTAGACGCGATATGACTGCTTTCAAAACTAACAGTTGAATATGCAACCTCAAATTGCTGTCAGTCAACAATAAATTTTCATCTGTGAAGTTCAATTTTTTAGCGGGAAGCGCTACCAACATAAATAATAAAAAAAATCTGATGTGGCCGGCACAATATCTTCCGTCAATCCTGTGTATTGTGTATAAACTCCATACATTAATTTTCTTGCAAAAAATTGTAAATTTCCATGTAAAATTATTTCATAAACTATGCAAATTGCACTTGACACTGATATCTTCTTCTTCTTTAGCTTTTCCCAGTCGTTTGGGGTCGCTATTTTTTATTTTCTTCTTCCACTCATTTCTGTTTTGTTTATCGTTCTCATTCAGTTCCTTTTCTCTCAAGTTTTCCGTAATACAGTCCTTCGTTCTTATCTTTGGTCTTCCTCTGTTTCATCAACCTTGTATTACTAAGCTATTCATTCTTCTTCCAATATATTTTTCATCTCTCCTTATGACATGTTCAAACCAATGTAATCGTCTCTCTTGTATCTTTCTAAAAAATTCTAACACTGGAGTTGTTTCCCTTATTCTTTCATTCCTTACCGTGTCTTCCCCAACATCTATCTCAACATCCTCATCTCTGCCACATTATTTACTTTTCATTGATTTTGACATCTGTCAATTTGAATTATCTGAATATATTAGTAGTTTCCATGGTTAGCATATAGCTGGCTGATTTATGAAATTTATAATCTTTATAATTTTTTAACTCTATATCTCTTGAATATGAAATATAAAATGCAATCAAATCGTATAGAGAATAATTATATTCTTTAAGTTATAATAAAGTTAAATATATCATATTTAACTGTTAAAATCTTCAAATGAGGGTACTTCCGGTTGACCAATTATAACCAAATTCTAATCACCTCTTCTTCTGGATGTAAACTTGAGCAATACGAAAAAAATCTAATTTTTGTAATCGTGCTATTGAAGTTATGCGATCCGAAACTTTCGTCACACACACACATATATATATACAGACACACACACACACACAGACACACACACACACACAGACACACACACACACACAGACACACACACACACACACACACACACACACACACACACACACACACACACATACATACATACAGTCATACAGACATCATCGTAAAAATGGTAAAATCGTATTATATGGACCCTAAAAACTCATCATTGAATTTTTTGACCAAAGACAATACCTTCCTTACCTAAAGGTGACGGAAGGTAAAAAAACAAGATGACGGATTTTTTAAAAGTCTAATAAAATTATAAAATTACCTCAATAGAAAAAATAGTATAAAAAACATTTCATAAGGCCTGTAATCGCATTCGTCCTTTGTAATGGCCTCATACGTTAACTGATTTCCTTATGGAATTTGTTTTTTAATATACTATTATGTAAGCAAAACAACGAAAAATAAAATGTATATACATTGTTTAACTATTATACTATAGAATATATACTACTGCTTTAAATTCGTTATTTGTCGATTGTAGTATGCCCCCTATAGGGGGCCAACTCAAATGTGCTTTTATTTTCCAAAAATTCTTATAGGGCACTAGATAATGACGGAAAACTGAATTTTGTTGATTACTTATCTCTTATTATTTTGAAAATATTGTCTATTTGTTTTACTTTTTGTTTTACACGCACATTTAAATTTAGTTTGTATGTAAAAAATATAGTTTCTTGTAGAACCAAATACCTGTAAAGAGCAATACTGCACAACATATGTTGTTAAATATAACTGTTGTTTATGTTTTTATTTTTAAACGGAAAAGATCCAGCAAAACCTAATAACAGCGTATTCACAAGCGTAAGCATAATGCAGTTATGATAAAGATATGAAACATTTATTTTTGTGACTCATATATTTTACCTACAATATTATGTCATTTTGTAATGTTATTTTGTAATCTGACATAATATAATGTAAAAAATATGTACAAATTGCCACCTTCATACATTATAAATTAAACCGGTTTGAAAAGCAAAAATGTGCATAAAAAGTACAAAAATTTGAGAAATTTCTTTAAAAAAATATTTAAATTTTTTTTTAAACTTGTTTAGTTTTTTTTAATAATAACTTGAAGCTAAGAGATCAATGATCGTAAAAATGCATAATTTATTATTAATAATAAATTGTCACACTACTAAAATAGTTTTGATAGGGAAATTTGACAGTTGTATTTTTTGTATTAATATTGATAGGTTACAGATATACATTTTTTGTGCCATTTTGTGTAATGAAATTTAAGGGAAACACAAAATATATGTATGTATGTGTTAGCAGGTACGTTTAGATAATCCTATAATCTAAATCGATCACGTGAATTTAATCGGCTTAGTGAAAGTGAAAAGTAATAGTAAACTTTGCTTTATAACTTAATCTCATTCGAAAATTTATTGTTTTGGCCGGTAAATAGGGAGTACTTACATCATGTCATGTACTTATGATATATGTGAGGTTATTTTTGGAAAGGTCTGGACCTATTTATTTAACCTTCGCTGGGATTGCCCTTGAACATCAAAACTCTTTTTATTTACAGCAAAAATTGCATTTTTTATATCTGTAGGCATTGAATTTTCAGTAATTTATAGATAGTGAAAGAGTTCATTGTAATTATAACTTAAAGTTTATTTTGGGAATATTTTTCTTTAATTCACAACAGCAATTAACAGTAAAATGTAACATGGGTCGAATGAAAATGTAAAGTGGTGAGGAAAAGAAGTTTTAACAAGTTTAGGTGTTGTTTATCGAATTTTGGATCGTCCCAAATAAACAAGTAAAATGATTCAAAAGAATACATCGTGTTGAAAGTGGTTGGTATTTCCGCAGTCGATTTCATTTCAAGGAACCTGGAACCTACAGAGTTCAGTTCATATAACTACACGGTTGTATTATTGTAAAGAATTTGATTGACATCGAAGCCGTCTGTTCGGTAATTCAATCTGCATTTGTGCGAATGTAGCGCAAAGTTACGCACGGCAATTTGATAGTTTGCTGATGGCCTGGGCCTAATCAGACACTACTTGCGAATGTAATTTAATCGCATGAGCAATGTATTCACATCGAGACCTATGGAACGTTAATACAAATACCTTCAATATAGGTAATTAACGGAAATAGTAAAATGTAATCACTTTCTTGTTTTTGCATATAGTGTGTAAGTTAAAGAAGCATGTGTATGTATATGTTCATGATGTATTCAAGAGACGAAGTGCGACAGAGGTCAAGTTCGAGGCTGCATCTTTACCTCTTACTCTTACACACGCGACTTGTCTCGGATTGGATGCCATGCATATTGATTACGGCGAGTTTTTCACTGAGAGTTGTATAGTAAAGTCATCGTGCTCTTGCCATCGTGAATGCTAAGTGGCTTCGATGTGGAGAAGGAGAGTAGCAGAGTAGGTAAACCGCACCATGCGTGTGTATTATGCAACGCTATGCTATGCCACGAATATGCTAATATACTTACACAGGTACAGGTACTGAGCATCAGCAGCAGCACTTGTGACCCTTACGGCGTGTGTACGTAGCAACGTTGTTGTTGTTGTTGTGTGATTATGTAAGCTGTCCTGCGAGAGAGATAGTGCTCGCCCGCTGGTCAGTGTCATACAGATATAGCATTTAGTCAGTGTAGTGTATGTGCATGTGGTGTAGTGATGTAGTGGGGACCGCATAAGTGGGGCAACCGGGCCGAGAGAAGGGAGCAGATATTTGTCATTGGCTGACGCTGGCGATGCATCCCCAAGATGCATTGGACGCCAGTGAGGCAGTGATAGGAAAGTGAAATGGAAGGCGGGAGGTGAGAGACAGATGCCTAAGTGCTTCGTGCTTCTTCATACTCCGTGCCTGTGCTTACACCACGACCTGTAAGCCACGAGGAGTACGGTGGCACGGAGCAGCCCGTCAAATATAGAGGGTGGTCGAGCCTAGGTCCACGGTCAGTACCGCGAAAGTACACGTGCAGTGAACATCTACTACGAAGTATAATCATACTCTACCATGGTGGTGGTCGCATCGCTTTACTTGTCTACGGTAGCCCTGGCCCTAGTGGCGTTGTGGTTGGCCACAATGTTCAGCAGGAAGTGGACGGTGCGCACGCTAGAAGAACGACTGTGCGACATGTTGCCCAAGGCGCCGGGCCCTAGGCCTCTACCTGTGCTCGGCAGCTTGCACCTGCTAGGCCAACACGAGGTGCCCTTCGAGGGGTTCACAGCGCTCTCGAAGCATTACGGCGACATCTACAGCATCACCCTCGGCGCTGTCCCCTGCGTTGTCGTCAACACCTTCCCACTCATAAAGGAGGTGCTCATCACCAAGGGTGCACACTTTGGCGGCCGCCCCGACTTCATTCGTTTCCATAAACTCTTCGGTGGCGATCGCAACAATTGTAAGTACCACATCAACCCGGAAGTATAATGTTTATGCGTTCGGTGTTTGTAGTTTGATCACGCGTTAGCATCTCTCAAGTTGCTTACAACACAACGGGGCTTATGTTAATTTTCCTATAGACGCTCTCCTTTAAACTCGTTCACAAGTTTTACACTCACATGCCCTCTTTTACTCATTCATTCATGCTCGATGTCAAATGAAAATGAAACTCGGTTTGTGCGTGGTATTAGTGTGACAGTAGGTTTGGTACTCTAGTCTGGGTATTGGTATTTGGTGGCAATAGCAAGTGCATGTGCATAGTATAGGTAAAACTAACGGTGCGCCTTGCACAGAGTGACCCAAGCCGGTGGCCGATGTTCACTTCTTGTCCTTGGCCTCTATAGTGTACCGCTGCATGTATGCACACTGCACACTAGCAGCTCCTTGTTTCCCTGTCCGAGTACCCGAGCTTGGCTAAGCGTGATGAGCGTGGCCTTGAGACTAGTTGCTCGAGCGTTGCAAGCCCAGCGAGCAAGTGTTTTCATAGTGTGTTTTTTTTTCAGCACTAGCGCTGTGCGACTGGTCGTCCCTGCAGAAGACTCGACGGAGCATAGCCCGCACGTACTGCTCTCCCAGGTTCACGTCCATCCAGTATGACCTGGTGAACTCGGTAGGCTGCAACGAAATGACCAAAATGCTGGAGGAACTGTCCACGGTACCTGAAGGCAGCGAGTATCCCATCAAGCCGCTGGTGTTGAAGGCGTGCGCCAACATGTTCACGCAATACATGTGCAGTGCGAGGTTCAATTATGATGACCTTGGCTTTCAAAAGATCGTCGGCTTCTTCGACCAGATCTTTTGGGAAATCAATCAAGGGCACGCCGTGGACTTTCTACCCTGGTTAGAGCCATTATACAAGCGACATCTCAACAGAATATCTGACTGGGCGCATAATATTCGTCAATTCATTTTGTCTCGGATTATCGAAGAGCACCGTAGCAATTTAGATCTTCATTCGCCTCCTAGAGATTTCACTGATGCTTTGTTGATGCACTTGGAAGAAGATCCTAATATGAATTGGGAACACATAATCTTTGAACTGGAAGATTTTTTGGGAGGTCACTCAGCAATTGGAAATTTAATTATGGTTACTCTTGCCAATATAATTCGGCACCCAGAAGTTGGAAAGAAAATTCAAGAAGAGATTTATAAAGCAACAGAAGGAAAACGACCTGTCAACCTTTTCGACAAAGCTATAATGCCTTATACTGAAGCAACTTTATGGGAAACTTTACGTACATCTTCATCACCTATTGTTCCACATGTTGCTAGTATAGACACTTCAATATCTGGATATGCTGTTCAAAAAGGCACTGTTGTATTTATCAATAACTATGAATTGAACCTGAGTGATGTATATTGGGTGGAGCCGCGAAAATTCAAGCCAGAAAGATTTGTATCGGCAGATGGAAATATCGTAAAACCAGCACATTTCATACCTTTCAGCACTGGGAAAAGAACATGTATTGGACAACGGTTAGTACAAGGGTTTGCTTTTATAGTTATAGCGTCGCTACTACAGCATTATGATATCAGCGCGAAGGATCCTAAAGGACTGTACACAAAAGATGGCTGCATGGCTGTCCCTCCAGAATCTTTCTCACTAATATTCACAAGGCGGCAGTCGTCAGCTTAAGTATTTTCATTCATTTTCATCACCTATTCATTTAGTACACATATAGTTGTAAGTAGTTTAATGGACTGTTGTATTCTTATAGAAATAGTATCGTTTGTTAAGTCGTATTATTATATTTAATCGCGCGTTTCCATCCATTGTATATACGTCATTTTGTGAATTGTAAAATAATGGTATAGTAATAAGTCTCCCAATGTGCTAAGTTCAATATGATGAGACTGAAATAAAGTATGTATTTTTTATTTTAACCTTGGTTTTTATTTGTATTCACTCCATTTCTTCCACAAAAACTAAATTTTCACGCAGTAAGTATTGTACGGCAGCTTTTCCCAGAAAAAATCTGTTGTGGCCACTTCCATTTTAGGTTACATAAGTATTGTATTTAACATTTCTTGTATACCTACACTCCAGACCAAAAATTCTACTCATACGAGTACCTATTCTTTGTATTTAGATTTTTAAATTTTAAATTCAGTCTATAAAGAAATTTTGTCTAATTTTTCGAGATTTTTCCAATTCATTGTCGGAATTATCATTATTTCTGAAGGGTATATGTAATATACCTATAATTTTAAATATTTAACTATTAATACAATAAGTAATAATATATGTATGTACTTCCCAGAAAAAGTCTTCAGTAATGTCCCTGGATTTTTGACACTTTATTTGACAATTACAAATATTTTAATTTTTCAATTGGTTTCCATGGCGTTATTTGGGCTGTGAGATCTATTACAAAAGATTATTTTATATATTATATTATCTAAATCTGATATAATAAAATATTTAAATGTATCTGATAGAGAATTTAATCTTCTTTAATATGCAAGAACAAAATTTTTCCAAAAATAATATTAAGGAGATTTTTTTTTAAGAAACTGCTACTTCCGGTTGTCCAATTGTTACCAAAACCTTTTCAGCTCTTCCCATTAATGCCCGATTGAGAAATACGTAGTTAAACACATATTAAGTCGTATAGTTTTTGAGAAATTCACAAACACACGCAGACATCATCATAAATATGTTTAAATTGGAGCCTTAAAACGTGCTTATTCACTAAAATCTGGATATGCGATTTTTAGTATGAATCCAATACATGCTCTCTTAGCGAGAGGACACATTACTTTATTACAAAAATTAAAATAAAAAATCTTTTTGCTTTATTATTATATTTTAAACATATTTGAAACAATAATATTCCTCAGAATTGAATAAAAAATAAACAAATAAGATAAACAAATAAAAAAAAACTGGGTTAAAATTAATTTAAAATAGATAAGAGTGTAAAACAACGGTTAACAACTTTAGAAGACTAGCGGATCTTAAACATTACTTAAATATAAAATTTTAAAATGCAGTATTTATAGTTTCGGAGATATTATTGTAAACGCGGCCTCCTGGATAACATTAGTCTCTGCAAAATGTTATAAGATCGTGGTTAAATAATTTTTTTGGCGGTAAATTCAATATTGCTCTCGGATTTGGTTATATTAATTCAAATTTTCATTATGTCGAAAGCAAACATTGAAAATTTGGCTAATAGATGATACGACAGATCAATTTATAAGAAAAGGCAAAATCACAGAAAAAAATAGAAAAATTACTTATTTTAATAAAATTAAAAATATATATAACATTTATGTAGCATGTCAAAATATTTTGCAGTTACATATCTGCAGTCTCATTTTATTAAACACTTAGGGTAAATTTTATTTTGTTTGATGTAATTGAAGAACGACATGTATTTGAACAATTATTTTTCAAAATATTTGGAAAATATAAAGAATGATCCTATGTTAGACGAGTACGAGTATATTCGTATTCCATGTTGTTGCTACAGCTAACAAATATGGCAACAGTGCAGGATGCCCGATTGATAGTTTTTTGTAAACATATTTATTTTGGATGCCAAATTGCCAGTAATATACGCCAGACGGCAAAAACCTGAATAAAGTACGGACGCCGAATTGTTGTGTATATCGTTTTCTTTAAATATAATTTTTTCGAAATATCCTTATTATATATATTCACGTTATTAGGTAGGGTAAAATATTCTATATACACAAAAAAGTAAGCGCCTGAGACCAGTATTTCCCATAGACGCCAAATGAATGGTTATTTGTACGGAAGTCAAATTGATAGAGATATATGTCATTTTCATTTTCCAGAATTTTATTTTGATCCCAAATTTGCGTTTCTTTATTTCGCCATCTTTATATTTTAAATATTTGCTCAGTTGACACTGTCATATTTATATAGACAACAAAATCGATATTACGCCGTAATTATTATTCAATGAATATATTTCGAAATGATTAGGTATTATGAATGAACCCATGATATATTACGAAATAATATAGTGATATTGCAGTGCACTGCACTTTTGGCAAATTTCGAAATTTTATTCGTCTAGTTTGCATTATTTTCGATATTCGATACTCAATATATTATTAAATTAAGTTTTATTTCAATGCTGAATTCGCATTTTGAATGCAGTAAACGTTTAACTATTTACTATTTATTAAATAATAATATGTTTATATAAATATGTTTATATTCAAATTAATAAACAATATATCAGCACGCCTTGTACTCATATTATTACGCGTATTTTTTAATGTTGTTAAATAATATTATATTTGTTAAGATATAATAATAATGTTTCTTACTTTGAAAATTACATTGAAAATTATTATATTATATTGACAAAAAGTAGAGTTACGATATTACTATTGTAAAAGCCCTATTATAGCGACGATACCGTCATACATACACAGACCCAGATAAACCACTAGGAAATGCATTATTAACAATTGAAATTTATTTTGTAACCAAAATTTAATACATTTTAGCTAAAGCTAACTGAAAATAATATTTATGTAGATTTTAGAACTGAATTAATTAAAAGTAGTAAATTATCATAACTGCTAAATGAGCTACCTTAAATAATTTCTATATTATTGAAGGTACAATAAAATACTATATGACATTCTTACAGAAGACCAAGAAGGACATCCGATTAGAGAAGAATATTTTTTTGAAACCAGTGGTTATCAAGTCATAACAGTTATATTTTTTGAAATGGGATGGCATTGCTTATTTATGGATCAAGTGTTACACCTAATATAATATTAAATGGAACACCAATTGAACGAAGTGATGTAGTTAAAAGTCTTGGTATGATGATTGATGAAAAACGACTATTTCGACCGCAGTTACTAAATAAATTAATAGCCGCTAAATTAAAGTTAAAACAACTTTATTAGTTCAGAAATTTCTTATCGTCTGAGGTCAAATTGCTTCTTATCAAATCTCTTATATTACCCTTGTTTGACTACCTTGCCTGTGTATATGTACCCAATTTGACTGTACGCGATAAGCAAAAAATTCCGAATACATACATACTTGTAGGTGTGGTATTGCAAGGGGCTTAATTTTATTAATAATATATTTTCAAATTAAAATCAAATTTTCATTGGGAAAAACAAAAAAATATTAAATGTACACTATTTGTACTTCTTTTATCATGGTTTAAATACTAGTTGCTAAACAAGTAGATAATCTATTTATTCATAAGTAGTTGTAATTATTGTAATGCATTCCATGTTCTAAGTGGCCAGAAAATAACAGAATAAAGAATAAATAGTCCAAATGCAGACAATCTTTCTTTCGACAAATAACTTAATTTTGAAAGTAGAAATTTACTGAATAATAATAACATTTTAATTAATTGTAATTTGGGAGCAGCAAAACTTTACCCTTTTAAAAAAATAAAACCCAAAAATCCTTTTCTCATACTCAAATTACCTATATAACGTTGATACCGGAAGAATATCCGCTTTACTTATACCCATACTTTTCAAAATTACCTTTATAATTCAACACTTAACGTTCCACATAGAATTTTTAGGGTAATTGGTGAACTACGGACGGCTAATACGGAATTTTCCACATCTTCCATAATCGTTCAATCGAGTAAGTTATGTATATCTATAATAGTGTAAACTACGCTTAACTTTCATTGATATCACCTTAGTCATTTATCTATCTGTATAAATATGTTAATCATAATTAGTTATCTTATTATTAGTTAGTCATATTTTGAACATCTGTGCCATCATGTGATGAGACACATTAGATAAGGAAATCTTATAAATTATGATACAACCCAATTCTTCCCAATTTTCCTTACAACAGTCTTTCGATACTGTATAACTTTGTATAATAAATAATTGATTTTTAACAACTCTAAATACAAGTTGTATTTTATATTTAGTACTTCAGCACCCTATGTAACAAATATGAAAAAGATGATCCCCAGCATTTTCTTTTCCATTGCTCGGTGGACAGCGATCCCAGCCTAGAATGTCCATAACCGATACCCATGTACTCGAACTCAATCAAGTCATTTTATCCGATCTCATTATTGACAAAATATATCATACGGGTGTATCACGGAAATTGAAATATAGGCGTTTAATAAGTAAATATTTCATCACGGCATATTACCCATTGCTGGGTATGCCAATCTGTTTTGTATACAGATATCGGTAATGATGGAATATTTGTACCGTGTGGGCGCTTACCAGGCGTCACCTCACGGACACTCATAGCTGGCGTGGAGAGTGCACCACAGGGGTCAATTTTGTGCCATTAAAATTCGATGTAATTTTTGGCGTCGGTCGGGATCGAACCCAGGTCCCCAGATTCGCGACCAGACACTCAGGCACACGGCCACCAGACCCCATCAGTGTCAGAATAATGATTGTCAGAATAATGCCATTTAGTTATTTGTAACTTTTCTTCATTTGAATAATTATTCATTTTTGAAAATAATTAACTCTAATATCGATTTATTATTACAATTTGTCAAAATAAATACTAATAATTTGATGTATAAAACGTTACGCTTTTGTTCGTTTCTTGTTACTAATTTCGTGGTTAATACTATTAAATTGTAATTCCGTGAATTTTCAAATTTTATTTCTGCAGTTCTGAAGTAGCTAAAATGAATTTTTTTTTATTGATCGGATGTAGAAATTTTTGCTTTACGACATCCATTTGAAACTTTTTGCCTAAAATAATTAGGGGAGCAATGCGTACGGAAAAACTGATTTCCCATGTTAAACGCCTATGTTTCACTTTCCGTGATACACCCTGTATATCAATTTTGTTAATATTTCCCTAAAGACTAGAATCAATAATTACCCGTAGCACTAATATATTAATGTAATAAATACTTATTCTGAAACCTTGTATGAATTTTATTTTAAATTGGTTGGTACATAAATTTGATATACAATAAGTCATTATCGGTAGGTACGTACAGTTTATTTTTGTACTTACAATACATTATATCTCATTTAGGTGGTGTGGGTGTTGTAGGTTGTTTCAGGTTCTTTTGGTCCCTCTCTGTCGTCGGGTTCTTCAGCATCGTTCCCCGGTGGAGTTCATCTGGGCCGCTAAGTCAGTTTCGTTTTCCCCTCCTTGGCGGTTGTTTGAAGATACTTCCGTTTCAGGTTACCCTGGTTCAGTTATTTGGTCATTCTTTATGTTAAGGACCTTTCAAACTATGTTTCAGGTGGATAGTAGTGCAACTTTCTGGAGTTCCAGGTATTTCTCGGTAGGTTTAGTTTTTTGTATTATAATAAAGTTTTAATTCTAGTTGTGTGATAAGTATTAACATTATGTTTTTCTGCTTATAAAACAATGTATTTTTTGCAGGTGTTAGGCAGTGGTCACACTGAGTAGAATGCGATCGATCAACCAAGATCGACTGTCGCAGATCAATAGCGACCGACCGAAATTTTAGGAGATATGTCACACTGCATGAATCGACGTAAATATTTCCAAATAAATGATACCAACTTTGAAAGAAAATTATTTTTTTCTTGCACTGAAACGCCGAAAATATATGTTTTTCAGAAATATTTAAATAAATGATAAACCTTATGAGTTTTTGTTTTTAAAATTAGAGAAATTTGCATCCATAATTTATCAATTGTCATACAATTATTACTGTATCCTGGAGTGCTTTGATCATAAAATGTACATTATTTCTTACACTTTTGAACTATGGTTTATTTCATTAACTCTCCACATTTCCGTCATGATACTAGTATGGCTGTAATTTTTTTAACCTGTATACAAATGTTAAAACAGTTAAGTTAAAAATATGAGAAAACTGAGCATGCGTAAACACATCAATTGCGCTGTCGATCGACTAGGTACTAATGCTAGAAATTATGTATATTAAGTTCCTTTCCATAAAACTATTGTTCTATTTACAATTTTCTTCTTAACACGTTACTATTATTAATTTGAAATGATTATTTCTTTGATAGTGACATTTATCTGTCAGTTACATACATTTGAGCTGAACTATGTAACCATGGAGATGTGTTTAAAGCATAACCTCCGAGATATAATTTTTATATTACTTTATAAATTTATCCATAAAATATATAGAAAAAGTATTAAAGCAAACCTGTAGAAAATAGAATAATCTTTAATTTTTATAATAACAAATTGCGAAAAAATTACATTTAAAGGTATTTTTAAAAACTATCTGGAGCTTCAAATAAACTACCATTTCCGGTTATCCGATTGCCACCGAAATCTAATGGCTTCTCTCCATATTAGAATGAGGTATAAATACATGGTTTCAAAACTTTCTGAATGATAGTATTTGAGTTAGAGCGTAAAGAGGATCCACACACACACACATACACACACACACATACATACATGCATAGATACATACATACACACATACACACAGACATCATCGTGAAAATGTTAAAATTGGATTCTAGGGACCTTAAAACGTGTGGTCATTTACCAAAACTCGATATGCGATTTTTAGCACGATCCCTATACCTCCCTTACCAAGGGTAGCGGGAGGTAAAAAATGGTGGAATCGTCCGTTATATTTATGCAAAAAATGTAATATTTGTTAACAATAACGTAAATCATCAAAATAGTTTTTGTTATCAATAGGTTTCAGTATTTAGCGCCTACGGTTTCCTGCCGCGTCCATCCAAAGTGTATGGTCGCAGCAGTAAACCGTAAACGCAAAGTAGCCACACGAGCAGACCTAATTACACATAGAATAATAGATATATATTAATTAATTAGGATATTAACGTTTGTCATACAAATAGAATAATGAATTTTAAATAAATAATTTAGGTTCTATACCTAAATTTGGGTGGTGCGGCTTCTTTGGTTTATAATTTTGGTCCTCTTCAAAGAAAAAGGTTGCTAACCACTGAGTTATAGCAAGAGAACCAAAAAGTGTGTTGATAAACTTTTTATAAGCTAAAAAAATATAGATGTAAATGTAGAGGTAGGTATAAAATGATAAAGATCATCCCTTGATGTCCACACGGATTTCCTTTCTTATAGTCGATCAAGGTCAAACATTGTCTTACATTCATCACTTGTACAGAGTGACCCACATACAAGGTCTGGTGCGGCTGGACTAGGCAAAGAAAAAATCAACGCACTTGGGGCGGCCAGCACTGGCTGTGAGATTCTCTATTCAATGTCAGCGCAAGGTGATCTGGTAGAGCCGTAGCAGAGCAGTGTATATATTATAGCTAGTCGTATACTGTGTAGTGTAGCCAACATGCTGCTAAATGCACTTGCATCTTTCTTCTCTTACATACTAATACCACTGCCCACGTCCAGTAACAAGTATTAGCCCACACATAACAGGTGGGAGTTTAAATTTCATCCTCAAACCTTATTACGTCGGTAATTTTTGAATTGAAATTTCATTTTTGGAAAAGAATTCTTGATAGATAGGATGAAATTAATGTATTTTTTAATGAAAATTGAGCTTCCTATTTCGGTGTTTTTATGAAAACACGTCGTTAAGAAGATCTATAAACGCACTGATTTGGCGCTTTTCGTTTTCTAGAAGTGGTATGATTGTTTTCATAACTGACAGATACATGACATATAACCTCAAATTGCTGTCAGTCAACAATCAATTTTCATCTTTGAAGTTAAAATTTTTAGTGGAAATCATAACCAACATAACTGATAAAAAACACCAAGTCTAATTGACAAGTCGCATTTTTTAAAAATCTAATAGAATTATAAAATTACCCCAATAGAAAAAGTATTATAAAGAAAATGTTCATAGGGCCTGTTACCGCACACGTCCTTTAATAAACTCGCCGCTAAGCGCCTCGTTTTCCAAACGTAGACTCGTGCATTAACAGATTATACATACATAAAATCACGCGTGTCCCACTTAGTGGGTTCGCACAAACCCGATAACAATAAGAACAACATCAACATCATACAATAAATCCTTACTCTTAAACATATTAAAGTGACCGATTTTCGGTAGCGAAATACCGCATAATAGTTAGGAAACAATCATCCTTCGCCACGACTTCTTTCGCCTCGGCCACACTCATAATCGCATTCATACATGCTCTTCTTCTCTTCATACTTGGAAACTCTCTTTCTCTTTAAGCACCCTACCAACCACATCCATCCACTTACACACTGGTCGGCCACGCAATCGAAAACCCTCAACTTCACCAAGATAATACGCTTAACAAGCCGTTCAATCGCCATTCTCTCCACATGCCCAAACCATCTCAACTGACTCACACCAACTCCCTTTATCACATTGTTCCTAACCATACATTCTTCATACACCATATTATTCCTCACGCGATCCCGTCTGACACACCCACATACACCACGTAAATATCTCATTTCCACGGCAGTCACTCTGTTTTTATGCTTTCCCGTCCATGCCCAACATTCGCTTCCATACATCAAAGCAGGCACTAGCACTCCATTATATACACTTACCCGAGCATCCCTTGATACGTTACCCAGAGCACCCATTACCTTACATCCCGCACTCACTCTCCTTTCTATCTCTCGATCAATTAACAGATTATTATTTGATATATTAAATAATCTCCAATAAATTTAAGAAATTAATGATTTTAAGCCTAAACATCTCTATATATAAGACAAAAACAGAAAATCTTTGTTAAAAGATGTTTTCATGAGTAGGAAGAGAAATGATTGAATAAGAATGTCTTTAGATTGGCCAATCAGCCTATAGGCATGGTCGTGGATGTATTTATCATTTTGGGGCGATTTGTCGTAATAAATATGTTGGCACTCTCTGTTTTAAATGTGGTGATCCTCACGTCATCATCCTCACGTCATCAGCCCCCGAACCAAGAACCAACATTCATGCTCATGCCTGACTGTCACTCACATTCTGAGTGACAAAGACAGACACAAACATGATTGTCCATTCCCAGCCCAGAAACGGATGACGTGAGGATTGCCACTTCCAAAATAGAGAGTATATGATTATGTATTATGTTTATGCTGGTATGTTGATTATGTTGGTAAGATGGTAACGTATTTCTAGAAATGTGGAAAGACGTATTGTATAATATTAATGGAACCATGCAGAAATTAAAATAGGTCACTGGTCACGCATATTTTGAATAGACAGTAATTCACCGTAAAGAAACAATTCTTATTTAAAGATATGTGGTTATATGAATAAAAAATTATACATTTCAAAATAATTGAATATGTTATAAGATATACTGTTGTTTTATAAGGACAGAATTATTTTGGTAAACTTTAAATAAAATACTATATTTTTAAAACATACACATATAAAATTTCAGCATTATACAATGTAGTTTTTATTTCATATATGTGCTTTATATTATATACACACTTTTTCTTCAATACATTTATTGTTCTTTGAAATCAATGAATTATGTTTATTAGCAAAAAATAATTATTTTCTCTTCGTTTTACACAGGGCCGTGCGGTGATATGGAGCAAAGGAGAAATCGCTCCAGGCGCCTTTTGTTAAAAGGCGCACACAAAATTGAAATGATAGATATATTCTGATTGGTACGGTCTTGATAATCACTAGTGCTGTCAAGAGCCGAAAAAATTTGGAACCGGGTACCCGGTTCCAAAACTATCCGGGTACCCGGATACCCGGGTAGTGGAACCGATTTTCGGTTCCGAGTAGTGGAACCGATTTTCGGTTCCGAGTAGTGGAACCGATTTTTGGTTCCGGTTCCGAGTAATGGAACCGATCTTCGGTTCCGGTTCCGGGTAATGGAATCGATCTTCGGTTCCGAATAGTGGAACATAACACAAAAGTAAATTCATTTTTCTCCTGAAAATAGATTTATGTTGTTGAATTTAATTCAAATAATCATATTTTCTTCTACATTTTTTTTACGGGGCACATTATGAATGTCTATCTATGTTAACCTACCGGGCGTCGTAACTCGTTACAATGTCGTAAATAAATCGGCGAAACTTAGTTTTTTTTTTAGAGTTAGTTTAAATAAATATCTGTTCGTTCAGAAATAAGTTTCCTTTCCCAAAAAAATTGCATTTGTTCAAAAATATTGTTAAACAAGTACGGTTTACAATACAGGGTTCCAGCTAAGTTTCTAAGGAGTGTAAAGGCTGGTTTAAGCCTTTGATCAACAGCAGGACTTGTCTAAAGCTTTGTTAAGACTTTCTACAGCCACAAGAAGGCAGCAATAGTTTAGTTAAAGTCGCGAATATTAGATACATGAAAATTAAATTCATTTACATTTTAAAGTTAGGGTAAAATATAATTCATGTTTTGCCGAGGATATGATCGTGTCACATGTCAGTTTAAATTATTGTCCAATTTTTTAAATGTAGGTACAGAAACAATCCTCAAAGTAGCTTTAATCACTTTAAAAATATGGTCTCGTGGCCGTGTGCCTGAGTGTCTGGGTTCGATCCCGACCGACGCCAAAAATTTCATCGCATTTTAATGGCACAAAATTGACCCCTGTGGCGCACTCTCCACGCCAGCAATGAGTGCCCGTGAAGTGATGCCTGGTAAGCGCCCGCACGGTACAAATATTCCATCATTACCGATATCTGTACAAAACAGATTGGCACACCCAGCAATGGGTAATATGCCGTGATGAAATATTTATTTTATTTATTTAAAAATATCAATAATGCATGACCGCCTGGGAGCAATTAATCGGAAGCGATGTCTTAAAGTAGACTATATTAGCCTCCCCTAAGTGAGGGATGTATTGATAAATGGGGAAATATATTTGTAAAAAAAATATATACTTAAATTTATAAAATTTCATAGGTACATATAAAAGCCTAAAATAGTAAAATTGAAAAGTTTCGGATTACATATTAATACAGTTTTTCATTAAAAATTGTTATGGGCTGCAAGTAAAGTATCACTTCCGGTTTATCTAGTTAAGTCAAAATGTAATATGTTGTTCCCCTTGATATAAAAGTTTTAAATAGTAAAATTGAATAGTTTTGGATTATATTTTAATATAGTTCTTCATTAAAAACTGTTATGGGCTTCAAGTAAAGTATCACTTTCGGTTTATCAATTTTAGTCAAAATGTAATATGTTGTTCCCCTTAATATAAAAGTCTTAAATACTAAAATTGAAAAGTTTTGGATTATATTTTAATATAGTTCTTCATTAAAAACTGTTATGGGTTTCAAGTAAAGTAGCACTTCCGGTTAATCAATTTTAGTCAAAATGTAATATGTTGTTTCCCTTGATATAAAAGTCTTAAATATTAAAATTGAAAAGTTTTGGATCATTTTAATACAGTTCTTCATTAAAAACTGTTATGGGCTTCAAGTGTCACTTCCGGTTTATCAATTTTAGTCAAAATGTAATATGTTGTTCCCCTTGATATAAAAGTCTTATATACTATAATTGGATAGTTTTTGATTATATTTTAATATAGTTTTTCATTAAAAACTGTTATGGGCTTCAAGTAAAGTATCACTTCCGGTTTATCAATTTTAGTCAAAATCTAATATGTTATTATCCTTGATATAAAAGTCTTAAATAGTAAAATTGAAAAGTTTTGGATTATATTTTAATATAGTTTTTCATTAAAAACTGTTATGGGCTTCAAGTAAAGTATCACTTCCGATTTGTCAATTTCAGTCAAAATATAATATGTTGTTCCCCTTGATATAAAAGTCCTAAATACTAAAATTGAAAAAAATAGATTATATTTTAATACAGTTCTTCATGAAAAACTGTTATGGGCTTCAAGTAAAGTACCACTTCCGGTTTGTCAATTTCAGTCAAAATATAATATGTTGTTCCCCTTGATATAAAAGTGCTAAATACTAAAATTGAAAATTTTTAGATTATATTTTAATATAGTTCATCATGAAAAACTGTTACGGGCTTCAAGTAAAGTACTACTTCCGGTATGTCAATTTCAGTCAAAATACAATATGTTGTTCTCCTTGATATAAAAGTCCTAAATACTAAAATTAAAAATTTTTAGATTATATTTTAATATAGTTCTTGATGAAAAACTGTTATGGGCTTCAAGTAAAGTACCACTTCCGGTTTTTTTCAATTTCAGTCAAAGTATAATAAGTTGTTTTCCTTGATATAAAAGTCCTAAATACTAAAATTGAAAAAAATTAGATTATATTTTAATACATTTCTTCATGAAAAACTGTTATGGGCTTCAAGTAAAGTATCACTTCCGGTTTGTCAATTTTTCGAAATATTAATTTTTTAAAGTTTTCCTACAAAAATACACTATATCCCGGACTACAATTACTTGTCACCGAGATATACTGCAGACTTAACACTATGTTTCCCAACAAAAATTACAGTAAAAAGAAGAGTCTATTAAAATGAAATAGTTATATATTTCGCTCTCTGTCTTACAAAAAATAAATATTTGCGAGTAAGTGTACAATCCTGTTCGTTGTTATTCTATGACATGTTGTCTCTGTCTTACAACATATTTATCTTATACATTGTAAGACAGAGACAACATGTCATAGAATAAGAACGAACGGGATTGTACACTTACTCGCAAATATTTATTTTTTGTAAGACAGAGAGCGAAATATATAACTATTTCATTTTAATAGACTCTTCTTTTTACTGTAATTTTTGTTGGGAAACAGTGTTAAGTCCGCAGCATATCTCGGTGACAAATAATTGTAGTCAGGGATATAGTGTATTTTTGTAGGAAAACTATAAAAAATTAATATTTCGGGAACGGGAAAAGACATCTATATATTTTTTTCAAATATAAACACAAAAAGATTAACCAAATGGAACAACATATTATATTTTGACTGAATTTGACAAACCGGAAATGGTACTTTACTTAAAGCCCGTAACAGTTTTTCATGAAGAACTGTATTAAAATATAATCTAAAAAGTTTCAATTTTAGTATTTACGATTTTTATATCAAAGGGAACAACCTGTTAGTTTTTGACTGAAATTGACAAACCGGAAGTAATACTTTACTTGAAGCCCATAACAGTTTTTCATGTAGAGCTGTATTAAAATATAATCTAAAAAATTTCAATTTTAGTATTTAGGACTTTTATATCAAGGAGAACAACATATTACATTTTGACTGAAATTGACAAACCGGAAGTGGTACTTTACTTGAAGCCCGTAACAGTTTTTCATGAAGAACTATATTAAAATATATTCTAAAAATTTTCAATTTTAGTATTTAAGACTTTTATATCAAGGGGAACAACATTTTATTTTGACTGAAATTGATAAACCGGAAGTGACACTTTACTTGATGCCCATAACAGTTTTTATAATCACCCAGTTAAGCAGCTAGAGCCAATTCACTTTACAGGGTGTTTGGCGTAAGTCCGGCACCACGAATATTTCGTTTATTTTGAGAGATACAAAAAAATATTAATAAGCAAAGTTAAACTAAACAAAGGGGCTCATAAGTTGATCATAGCAGAAATTTTGTATTACTTCCGGTTTTAGCGGAAATGGGTACAACTTTAAATCTAGCATAGGGAATCGGTATTTTTATATTTTTTTTCAGAATGTACATAAAATTAGCTTCATAATGATACCAAATTATCATAGTTTTACTTTAACCATTTCAAAATGGCGACCACTTATTCTTAAAATACGTATTAATAAAATTCCACAAAATAAAACATAGCAAGCTATGAAAACAATTTTTTTTATCTTATAATAAAAGAAAAGAATTTACCTATATTTGAAAGAGTTTTTATTACGTATAAGAAAATGTATAGAAAATAACGGCGGTCATATTGAGCATTTGTAGTTTTTCACATTTACTGTTTCTGTTTTGGTATCGTTGTGAACATGCTAAAAAATAAAAAAATAATACCTCACGCCTAATTTTTTTTAAATTTCTTCTTTTCTTTTGCTATAAGATAATAAAATTGTTTTCATAGCTTGCTATGTTTTATTTTGTATGGAATTTTATTAATACATATTTTCAGAATAGATGGTTGCCATTTTGAAATGGTGAAAGTAAAACTATGATAATTTGGTATCATTGTGAAGCAAATTTTATGTGCATACCGATTCCCTAAGCTAGTTTTAAAGTTGTACCCATTTCCGCTGAATCCGGAAGTGATACAAAATTTCTGCTATGATTATCTTATGAGCCCCTTTGTCTAGTTTAACTTTGCTTTTTAATTTTTTTTTGTATCTCTCAAAATAAACGAAATATTCGTGGTGCCGGACTTACGCCAAACACCCTGTATATTATTCTGCATTGAACCAAATTAATGAAAAATTCACTCTATTATTAATAAATATTGTTCTTAGGGCCAGTGCCTCACCGTGGGTAAAAGGCGCAAAGTTATGTTTCAACTCCCCCCCCCCCTTATTATGTAAGTTGTATAGGCATTTTTTTCTTTACGAATAAGAGTAGTATGCACAAAAATACTATTATTTACTGTCATGAAATGGCGCCCCTCATGAACAGGCGCTTTTGTGCGGGGCGCACCCGCACGGAGCGGCCCTGCTTAGGGCGCCAAATTGAATATTATGTGCTCCAGGCGCCAAAATACCACCGCACGGCGCTGGTTTTACAATTCTTTCCAGAAAGTCGAACCGGATCAGACCCCGAACCCTAACACCCAAATTAACCAAAAAATTTCTAAAACCTGAAACCAAATCTTAATTTTCAATTCTAAAAGAACTGAACTCGAATTCTAACTTCTAACCGATATTTCTTAACTATTCGAGATTTTTTTTTTAAATGTAAGCGAATACCCTATTCTTTGCAAGATGAAAACCACAATATAGAAACATTTAACATAAAAATATTTCGAATTTAAATGGCACAAAATTGACTGGTGTGGTGCCATCTCCACCCCAGCAATGAGTGCCCGTGAGGTGACGCCTGTAAATGCCCGCACGGTACAAATATGTCATCATCATTACCGAAATCTGTGTACAAAGCAGATTGGCACACCCAGCAATGGGTAATATGCCGTGATGATATATTTATTTATTTAACATCACAGCATTAATTTGCGATATTCATCAGTTTCGATATTTATCGATAATATGAATTTATCAATAAACGACCTTTTATCGAGCCCTACGCTAAAATTGTGCTTTTGTCTGTTGAGTTGTTTAAATACCTAAATAAATTAATAAAAAGACTTGTCCTGATGATAATTATCCCCAAGTTCAATTATAATTAAAAAGGATCATCTATAAAAATAAAAAATATAAAACAAAATGTAAGTACCATGTAAACATATTCAATAAATTCAAATGTAAATTTAATAAATTTCGCTCTTTCGTCCTCTCTTGTTGCTATAAATGTGTTTAAAATAAAACCTTGTTTAACAAAAATGCAAGCAGAATCCATGTCCGACTATGTTATGCAAGTTACCACAAAGATCTAATTTGTGTAGTACGTTTGTAACTCATGGATTTATCAGTTTTGTGTTTTTAGTTGAACGACATGGATGTAGTGTCCAGTGGATTGGAGTTTTTGCGAACCCCTGTAAAACAGTTCGCGAAATATGACTATAAAAGATTACAAACTTTTGTTGCCGCCATGGGACTCCCATCCAACCTAAAGGTCTGTTTCGTTTAGTTCATATTTGAAGTTAAAATCAGCATGTGGACCATAGTCGAATTGAATACTTTTTCTATTATTTTCATATATGTATTTATTTTCTCTTTTGTTTACTTTTTATTCTGTATTTTGTTTGCAAGTAATATTTTATACATACATGGTAACATACATCATTTATTTTTACATGGTGTAGGGCTGATCCCGCTACACATACATACATTATAAATAATATACATACTTTAATGAATATGTATAAATAAAACATATTTGGATGATGACTATATCAACTATAATGTTTAATATGAATGCTTCTATTATTTTAATATGTACATATCTTTATTTTTGGTCCTCCTGTATAAATTTAATCTATATTATGTGCATTTCTTCAGTTTGTACATACAGGGTGTATCACGGAAAGTGAAACATAGGCGTTTAACATGGGAAATCAGTTTTTCCGTGGGCATTGCTCCCCTAATTATTTTAGACAAAAAGTTTCAAATGGATGTTGTAAAGCAAAAAATTCTACATCTGAATCAATAAAAAAATTCATTTTAGCTACTTCATAAGTGCAGAAATAAAATTTGAAATTTCACGGAATTACAATTTAATAATATTAGCCATGGAATTATAAACAAGAGACGAACAAAAGCGTACCGATTTATACGTCAAATTATTAGTATTTATTTTGACAATCATTATTCTGACACTGACGTAATAAAACATTACGCTTTTGTTCGTCTCTTGTTTCTAATTCCATGGCTAATACAATTAAATTGTAAATCCATAAATCTTCAAATTTTATTTCTGCAGTTATGAAGTAGTATCACTTTCCGTGATACACCCTGTATATCTTTCACTGGTATACAGACAAGCTTACGCAACCTTTATTTCAAAAATTATTAAATATTATTTTTTTAAAAATGGTATCTGGGGGTTTTCGACAGGCTTTTAAAAAAGATATTTTCGAAGCAGTAGTACTTACGATTTGACCGGAAGTATACCCTAACATTTTTATTGTAAAAAGAATGTTATATTTTTATTTTAGCATTGAATTTAGCAGAAAATTCTACACATGAAACAATAAAAACATTTACTTAAAATCAATTATATTCGGCGTAATTCAACTTTTTTCATTTCTTGCCTAAAATGGCTTTTAGTAGTCTTTTATAAAGAACGCTTTTGTTTTAAAGAATTCAGTTTTTTGAATTTTCTCAATGTTAACTTAGGTTGATATAGAAATTACTTTTTTCAAAAAAATTCAATTATAAATTTATAGAAGTACAAACATAAAACGAAAAGAAATGACACCATAAATTGACCATAAACCGGATGTAGGTAGTACTATATGAAATGCTTTATATATGAATGTAGATACTATTGTGATATCTATCTACCTATCTTTATAAAAATATTTTTATGGATTATAGAAATTTGATTCCGTTCACGAGATTTTAATGATAAAGATGTAGCTTTTGTTAGATAAAAATAAAAAGCTGAACATATATAGCATTTCATTTACAATAAGAATGTTACCGACTACTTGCGGTTAAAATGAAAGTGATAATGCTTTGAAAATATTTTAGTTGAAATGAGTATATCGGAAAACTCATAGAAGACCCTACCGTGTACAGAAATGTTTGTACCTATAAAAATAAAACGTTTTTAATATTATTTATAATGGATCTATCAGGTAATTTGTATGATGCATACTGAGATAAAAATGTTTTAAGAATGATTGCTATACAGGTGAACACGGGAAACCGCGACATAGGCGTTTAACATGGGAAAACAATTACTTTTAAAATATATCTGTCTCGTAAAATTTTATAGGGTTATTTAGTGTTACAATTTTTATATTTACGCGTTTGGTGCCAGAATAAACTAAATTTAATTAAAAATGAGGTAAAACCAGATTTAGTATGTGTTATATCAAGAAATGAGCGTTGGGGTCTCGTGGCCGTGTGCCTGAGTGTCTGGTCGCGAATCTGGGGATCCGGGTTCGATCCCGACCGACGCCAAAAATTACATCGGATTTTAATGGCACAAAATTGACCCCTGTGGCGCACTCTCCACGCCAGCAATGAGTGCCCGTGAGGTGACGCCTGGTAAGCGCCCACACGGTACAAATATTCCATCATTACCGATATCTGTGTACGAAGCAGATTGGCACACCCAGCAATGGGTAATATGCCGTGATGAAATATTTATTTATTTATTAAATACCTATTTTTGACATATCTTGGTTTAACAGTATACTTGATGTTCATTTTTTTAAATAATCGCATACTAAATCCATTTTTATTACATCTTTATATTAAGTTTACTAGAACATCAAAAACGTAAATTTAATAATTTTAGGACACAAAAATTCAGAATTTTATTCTCTGAATGCATAAATCGCCCTTTAAAATTTTACGGGACAGATTGGAAATGAAAAAAAATGTTTTCCCATGAAAAACACTTATGTCACAGGGTGATACATCGGTCTGTTCTTTTGTAATAACAGTATAGGTTTTTCTATAGAGCGTTCCAATTTTACGCAATGGTTATAACGTTATATTTTCAAATAGAACACCCTGTATATTTATTCAAATTTGAAATGTACATAAAATTTACTATCCAATAGTATAAAAACAATCCTATGTTATATTATTGAATGATATTAAAAAGTAAAATGGCGGGCACTTTTTTATACACCTAGTCGAAAAGAGAATAGTGAGCCATGACTATGGCGTGAAATAAAACAATTAACTAAAACAATTGTAATACGGTAAAAATATTATTTCGTTTAATAATAATAGTTACAATTGTTTTTTTAATAATGTAACATATGGATTATTTTACATGATTGTAAAGCAAATTTGATGTACTTTTCAAATTTGTAAAAAAAATATAGTATGTTCCATTTGAAATTTCAAAGTTGATATTAATTACTAATAAACCGGAAGTGGTATCATGAATATACATCCGTCATCAAGTAACTTGCATGTTGCTGTATAAATCATGTTATATGAAAGAAATTACTAACTTAATAAATAAGCGAGATATTTGCTGGGTCCATTAAAATATAACACCCTAGCAAATTTCATGCACTTTTCATATTTGAAGAAATATATAGGGTATTCCATTTGAAAATATAAAGTTACATACTATTGCGTAAAAATGGAACACCCGTAGAAAAACCTACATTGCAAATTTATAGACATTTTAATTTAAAATAATATTCATTTGATACTTTTTTTATATAATATTTAAAATAATCGAGTTATTAAAAAAGAACAGACTGATAAATCACCCTGTACATAGAAATGGATGTCCCAAGAAAGTGGCTTACACCCTATAAAAATTATATTTCTTATTCTAAACTACATAGATAAAAAAATTCAGTAAAGCAAATAAAAATTAAAACTATGTATACTTCTGTTTGTTGTGATGTGATCAGGGGCGCACTCAGGATATGTTTTTGGGATAAATAATGTTCCGCTTTAGTGCTATTTTTTTAAATTCGGGACTGTGACCTAATTTTTGGTGAAAAGTAAAATACGATATCGTAGATGCAAGAAATCAAAATTATCGTATAAAATATTAACAATAAGCAAAATTTACCTATAAACTGAATAGACTAAATATAAAAATCTAAACGTCTTGGTTGCAATCATCATTTATAATCTGCTCAGCAGTTTTCCATATGAACATATATTTGTTGTTTTTATATAATACTGGACCGCTTCCCTATGTACGCCCCTGGATGTGACATCAACTTTCTTATTTTAAATATAATATCCGTCACATCTTATACACTCATACAGGTGTCCGAATTTTGAAGGCCACCATTGAAATCTCGGAAACTATAAAAGATAGGACTTCGGTTATTTGGAACTAGTGGTGGAATCCGGATCCGGAAAGTTTCGGTTTCGGATCCAAAAATATCCGGATAATCAAATGTTAAAGTATCCGGATCTGAGTATCGGATTTTGGATCCGAAACTGAGTATTGGATTTTGAATCCGAATCTGAGTATCGGATCTTGAATCCGGATTCAAATTTCGAATCTTGGAAACAGATTTTAGTATCGGATCTTAAATACGAATATGAGTGTCATATTAATATTTTACTTTGTATGTGTAATAATACAAATTTGTTTTTTTTTATTCATCATTTACTAAATAGAAGTCTGTGACAGTATAAATTCTTCACATTCAAAATGAAGAATCGGATTCAGAATTAAAATTTCGATCCGGATCCATAAACAAAACATCGAATCCGAATTAAATTTACGGATATCCGCTTCAATATCCGAACATCGGATATCCGAGAAAACGGATATTTTGAAAGCCGGGTACTCAGATTAAAGTTTTGTCGGATCCTCACAGCACTATTTGGAACACATTGAGTGTCTTTGGAGGCTGGAGGGCCATCTTAGATGTGCTTTTGTTTTGCCAAAAATTCTCATATGTTACTAGATAATGACGAAAAACTGATTTTGGTCGAAATTTTCATTTTCAAATAACTCTTAAACAATTAGCAATCTAGAAAAATATTTTAAATAAAAAAGTTAGATATAACATCGTTATTTTTGTGGTTATTGTGTATTTTTCTGAAACACTATGTTTATTCCATTTTTCAGAGAAAGCAGTTACTAGCTATAATCGTAGCTAAAAAAATGGGTAAAGACGACATGATACCTGCTATCATGAAGGAAGTTAATCGGCAACGAAGTCAAAGGAAAAAAATGCTGAAGGTAGTCCAGCAGCAGAAGATGTACGCCCATAGGGTAATTAATCACTTGATTACAAATTGTCACGTATGAATTTATTTCATTTTTTGCAGACCTTTCCGCCGAAGTTCGCGCCTTTACCACCTCAAGTTATTTCGCATAAGGCCACACCGGTTCCAAATGTGAGTAATAAATAGTTTTATGCAGGGCCGGATCTAAATTGTGGCAAGCGAGATACTTGCCTCAGGTTTAAAATTATAAGGGGCGCCCACCAACAGACCAATAGAGTAATTTTTTATACTATTTGTAGAAGCGCCTCAATGAGATAATTATCTCAATAATGAAGATTATTCGTTTGCAATAATAATGAAATTTATCTTTAGTACAGATCGCGCAAGTGAATTAAATAATACAATCAGCATACAGACGCCTGTGTTTTTTTAAAATACATATTATACATACAAATCTTTTACTATATACAGGGGTTATTGTTTATATTTCGCCGTGTGCCTGAGTGTCTGGTCGTGAATCTGGGGACCCGGGTTCGATCCCGACGAGCGAGATATTTGCTGGGTCCATTAAAATATAACACCCTGTATTATTTAAGGAAATAATTTATTTGTTCAGTATTTTTCATAAATATTCAGTATTAATAATGTGTTCAGTAAAATAATAGTTGTTCAGTATAAATAATAAATGTTGAAATATTCAGTATTTAAATCAAATGTTCAGTAATGAAATCAAATGCTCAGTATTAATCTTATATGTTTAATATTAATTTTTATCGACACCAGGCGTCGTTTCGAGGTTTCATCAATTCTCCAAACCATTATCGGGAATCAATTTTAAATGAAATTTTTAATTTCTACGATTCTTATCTTCAACGTTTAAATAAAGTTTTATTATTTTTTAAAATGCATATATTAATTAAATGGTAAATAGCCCAAATTCAATTTTTTGAAACACTTGCATTTTTAAATTATTTTCTATATTATTATTAAGGAACAAATACGAAACTGTTTTTTTTTGCATTTTTTTATTTTTGTTTACATCATATTTTTTTCAGTTAATCTTGTCATCAGGCGGGCTGGCCCCTCCTGTGCAACATTTGAATTATCAACCGTGTTTTGGCTTTCCTGTAAGTATAAAACAATAAAAATATTTTTGTTATCCTTTATAACCAAAAAATAATAAACATTTTTTTTTGTTTGTTCACACATTTCGCAGATTTTTCGAATTTTATAGTGGTGTTTTGTGCGTTAACTTGGGTTGTGTTCTGGTATATTTAGAAAAATAATAAGTAATAATCCTCATTATTACATTAATTTTAAATCCGTTCCCGAAGTAAATTCTGTATGATTTTTTTAATACTGACGGTCCATTTCTTACCCTTCAAGTGAGGCCCACAAGTTCAAATAATTTTTGACAGTTGACCATTAAGCTGCCCAACCCTCAATAAAAGATTATAAAACCCTTATAAGTTAGTTCAAAATATCATTTCGTACATCTATACAAAGAAACCTCTCAGCATGCTTACCTCAAAATGTTATACACGATATAACGATTCGTTATACCGTAACGGTGCTTACAGAATAGCCCTATTAACCAGATGACAATATATGCAGCACACAGTATTAACAGAATTATAATGCATTTTTAATTGGGGCCCCTCTAAAGCCCGGGGCCGGCTCATAATATGGGCCCATTAGTTACGTCACTGGGTGTTTTTAATTTTATGATCTGTATTTAAAAAATATATTAAAATGATTCAAATCAGTTCTTCTAATAATACAATTATCCGAAATGGAATTTATGTTACAGCCAAATCAATCGATTGAATACTATTCGACTATTAGTCGAGACAGATATCCCCAAAAACCAGAAATGTCAAACAAACCAGCAACGATAACAAGTGGGTCCTATGCACAACAAGTCCCAGAATATGATTATGTAAGTTAGAAAATGTTTCTAAAACTTTTAGATGTATAGGCGATTCAAGTTGACCGGTCTCTATCTGGTGGTGAAATGTCGCACTAATTATGTGACGTCACAGTGGATATAGTTAAATGCCATAAGATCGCTTTAAATTGAGTGAGCTTTTTGAAACAGCCTGTACATTTTCCAAATGATTTTGCATCTATATGTACCGCACTTCACGCTGTGTACATGTGTTTAAAGTAAAGTGTTCAGCACGATTATTTTCTTTATTATTAGAAATAGAAGAAAATCATTAAAATAAAAGTTATTCAGTTAATGAAGAATACTTAATATTAATAATTACAAATAATAAAAAAATAAATATTTGTGCAATGTTTTCAGCATTAGGTATTACAATAATACAGAAAAATCTTTCAAGAAACAGCAGCTGTAATATAAAATATTCGCATATTTGATTCTAATATGTAATGATTGGAACTGAAAATAATACCGTCGTTCTAATTTCTTTAGACCTGTTGTTTTAGCGCCTAATTTTTTAAATTTAAATTTAAGTGAAAATTCAAAATAAGGAATTCGCGTACGATAACTCATCCATTTATACCCAACTTCGACTATGCGCAACTGGCGGGAACATGCCTTACTAATGCAAATCATCTATTATTTTTTTTAATACTTTACTTATTTAATTTATTAAAAACATATTATTTATTATATTAAAAATATATTTGATCCTTCTTTTGAACAATTATTTTATTCACTGTGATCAAAATTCAAAAACTATTCAAAATTTAACAATTTCTTCCAGCCTACCGACTTAACTTCTAAATTTCAAACAGTACCTATTGATTATTATTACGACGGTTTTTTAACCAAAAGAATTGAGACCAGAACAAACGATGTTATAATTACAACTCGTTGTATTTTACACATGGAACCCTCAACTTGTACGACCCCTTGGTATCATCAAGTATTAAGTTCACCTGTAGAGAAACAATTTGATCTTAGAACGACACCAGCATCCTCTTCTCCTACTCTTGCTAAATCTCCGACAGAAGGCACCCCTGATCAACTGGTTGATAGTGCAATAAGTGACAGTGTAAAAGGCGCAGAAGATATTAATAATTTAGACGAAATTTTGGATTACGTCATGGGAGATAAAGAAACGGTGAGTTATTTTATATATTAAAACAATATTTTCAAGATTATCGAATATATTAAAAGGTAATATCATAAGCAAAATATCAATTATTCTGACTTCCCATCTCATAATGTTTAGTGGTGGATTATGATAGCAATGTAACAAATGTTATATATTTATTGTTTTAAGAACTATTTATTAGGACCTAAACAAAAAATATTCATCAAAGCAAACACAAACAATTATTAATATCTTTTTGTATCACCAGTCATTTTCATTGTTTAGATTACATTGTTGTAATCAAATTTTATTGTTTTAATTTTAAGTTCATTTTTGTTACAATCAAGCATAATTGAGAAATTTGCAATAGGTCTTTATTTATTAATTAAAATTGTAGCTCTATAACATTTCCAGGCTGATTAAAATTTAGACAAATCGAAAAGTTGATATTGTTTCGATTAAGGGTTATATGAATATTTTACTTAAAAGACAAAAGTTACCAGTTACTTTTCTATTATAATATATTTAATATCAACAAAAAAACACAAAGAATTTATTATTATAATCGTATATTTGTACCATCAGTCATTTTCATTGTTGTAATCAAATTTACATTATTCATATTTTACCATATTTTTGTTATAATCAAGCATAGTTTTTACTTAAAATTGATGAATTTATAATCTGTCTTTATTAAGTACATAATTCGCAGCTCTGATACCTTTTATGCAGATTAGAATTTAGTAAAATCGAAAGTTTGCATTAGGTATTGTTTCTTGTTTCGCTAAAGCGTTATATGGATATTTTACTTAAAGACAAAAGTTACGACCTAATATTTTATTATAATGTACTAGGGATGTTTCGAATATTCAAAAAAAATATATTTCAACGCCCCCCATAATATATAATTTGCAAATTAACACACACTTTAAATTTTAGACTATACTTTTGATTATTCGAAATATTGATGAAATATCCTTTGTTAGATTCATTCTTGTAATCAATATAATTGTCTCATAATGAAAATCAGTTGTTGTAATCAACATTTTTACGGTTGCTTGCAACATAACAATGTCAGAAAATTATCAGTTTAACAACTAAATTCATTGGATTCATTCTTATAATCAATATTACTGAGTTATAATCAAAATATGCAATGTTGTAATCAACATCTTCACAATTATTATTTGATTATAACAATGCTAGAAAAATATCCGTTTGGTAGGAAAATTATTTTATTTAAACTTAATTAGAATTCTAATACAAACAAATTAACAAAAAATATTGTTCACTTCTATCACCTTACTGTGTAAGTGTAAAAAATGGCGCCCCTCATGGTCAGGCGCCTTGGTGCGGGGCCCAACCTGCCCACCCGCACGGAGCGGCCCTGACCAGAAGTGGTACTTAAATGTAAATATTTTATCTTGGAAAATATGTTTGTTCCGAAAATCATTTTTTCGTGATTTATATTACTACACAAAATAATGTACATATTAATGAATTTTCTATAAGTTTGCGAGATTTTGGCTTGGCATTTAATTTCTTAATAAAGATAGAATGCCAAAAGTTTTAATAAAAAATATTTTTTGTTGAAAGAAATAAAACAATTTTTAAAAATTTAATCAGTTTCTTATTGTTACATTATAGTATTTTATGTACCAAGGGCGTTACTATGATCATAATGCCAGGAGGGCGACGAGGATCTAGCCCGAGGGATAGATGTCGTCCGATGGGCATTATCATCTAGTAACGCTCGTGGTGCATACAAGATTTTATGTCTCACTAGAATATCTGAAACAAATTTTAATTGATAATAATTTTGATCACAATAATGCTCAAATTTTGGCGTTGCTAAGGATGTTGTTTAATTGTTTTATTTATTATCAACGTTTATTTATTTTTAAAACATCAACATCGAGGATCGGGTACGGTGTATATAAACATATCCAAGACATCCGGGGCATAATGGGAGGGCATAATGAGTTCATTATGCCCTCCCATTATGCCCCGGTTGTTATGGATATGTTTATATACACCGTATCCTAGCAATAAACAGGGTATAATACTTTAGTGAGACATAAAATTATTTTGCAGCGCATAATTACATGGTTATTCGACCTAAATTTAACGAATACGGTTTCGAATACGAATATATAAAAGTTGGTGAATATTCGTTAAAACGAATACGAATATTCGGAACATCCCTATAATGTACAGGTGTTATTTAAGTAAATGTGCAACCCTTAACTAATGGTAGAACTAACCCCACAGATAATAAATCTCGCACATTTTTTTATTTTACATGCTTTCTGCAAGAACTTGAGCCCCTTAAAACTGACCAATTACGTCATACTTCAAAATTTTGTAAAAAAGTAAAAATCAATGTATTCTCTTAAAAAAATGATTGTCAAAATTGACAAGTTATAAATCGTTGGAAAGCTAAACATGCATAATCTCTTTTCAATGATGTAATTTCTCAATATGGCGTCTATATAAAAACTGCAGTGATCAAAAAAATTGAGCATCATCATTCAAAAAAAACATCAAAAAAAGGCGGAAATCAAAATCTATATTTGGAGGCTATATGCAAAAATAAAAAAAAACCATTTTTGACTGTATCTAGTTACCTATGCATTTTTCTCAAACAACGATTTACCACTAAATTTTGTGTAATTTAATCAGCTTCGTATCTCTTACCGTTCCCGAGATTCTATGGTGAGCGCGTTTACTTGGACCATATACCATTTCATTTAAAAAATCAACGATCATTTCATTTGTTAAATATTAATAGACTTAAAAAACGGCATTACAAGCGATGAAAGTAAAGAGATGGGTACAGGCATTTCTATTTCGCTTAGTGATGCACGCGAGATGAGACGAGAAATATAAAATATCGATATCGTCTCGTTTTCTGATCTGTAATCTCATTCTCGCACAATTTTTTGAGCCTCGTGTCGTTCTCGAGCGAGACTCTCGCGAGAGTCTCACTGTAAAATTATGCGCTTGCGTATTTACGTCACAGTTTAACTACAAGAGACAAGTTCTTATTCACCAGAAAATGTGATGTAAATAATTTAATTTGCCCCTGAAATAACTAATTTATCACCACATTGTAATCTCTAAATCTGTTAATGCGTTCCTGTCATCAGTAAAACTAAAACATTAAAAAAAATCTTTTTTACATAACTAAAAGTACATTTAAGTGTGGGTAATCAAAAAACCGCTAAACTGGGAATACGCCGGAACCAATCACGCCGCTTCGTTCCGTGTCAGCTCCCATCGACGCTTAATTAACATCCCTAACTTTTAGGGACGACAAGGACTCTATTAACAGTGGTTTTAACTGGTATGAAGGAGGGGTTGAAATGTTAGACAAAAACTAGTTTTGTTAAATGCAAAACCAATTTTTTCTCACTCTGGGACCAATACCAATCAACTCTAGATACAGTTAAAAAATATAGTAGATTCATATGATTTTAAAATTCACGTATTCTATGCACGAATTAGCATCGACTCCACGACTCCATCCCTTGAATCGTTCCCCGGTGCATTTTTCAATGAATTTGCGAATCAAAGCTATAAAGTTACCAACGTTTTTTATTGCGAGACACTCGTGAGAATCTCGCTAGGATTCTCGCTTCTTGCAGTTGTTATATCGATCTCGCTTCGAATATTAAACCGCAATCTCGTTCTCGTCTCACTAATTTTCGCTGTATTCCGTGACACAAATGACGTCACGGTGCTGTCACAGAAGTTTTAATGTTGTTTTTCTCAGGTTTTATTAATATTTAACAAATTTTAAAAAATACGAGTGTGGCATATTGTAGCAGGAAACAAAAATATTTAATTTCGCCTTTTATGATTTATTTTAGACCACTTCCGACTCAGATTATTCTGTACTCCCTATGCTTTTGGAAGATGATACAACTAGTAGCTTCGATTCGGATGTAGAAGTATCGCAGAATATCATTCATGATATTCATCTAAATTACTACTTAATGATCGCCAATCGTTCTTTATGGCCTTTGAAGCGATATACTTTTACATATCAGAAAATTACTGACAGCGTTTTTGATTGTTTGAGTCCTATTAACAGCGATACCCACCCTACATATACTAGAGCTTTCCATACCATGTGTCACTCGTTTGAAGTTTACAGTTCGTATAGACATGGTGTATTCTACCAAAGTTTGGCGGAAAGTATCGCGGCACAACAGCAAGTGCCGTATGGAGATCAAAGAGTGGCCTGCTCCAGGTAAGATACTACATAACTAATGGTTAATTAAAAGAAATTCGTCCATCTTAATATTTCATTTTTGAAAACAGTCTTCCAAAGTAGAATCAACTCCGTACACTATAAGTTCAAGCCATTTGCGCCATCAAACGCCCAGTGCACGGTAACAGGAAAAAGCGTAACGTTGACGTTTATGGTTCACTGCAGTCCGAATCCATATGCTCGTCAGATTTGTTTAGAATTAAAATCCATATTTTAATAACAATAAAGATTTATATGAGCAAAAATAATTTTGTAAGTTAAACGTACAAAATTCTAAATTGTTTCATTAGGATTAAATGTGCCACTTTTTTTAAAGAGTAAATTTTACATTTGTGATACGGAACGTTTCAACAAAATATTAACAGCGACAGTAGATCGTTATTTAACTATTATCAAAGTTGTTTCTTTCGATGTATGTACTATAAAATTCCTAAAAGGACGAAATTTAGTAACAGTACTTTTAAATAATAATAAACTTTATTATTCAACAAGACTATTGTCCCAATTCCAGAATAATATTAAAGTAAATTACATGAAGTGAGAACATAGTGAATAAATATTAAATACATTATACAGTAATGAAAAAAAAGACAAAGAAAATTACAAAAATATGGAGTTAATCTGTGATTTGAATTCATTCAAATTCACAGCAAAATCTAATGTTGTACAAATGTTATTGTAAAGTCGGCACATATTATTAATTGGTGCATTGAAAGAATATTGACATTGATTAAAAAGGTGTTACAGCATTTAGTATTACATAAAAATTAAGTTGACTACTTTGTATAGAAAAATTAGCAAATGTTTATTTCTCCGTGATGTAACTGTCGATAAATTGTAAAGGGGTAAAAAAGATTCGTAATTATCACTAGGATAAATTAATTTCGATTTGAAACAAACGTGTTTAATAAATCTTTTCTGAATTCTCTCAAATGCATCCACAAGGTATTTTTGACCAGGATTCCAAATGATACAGCAGTAATCTAACTTACTTAAAATTAAAGTTTTAAAAAGAACAGTGTAACAAAATAAATTATTGAATCCAGATGTAATGCGAAAAATGAAACCGAGTAATCTAAAGCAACTATTTATTATTATTATTATTATTTTGGATGTAATAACAATCCAAGATCTTTGATTTCATGAGTACGGTGTAAAATGACATTCATTGTCTGGCGAACGTCATTACTTAGCGGTTATTAATGTTAAAATATAAGTGATTTTTAACAGACCACTCGTATATGGCATTTAAATCCAATTGTAATAAGGTACAGTCTTTAATTTTACGAATTTCAATAAATAACTCATCAGCGTACATAAGGCAATGTGAATATTTAATAACAGAAACTGTCATTTATAAAAAGATTAAATAATAAAAGGCATACATGAGTTATTCCAAGAATAATATTTTATTTATTTATTCGGTTATTAAAAATATTTTGCATTTAAAATCAGTGAGAGACTACATGCTTGGTGTTATAAGTATGTAAAATATGTCATACAGTTCCTGAAATATTACAAGATAAACATTAAAAATTACGAAAAATGTAATTTTTGAGTTCATTCCATTAGGATTTTTCCAAATTATTTATAGATAGCGCACAAAATCTTTTGACTTTTCTGGTTCGAATTTTTTGCGCAAGATACATTCACTTGGCGTGCGGACTAATTCTGTGCTCGCCACTGGACAATTTGTTGACGGCGTGCTTATGACGTAGCTGGCTTGATCTTAACGTGTACGAGCTCCACAATACATAAGGTTTGTTCCTACAGCAGTACAAAACTGTCCGTGACAGTCCGGAGTCTGCGCAGTTTGATTTTAAGTGTTCCAGCAGCGGTTGTCAAAAATCCCTGACTAAAAAGTTTTCTGTTCCCCGCATGCGCATTGTGTTAAGAGTAGGTTGTTGACAGTTATCAAAAAGTTTGCAAGAGTAAAGTTTGATTTTTTTATAAGTAATTATAATTTACAATTAAAAAAAATGTACCTACCTTCCATATTATTTTACAATTATGCTGACAAAAATTAAGTTATAGGTTAAATCTGAATTGTATACAAACGCCGAAAACCACGTTATTCTTCTGACTGTTGATCATGTGTTCAGTAAATAATCACTGACTAGTTTCAAACCAGTCATTGCTCGTGCATGCGTACAACAAATTAGTACGAAACTGTCAGCAACAAGTCAGGGATTTTCTGTAGGAAGAAACCTATAATTCCCGACAAACATAAAATAAAAACAGCTGAACATACTCCGTTTTGTATCGGCGCCACACGTGAAATCTACCCAACAAAAATTTATAGACAAATGACAATTGTTGAACTTCAAATTTAAAATTAATACAATTATGAGGATTATTAGTTTTTTAAATATAAAGACAATAACTTAAACTAATGCATGCACAAAATCCACGCTCAAGGAACTTTATACTGATATGTATTTCCTAGTGTTAGTCGAAATTTGGCAAGAGCACTCCATTATCTTAAACCTAACGGGAATTATGTAGCATATGCAACTAGTGCCATGCGCAATGGGACGTACGATGTGCTTCGATCTATGGATCAGCGCAAGAACTTTTGACCTATCTTCATATTTAATCCTAATTATCATTGTCACACTCAAGGTCACAATTATTTCCTACTTTCTGCCTCGTGTTATTATTATTTAAACATGAGGTGAAGTTGTAGTTGCAAAAGTAAATAAATCAATATCATCATCATTTCTTGCAACAATAAATTTAATTGGTGACATCGTAGTGATCTTATAGTTTTCTTAGCGACACTATCGAATTGAGAGTGTGCAAAACTTAACCTTTTTGTATAATATTCTAGAATTTAGACCAAAAATGTCTGATATTAATTCTAGCTCTTCTTCATCGACCGGGACTCAGCAGCCGTCCCAATTCAGGCAAGATCAAATGACTACCACAACGCAATACAGTATAAATACCGACACAAATTCAAGTGCTTCATATGCAGAATTAAAACCGATAATTCCAAGACTATCAGAAAATCTAGTAGACGTGGAACCTACACTTCCACCAATGACTCGCGAAGAAGAAGTGTATGCGTATAATTCGCTGGGAGACGTTAGTTCCATAAATTTTAATGTTAACGAACAATTAGAGAGTTGGTTTCAGAATGAACATGAAACTTATTGTAACACCACAAAGATGCCTTGCCCTTTTATGTTTACTTATTGTAATTGGTTTGACAATATTCCATGTGTCGCAAAACACGTAAGACTGGTAAGATTTTTTGATTTTTGTTTTAGCTAAATTTTAAGGTAGTTAATCCGTTGATAGTCACAATCCAAAATGTCACTCAAATTAATTTATAATATTCATTCGAAGTCGTAGAATTTGGATATAAAATAAAAATCGTGGCGGCTTGTCAGGGTAGGCAGGTGAGGCATCGCCTCACCAGAAAAGAAAAAAAGCTGCATGTAAAATTGTATGTAAATTAAATTTTAACTTATTCCGGTAATGCTTGTCTTTATAAATATCAAAAGAATACTTTAAGCCACCACCATAACTACTATGTAATGCAGTTCACCTAATTTACACCCTATAAAGTGCTTCTCGAAATGAATAGTATAAATGCCTATGTTTTTGATACAAGCAATAATTCCGGTAAGAAATAGCTGTTTGAGGCACTGCTTCAAATGCTAAATGCAATGAGTGCGTAAAGGATAAAAGATAGTCGCTTTACCTTCCACGCAGCCCTATAGAGGCCGTTACCATATGAATACAATCAACGCCACGTACTGATAAATTTTGTAAATAGGTTCACGACTGCATATTTTTGCAAGCAAGATTAAATAGTTGCAAATTGCATTCGACAATAAACAAACATAACATAACCTGTCTTGTCTAGCATTTTTATTATAATAGGCTCTGGTTTGCGACTGATACGTATTGCAGTAAATATTTAATTCTTTTATTTTTTTCGTTGTTTTTATAGTTTACCCACGTAGTGTTTTTGTAATTTGAATTTTAGTTGAAAACAAAAAACAAATAATGGCTTCGACTTCAACTTTAAAAGAATTGAGTGACAATATAAGGAATTCTGAAGATATTGTTAATTTTTTAATTAACAAAAATCCATTTAATCAACTGTCTTATGAAGATAAACTATTTGTCAAATAATTTCCTAAAATATTCTGTGATCCGGCAATTTATTTTTGTACATGAGAGGGGAAAATATGCATTTGCATATCCCTTGAAAAAATGTAACTTTCAATTATAAGGCATTTGACCTTGAATTAAAAAAAAAATTAAATGGCATGTATTTTTTATTAACTTATTGAATAGATAATTTTCTTCGAATTTCAACGATATAATAATATTATACCCTTACATTGCGAAAAAATTAATAAATATTAATTCAAAGTTAGCATTTCATTTGTATTTTAATTTTTTTAAGTACGTTGTGTAAACATTTAATCCATAAAACAAAAGAAAATAATCTGTCATTTTCGTTTTTCATTATTATCCATTCTTATAATTAAGGTAATTTTCGTTACCTTTGTAATAATTAATTTAATAATGGCAGCAGATTCAACAAATACAGATTATATTTATTGATGCAAGACCCATCAAAATGCATTCCTGGCTTGCAATTTATTTGCAGAAAGTTATCCTAATTATGCAAGATTAAATAGTAATTACGCGAAATAAAAAAAAATTACGAAATTTGGAACATTTCGAAAAAGTAATATATGTAACAATGACATAAAAAAATGACAGATAATTTCAGAACATAGGATTTTAACATGTAATTTCCTGCTGCCCTAATTATTTTCTTCCGTAACATATTTCACCCCTTACTTTATGGGGTCTCGTGGCCGTGTGCCTGAGTGTCTGGTCGCAAATCTGGGGACCCGGGTTCGATCCCGACCGACGCGAAAAATTACATCGAATTTTAATGGCAGAAAATTGACCCCTGTGGCGCACTCTCCACGCCAGCAATGAGTGCCCGTGAGGTGACGCCTGGTAAGCGCCCGCACGGTACAAATTCCATCATTACCGATATCTGTTTACGAAGCAGATTGGCAATGGGTAATATGCCGTGATTTTATTTATTTTTATTTTCTATAGAACTTAAATTGCTTAAGAAAATTACAACAAGTTATAATATTTGATTTAAAAATGATACATTCTTAATAAAATTAATTTTAATTTCAGATGCACGGTGAAAAAATCGTTGCTAAAAGGAGTGCTGAATACTATATAAATTACGTACATTTGGAACATCTTCGAGATAAAAGCGTTAAAATAATTCAGGAATACAGCGATCGTCTATTTTATATTGCTTTATGGGCCTATGATGGATATATCTATATTACTATCCAGGTAAAATAAAAATTAATAAATATACAGTTGACCACTAGAATCCTTAATATAGGTGTTTAATATGAGAAAAATTAGCAAAACTATTAAAATATTCTGTGTAGGAAATGTGTGAAAGCGTAGGCCAGCATCTGAATAAGTTAAAGGCTAGTTTGATTGTTCGTCACCCCACCGGACTTCGATCTTGGGCAGGACACATAAATGCTATGTATATACCCCCATTTCAGTTGTGGAAACCGGAAACTGCTCTGATTCTTTCTCTTCAGCATTTAAAAGCCTGTCAAGGTAATCATTTCCGTTTACATGTCAATATTGGCATTTAAAATTCATTCGGTTTATAAAAAATATTCTTTGGTTTATCACCTAAATTATAATAGCGATATATCGATAGAACTGATTTTTAATTGTCGACATATCGAAATTTTTAAAACTATGTATATTATTACATAGTAAGTTAAAATCATTCCAGTGTTTCATGTTAATTTAGAATTATCTTTTATTTAGTTTTTTATATCAATGTTAATAAGTTAATTTGTATGTTCACAAAATTTATAATAAATATTTGTATAAAATTATCACTGTATTTTTAATTGTAGTATCCCTACATTTGCCAATTTTTATCCCGATTATTAAGAATATTAGTTCAATTCAAATGCATATTTAACTGTAAAAAAAACTAATAATATTTTGTTTAATACTATAATTATCAACTGTTTATCACAAAAAAAATATATATATATCAAAAGAAAATAAACAATAAAAAACGCGTAATAGCAAATAATTTTCGAAATGATAAATAAATAGTGTCTTCAAAAAAAAGAAGAAAATAGTTTTTTAAATCAGTGGTTCTCAAGTTGCAGCACAAAGTTATATTTTTTCAGAAGGGATTATACATATTTTTTATGCCTATTCGATAACGTCCTTTTTTCGGAATTCGACCATGTATTAGTTTTATATCTTTACATAATAAAAATATTGAAAAAAATGCGATTCAAATTTAAATAAATTTGATTTTTATAGTCATGTTTCAGTAGGCTTTGCATGAAAAATAAAAACTGCTATTTGTCAATTTGAATGATTTAGGATAGAAATCTAATAGAACACTGTTTATAACGTTTAACAAATAATTGTTTCAGTTTAATTTAAGCTCAATTGTTTTTCATTCATAGCCTACTGAAAAATAACTATAAAAAATTTCAGTGTTTAGTTTACGATCTCGAATTTTAGCTGCCAAATTTTGCTTATCACTGCAGTTTCAAACTAATTTACGATTCATTTTTTATATATCTGTTCATATTTTTTACTAAATTTGTTAACAAATCTATTAACAATTTATGACTGTCAAACAGTCCTTTGTAATAATGGCAATAAACTTTATTTTTTATAAAATAAAGTGTTGTAATTTCTTATAATACAAATATATTTTTATATTTTAAAAAAATCCGTTGCAATTGTTCATCAAAAATCAAAATAACAGAAAATTGCCCCATTATATTTTTTTAAGTTTTTATTCGTTTTCATTACCTGTGCTGCCCTTGATGGCCATTTTAGGAACTATTTACAATCCTGTATGTATGTATAAATAAAGCATTATGCTTTCCGATAGGTACTGCCCCCTAACGGTAGTTTTAAGAACTATATACGTATAGGGACTTAAAATTTTACAGAATTCATCCCTTTAGTAAAAGAATAAAAAAATAGACAAATTAAATTTTAATTTATATGTTATTGCATAAAATATTGTACATTTACATGAAATACAACAATGTAACATACAAATAAACAATAAATACAAATAAAATTTATACAAACTATTATTTAAACATCCCTATTTCTAATTTTTCAGGACAAGGGTAAGTAAATTTATATACAAAATATAAAGAATAAGAATAAAAAAACACAATTTAAGCTATAAACATAATAAAGACAACAGTGTATTACAAATAAACAATAAAAATTACTTAAAACTAATACAAGTTTATTATTTTATTTATTCCAGGGAAAAATACCACAACAAAGAGACAGGGAAGTATGTACAGTTTATTCCGCTTAATTGTGACAACAGAGAAGTATAAGAACTCCATTATGCATATTAATACATGTAAAATTTGTTCAACTTTTTTAATAAAACAAGCTGTCAAATTTTAATTAGTGAATTTTTAAACCCTTGAACCTACGCTCTGCAACGCGAAATGTCAAGGAAATCGCTGAAAACCCAGCCGTTTCCAATATACGGACCCTTAAAGTTTTCCGAAGGGTTTAACGCTTAAATTCGTTAATTAAAAGGGCTAAAAGGCCGGAAAATAGCGTATGGAAAGATTTTGAACCCGTGCTTTCCATTGGCTTACACAGAATTGATGAAAACCCTCTGGTATACAATATATTTGCCTTTCAAGTTTCTGGCGAAGGGCCTCCGGTAATTTCTGAACTAAAAGGGGTAGAAAGTCCGGACAAGTGTTTTTAAACTTACTTGGATCTGCAAAATTGAAATCCGAGGTCGGATTTTCCCTTAGGGCTCGAATAAGACCTTAGCCCTTTATAAAAGGGCGGACTCCTATGGATGGTAATTTTCGTACCTAGAGAACTTAATACTAAAGGATAGGATAGGAAAATTCGGAAAAATCCTTAAATATTAGGATATTTTCCTGTCTCTTTTGTTATTACTTAGGAAAGGTAAATAAAAAACTCTTTTGTTTATTTATTCTTATAGAAATCATCTATTATCTACGTCCAGTATTGTAGTTACCGTATCCTATCGCTGGGTGTAGTACGGCCCTTCGCGGAACCTGAAAACAAACATGAATATTGTTTATTTTGTGCGCCAAAGTATAAAATATGTAATCAATTAACACTTAATTAGTGTTAGTTGTTACGTTATAATATTCATATTATATTTTTGTTATGAAGACTTCAGTTCCTTTCTGACTTTGGTAAAGTGAACATGGGGTGCTTCTGAATAATCGTGTATTACGATAGAGTAGTGTTGCTAGGAACCGAAAAACTTAGTTTTTATTACGATCATTCTCTTATTGAATTTAAAGTTCGCGATATAAATAAAAGTATTAAAATTTACGCCAAAACTATATTTATTTGATCATTATCAGAGCATATTTTTCACTTTGTTTTATTAAGTGCTGTAATTGTTATTATAATTGGTGCGAGTGTTGTTTAATGAGTACTTGAAAGTGTATTCTAATCAGTGTAAATCGTCGAAGACAATACAGTTCAGTGATGAAGTGCTAGCGGACGATATGTTGAGAAAACTCGCTCATCATTGCCATTACAAGTAAGTACTAAAATTAAAAACATTATTTGTAGCCGTTAAAAATCGTGTTTGCTGAAATATGTTTCAGCCGACTGAAATATCTATAACTAACTGTAATCATGTAATTTTAAGCGTCTGTAACTGAAGATTCGATCATATAAACAAATCGCGTATTACATGAAACAAAAGAGAATTTCATGCTGAATCCATATTTTTTCGCCCGGTCTTCTAACTTTAACCGTGTAGGAGTAGGGCATGAAAATATGAAAAATGAACCGAATTGAAAATTCACAAACTTCCGATGAAAAATTATGTAATTTTAAGCGTCTGTAATTCGAGATTTGATGATGTAAAAACTCGAGTGTTACATGAAAAGAAAGAGAATTTCATGCTGAATCTAAATTTTCAACGCCCGTTATTCTAATTTTAACCGTGTAGGAGTGGTGAATTGTCATTTTCACAATTATATTTCAACACCTCAAAGCGTATTACGTTATGTTCATACATCAACTTCACAAACACATTTTACATACTACATATAATTCGAAGAGTACAAGAAACGAAATAGCTAAGTTCAAACCTCCTACATCCAAATTTGAGAAGTACAAATGGCTATTTTTCTTAGTTTAGGAGATATTAATTTTTAAACTTGCTATTTTCAAAGGAAACTAGCATTACTGAAAACTTTTTCAGCGATTCATACATTCTAAAATTAAGTCTACATATAATAAATAAATTCTTTATTATCATTTTCAAAAGTATAAGTCGCTATATCTTTTAATTTTCGTGATATTCATTTTCAAAGTTGCTATTTTCAATAAACATATACACGTCTTGAAATAATCACTATTAAAACAATTTTCAACGATTTAAACTTTTTGAAATTAAGTATACACATAGAAATTTACTCCCTAGATTGCCATTCAAGTATGTACTAAAATTAAAAATCTTGTTTGTAGCCATCAAAAATCGCAGTGGTTAAAATCTGTTTCAGCCGGCTGAAAAATCTGAAATGTATATGTACATATAGAGAATTTAACTTTACAGGGATCGTGTTTATTAAAACGAAGATTTAACAGCTAGCCCATGGACAAGATGACAAGATATATCTACCACAGAGTAACTCACCATTGATGAGTGGCTTCAGGTTACAATTTTGGTCTTCAAGTCCCGAAGTCTGCAACACCAGGATGTCGGCTTTTCACGCGGCTGCATCTCAAAAGAACATACATAATTGATAAATTGGTATAATAAAAAAATATTTGTAGTATAATTGTAATTACTCTTATTTATTCAAACTTGAAATTGTATTGGTTTGAAAAAAGGTTTACTATCAGTACTCTAATTTTTTTTGTACGATATATACCTTACCTGATACCTCAAAATAATTTAATATCGTACACATTATAAAATGCACTCAGAAATTAATATACATATACCTACAGGTGTGCAACAAAACGCGGAACATATAGTTTAATAGGATTTTAAAACGTGCGGAAATTGTCCCTCTTATACATTTTAGAGCAAAAGTACAAGAATGAAAAGTTTTTTCAAAATGATTTTTACTTTTAAAGTTTTCATTTGTTCCGCGTTTCGTTGAAAAGCCTGTATATATTTTCTCATAATTGAATTTTTCTGTTTTTTAATACTTATATAATATTTTAATAATTATAAATAATTGATACATCTTTTAATGATTTGCAAATAAGATCATATTATATTCTTCGACCATTGGCAACTAATTCGTATTTATTACTTTCGATTGTTATATTGTTACAGAGTTCTGTAACAGAGAGAAGAGTTGTGGACTTGGACGAACTGCATCAGAAGTCCTAAGCAAGTTGCATCTCATATGAATCCTGATTTTAGTGTTGGAAATGGTCGCATTATTGCAGAGCATCGCACCATAAAACAACCCCAACATGTTATGGTGCACATCGCGTTTTTATTTATATGATTTATGTAAATAAATAAATAAATAAATTACCTCACAACTATGTATATAAAGTACCTATATAACTATTATCATTACCGAAATATGTGTACAAAGCAGATTGGCACACCCACCAATGGGTAATATGCACAACCTGCCCACCCGCACAGTGCGGCCCTGCTTTGGGCGCTAAATTGAATATTATGTGCTCCTGGCGCCAAAATACCACCGCACGGCGCTGGGTTGCTGTCACTGTCAGGTTTAGAAATATTTAATTTAAAAAGTAGCTATAGTTCTAGTTAATAGTCTTATATCTGTCATGGGACAAACATGATTGAAATTTTTCAGCGATTTAAATATTCTGAATTATGAGTATTCATACCGAAAATAAACCCCTAAATCCAAATTTGTAAGGTATAACTACATATCTTGAAACAAGCGTTAATGAACTTTTTTTCAGCAGTCCATAAATTTTGAAATTTAGTATACCTAGATATAGAAAATTAACCACCTGAAAATTTGGAAAAAAAGCTACTATCTCATTAGTGTTTGATATATTTAATATGAATTTACCCGAAACAAGCATTGTTGAATTTTTTTCAGTGATTCCAAAATTTTGCAATAATGTATACATCTCGAAACAACCCCAGAATACAAATTTGAAAAGTATCAGTCATTATCATTTTAGTTTTTAATTAATTTAAATTAGACTTGATATAGAAATTGTATTCAGTTCAAATTAGGTTGTATGGTAGTGTATCTTTATTTACAACCCTTTTGTGTACTCAAAATATATTCGCGCTATTTCTACAGTCAAAAAATACAAAACACCCTGAACAAATTACCTAATACACAAGAAGCAATTATTATTTATAATGACTCATTGTTTTATAATTGGTGAATTGTACTTGTAGGGTCAAGTTATCTAACACTTGGACATTAATTCTTTCAGTTTGTTTGTTGCAGTGGTAGTGTAAAGACATGTGTGTGGTGTGCTGTGAACACGAGGACGACTTCCTGATGCTTCGAGACAACATTAGGATACCTGCAGGACTGGAGTTATATCCATAGATTTCATTTATTCGAAGTGAGATTTTTTTTTACTTTTACACTACTTTATAGTTGCACTCTTTATTCGATATATTAACCATTAATTCCGAGGGATTATTCTAGTACAGATATAAGCTATACATATTTAAATAATTGATCGAATTACCTATGTGTAAAAAAGTTTGCATTAATTGATAATTATTTAATATTTCTACGATATACAATCTCCTAACATTTTATTCGCTATAAATCTATGTGTAAAGCACCTCGTATAGTTTTATGGCACAGATAATATTTAAAAAAAAAATGTTTTCTTATGTTAAATAACTATGTCACGAATTCTTTCTCTCTCTCTCTCTCTCTCTCTCTCTCTCTATATATATATATATATATATATATATATATATATATATATATATATATATATATGTACGATATTACGACAAATGGGAACATCATTTTTTATATACAATATAATCTATAATTAATTGATTGAAATATTTATACATTTCTTTTTAATATTGAAAATCTCGCAGTTTCTTTCACATTAATACACTGGGTGTTAAAAAAATGGCTAAAAAATTTGAGGGTTATACATTTCGATGCGCTAAAATCGCAATAAAAAAAGATTTTTTTGAAAATTCGAAAAATTATTTCTTATTTTTCATTTACATAGGACATAATTAAGAATTAATTTATTTCCTATTCAACGTCTGTTCTGTGATTAGATAATTACTTATTTTTAATAAAAAAATCATTTGGGCAGTAGCAGTGGCGCTATAAAAAAGGATTGAATAAAAAATAAGAAATAATTTTCCAAATTTTGAAAAAATTCTTTTTGATTATCAGCACATTGAAATGTATATACCCTCATTTTTTACCTTTTTTATTTTTTATAACACCCTGCATTTTTTTTTTAATAATAATTATGAATAATTGATACAATTTTTAATATTCTGCAAATAAAATCATTCATATTATTTTCTATGACCACTGCTACTATTTCATATTTGTTGCATTCCAGTATATTTTCTATTGTTGCAGAAAGATAAGCTGTACACTTAGACGATGCTACAAAAGTACCCAGGCGAATTACACTTCATGAATCCTGATTTCACCGTTGGCGATTGTCACATTGTTACAGAGCCTCGCACCCCAAGACAACCCCAGCATGGATTTTGTATCTTTCACCTCAAGTCGTTATTTGTAAAATTTATGTAAAATCAATAAAACCAATTCACACCTATAAAGTATATGATCTAGTCTTCTAATAAAAACTTTATGAATATATGTCTAAGGCACATACATAGAAGTATATTTAAATAGCCGAGAATAAAATCATGTCATTATAAAATACATATATTTTCATTTTCATAATTTTATTTCAACATCTCAAAGCATATTACGTTATGTACATCAACTTCACAAACACATATTACATACTACATATTATTGGAAGGGTACAAGAAACGAAATAGCCAATTCCAAACATTACTGATTTTTTTTCAGCGATTCATACATTCGAAAAATATGTATACATTATACAAAATAACCTCCTACATCCAAATTTGAGAAGTACAAATGGCTATTTCTCTTAGTTTACGAGATATTCATATTAAAGTTGCTATTATAAATAGAGATATACACGTCATAAAACTAACAATACTGAAAACTTTTTCAGCGATACATACATCATATATTCTAAAATTAAGTCTACATGTAGTAAATAAATTCCTTATCATTTTGAAAAGTTGCTATATCTTTTAATTTTCGTGACATTCATTTTCAAAATTTCTATTTTCAATAAACATACATGCCTTGAAATAATCATTACTGAAACAATTTTCAGCGATTTAAACTTTTTGAAATTAAGTATACATATAGGAAATTACTCCCTAGATCCAAATTTGAATAGTAGAAGTCGCTATTTCTCTTACTTTTCGTAATATTCATTTTCAAAATTGTTATTTTCAAAAAACATGTACACGTCTTGAAATAAACATTACTTTTTTTCACCTATTTACACCTTTTGAAATTATGTATAAATATAGTAAATTGCCCCCTATATATTCAAAATAAAAAATACAAGTCACTTCTTCCTTTAGTTTTTTATATGCCTACCTATTTTTTAAGTTGCATTACTGAAAATATTTCAACGATTCCAGAGTACTGAAATTACGTTTACTTATAGAAAATAACCCTATAAATCCAAATAAGATTAGGATAATTCACTATCACTCTTAGTTCTTGAAGTATTTAATTTTAAAGGTACTATTCACAATATAAGAATCGCATACGTAGTAATTACAACTTTAAAAATTCAGTATCTCGAAACTATACCCGTATAAGTAATTGGAACTTTGTTCTATTTTTCTGTAAAATCCTTTGCATCCCCTACATACATACGTATGGTACACACTTGTAATCTAATACTTTGAGAAACTTTGATCGTTCTAAATAAAACATAGGAAAAACCGTTTCATTTATATTATATTTATTAATAACACATTTAAGCCTTTAACTCTCTTCATACACCACTTGAAAAACACTTGATAATAAATTCGCACTTTGCAAAATAGTTACTGCGTGTATCTAGAGTGGGAAATGACACTTTACGTTCATAACTCATGACATATATATTTTTTTCTACATCTGTTGAAAAATATGATAAAAACACTTTGGTTTCAAATGTTACTGTGAATAATTTCATTATTCCGCTTAACCAGGAAAACTGCAAATTATTCTGTCAACTTCAATTATCAATTTTCTGCTCTAAACTGACAGCTTGAAAAGCATATTTTCAAAATGGATGTCGAAAAAATTATATTGTTTCACTTAGAAAGAAAATCATATGTCATCGTTAAAAAAAAACAATAGGTACATACACTGTCACACTATTGATCATTATAGTCGCCGTCAAATAAGTATGTACTGATGCTCAAGTATTTCCCTTGTCCGCACCCTTCGGCTTCTCCATATCTTAGCATTTTCAATATGACAACTGAATTGGGAACAGTGTAGAAATGTTCAGCCCATACTTGTTTGACTTATACACTTATAAAATTCATATACATATTTTCAACTTTGAAAAATAAGTATTTTCTTAGCATACGTAAAACATGATATACTTTTACTCTGTTATGCTTATATAGAATAATATACCTTAATAAAATCATACAGAAAAACGCAAAAGTATTAATACTTCTTCAAACTAATATACTATACAATCATTATATTCAGTGGTGAGCTATAGGGGGCTCGTGGAGCTCACGCGAGCCCCTTTTTGATTTTTTTTTTAATTTGTGAGCCCCTTGTTGTTTTCCTATTATTTACCTATGGCGGTACCCTGTTAATTAGTTGTCACTATGTCGTGACGAGTAAATTTTGAAAAATAATTCGTTTTCATTTTTATGAAACATGGATCGAGCCCCTTTGCTAAATTTTTTGTAGCTCACCACTGATTATATTGAATACAAACACATAATAAATAAATGTATAATATAGTTCATATGGTATTGTTAATTATTCTACAGACTATATGCTGTAGGAAAACACTCACATATTTAAAAGAAAAAAACTTTTTCATCTTGCAAAAAAACGGTATACTTTTACTTACCCTGTTGTATATAAGATAGTAAAATCATTTACAAAAATACATATGTGTGTTTGTATTTGTAATTGCATTGTTGATAATGTATTGTTGCACAAATTATTGTTACTATTTTATTGTATATACATCCCATATATTGAATACACTTATCTAGTTAGGTACATGTATAAATATCGCATAACTGTATCACTAGTATGTATATCTTAATATTACCTAAATGTCGCAATAAAACTAATTCCTAATAAAAGTTGGACTATATATTCTTGTTAAGAATCTATCATTCCCTATGCATATATCTATGAGATAAAGAATTTATGTATAATAACATTTTCAAGTCAAATTTGATGTAATTGGAGCACATATCATCTCTGTATTTGTGAAACTGCGAACGTCTTATACGAGTAATTGTGTATCACAAATACACAGATCAAAAATTATTTATTCATTGTTAAAATAATGTATTTCATGTATTATGTACTGTAATATCAATATTATGTAACACATCTCTGACAAATAAATCCTTGTTATAAATCACAAACTATTTCATTCTAATACACCGATCAAAAATCGCATTCCAAAGATCTAGGTTCATATCCCGCTTGCTAGCAAGCATTTTGTAGGCCGCCAATCTGCAACCAGAGCGGCGATCTACAAAATCCTGCAAACGAAAGATCCAAATTCGATTCCCGCCCACTAGCAACCTGCACCCAGCAACCAGCCGAGCATATTCACCCCATCCTAGCTAGCAACCAGCAAAACCACCAGTCCGTCCTAGTCTACGGTCTAGCCGACGGATTCCTGATGGCCAGCTGGCCAGCTAGCTAGAAATCCAATAAAAGCATGTATATAGCTCGATTACGTAAGTTCACGAAGCAGAGTGTCCGGGACAAGATCATCGCTCACGCTGAATGGCTGTAAATTCATCAAACTGTTGTATATAAGGCTGAAATCTGTGGTGGGAAGGCTAGGATTCATGAATCCACCACCAGGCGATTTAATTTTAAATTTTGTGGGGGAATGTCTTTGCTATAGCCTTTCGATTCTACGAATATTAAATTTTGATGATCAGATGTCTCGCTATAGCCAGTAAATTTGAATTTTGTGGGTACATGTCTTGCTATAGCCTTTCGATTCTGCGAATTTTAAAATTTGGTCTTACTAGAGCCAGCAAATTTGATTTTTGTCGAGTATATGCCTTGTATCGGCTGAAAATCCGTCTGAGAGCTCAAAAATGCTCGTAGCGGCAGTAAAGTGCTATTTTTCGGCCGCTGCGGCTCTAAATCGTCGATTTTACACGATTTTTGAATTTTGTCGACCAGAAGCCTTGCTCGGCTCGGATTTTTACTAGCTAGAAGCGTCGCCATAGGCTACCGGCATTACTGAAACGAATGCTGGTGCACTAGGTTGGAATTTTTGCAGCGCTCGTGTGATCGAGATGACGTCATCGTTTGGTGGTGCTCGTGGCTCGAATTTTAGTGGTTGACAGGTTGCTGCTTATAGGACGTATATTTTTCAGGTGCTGTTGATCTCTTTTTGATGCTCTAGTTCGTATTCTGGTGAATTGCAGGTTCCTGAATGCAAATTTTGAGGATAGGAAAATAGGTTTTTCAATTGAGAAATTGTATTCATTTTAATGTATTTATTGGTCACTTATATAGTACATTTTTGTCATTATTACATAATGTAATGGTATTATTTTATAAGGACAGAAATAAATAAAAAGAAATATGTATCGTCACATATGTATCAAAATCTATTTTACAAGATGTTACATTTTCTATATAGTGCATATAATTTTTCTCTAAGACTTATCGAAATATTTGTATATGATATTAAAATAAATAATAATCAAGAATATGCTCTGAAACACATATGTATGTATTAATTTGTATTTTTGCCTGTATTAATATACAGAGATAATATTATAAATAGATCAATGAAATACTTTTTTTTAAATACAGAGTGTCCCTTAACTTCGAGCAAAAACTTTAAGGGCATATAGTACTGACCAAAATGAATAAAAAAGCTTCATCAACATAGGAATGATCTTCAACTGTTTCCGAGAAAAGCGAAAAATCTAAGAAAAACTGACAAAGATAGCGATCGAATAAAATTTTGTCTATGTCAGTAAAAAGACTATAAAAAACAATAAAATTTTATATGAAACATTTTTCTCAATTTCTTATAGTTACGTAGTTATATGAAAATTAAATATTGACCAAGGTCGCCACAACATTTCACTTTTGATTTTTATAAAATAACAAAAGGCCATCTAAGATTACCTCTCAAAGGTAAACAAAAAGTCTCAATTAATCAAAATCGTAATTCTTATAGTTTTCGAGATAGCAAAGGTAAATCTCGTAAAAACTCATTTTTCACTGCGTTATATCTGGGAAACTATTAAAGATCGGACACATTTTGACTGAGCTTTTTTTACTCATTTTGATCAGTATTATATGCCCTTAAAGTTTGTGCACCAAGTTAAGGGACAGCCTGTATATGTAAATTATTTATGTCTTAGAAAAAAAATAAAGCACTTAGACTTACCTTATGGTACAGAATTGTTTATAAATAAATTAATATCATATACGTGTATATATAATTACATTTTCAGTTGCATTTTCCATGTCATTACAAATTAGCATACACATACACATTCTACTATATAAGATGAGAACTAAATGACTGGAAGAAAAATCTTAATGAATTTCATTATATAGGACATAGATTTATTATCAAATTTGTTTCATTTTATAAGCTGTCTTTCGGCGATACAAATATTCTACATATACAAGGACTTTTCTAACATAGTTTTCCAAGTTTTTTAAATCGTAATACGATGGATTTTCTATTTCACAGAATGAATAATAATACCAAAAGTTTAAAAAGAATGAATAACAATGATTATTACCAATTTGTAAATTTCATATTAATAAAAAAAAGGAAAATACTTATGTATACATTATAAATGATAAATTTTCCAGTAATAAATATAAGGAAAAAATATTACTCGCTAGCATTTGTATGCAAAAGAAGTCTAAGTAAATTACAAATATTTTCAATCGAGAAATTGTATTTCTAAAGAAACAATAATTTTGAAATCAATATAACGTAAAAAATTAAAAAACGTTTCATTATGGACAGTACTATAACAGATTAAGAAATGTATCTAACAGCCTATCAATAAATTCCAAATGATTCTTGGAAAATTGATCGCGAAAAATTGTGAAGGAAATTTATCGCCGGTAAATTGATCACCAGAAATTTTGTCGCATAGAGAATGTATCAGCAGTACAACGATAGCGAAGCAAATTGATCACAACGAAAATAGATCGTAATAAAATTGATCCCGAAAAATATTGATCGCCAGAAAGTCCATGAGAGTTAAAATTAATTGCAGAGAAGGTTATCGCAAAATTAATAGCAATTTAGTATTGAATCTAATGAAACAAATATAAAAAGATCAGAATAATTATTACAAAAAAATATGTAATCATTTTCTTAAATATAAAATAAATAAATAAACATGATCACGGCATATTACCCATTGTTGGGTGTGCTAATCTGCTTTGTACACAGATTTCGGTAATGATAATGACATATATTTAAACATAACACAAAATGACGCTTACGCTTACATCCTAATTATAGTATATTTTATAGCAATATGAAGAGATAATGTAAAAAATATACAAGAAAAAAAAATAAAAATATGAAAATAATTATGATTTTTGTTTCTATTTTTTAATTTTAGAGTTTCTAAATTGATGTTATATACACTCATCCATACAAATTAAGTAATATGAACAAATCGTTAGTCTGAATACTCCCTTACATTTAGCAATTCGGATTAAAAGGTCTCTACGGTATTTAGTTATTTGATGATATTTCTCCACGCCAGCAATGAGTGCCCGTGAGGTGACGCCTGGTAAGCGCCCGCACGATACAAATATTTCATCATTACCGAAATCTGTGTACAAAGCAATTTGGCACACCCAGCGATGGGTAATTTGCCGTGATGATATATTTATTTACTTTATTTCATGAAAAAGTAAGTCTCAAAAAATATTGCATTTTAAAAAATATCTCCGCAAGTTTGAAAAGTCGAAATTTATGTAACAGGAGGGAAGGGGGCGCAAATTTTGGTTCAGCCTATAGCGCAATTTACCCTTGATCCGCCTCTGAATGTAATAATGCTCATATTAATTATATATGTACCAAATTATTTTTGAATGTTTTTATACCCTTAAGAACGTATAGGTTTATACTAAAAACTGTTATGGTATGTTGTTCCCCTTGATATAAAAGTCTTAAATGCTAAAATTGAAATTTTTTAGATTATATTTTAATATAGTTCTTTATGAAAAACTGTTATGAACTTCAAGTAAAGTATCACTTCCGGTTTGTCAATTTCAGTTAAAATCTAATATATTGTGCCCCTTGATATAAAAGTCCTAAATACTAAAATTGAAAATTTTTAGATTATATTTTAATACAGTTCTTCTTGAAAAACTGTTACGGGCTTCAAGTAAAGTACCACTTCCGGTTTGTCAATTTCAGTCAAAATGTAATATGTTGTTCTCCTTGATATAAAAGTCCTAAATACTAAAATTGAAATTTTTTAGATTATATTTTAATACAGCTCTACATGAAAAACTGTTATGGGCTTCAAGTAAAGTATCACTTCCGGTTTGTCAATTTCAGTCAAAAACTAACAGGTTGTTCCCTTTGATATAAAAATCCTAAATACTAAAATTGAAAATTTTTAGATTATATTTTAATACAGTTCTTCATGAAAAACTGTTACGGGCTTTAAGTAAAGTACCATTTCCGGTTTGTCAAATTCCGTCAAAATATAATATGTTGTTCCATTTGGTTAATCTTTTTGTGTTTATATTTGAAAAAAATATATAGATGTCTTTTCCCGTTCCCGAAATATTATTTTTTTATAGTTTTCCTACAAAAATACACTATATCCCTGACTACAATTATTTGTCACCGAGATATGCTGCGGACTTAACACTATGTTTCCCAACAAAAATTACAGTAAAAAGAAGAGTCCATTAAAATGAAATAGTTATATATTTCGCTCTCTGTCTTACAAAAAATAAATATTTGCGAGTAAGTGTACAATCCTGTTCGTTGTTAATCTATGACATGTTGTCTCTGTCTTACAATGTATAAGATAAATATGTTGTAAGACAGAGACAACATGTCATAGAATAACAACGTACAGGATTGTACACTTACTCGCAAATATTTATTTTTTGTAAGACAGAGAGCGAAATATATAACTATTTCATTTTAATACTCTTCTTTTTACTGTAATTTTTGTTGGGAAACATAGTGTTAAGTCCGCAGCATATCTCGGTCACAAGTAATTGTAGTCCGGGATATAGTGTATTTTTGTAGGAAAACTATAAAAAAAATAATATTTCGGAAAATTGACAAACCGGAAGTGATACTTTACTTGAAGCCCATAACTTTTCAATTTTAGTATTTAAGACTATTATATCAAGGGGAACAATATATTAGATTTTGACTAAAATTGATACACCGGAAGTGATACTTTACTTGAAGACCATAACCGTTCCTAATGAAAAAGTGTATTAAAATATAATCCAAAACTTTTAAATTTTACTACTTAAGACTTTTATATCAAGGGAAACAACATATTACATTTTGACTAAAATTGATAAACCAAAAGTGATACTTTACTTGAAGCCCATAACAGTTTTAATGAAGAACTATATTAAAATATAATCGAAAACTATTCAATTTTACTATTTAAAACTTTTATATCAAGGGGAACAACATATTACATTTTGACTTAACTAGATAAACCGGAAGTGATACTTTACTTGCAGCCCATAACAATTTTTAATGAAAAACTGTATTAAAATATAACGCGGTTCCAAATTTTTTCGGTACTTGACAGCACTAGTTTATACCGAAACGTCGTTTTGTAAGAATACATGCTGTATGACTGATATATCGAGTATTTACTCACATTTACATATTAAGTAAAATTAAATTTCTGTGATTTTTAAAATATTTTTCTATAAATAGGATTTACAAATGCAAATATGAAATAATAATACAAACAGAAACTATAAAATAACATAATAATAATGTAAACCATCTTTGTAGTATGTGTTTATAATATTCAACGCACACCCAGCAATGGGTAATATGCCCTGATGATATGATATATAATAAAATTAGTGTTAAATAATTCGATAAAGTTGTACGATCAATTTCCATTGTGATCAAATTATCGACTATCATTTTTGTTAGCAAGCATTTTACACCAGGCCCTTAATTTTTCCTACAGTCAATGTTCCGCGACCATATTTTCTAACAATAAACTTTTTGGCTACGGCAGTACAGAACTAAAAAAAAGCAGATTCTAGGGATCTTACGTGCTTATTCACAAAAATCTGGGTATGTGATTTTGAGCATGACTCTGTACCTCTTACATTCGGTATAAATCGTGTATTAAATAATTTGTTATTAAATGTGTGTAAATATATTAAACCCATCATTAACAGCGTTACGTTTTATTCAAATTTGATATTTTTTTATAAATTATACAGAATAGTTTTTTTTTCATATACATATTTAAAAATATATGAATTTTTCTCGTGTTATACGTATGTATATGTGTATGCTTACTCTGGGTAAAATATAATGCGTACTATGAATACGATATATTATGTAATGTAAACACATGGTGGTAATGAATGTTATTATTATATTGAAAAAAAGCAAAATGGAAAACAAAATATTTTAGGGAAGGATTTGTGTATTTATTTACATAACTCTTATAATTAAGGGTGCAAGGGGTGCAAATACATATTGAGAGAGGGCCAAGAAAGTCATCAGATATGCCAGGATGTATTCCTTTCCGGAAACTGCTCTTCACACCTTAAAATGGGTAGAAAATCCACTGGAATCTCGACACTGCATCTGCACAAAAAAAAACATATTTTATATTCATGTACATAATATAAAATGTAATAAGTATGAAGAATGATTAAATTTCTAATGTCAAAAACAAGATGATATTATTTCGTATACGGACATTGTGGGCCATAACAAAAAATGGTATTTAAAAAAGGGTAAAACCTTTGAGGGATAGAGTGTTTCCTTTAAAATAACCAGCGCTTTTTTGGGCGAACTAATGACGTTAGAGAAAAATGTTATGTACAAAAAATAATCAAGAATAAGGGACTAATTTATCAGTAATAACAAACCGAAAATTCAACCAGTAGTTCTCAAAGAGTAGAACAAAATTATATTTTTTTAAATAGCGCCCTATATCATTTTTTAGCCCATTATATAATTTCTTCCTGATTTCAACGTTATAAATATTGTATAGGGTTGTATAACAATTATTTCGAGAAAAATGGTATTCAAAATTAGAAATAATGAAATTAAAATGGTTTTACTTACCACTAGTGTAACCTAGGCAACAGATTCAGAACCTGTGTACCAATTGCAATATTGAATCATTATTTTAATACATTTTTCGAAATAATTGTTTCTAATTCCATGGCTAATACTATTAAATTGTAATTCCGTGAATTTTCAAATTTTATTTCTGCAGTTATGCAGTAACCAAAATGATTTTTTTATTGATTCGGATGTAGAAATTTTTGCTTTATAACATCCATTTGAAACTTTTTGTCTAAAATAATTAGGGGAGCAATGCGCACGGAAAAACTGATTTCCCATATTAAACGCTTATAAATCAGAAAAAATATATATATCTAATGAGCTAAAAATTGTATATGGTGCTATTTAAAAAAATATAATATTGTTCTACCGTTTGAGAACCACTGGTTGAATATTGAGTTTGTTATTAGTGATAAATTAACCCCTTATTCTTGATACTTTTTTATTATTCTCTAAAGTCATTAGTTCGCTCAAAAAAGCTCAAGTTGTTTTAAGAGAAACACCGTATATACATTTTGATGAGTTGATTCTCAGAACTTCTTCAAAATTTGCAATATTACAAGGAATGATTCTTGAAGTGTACATTTTTAATACTACTGGCTCACAAGATATAAATAAAAATAATGAATTATTTAATTACGTAACTATATTAAAAATAATTCTAAATCTGAAGAAAACTGCGAAAAATCTAATATTGAAATGAAAAATGAAATATGTTTGATTGTAATGTATTATAATTACAAACTAAAAGTACTTAATATGAGGCATAAATTACATAACTTCTATACTATTATAAATTACAAATAAAAAAATGGGTATACTGGCATTTAATTTCGTACACATTCAAAATTACGTAAAAATGGATTATAAAACATTGTTGTAATAAAATACAAAGTAAATATAATATGGAATGTTGAAACATTTACCATTTTTTAACATGCTGTATAACAGTAAATTTAAATAATTTCGAATTAATATAAACTATATTCGGTACACACTTAGTTGATATTTCTGAATATTACAATCTATGTATGTTACGCTGAATTATGAACACTATGCCCTATATCGGGCGACGATAAAAATATTAAAATATAATATTACCATTAATAAAAAAATCTCCAGGTAAGCTCCAGGTCCTGTAGGTATCCAGAAGTCGTCTCCAAGCACCAAGAAGTCGTCCTCAAAGGCACAGTATACGAACACATGACACACGTCTATTCAATAGCTCTCTGATAGTAAAAATGACTAAATTAACATATGTAATAGTTACGCATTACGTAGGTAATAAACAAAATTCACTGGTTAATAATTAAAATAATAAGTTATAATTGATGTCTGTATATTACATAACTTGCTGATCGTCCATTAAATTAAAAATATAAACAAGGACTTTGGAATATACTAATTTTTTGGTAACAAAATATGGAATCTTACAAAAATAACTTACTATTTAAACAATCAACTTAAATATTACTTAATATTATCATCTGTTTTCACAGGTTGCTTCATCGTGGCTCCCCAGGTTAATTATGCATCATTTTCTCTTGGACTGTTGTGATATGCACTTTTTCTTCAATGGGGTAGTTTCGCCTTTTTTGATTTTTTTATTAGAGGCAAGTATTTTTAAATTTTCCATATATATTTTTTTATTTTGCACAATTTTTGTTTTTCAATGATAAAAAAATTACTGAACATACCGGACATATCTATTCCCGCCACTGTGACGTTACCCTTGCCGCTTCCGTTGCAACTTAGTTCCGACGTGCTGCTCGAAGTATGACAAAGATATTTCGCGACGTATGTCTTGCGGGGTAATGGGAACTTGTTTGCTAGGTTAGATTGCTGTCAAGTTAGCACGTATTTTTACTTATTTATTTTTGTTTGAGCAAATTTGTAACGACGTTTTGTATTACAGTTGATAAATAGAAACAAGGTTATGTCCACGGCGTCAGTATCACCATCAACTGTCACTTTGATATGTCACATCTCATCGCTGTAAAACAACGACACTAGCGACGTTTGCGGCTTTAAGTATGCAAGCGTGACGTCACAGAGAAGAGGGCGATTTGAATCATGTAATTTTTTTAATAATTTTTTTGAAATACTTACATAATAAATTGAAAGATGACGGTTTAAGGACTTAGACAACTTCCTATGTCCAGTTTTTAAAAAAACGCGATAATACGTTGCTGTCAATCACTTTAAATGCAACTATGGTAATTTCATACGCCCATGTTCACTGATAAAAAAAAACTCTTGGTATGCATATTAAGGGATAGGAGTAGAAAAAAAATATTTGAGTTTATTCATTTTGCTGTTACACCCTGTATAGTATTTGATCATCATCATCATCATCACAGTCAATCATACTTAATTTTTTTTTAGTATCAAATATGCGTATATAAAAATTGTAAATATTTTTTTATTTCATTTATATAATCAAACAAATTAGTTAAAAATAACAATATATGTATTTACAGTAACAGTACATTTTAAAAATCAAAAATATAGATACAATTTAATTACACATAATTAAAGCATTATATATATTTTGTACGTTTTAGGATTGAACAATCCCTGACCAAACATGGGCTGCTACACAATTTATAAAACCATTAATTAATTCCTTTCTATCTAGACTGCTCATTTCGCATGTATCAAATTGTGGTGGTTCCCTCGATGCAACATATAGATCCTACAGATAAAAAAATATATTCCAAACAAGTATTAAATTAAAGAAAATCATTACCCCTCTCGACATATGCAAATCCATGGAGACCATCATGAAAGTACCAATATATCTTGGATGTAGAATTACTAAATGTTGAATATTATTATCAGGTGATATATACAATCTATGATGATCGTTATATTTTGCTATGAGTAGTTTAGTTAAACTTTGATACCAACAAAATGGGTGATTGAGTAATATTTTTAAATCAGGATGAAAGTCAATTAGATTTTCTAACTTCGCTAAACCTCGTAACTCTAAAAATTCATCATAAATTAAATAATTAGAGTCCTGATGAGACACCAATTTATTCCAAAGTAAATGTGTACGACAATGTACCATTCCCTGTGATACCATGTTACGAATTTTTTGACGGGCAATTGTTACTTGGTCGGCCATTAGTTTTTGCATTAATTGTTCGTGTGATGAATAATACCCTAAATAATTTACCGATTCTTGTCTAAAAATCAACCAAAATCAACTAAAATTAAGGATAAAAAGATAAATATTATTACTTAATTACAACATTTGGTATTTTATTCTTCAAAATGTCTTCGCCTTCAGATTCATCCAAGTTTGTAGAACTTGAGAATACAGAAGTCACTTTTTGCGAATCCTCTAATTCTTGATCTGATCTACATACAAGTTCTTCAGCATTTTCAAATGTTTCACTTTTATACATTGCAATATTTTCGCATAAAGATTCTTGCACTTCTATGTTACCTATAGGATTTTGTTCCGTAGAAGACACTGTGCGAAATTTTCCCAAAGTTTTCTCGACGTCACATTTTGGATAAATTTCCCTAATAACATATAGTTTTTGTTAGTCAAGTAGTACTAATACTTAATTTAATAACATCAAGAAGAATTTTTATGTAATCAAAAAGTATATTGAAGGCAGTAAATAGGTTGCAATATGGAGAAAATATGTAATCGGGTTCAATGCCGATCGACGCCAAATATTTCGAATTTTAAATGGCACAAAATAAACCCCTGTGGTGCACTCTCCACGCCAGCAATGAGTGCCCATGAGGTGACGCCTGGTAAACGCCTGTACGGTACAAATACGAGGTCTGGCTATTAAATAACGAGACTGCTTATCAAAAAGAGTTTTATTTTAAAAATTATTTTATAATCGAATGTTCCCCTTCAATGTACTCCCTCCCCTCGCCATACACCGTTCCATTCGTTTTTTCCATTGGTCAAAGCAATGTTGGAAGTCTTCTTTTGTAAGAGCGTTTAGGAGCTCCGCCGATTTTCGCTTCACCTCTTCCATCGACTCGAACCGGGTTCTTTTTAAGGCAGACTTGATCTTCGGAAACAGAAAAAAGTCACAGGGTGCTAAATCAGGCGAGTACGGCGCGTGTTCGAGCACTGGAGTGCCTCTAGCGGCTAAATAACACTTCACAGACAGCGCGTTATGGGCAGGTGCGTTGTCCTGGTGCAATATCCACTTGTTTTTCCACAACTCCGGCCATTTCTTACAAACTTTCAAATAGTAAGTTTAGAGTCTCAGCAATCATCCGACGATCTTACGCACAATTTCATTGATTTTGGTCACTGTTTGCGGAGTTGAAACAGAGACAGGTCGACCTGGACGTTGGTCATCTTCGGTGCTCTCTCGGCCTTCAACCGTTTATACCATTGGAAAACACGCGCACGAGATAGAGAATTCTCACCATAGGCCTCTTTCAACAACTTATAGCACTCAGTCGGAGTTTTTTTAATTTAACGAGAAATTTCACATTGATCCGTTGCTCGTGTTTTTCGTCACACATTGTTATCGGAACGAGAAAAAAAAGGTTCGTTTCTAACCTCTATAGAAAAAATACTACTACAGCGACAAAAACGTGTTTTCGTACCGGAATAGTAGACACTTCCAGCTATCCAACGCTGCATTCGTTTCCACCCCTTCCCCTCTAGGACGCCTTTTGCGCGCGCAGTCTCGTTATTTAATAGCCAGACCTCGTATGTCATCATCATTACCGAAATCTGTATACAAAGCAGATTGGCACACCCAGCAATGGGTGATATGCCGTGATGATACATTTATTTATATTTTCGATGTGCTGATTAATATCAAAAAGAATCATACAAGGTTAAAGCACATGCGTTTTTAAATAAATAAATAAATAAATATTTCATCACGGCATATTACCCATTGCTGGGTGTGCCAATCTGCTTTGTACAGATATCGGTAATGATGGAATATTTGTACCGTGTGGGCGCTTACCAGGCGTCACCTCACGGGCACCCATAGCTGGCGTGGAGAGTGCACCACAGGGGTCAATTTTGTGCCATTAAAATTCGATGTAATTTTTGGCGTCGGTCGGGATCGAACCCGGGTTCCCAGATTCGCGTCCAGACACTCAGGCACACGGCCACGAGACCCCATCATGCGTTTTTTATTAAAATAAATATAAATTATTTGAAAACCATAACTGCTGATTTGAAAATATCTTACCTTCTTGATGTAACTACAATATAAAATTTAAGTCTCAACGCATATTCATGTGGTACCCTATGAATCCCTAGATTAGTAACAATTAATGTAACGTTAAAATCATCAGTCTGTTGTCGATCTTGTGAGTCTTTGTACATAACTTGTGGTATACTGGTAACTTGAACTAACACATAATCATTATCAGTCTCTTCTGGAAGATCTCTTTTTTTCATACTCAACACATGCATCCCATATTGTTTATTGTTACTTAACAAATAAGTGTAGAGTTGTTGTCCTTCAGTTAGTAAATCCTTTATTATTATAATTTCTATAAAAAAAATATATGTACACTGAAGAAACTTTCTCGAAAAATATTTTACCTGATGAGACAACATTTCTAGCAAAATTTGGAGTTTTTGGGTAGTATTTATTAAAATCATCTAAAAATTTTGTTAAATGATAGTCTACCCCTGCTTTAATTTCAGCATTATTTCCTGTATATGAATGTATACATCTTAGATGAAAGTCATAAGTAAACGAATGCAAATGCATTAAGCTTTTTATTCGATCACATTCATCCAAAAAACTCAAAGTAAACTACAATTAAAATGGTTAATATTTATTTAAAAATAATAAAATGTACAACTTACTTGGCTAAATAAGCTTCTAGAGATTTTTTGCTGTAAACGGCAACATTCAATAGCATGTAATTTAACAGTAAAAAATGGTACATTAAGCTCAATAGTAAATATCATAATTCCTCCCAGCATTGGTTTCTGAACATAATACATGTTTTGTATGGCTTTTTTTGAACTATTACGATCTCTATAAAAAAAAGTTTTTTGACTTCCTCTCTTGTCCTTTAACACCCTGTATAAGTACCTTTTTTCGTCAGTTTCTAATGGCACAAATCCTAAAGTTTGTAGGTATTGTTTATATTCTCTTATAAAACTAAGACATAATTCATCATGCCATGATTCATCAGCAATATTTTGATTTTCACTGTTATCATTTGGAGCAGAAACATTGATTACATCATCCAACAATTCTACACTTAATGAATGATCTCTAGTAGCTGCGGACATTATTCTCCACCTAAATTATTATTTTATTAATGAAATGTAAAATGAAAACTTTAAATTGTATTAAATTATACAGTGTGCTTGAAAAGGTGGACACGTCCTTTTTTCTAGCAAATTAATGCAGATACACATATTGCTTATAGGACATGATTTAATCAGTGCAATATTTGTGATTGAAATGTGTAAAAATTGTAACTGTGGAATTTCCGGTATAACCGGAAATGATATCAACTTTGTGAAGTCAAATACAACCTATACTATTTTTTTTTATAAATTTGGATTGCATTTTTTGCCCTCTTTCGGACAATACTAAATTTATTAGTGTCAACGTTATTCATTTGTTAAAAATTTTTTTTTGCACGATTTTTATCGTTGAGATATAATTTAATACTTATGTGAGAGGGCTATGACAGTAATTGTTTTAGCAACCTATACTAAAATATAAACAGCCATTTTTTCTCTTTTCAAATATGCAGGCGCCTTTCGTTAAAAGGCGCTCACAGAATTAAAATGATGAAAAACACTCGATTGTTTCACAAAATTAAAGAAATTTCTTTATTGTATAATTTCGGCTGTTAGCTATTCTGTAGTTCTTCTGATGATGGCCTTACAGCCGAAATTGTACAATACAGTATTTTCTTTAATTTTGTTTAACAACCGAGTGTTTTTCTTATTCATCTTAATTTAGTATTTCTATCTTTCTTACCTAATATTCAGACTATTAATATGTACAACTGTTATTTAAAGCTTTTATACTTAAAATAATTAGGGAAGCAGGAAATTATAAAAGTATGATTTTAAATGTTAAATTTCCCTGTTAGGAAGTACTGATCACTACACTGTATGTTTTTGCAAAAAAAAAATGAAATCTTACCTTGGTAAAAATAGTAATGGGGTATGGCAGTAATGAATTGTTCTTGCATGCTTTTTCAACATATGAGTTTGTAGAAAGTTTCTAGACGATCCTCGAGACTGCCATATTGCATGCATCTTCTTTTTTTCATCTATAATAGCTAATTTATTTCATAAATTTATCATTTCATTTTCTTTATTTTTTACATTATATTTCTTACTTGACTGCTGTCTACTTTTTTGTTTGATAGCTGTAATTTCTTGGGAATATGCTAAAATTCTATCACTTTTTTTAGTAACTAAAACTGAAGGTTTAGCATCTCTGAAAACCTCAGCAGTCGTATCTTGAACTGTCATTCCTGCTTGCGGTTTACGATTAAGCCAATCTTTTCCAAGGACTGAAGAACCAGAAGGAAATCGATGAAGATGTTCAAGAGATTCGCAAATGTAATTAAGGTATGGATTATTAACAATTTGCTGTAGAAAAATAAATAAATTTATGTGACAGAAATGATAGAATATTTAATTTACCTTTGATTTACGTATAGTAAGTTGATTATGAAATAAACCCTTTTTTTGAGCTACAATTGAGCTTAATAAACTAGCTCTTGCACACAGCCACATTCCTAAATTTTGGCATTGAATAAATAATTTATCTACTCTATCTTTCGACCAATTGTACATATAGAATGTCAACTGGAAATAAAAATATAATATAGTAAATATTACTTTCCGTAAATAAAAATTTGAATGGTTAATTTTTTTATTTAGATTTTGTTTGAAACGTTGTGTGGTTCCTGAAGATTGGAAAAAAGCTGTTTTTGCCCATTATTCAAAGGCACGCGATATGTTTGTTAAGTGTAATAGGGAAACTTTTTAGTAAAGTTTTAATTCATAAGGTACGAACCTTAACAAATTCAAAAATTAAGTGACGTTCAGGGTGGTGTTTTGCCTGAGAGGGGATGTGTCGATCAATTGTTTTCTCTTCGTATGATTGTTGAGAAGTCGCGAGAATGGAAACTGGTTGGGAGCGATTCGAGCGTTGTATGAGGGTAGTGAGGTTGCTGCGAGAATAGACGATAGGTTGAGTGATTGGTTAAAGGGTTGTGGTATGTCTCCGTGGTTGTTAACTTGTATATGGATGTGTTGTTGCGGAGAGCGTTGAGTGAAATGGATGGTGTACATATTGGTAAAAATATTGCGGATGATCTAGTTGTTTTAGGAGAAAATGAAGAGCAACCCAGAAGAATGATAGAGAATACATGTAGTTGGAATCTGGTGTTGAATGTTGATAAATCGAAGTTGTTAGTATTTGAAAGAAGTAAATTGGTGACTAAGTGAAACTGAAGCAGGTGAATGAGTTTTTGGGTAGCATAATGTCCAGGGATGGTCGAATTGATCGAGAGTTTGAAATGAGAGTGAGTGCGGGATGTAAAGTAATGGTTACTCTAGGTACGTTTGCACGAAATGTTAACGTATCTAGAGATGCTCGGTTAAGTGTATATAATGGAGTGCTAGTACCTACTTTGATGTATGGAAGCGAATGTTGGGCATAGACGAGAAAGCATAAAAAGAGAGTGACTGCCGTGGAAATGAGGTATTTACGTGGTGTATGTAGGTAAGACGGGATCGCGTGAAGAATAATTTGATGTATGAAAAACGTATGGTAGGAAGAGTAGAATGTATGAATGCGATTATGAGTGTGGCCTAGGCGAAAGAAGTGTGCTTAGACAAGAATGTGTGGCGAAGGATGATTCGTAACTACGAGCTGTGTTAGAAAAGTATCCGACCTTATTTTTTTTTCGGAAACCTGATGGATTTGAATCAAGTGCGCTTGCATGCGCCGACCTTGAACCTTCCTACGCATACGTGAATTTTTCCCGCCTGTCGATAGCGTCTGTTGCTGGCAAGCAGCATTTGAGTGAGGTAGTGTGTAGTGCTCTCGTCGGTTTTTCATTGCAAGAAAAATGACGGAATGACTGGAGCAGCGCTATTGCATCAAATTTTGCCTGAAACTGGGCGACAGCCAGGTGGAAACCATTTGGAAGATTCAGACGGTGTGGAGTCCCAAGGAGACTACTTTGAGGGTGATTAGCCAAAGGTCGGATACTTTTCTAACAGACCCCGTATTATTGTAATCCGGATGCAGTATTTCGCTACCGAAAATCGGTCACTTTAATATGTTAATAGCGAGGAATTGTTGTATGATGATGTTGTTGTTATTATTGTTTTCTGTATGTAAATGTATGTAAATAAAATGAACTACCTTACCTCATCACAAACAACAAGTCCCAGGAATAAACGTTGCCGTGGAATAAATTTATTTTCACTAGTAACTACATGAGGTGCAAACTTCTGATAGTGTTTCAACAAATTTGTTTCTATCCAGTTAACATAATCCATGTTTTTGTCTGCGTAGGTACTTATTTTCCACTGTTCAAAATTTCTTCCAATAAGTAAAATCTTAAGAGATATTTGTGACGGATTGTAAGGAACATACACCTCTACATTTCTATTTTTAATTGAACTATATTGACAGAATTGTAAATCAAACGCTTTAACTGTAATATCCGGAGCGATTGCCGTAACGATATGTTGCAGCTCTCGCACACAAATATTGACTGTATGTCTGTTTGATAATGGCACATAACATTTCTTAACAGCAGGTACATTTAATTCGATAGCATATTCAAACCATTTTACTAATATACTTGAATACAAATCGTGAACACATCCTTTTTCGCCCTTTTCAAATTTATTTAGAACTACATTCGTTGAAAGTTTTGATAAATTTTCTCGAGTTAAATTTTGAATGCCCGGATTTGTTGTCTCTGTATATGACAAGGAACTATTAGAATTTTTTAAAGAATTATCTACAGAATTAAAACTAGCTGAATTTGAATTTGGCAAATTGAGATACGTTTGATTCGTTGTTAGAAGTTTTCTAGAAACTTTGGACATAACCGGAATCAATTTTTTCATCTTTTGTGATACCGTTGATTTACTTCTACAAGCTTTCAATAGTTGAACATCTGTCGTTGGTATATCACTATCTACACTATCAGGAATTACTGAGCTAAATATGTTATATTCTAATGATTCAGTTTGTTTTTCGTCTTCAAAACAAAGAGGAATTCTGAGGAAATAATATTCGTTTACTAAATCCCACATTCCTTGACTAACCGCACACTTCAATTTTAATATTAAAGCATCTAAATTAACTCTTCCTTGCTTCCAAATTCGGAATTCTAAATATATCTTTGGCAAACTATCTAAAAAATAAACAATAGATGTGTAATTAAAATAAATACATAAAGATGTGTTATGTATAGTTTGGTTAACATTATTTGGCGATTGACTTGACTTACTAATGGAAAAGGCTGGTTCTTCTCAGCAGGTATTAAGCCTAATTGTGTTCAGGAACAGATTATAGTAATTTTTGCATTTCCTTTCTCGAAATTGGATTTCGATTGTTTTTAGCAACGTAATCTTAACTATTAATTAAACTCATTGTCGCAGTGAGCATTGAAAATGTTACAACCTGCGAACGAAAATTTTGAAGAAATTACCATAACCGCGAATCAAAAACGCAAACATTTATCAGACGATGCAAAACAAATAGTTCTGAATGTGTTTAACTTTTTAAAAAGTCACGATAACGAGAGTGCGCCAATATAAAAAACTGCAGAAATGACTAAAATGCCTTGTACTGCAGTTAGAAGAATAATAGGTGAAGGTGTACCTCACAAAAAACCAGGGCAAGAAACTGAAAACAATATAGGTTAATGGTTAATCAAAATCGAGAACTTAATTTTTAAAATGGTTTTCGTTTAAAAACCGGTTTACTATTTACTTAACCGGTTTTTATATTGGTTATGTAAACCGGTTACATTAACCGGTTTATAAAAAATAAATTAAATTTTATGACAGATAAATATACATTTGTTTATTAAGCTTTTTTGTTTTAATTCCATGGCTATCACTATTTTTGAGTTGATTTTTGATATTTTCATACCTAATTTCTGCTGTTACAAAGCATGCAAAATTAATTTTGTTTATTGATTCAAATACAAATTTTTATAATCTACAACTTTAAAATATGTTTAAGTATCTAAAATAATTTAGGAAGCAACGCGCAAGAAAAACTGTTTTCCTATGTTAAATGCCTATGTAACGGATTTTGAGGGTCACCCGGTATATTTACTAAATAAAATAATAAACTCATAAATACAAAACGCAATACGAGTATTACCGGGGAATAACGTAATACGGGTATTACGTACAAGCACGAACAAGCATGGTCAGACTTCGGCGCAGTACGTGCTAAGGTGCGCAAGGAAACAGCATCCGGCTAAATCGTGATTTATATTTAAAATTCCCTCCTTTTCAGAAACGGTTTAAAAAAACCGGTTTTAATTAATTTAGTTAACAGTTACCGGTTTTTTAGTAATTAAAAATATCGGTTTCGGTTAAAAATCAAAATTTTAGACCCAAAATATCGGTTAACCGGTTTTTAAACCGGTTAAAAAAACCGGTTTCATGCCCTGCAAAAAACACAGAAATGATGCTTGTATTTTTTTGTCAACAAGTGTTTATATTGTAAACGTATCAAAATAAAATAAGTATTTGGTTTCCTGCAAATTTCTTCTCTTTTTATTATTTGCATCCCTTTATGAAAAACTCAAGTGAACAAAATATTATTAAATACTACCCTGGTAAGTATGGCCTCCTAAATTTCTTTAATCCTCTTGCGGAATACCTGCTGAGTAGCCAATCGCCAAATAATTTTAACCAGACTATACCACCGTTTCATTTTTAGAAACGTACCTTTTTCTGCTTCAATAACGTAAGTACTAACAATATTTTCAAATGTTGCATCTTTGTTAAGTTTCATGACATTTTTATCGACTATTTCTTCACCATTTTTAGTATTACTAACAACAGCTAAAGATACACAAGCTATTCCTCTATTTCCAGATGAAGGATTCTGACTCTGATTATATAAAAATATTTGATCATCTTTAACTAAGTTATTTCCTTGATCAGAATCCGAATAATCCTACAATAAGATTTGTAAACATATTTATTTATTTTTTTCATATAAAAAATACTTTGAAATGATTGTAGCTGTTTGGATCAGTATATTTTGGCACATTTAAAAACTGCAGAATATTTTGACGTAAATAATGAATAAACGCATCTAAGCAATCAAGAGCATGATTTGGAATGGATAACTAAAAAATTGTTAATCATGTTTAATACTTTCACAAATAAACTTGAAATAATATCCTTACTCGAACAATATGCTCAGGGGGACGAAATGGTTTTTGTAGGAATTGTACATCAGCCGGAGTAAGTGGACACATAGAATTTCTGGCTAACATCATTGACAATATTTCTAGAACCGCGTCATCTAAACGATTTTGTAACACTTGAACTAATTCACATTTAACATCTGGACCAGCATCAGTAATTCCATGTACTTTTAAAACTATAGTATCTTCTACAATATTATCAGTTCGTTCTTTCTCTCCTATTGATCTCACTCGTGGGCGTATTTCACTCTAAAATATATATTTACATATTTATTATACAATTATATACCGGATGTCCCAAGCTATTCTGACGGATTTCCCGTTAAGTAGCAATGGTAGGATTTCTTACGTGTGAATGGAGTTTTATATACCAGGTGTCCCAAGCAAACCTTGACATAGGCGTTTAATATGGGAAAATAGTTTTTTGTTTGCCTGTTGTATGAAAGAACTTTTGAAGGTGGGGTTCAAATCTCCATCAAGCTAAACTTTTCATTATTTTTCTTATTTATGTATTAATTACAAATTATATTAATAGTTATTTAACTATCAAGTGTGTTAATGAGAACGATTAATGATCGAGACAATTGTTGAGATCATTAATCGCCAATTAACACACGTGTTAGTTACAATATTTTTTCGTTGACCGTATCTTACTTAAATAGAAAATCTAATTTTATTCCATGACAATTTTTTTTAGGTTAGTAATGGTTGACCGAACGTCAAATTTTACGTCAGAAAATCAATAAGTTTTTTCATCAATTGTTTTCAGTGGGTGCGTTCAGTTTACTTAATCCTAGACGACACAAGCGGTTTTTCATGTTATTTGAGGAATTTTATTCTTTCAAATTCATTTTAAAGGTATGCTACGTGAATATATACTTAGCTAGTAAGTGTCAAAAGCATGATTTTTAATTCTGTCTACCTTTTTGCTACAACTTAGCGTTAGCAATATATGCTGTGTTGCATGTGGTGAACGCACCCAATAAATCGTTTATTAATAAAAAATCATGCATTAATAGGGGTCATTAATGAATGATTTTCTATACATTAAGATAGCCTATTAATAAACGGTCGACGGAAAAAGATATTATGAGATAATATGGATGAATTAGTTAAATAATTACAAATATGTTTCTATCACGATATAAAAGTAATTTCAATGGAAGTAGTAACCGTCAAAAGCAAGATTTTAAACTATACCACGTACTTCTTCTTTATAAATACAGTAAAAATACAAAATATACACATATTCATTGTGTCTCAATCATGTTTTATTAAGATCAAAAGAAAATATTATGAATTTTTATTAAATCCATATTTTGATTATTGTAATCAATTTTTTTCATTGTTAAAACCAATTATTTTTATTTATAAAATATTGTTATCCATTTCAATATCTATCTTCTATTTCCAATTACAATAAATTAGAAATAAGCTTTTTCTATAAAAAATATTTAAAGTATTTTTCAACAATATGTTCATTGTTTGGTTTTTTGTTTTGTTTATATCAAATATTCGTGTCAAAATGAATTTCTTAAAAGCTAACGACCGAGTGAATACTATAAAAATGTATTACAATTCGTAATTAATTCATAAATAAAAAATAATAATGAAAAGTTTAGCTTGATGCAGATTTGAACCCCAACCATGAAAAGTTCTTTCATTCAAAAGGCAGCTATGCTAACCATTCAGCCACAATGATAGTTGAAAACATTTTTTATTACATAACTAAATATTGAAGCAGATATTTATTGACAGGAGGTAATGTACTATTATCATGTTCAATAGCATGGCTTAATTTTCTGCCGGACATTTTTTATTTGCAAAAAAACTGTTTTCCTATGTTAAAACGCCTATTTCAAGGTTTGCTTGGGACTCACGGTATAAACTAGTGGTGGGTTCAGGATCCGGATAGTTTTGGTTTCGGATCCAAAAATATCCGGATAATTGAATGTTAAAGTATCCGGATTTGGGATCCAAATCTCAGTATCGGATTTTGAATCCGGATCTGAGTATCGGAGATTTTGAATCCGAATATGAATATTGGATTTTGGATCCGAATCTGAGTATCGGATCTTAGATTCGAATATGAGTATGTCATATTAATATGTCACTTTGTATGTGTAATAATACAAATTTGTATTTTTTTATTCATCATTTACTAGATAGGACTCTGTGAAAGTATATTTTTTTTCTTTACATTTGCATAAACTACCTGGCTATTTTAGAGGGGGTTGCCTTCACATTCAAAATTTGTAAGTAGCCGATGTACACATGTCTCTGTTTCTAGTATCAAAGTAGTAGTCAAAGGTTTGTTGATGAGTCAAATTTAAAATTTTATAATACGAGAGTTGGTCAGATGTTTTCATAGTGTGTATTAATAATATTACTTACTGCTGAGTTGTTACATTCGGATTGATTTTGCTTTTGTTGTCCTAAAGGCAAAGAAGCAATAGATGGGCTCCTTGAAACTTGTCCATTTGAAAGTTCAGTCTTCGATCGGGATGACACTAATTTTGTATAAGTTTGAACGTTTTCATGTAAGCGCAGGTAAAAAACATTCGATGACGAATCTTGATATACAAACATATTGTTTCTATTTGATACAGAAAATTTATTCAGTACAGTTCTTAGAGCCTGTATGCCCCTGGAAAGTCCTGATTTTCCTGGACCAGTTTTTAAACGAGGATGTAAGAGAAAATGTGTTTCCCAAACAGGATTACAACGAAAAAATCCAGGAGCGAATTTTAAGGAGGCTTCTAAGTATGCTACTTGTTGAAATTCGACTCCGTCATTTAAATATTCTATAATAAATATACACTATAGTACCTACATTAGGAATCAAATTAGGAAAACGCTTATACTTAATGAAGTAAGCAATATTTATGATGACCCTCAGGCAAATCCTGAAAGCCTCGGAATCCATCAAAATAATAATAAATACTATTTTATCTGCTACTAACGAAAAGCAGGGTCTTACTCTGATAACACATGTTGTTATCCAGTAAAATTCGAATTATCGAGACTAGTCCAATAATAGAGAGTTTTCATAAAACGTCGAAATAGATAGCGTGAACGTTATTCTTTACAACAAAATATGTTTTCACATACCGTATAGGCGATGTGTACATACCGGGAATTGTATATTAAAAAAGCCCACTTAAAGGAGTGTCGCTACATTGGCACAACTGTCCCCTATGCTCACCCGGAGTTTGAGCGCCATCTGTCATTTATAGTATGTTCGAAAATTGAACCACGACGGTACCGGTAAAAATTTTCAGGTTACCGACACTATTTTCGAACGCGGTAACTGAAATGTGTGGTAAATTTTAATTACCGCCGGAACCATGTTTAGAGCACGGTTTTTGTGGTAATTTATAATCTAACCTAACTTTTGAAGTATACACACGTTGTTTTTTGACATCATTTAAAGGTAAATTGTGTCTATAAACAACCGAGTACTTTACTTGGTACAAAAAACAAACAAGATCGAACAAAAATATCCTGCGATGTAATCTAAAATTATTTTGACAGTTATTAATAACCATGAATAGCAATGCGTTCGACCGCTTACCGCGAAAACCGTAACCTTTCAGTTACCGTGTAAAATGACCACGATAACAGCGGTTGAATTTTCGAACACACTATTAGTTTGTTTCCGGTGCTCCATTTGTCAGTTCATCTCAAGTGTGTTTTGCGATGTTTAATGGATAAAAATATCGAACAAAGAATCTGTCTCAAATTTTGAGACAGGGATAAATGCCAATTATGCTGTATCCTGAAGTCACTTCAAAACATGCGATATAATCCGGCTGGAGTTAAGAGTTAGTTTTAAGTCACTAGATTTTTAAGCGGATTATGTCACTGCGAGATAAACGTAGTCAATGGGAAAATATGTACACCTAAATGAATGTTTCATGTTAGTGGGAAGATATCTCTTAAAAAGTTTTTTTCTTAAGCATCTACTCCTCATATAATCTTTGGGAAATTTATAAATTTTGATACTTCAAGCGGTAATTTTGGAAGAATTATTACATCCCCCACTGCATCAAATAATAATTTGACGTCCTATTATTCACATTCATTGTATTTTTTTTTTAAATAGAAACTGAAAAAAAATCATTTTTGTCCGACGTCGGCACTGACTACTTTTGTGCACACCGCCTATACGTTATTCTGTAACATTCTCATTAATAAATGTATGAAAAATGTCTAGTTTTAAGTCGATTGCAGATAAAAATTTTAGTGCCTTACTATAGACCTATACATCTAGTAGTGATATATACAGTCCATACGATGTAACTTGGCGAGCCAAAAGAATGTAATTCAGTTCACTAATCCTAAGTTGCGTTTTGTCAAATATTTACTTTTACTTCGATGCCGCACAGCTTCAGAAGTGAAATAGTGATTTTATAATGCTTTATTGCCTTACACAAAGCAAATTTCACCCTAATACACTTAAACTCGGGGTGTCAGGTACTTTTTAACCCAAGAAGTTATATTCATACATAAGCGATGGTGCATTTTTTTTCAATAGCAATAGAAATTTTATTTTCTTAACGTAATTAATTTAAAAAATAATTAATTATAATATGATTTATATAATAAATAATTCATTCCAATATTTGTAATATTTTTTTTTGTATAATTTCTTTTTTTTTGTAATATTCGTAATTTTATTGAACTTCATTCTTCTTCGGTACGCATATGGATTTTATAACTTCCCCATTACTGCAGTGATAATGTGAATTGCAAAACTCGCCAAGTTACATCGTATGGACAGTAGGCGTGTGCGCGCAAGGTTGTAAATTAAGTATAGTTGGAGGAAAAAATATTTGGAACTGACTTATGCAGGGTTTACAATCTTTTATGGACGGTTGGGTTTGTTTGTGGTCAGGACTCATAAATTATTCGAACTTGAAGGCATCAATTTTAGGGTAAGAAATGGGCCGTATTTAATAATGATGTTAGAAAAAGTGTATTTTAAACGCATTGTTATTTGAATACAGATTTAAAAGTACATTATTAGGAAACATCTTATAATATTTTAATCTCTTTTTACTTTACAAATTGACGTTAGAAGAAATACACTTAAAACGTATTATTATTTTAATACAGATTTAAAAGTACATCTTGAATGCAAATTTCGGGTACGGCCCAGGACAGAAAACTCTACCTGGCTCCGAGTACCATTACCGCAAAGTCTATAAAACTTTATAACCACCAATTGGCAGAATCTATAATGAGTTCCAAATATTTCTTCCTCCAACTATAAGAGACAGGTAATATCCACTACACATTTGATAACAAATTTATCCTCTTATTTTAATTTGGAGATAAAAAAAATTACCATCCATGCTTTTCATTCGTACGAACGAAGTATTTCTAGTTATAGTTGGCGTTGTGCTATCAGAATGCCATATTTCCTTTTTCTCGTCCTCAGGCTCTAATAAACGATCACACATTCTTCTATCATGAAGATATTGTAATAAAACACTTTGATTCACTCTTTTGCATAAATCTTTTATGGCTAACACTATATTTTTATGCACATTTAAAAAAGTGGTAACTTTAGGCGTTTTAAATTCTAAAAATCTAAAAAAAAATATAGTAGGTACATTTTTATAAAATTAATATTAAATACCTGCAGTGAAAATAAATCGTCACTGTATCCTGTTCCATTCTCAATATTAACCAAAAATTTGGTAATATTTTTCTTTTCTTATCTATGTAATTTAACCATTCAAATTCTTCATCCTCATCACTTAAAGCATCATCAAAATCTAAAATGAATTCATTAAAATATATTCGCATCAAAAAAATTCTAATTTACAATTTTTAACATCTTCGTTACTACTCATCATACTAGAAGAATCATTACTGTGTTGATAAAATTTGACTTTTTCACTATCGTGACCATTCTTTTGAATAACTTTGGAATAAGATTCATATGTGCTAGAAAAAATGTCAATCGATTGTTCTTGTTCTTCACTTTCAGTTAATATTTCTCGTTGTTCATCAATCAAAAAGCTACAGTTGGAAGTTTCATCTTCGTGATAGTTCTCCTCATTAGATTTAAAACTAGTTTTATCCGAATTAATATCTTGATCATTACATGGATTATTTTTTACTATATAATATATGTCACCATCCTCACATAATTTGTACCTTACATTATTTTTCATATTTACTGTTAATTTTCGAAATTCCTAAAGATTAAGCGTAATTAATATTAATTTATAATTCAAATTTTAATCATTTACTTTTACAAATTTATTACGACTATGTGTAGCACCATATACAAAATTAAGATTAATTATATCTTTTTTACAAGATATTTTACATACACTTGACTCGACGTGATTTATAACCATATTTAAAGTGTCCGTAGATATTGGTTCAAAATCTAATAAAGCAGTTGCAATTTCATCTCTTAATAACCATTTTACCTGAAATAAATGTAGTCATTACCAAATTTAATATTTACAAACAATGCAGCTATACAGGGTGTATCAAGATAGTGAAATAGTGCCTTTTATTCATGTATATGAAAAGTTACACAAAAAAGTGATTATATTTTGTAAGACATTTTGACATAACCATTATTGTTTTAAAGCCAGTGGTACTCTTATGGATCATTTTTTTTAAATGGCATATATTAAATAGATAATTGTCTTCTGAATTCAACGATATAATAATATCATACCCTTACATTGTGAAAAATTTGATTAAAATTAATTTAAAGTTAGTATTTCATTAGCTATTCAACGATGTCTAACAAGCCTATATTCTTTTGTTTAAAACATGAATAAAAGAAACTAGAAACAATAAAAAATGTAAAAACAGTTCTGAACAACTTTGCCGAAAATTAACCGGAGAGCAAGAAATTGCATAAAAATACAGGGTGTTTCCTTTAAAACAACCAGCGCTTTTTTGGGCGAACTAATGACTTTAGAGAAAAATGTTATATACAAAAAATTACCAGGAAAAAGGGCTTAATTTATGAGGAATAATAATTCAACCAGTGGTTCTCAAACGGTAGAATAAAATTATATTTTTTTAAATGGCAACCTATATAATTTTTTTGTCCATTAGATAGAGAATTTTTTTCTGATTTCAACGATATAAATATGATATGGGGTTGTATAACAATTATTTCGAGAAAAATTATATTAAAAATCAGAAATAATTTTACAATATTGAAGTAGGCTATGCAATAAACAACTATTAATACGACTATTGCCTAGGTTACGATAGTATATTTTTTTCTTATATCTAAAATAACTTGTTTTACTAAGAAATTCATAATAACAAATGAACTACATAACGAAGAAATATCAAAAAATAATAGTACTAACATAAAAAGAAAAACAATATGATGGAAATGATTTACAAATTTATGCAACTTTAGGTATTTTTGCACTTAAGAGTACTAATTTTTATTAATTTGTTAATTCTTGCAACTGCAAAGCCATTTTTTATTAATAAGTAATTAAACAATTACGAAAACAAACACTTAATAACGTAAGTAACAAAACTATCTGTCACCTGTATCATTTGTTTGCATTTGTTTATTGCATAGCCTACTTCAATATTGTAAAATTATTTCTGATTTTTAATATCATTTTTCTCGAAATAATTGTTATACAACCCCATATCATATTTATATCGTTGAAATCAGAAAAAAATTATATAGGTTGCCATTTAAAAAAATATAATTTTATTCTACCGTTTGAACTGTTTGAATTTTTTATTTATTATTCCTCATAAATTAAGCCCTTTTTCCTGGTAATTTTTTGTATATAACATTTTTCTCTAAAGTCATTAGTTCGCCCAAAAAAGCGCTGGTTGTTTTAAAGGAAACACCCTATATAATCCCATGTTAAATTCCTACGTTCACCCCTAACCTCCACCACCCGGTATAACAGATTTCAAGTATACACCCGGCATACTAATAAATAGTAATAATAAAAAAATTACTTCATCCTTAAAATTTTTAATAGTGGTTTGTTGAAATTCTGGTAAATGATTCAAACTGTACATAGTATCTCCATGGCTAAAAAATAAGAGAATTAATTTAATTTAACTTGATATAGGCTTAAAAACTTACTCATCACTGGCTAAACTTAAATCTGATCCAGTACTAACAATTTGGGAAGGACTTCCTGAACAAAACGATGTTGTTCTTAAACCCGCTAAAGCCGATTCAGTTATCACAGATTGTACATTCGGAGGTAACGTTAAACAAATTATATCTAGTGTTAATCTTACTGTAGATAGATTTAAAATGTCTTTATTGTAATTTATGTTTCTCAAGACATCACCTGAAATTTTTCGTAAATATATAAATTTTCTAAAACTTTTAATTAAATCTATACCTAAGCAAGTTGGTAAAACTTTAACAGGAATTGAATACACTAAATTTTGTATTCTAACGGTACACATTAATTGTAAAAATAGAGGTGATATATCATCCAGTTCAGCTACATCATTTGTTGTATTTTCCAAGACATTCCGAGTATATGTTGGATTATTATCTTCCAAACTTACTATACTTTCTTGATCCGATTTAAAAACTATTTCGGATGGAGCTGACGACATTTCATCATCGCTATCTTCATCAACAGTTGTCTAAAATTTTTAAAATGTCTCGTTTATAATTAAAATGGGAACGTTTGGCTCGATTCACACAAATTATTTTAAGCAAAATCCCAATTAAAATGAATTATGTATTTAAAAATAAACTTTAGCCAATTATGTAAATGGACAGTGAGATTATATTTTTGTATAAAAGATGTACTTTTAAAACCCGATAATCGTAACTGTGACTGATCAAAAAATGGCAAACGATTTTTAATATCACTAAAACAGAAATATTTGTAAAATGTCATTTTGTGAAAAATTAGACATGTTTGAGTGAAATTAAAAATTTATTTATTATTACTTTTTAAACTTAGTGTTATAAAAAAATCTAACTCGGAGTAGGCTATGAACAGAGAAACGTATCTATGATCATTATTCAATTCAAAAGTCAAACTATCAAAATTGATTTTTAAAATAAAAGTTTTGATTTCGTTTGAAAACATTTTTGACAATATCTCGTACACAGTTGTGTAATTTTTGATAGTAAGCTTTATTTCACTTTAAGCCGCAAATGTAGCTAGTGTCGTTGTTTTACAGCGATGGGATGTGACATGTCAAAGTGACAGTTGATGGTGATACAGACGCCGTGGACATAACCTTGTTTCTATTTATCAATTGTAATACAAAATGTCGTTACAAACTTGCTCAAACAAAAATTCCCCTTACCCCGCAATACATACGTCGCAAAATATCTTTGTCATACTTCGAGCAGTACGTCGGAACTAAGTTGCAACGGAAACCGCAAGGGTAACGTCACAGTGGCGGGAATAGATATGTGCGGTATTTTCAGTATTTTTTTCTCATTTAAAAACAAAAATTGTGCAAAATAAAAAAATATGAAAAATTTAAATTTAAAAATACTTGCTTCTAATAAAAAAATCGAAAAAGGCGAAACTACCCCATTACTTTAGATCTATAGACATTTAACTTTTATTTTATGTATAATCATCCTGTAATTGGAACTTATAGTTCTCTTGGATTGTTCAATAAATAAATAAATAAATAAATAAATAAATAAATAAATAAATAGACATTTAATTAAATACTTTTAAATTGACATACGATTCCTTGTGCCTACTCAGAGTTAGAATTTTTTTAACACATTGTAAAATTGCTTAACTTCCTTAACAGAATTATTTGAAGATGTTGCAATGTTAATATTTCCTACATGCGTAAATTATATTTAAGGTGAATTTGTTAGAAATGTTCAGCAAATTTACTAGGAGGTACCAGCCATTTGCATTAGATGTTCTGTTACAATATATGCTAAGCGTATGAAAGAACGCCTTTGCTGATTTCCTCGTTGGCGTAAATTCACGCTGATGAAATGCATGTAGCTGTTGCACTGTCTTCGCCGTAATTCTCCAAACTTCACTGTCGGGAGGGAGCTTCTTTGTCTTCTTCGATATCGTCTACAATATTTTCGATGCAATAATGAACCACTGAAAGAAGAGGTTACTTGCTATTGATCTTGAACATTATTCAACGCTGTTGAAGATGACTTATACTTCTGGTGCCTCGTTGAAGTTCTCTTCCAGATGACTGCCATCGCCCATCGAGGTGTAAAAGTCAGTATGGAGATACTGCACGGTGACAACCACAATTCAGCAATGACTTCTGCAGCAAGAATGCCAGTGACATAAATGGACTGCATTATAGTATTCAACAACTACGAAAGCAGACCTGAGCTTTTTTATAACTTTAAATTCTACTGGATTCCAAATTCTACTAGTCCGCACAATAGAATTCATTTCTATCGTTTGTTTGACTTTATTTACATTTAGTTTGAAAATTTGAGTCATTGTCATTCTAATACAATTTGAAATCCAGTAAAATTTGAAGTTACAAAATCGAAGCCCCGTTTGCAAAGACTGTCCACAGAATCATCCTTATGATGGACAGATAATTATGTTGAGACTATTAATGACGATGCATCCAGTTCTGATAAAATATTGGAGCCGAGTGGCACCATTATCATCAATAAAACGACCCCGTTGTTCAATAGGTACATACTTAAGAACCATAAATAAAGGTCTATTTATATCATCAGGTATCAATCTTTTCAACAAATGCTTATATAAAAGAAAGATAGAAGGATAATATTGAATTCTGCTGGATGATGATATAAATACACCAGTACCCATGCGTGATGATATGATGCATCTGCCTACATCATCCAACAAATATAATCGTCTATAATGAAGACGCTGCCCATGTAGGACTATGACTTGATCGAGTTCAAGGAAATCGGATGCATCAGTCCAAACGACATACCAGGATCTTCGACGACTACACCACGCATTAATTACAGTGTAATCGCTGATTTCAGGTTGGTTGCTGAAGAGGGAGATTCATCGACGGAAATACAATGACGTCATGAAACAAAGGGAGGCAAAAGACCAGGATCTTTATCTACTGTGTTTGGAAATAACGACAACATTGTCGCTGATTTCCAGAAGATTTAAGGTAGCAGTACGACAGCCGATTGGCGGATGACCTGTGCACTAGAGACGTCGTGACACGGTGATCAATAATTAGCGATACTGCGCAGGATATATTGGGTGTATTTAGGACAAAACAGAGGGGGAGGGCAATGTAACAATTACGTTTTAAATACATAATAGTCAACATCTAATTATCAAAGGGAATGGCAGTACACGCGTAGTGACTGGTGTAAATGTGCAAATAAATAATGAAAATGCTTAAAATGTTAATTTATATAAATAAATATGAAATAAGATGAAAGTGAATATTGAATAATTCAATGATAAAGTTATTATTTAGCTAAATGTTATGTAGTTATTTAGAGTTAAGTATTATTTTCATTTCACCACTAAGAAGAACCAAAAGTGTGATGTTGTTACAATATATGCAAATATACATCAGTCCACCATTTTAGTAATGTATTCATTTTCTAAAAATTTACGAAAAATGGAGATTAAATCGGGTTTTGGTTCAGGGTTAGGATTCGTGAGTACTTGTACACAGAGCTGGGGACTTCTTAAAGGAAGTATTACTTTAAATACATTCAGTATTTACAATACTTTTGAAAATTAGTACCTAGTATTGTATTTAAAATACTTTTTTCGTAAAAATTATTTAAAATACTTTTTGGTACTTAAAGTATCGAAAAGTATTTAAAGTAACTTAAATACTTTAAATACTAAATACTTCACGCATGCGCAAGAACACATTGCTGTGCGTTTTGTACAATACTGTTAACACGGATTTGAAAAAGTATAGGTAGGTACTAAAATTTTCGCTATCTGCAGTTTTAACTTATTATTAAAGGTTATTTCTACTTGCTCTTCAGTATATTAGAACTAAATAAGTAAAGAATTTTTCCACTCCAATGCGTGAAGTCGGACTTTTAATAGCGATGTGTAAAGCCTTTTTTACACGCATGTGGACAGACATCTTCATGCAGTTGTTCCACAATATACTATTTTTTAAAAATAGGAATAGGACTCTAAAATTAGTGGGCTACGTTTACTGTCTTATTGAATGAGAGTGATACATCTAAATTCGATAATTTTTATCATATTTTAACTGATTCCTTAAAAAAATACTTAGTACTTAAGTAGATAAAAAATGTACTTAAAGTATTACTTTACTTAGTATTTAAATACTTTTCTTGTAAGTACTTAGTATTTAGTACTTAAATACTTTTTTTGAGTACTGGTCCCAGCTCTGCTTGTACATTAGTAAAATTATAGTTAGTTTTTAGTTTTCCTCAGGTAACGAATAAATATAACTGATTTTTTTATGAATATATTTTCATTTAAATTGTAAGTTTTAATAATGTGAAATTTCAAAATATAATATGAAATATCAAGTTTTAAAAAAAGAAAATCTGAAATTTTACAAGTGAAATAACATTTTAAAAACGCAAAATGTAAAATTTTAAAAATGAATTTTTACATTCTACTTCTAACTTGAATGTACATACGTATACGTATACATACAGAATATTGAAATTAAAAAAAACTTGATATTTCATCTTTAATACATATTTAAATTTTGTCATTTTTAAAAGTAAAAATTTCACATTTTTAATATTTCAGATTACAACTTAAAAAAATTGAACTATAAAAATAAATAAAATATTTACATTAAAATAATTTTCCATATTGGGTGCTTTGTATTTACTAACTATATCAGTTATAATAAAAAAGTACAAGTACAATGAATAAAGTCACGGGTAACAATTAAATTTAAATTTTAAGAATTTAAAATATTCCTTTCACCAGTGAGATAATTAAATATTCCGTGAACTTTTCCACTTCACTTCGTATTATAACTTGTTAGTATTTATTAAATTAACAGGCACTGTTAATAAATCGATATTTTCATAAAAAGAATGCTCACCATTTTATCCGTTGGAATACAGGGAGAGCAAAAATAAAATTCAGTATTTGATGGCACAGGTTGGAAGGCAATTTTGGTAATTTTTATAAACTTTTCTTGAATTAATTTATGTAGTGGTTCAAGTTCAACACATTGCACCCCTTGAAAATATGTATGAACATCAATTTCTGTACTTTTATTAAATTTAAGGTGACCACAAATAGTCTAAAACATAACAAATATCATTAACTATTATCACAGTATCGTTAACATACACCAATCCTATACAGTGTTCCTATGTGATATCATAAGCTTAAAATTTCAACATAAAATATAAACATACAAACAATAAAAATTAATTTAAAAACTATTAAAAACATAACTTCTTTACAAGAAGTTCTAAAATTCCGTTGCCCAAATTTTTCATTATACATTTACCTACTTGTAAATACTCAGTGATGTCAATTTCGTCCACTATTTCTTCACATTGATCAACGGCAGACTGAACATCTAAATTATCAATCGGTATTTTATATCTTAATGATCTGAAAAGGGACACTACAAAACACTTTGAGTGAACTAGAGTTAATGTTTTACAGTGCTGCCGAATCGAAGAATTCAGATCATCTGTATCTGAATCTTCGTTTTTCGGCTCAGGACTACGATGAAACGATCTTTTCTTTTGATAAAAATTCTCTTCGAAGCTTGGTGTTGATTTATACGTATGATCTTCATAAACATCTTTTAAAATACTGTCAAACTCATTTTTGTCTCCGTGTATATACGAATTTATAAGTACTACAAGTGGACAATCATATACGTACACAGGTAATATCATGCTCGAATCTTGTTTCAACATAGAGTCACTTTTTTCACTTTGGTCATCCAAAGAATCAGTACATGACGTATTAATATTGGTATCGTTTGACAGTATATCCTGAGTCGCTAATTGGGTATAATGATATTCTTCATTGAAAGAAGCTAACATTCGTAAATCTTCTACACTATATGGCACAAAAGTTAGAATTACGTGAGTAATAGATATTCCTTTTATAAAACAACGCCACTGCGGATATACTGGATAATTCTTGGGTTGAGAGTTGCCATCTATACCTATATAGTTATAATTATTAATTAAATTATAAGCGAGGATAAAGTACAAAACTTTAAAAAAAATACAATGAATTCTAAACCATACTGGCTGTTAATTTAACTGTCAAAATACTAAACGTCACGTCACACATCGAATTATGAATTTTAAAAATTTATATCTCGCTTATTACACTGGCTTGCAAAAAAATCGCGTACACCTTAAAAATCAAGTAACCGAGTTTTTACCTTTTTTTAGCTATGTAAATACGATTTTTTTAAAATAGGTTAATATCAACTGTCAATGAAGTTGTCACCGTTGTCACTGTCATGTCATTATTTTAGGTATCGTGGAGCAAGTTCTTCATTGTGCTAAGTTATTACTAAATTACAAATATATTCTAGAAAAATTAAAGGACAACCAAGTATTTATTTTAAATGGATTATAAATAAGTAAAAATTATGACTGAAACAAATTATGGACGAAGTAACATTAGTAATTTATCATCGCTCCATCAGCGTCCAGTACTTTATTTAATCTTAATATTCTGCTATTGATCTGATTGACCACCCCTCTTCTAACTTAGAAAGTATTACAACTTTCTCGTTTTCTGATAATTTTGGCGTCTTAATGGGGACTTATGATTTTGACGTCATCGGCGACGGATCGGCAGCGGACCTCCCTCTACTCAATTTAGAAAGGGACAAGAAATTTTTAGAAAGAGCGAGGTGATATACCATGGCCGAGTCGATCAAATGATTTCCCTCTTCAGCACCTCCCCGTTGATCCCATAATTTGTTATTTAGACAACAAAGTTTGGTTAAGTTATTATGTGTACTCATAGAGTTAAGAATATTTATTCTTAACTCTATGTGTGTAGTGATTGTTATTAATGAAACATTGCGAAATCAAATCTTTCTGATTCTCACGGAGGGAAAACAAATTCGATTTCATCGTTTCAATTTGAAAAAAAACATGAACTGAATCTATGTAAACACTATAAATTCCACTGTTGAGAGAGACGGAAAAAAATAATGAAATTTCGTTTAATGTATATCCACGTCTTAATCTTATTAAAGTCATACATAATTTGTCTCTGGATGTTAAATTATTAAATTAGTTTTCTTTGACGTTTTTTTGGAAATATCTGTATTTCAACTTTGGCATAACTGTGGGATTTAACAAATCATATAAAACATTAAAATGTTCTACTACTAAGCCGGTGAAATATATAAATTTTACAGCATCATTGCTTAATAAACTATAATTTAGTTTCCAATTATTGACAAATTTAGTTTCATTTCTCGATGTCTCTACAGCACCAAATAACTTTCTTACATAATAATTGTTGACTGTTTGGGTACTACTTTCCTTATTAATCTTTATTTCTGTTTGTGTGGAGTTGTTCTGCTTATTATCAATTTTTATATGTGTTTTTATTAATATAAACTTGTGTCTCTTTATTAGTAGACAGCTTTATTAAAGTTGCTGTACTTGTTTTTCCAAAATAAGTTTGAATATGTTTGTCCACCTTACAAACATAGGTTTGCGTCATTTTATTGTTATTTTGTACATAATTAAACTTCCTTTTTTATCACAGGTTCCTGTAATACATTACTAATTCATATTCAATTTATATTAATCATATTATTTCAACTTCCGTGTTCAGTCTTAGACATGTTTATCACAGACTATCTAACCTAACGGCTTTCTTTTCATACAATGGTTGTTGTGATCACGTGATAAACGTCAAACTTAGAGCTAAATCTTGCTCACTACATAACTAAGTATTAAATACTTTTTTACACACTAGATGGCGACCAAAATATTTGAATTGTATAAGTCCCCATTGACACTAATGACACTGACTTGTGACAATGACAAGTTAACAATCGAGACTGACTCAATACAGCAAAAAACAGGTGTAAGCGATATTTTTGCAAGCCAGTGTACATCAATTTTTTAGTCGCATTTACACTAATGTTCTTGTAGAAAAAAAACAGTCTGGTATAGGACCCTATTCCTTAACCCGCCGTCACTCGCACTATGTGTTGGAACAGCATTACTTACATGTTAGATTTTATCTAACATATAATTTTTTTAACAATACGTAAATATTGATTAAAAAATATTATACAGGTGTTTGGCGTAAGTTCGGCACCACGAATATTTCGTTTATTTTGAGAGATACAAAAAAATGTTAATAAGCAAAGTTAAACTAGACAAAGGGGCTCATAAGTTGATCATAGCATAAGATAATAAAATTGTTTTCATAGCTTGCTATGTTTTATTTTGTATGGAATTTTATTAATACATATTTTAAGAATAAATGGTCGCCATTTTGAAATGGTTAAAGTAAAACTATGATAATTTGGTATCATTATGAAGCTAATTTTATGCATATTCTGAAAAAAAATATAAAAATACGATTCCCTATGCTAGATTTAAAGTTGTACCCATTTCCGCTAAAACCGGAAGTGATACAAAATTTCTGCTATGATCATCTTATGAGCCCCTTTGTCTAGTTTAACTTTGCTTATTAACATTTTTTTGTATCTCTCAAAATAAACGAAATATTCGTGGTGCCGGACTTACGCCAAACACCCTGTATAAAAAATGAAATCAATATTTGAAAAATATGTATTTAAATTACAAAAAGGGTAAACACAGGAAAAAATACGTGAAAAATATTTTATATAAACTAAGAGAAATTCCCCAACAAAATAAATATACGAAAAAAATATATATATTGAAAATATTTCAATTTTGTCATCTGAAACTTTTCCAGAGATTCCTTGTTGTAAATACGAGGTCTGGCTATTAAATAACGAGACTGCACGCGCTGAAGGCGTCCTAGAGGGGTAGGGGGGGAAACAAATGCAGCGTTGGATAGCTGGAAGAGGTTAGAAACGAACGTGTTTTTTCTCGTGCCGATAACAATATGTGACGAAAAACAAGAGCAACGGATCAATGTGAAATTTCTCGTTAAATTAAAAAAACTCCGACTGAGTGCTATAAGTTGTTGAAAGAGGCCTATGGTGAGAATTCTCTATCTCGTGCGCGTATTTTCCAATGGTATAAACGGTTTTCTGAAGGCCGAGAGAGCACCGAAGATTTAAAGCTATGCTAATCGTTTTTTTCGACATCAACGGCATCGTGATGACTGAATGGGTTTCCGAGGGTCAAACTGTAAACCAAACTTACTATTTGAAAGTTTTGGCAACACTACGAGAACGAGTTCGTAAGAAACGGCATTGCTGAAGCCACAATAACTAACACCCATTCTTCCCAATTTAAGAGGAAAAATCTGAAAATGTTAGATGAAATCTAAAAACGCGAGTGACGGCGAGTTAATGAAGCATTTTCGGATTCGCGTTTACAAAAATTTAATTTAATATAATCTATATAAAATTTCATTTACCTGACTCTAAAATATGTTCCAGAGGGCATGAATGTTCATTAGGATTTTTAGAGTGTTTATAATTTAATAAATCTAGAAAATATCTTGAATCTTCTGGTCCAATGCTTAGCTCACTATCATGTAAGAGCTGAAGATGCTCATGAAAAATTTCTAAAAGTAATTTGTTTGGCTTATCATAACCATCAGGTTTTACACATGTACCAACGTCTACAAAATAAATATATTAACTATTTAAGAAATATAATTTTGTAGTTTCCGATCTACGACGAAGGTTTGATACAACAGATAATTAATTTTGATGTAAGTCATTTTCATTTCATTATTCGGGGCATATTTAACTGAATACTGTAATATCTTTGAAAAACAATAGAAAGAATACATAAAAATTAGGTAGGTAAGTCATTACAATGCAAGAAAATTAATTTTGATTGTACTTTCTGGTCGTCGTAATTCGGGAACTACCTATACTCTCCATCTTCATCTAAAACCATTAAAATAACGTAAATTTTGAGTTCAAGTAAACATTGAAATAAAATATTGAAACAAATAACTCTTTCATAATTTAAGCGACCCTAGACATTCAATAATTTTGTTCTTTATTTGTTATTGTACAATATTAATGATCGTCTATTTGAAGTATTGATTTATTGTAAGTATACAGAATATTCATTTTAAAATGAACTACCATTGCTATCTTGAGAACTAGAGCTACAAAAAAAGAGTAAACAATTTAGTTTTTTAATTAATCTGTTTTCCTTTTTTTTAAATTATTAATTATTATTACTTAAAAATAATAATTTTCCATTTCTTTTTTAATTATTTTTCTATTCTAAATAATTTGATTTATTATACACATATACTTGGACGGATGTTTCGGACCAATATTTGTCCATCATCAGCAAATATTTAAAAGATTTTTTTTGTTACATTTATAAAGTTGTAGAAAGTGCTAACCTTACAAAATGTTGTATTACATTTTGATAAACTACGTATTACCGATGAACCGTTATAATTTTTAATTTCTTGAACCGAAATTGAACCCGAATCGACATTTATTTCTTCAACCTGAAACGAACCTGAACCATAAATATATTTCGGTTCAGGTCAAATTTTATTGGAACTATAAAAGCAGAAATGATTGTTATTTTGTTAACCCCTGATCTAAAATGAATACGATTTAAACACCCATATTTAATAAAACTAAAGACCGAGCAATATTTAACAACTCTATAATTGATAATCAATCTTTAGTAGGTGGCTATATTTAGGTGTTATATCGTCATTTGTTATTTGTTGTAGGCGTAGAATTACCAACACAAATATAAAAGACAGAGGGTTCATACTTTGACCGGTATGTGTAAAAAAATGACTAAAACAATACAACCGTATACCGACACAAATCGACAACTGTAGTATGTTTCAACATTGCACAATAATTATGAACGTCTAGGGGGGCGCTTTACGTTTCTAACCTTCGGTCTGTCGGGTGTCGTCTGTGAGTACACGACAAAGTGAAATATTTAGATAATTTGTACCTTTCAAGTATCCGAATAGGAATTGTTTGCCCTACATAAAACTGTTTTACAAAATTTCACATAGTTTCAGCATAGCATTTTGTCTTGATAGACCCCACCCGATCAAATGTGTAACAGTGTGCAAGCGACTAACTTCATGATATACGGAATAATTCGGGTATTCCCCTACTTACTGAGTCTTCGTTACTTCAGCAGCAATTAATTCACCATTGAAACACATTTGAAGTGGATGCCTGTTATTTATTATTAAAAAACAGAGAAAATACGACAGATTTGAATACCGAACGCACCCACAGTTTATGCACAGAATTTTATTTTTCACTTTTTGTATTATTTTATAATAATATGTATATTTTTAAATAAATATTCTTATAAGGCAATTTTATTTTCATTTATTTAGGCGTTGTTCTCAAATTTTGAAAAATATGCGGAAATATGTGTTTGGAATTACTATTGTATTAGGCATTATATACAGGGTGAGTCACCGAAATCGCCGTCTTCGATATCTCCCTTGTCGTTAGAAATACAGCATAAGTTTATTAACAGAATTTATTCGACTACTCAAGGAGCATAACGTAAAATTATTTTCACATATACAGGGTGTTGCATTACGGCTCGGCGAGAATTGTTTGTCTTTTTTTAAATGGAACACCTTATATATTTTTATATATTTTGAATTGTATTTTATTCACCTATACGAACATATGAATTTTGTTTTAGTTTTCCACGGCGTTGCCAAGTTATTCCGTTTTTTCTCTAAAAAAGACCGAATACACGCATTGCTTTATAAAGGCTTACTGAAGTTATTTTAATAGTAAGAATTAAGAATTTTCTTTTCAGTATAACTCTAAATATACTCTATGTTCTGACATATTTTTTTTAAAATGTAATTATACAGGCTGTTCAATAAAGCGAATCAAATCTGCTCAATTTCAAATGACCATAACTCGTCATTTTCAAATGGAACACCCTATATTTTATTATTCAGTTGTGTGTATTTTTGTATTATCTTCATATGTTATTAAGGGTATCCTATGCTTAAAACCAATAATTTCGGAGATTTTCACCATTTTTCTCTAAATTTATATATTCACTTAAAAATTAAATCTAGTATACCATTGATATTGTTTTTTGAATAAGAAACAATTGTAGTAATGATAGTATTTTCATTAGCCAGGTTATTATTAATAACAGAGGGATTAAGTAAATTAATTTATTAATATGAGTCTCTCGCAAGAAGAACTTACGAATATAGTGTATGCTGGTCAGGCCAGGCGTCACCTCACGGGCACTCAATGCTGGCGTGGAGAGTGCGCAAGAAGAACTTACGAATATGGTGTACGCACTTGAAGAAGCGGCAATAAAGCCTCTTTTGGCATCAAGAATTTATGCACAACGGTTTCCGGGAAGACGACATCCAAATCCGCGTTCTTTTGATAAACTAAGGGAAAGGTTTGAAAGAACTGGTCATGCTCAGTACGAAAAAAGTGGGTTTCTTTCCGCTTTTGCAAGTGCGTACACCATATTCGTAAGTTCTTGCGAGAGACTCATATTAATAAATTAATTTACTTAATCCCACTGTTATTAATAATAACCTGGCTAATGAAACTACAGTCATTACTGCAATTGTTTCTTATTCAAAAGACAATATCAATGGCATACTAGATTTAATTTTTAAGTGAATATATAAATTTAGAGAAAAATGGTGAAAATCTCCGAAATTATTGATTTTAGGCATAGGATACCCTTAATAACATATGAAGATAATACAAAAATACACACAACTGAATAATAAAATATAGGGTGTTCCATTTGAAAATGACGAGTTATGGTCATTTGAAATTGAGCAGATTTGATTCGCTTTATTGAACAGTCTGTATAATTACATTTAAAAAAAAATATGTCAGAACATAGAGTATATTTAGAGTTATACTGAAAAGAAAATTCTTAATTCTTACTATTAAAATAACTTCAGTAAGCCTTTATAAAGCAATGCGTGTATTCGGTCTTTTTTAGAGAAAAAACGGAATAACTTGGCAACGCCGTGGAAAACTAAAACAAAATTCATATGTTCGTATAGGTGAATAAAATACAATTCAAAATATATAAAAATATATAAGGTGTTCCATTTAAAAAAAGACAAACAATTCTCGCCGAGCCGTAATGCAACACCCTGTATATGTGAAAATAATTTTACGTTATGCTCCTTGAGTAGTCGAATAAATTCTGTTAATAAACTTATGCTGTATTTCTAACGACAAGGGAGATATCGAAGACGGCGATTTCGGTGACTCACCCTGTAGAAAAAGGTTCGTAGAAAACATATTTAACCGAAATTAGCAATGAATGGTAGAAGCTTTTTTATTGTGGTCCTCACAAACCACACCCGATCGAAAGTGTTTCGGGGAGCCCACCCGACAGACGGAGGGTTAATAAAATATAAAAAATTACAAATTATCACTACTACAAAAATAATATAATATAGCAAAAAAAATAGTTATAAAATTTATACTCAAAATTTACGGGGTATGTAACTAAATACAGCAATTTTTTTTACAGATGTCCGATCAAGGTCATCTGTATCTAGAACGAATTAACAAATTGGCATACATTTATCTCTTTCCTTTGCAAAAGCTATAAGCGTGTAGCATTCCACTTTAAAACGATGCTCGTTGTTGATAATACTTTCGCTGTAACGTAAGTTTATTTATTAATTCAGATACATTACTTTGAATCATAGCCGTACGAATAACCGACACTGACATTGTGTCAGTATCCTGTTTTTTACATATTTGGTTTTACATTTGCTAATAAACTTACCAGTTGACTTATTTTTGAATTTGAAATATTTTTATTGTAATATATAAATTTATAATAATAAATAATAGTATCTTATGTACCCTCATAAAAACTAAGCAAACGACACTACTGAATTTGTCAGAATGGGCGGAGCAAAAATCTGAATTCATACAATTCGTAGATAACCTTGATCGGACATCTTTCAAAAATTTTACTGTACATATAACTTAAACTATACCTTCTATAAACATGGAGAATAGCAATTCTGTTTGTTGGCAAATGGCTAGCACATTATTTAAATTAAATTTAAATGGGATATGGCGAATTCTTTCATCTATTAATGGGGTTAACTCATTCCTAAAAATCCTGTAATTATTTTTTTCCAATTTTATATTTATAAACTTACTCATAAATATTTTGCAGGAATTCGTGTTTTCCAAAATAGCCTACATTGAAAGATAAAGGTAGGTTTGTAGCATTTCTTTCTGCCTTATTTTTCAGACATTTAACTTTAATTTGGTTATTATTGGCACCACAAATATTTTCATTTTGTTTTTCTTCCTTCTTGGCAAATTTTGTTTGACACATTAAACTTAAATGTTCCAAAGTTAAAAGGGAATTTATACATTTTGAATCAACGTATCCAATCTGAGAAAAGATAAATTAGATAAATATTTTATATACATATACCTTTGAAATTGAAAGTAAATATTACTGCTGATAATTTTTACAAAATATTTTTTTTAAATTAAATCATTTTTAAAATAAATATATATTATCACGGTATATTACCCATTGCTGGGTGTGCCAATTTGCTTTGACACAGATATCGGTAATGATGAAATATTTGTACCGTGCGGGCGCTTACCAGGCGTCCCCTCAGAGGCACTCATTGCTGGCGTGGAGAGTGCACCACAGGGGTCAATTTTGTGCCTCTAATATTCGCGAATCTGGGGACCCGGGTGCACTCTTCACGCCAGCAATGAGTGCTCGTGAGATGACGCCTGGTAAGTATTTCATCATTACCGATATCTGTGTACAAAGCAGATTGGCACACCCAGCAATGGGTAATATACCGTGAATATTTATTTTGTATTTTTGAAATTTTCATGAGATAAACACTATTGTTTTAAATGTAAACATTTACTATTTAGATGAAATTTATAAATGTAATACTTTTTTTTATTCGTCGAAGTGAATAATTTTTTTAATTGGTTTTTGTCATTCCCTATTATAGTGCAAGTATTAAATACTGAATACAAGATTAGATACAGAAAATAAATAAAGTTTTAATTCCGTTTAATGCAAACAGGATGACAGAATTTAATTACGTAATAATACGAAAATTACTGTAGAATTACTTTATTTATATTATTAGTACAACATACATAATAAGTAAATAAATAACAATATTCACAACAATTTTTGAGTTAAATAATGTGTCTAGTTTAATGAACAAAAATATTAAATACTACATAAGTACAATATCACAAAATATAACTTATTTATAACACTAGTAATAACTACAAATATGATGATAATAGAACGGTAAAAATCAAAAACGTTGCTGAAGGCTTGAGAAATAAAATGGAGGAGTTGAATCTCACTAATAAACAAAGTGTAGAGACCACTGCTCCACTTAGTCCACAAAGCCCATTTAAGTCGTCAATTATTCAGAAATTACAACAAACACTATTTCAACTTGTTCATTGCAGAATTGAAGTAATTTAAGCGAGCCATTAGCTGGAAGGGTTAGATCTGGCAAAGATTCTAAATGTCTAGATCCACACTTCCAACTTAAGGCCAACCTAGATCTTTCTATATGATTTTACACTTGTTAATATCTGGTTACTTGTTGTGTATCATTCCAAGCAGCCGGTTTTATAGGAAAATGCCCATCCCTTATGATAACAAACTGATAAAATTATCCAATCGTATTGATTCTCGATTTACAGGTAACTAGTTCGATAAAAATATATTTACACAGTTACGTAACCCATGAAATTAGTATTTTTGACACGTATTTATTTTCAAATTGGGCACATGGTTTTGTATTTTATGAAAATACTACATAAAAACGTATAATTAATTTACATATATGTATGTAATAATTGCAGTCTGTTATATGCGCATATGTACATTGTTTTCAGAACAATATTCTCATCTTCAGAAGGTAAAGAAAAATTAGGATTACTCAACAAGTCCTAAAACAGACCTGTTTTTTCAGACAGTGGTTTACATGTTGAGTATTCTTAATCACTCACGGAAAAAGGGCTGGTAGGACCTCTGGCATAGTTGACATACTAGGTAGGTAATCCTAATTTCCATTTATCCTCTTAATAAGGTGACGCGTAAAAAATACTACACAAGATGAGAACATTGTTCTCGAAATATGTATTTTTTTCACTTATTTTTAAGGTCAGGGGCAATTTTTGATTTTATTACAAAAATGTCTAATATGAATGCAAAAAAATATGCCCGATAGTTATTATAAGAGGAACAAAAAATGTGCTTTTTGTTAAGCATTATACTATAAAAAATATACAAAATTAGAAATTATTTTGATTTTTTTACATCTCTTGTACATCTTAATATTATCTATATGCGTAAATTTTAATCTACTTTTTGTACAATCATAGAATATATACAGGGTGGTGATCGCGACCCCGAATCATAGGGCTTTAACATGTAATACTTTCTTAATTTCCTGTTTCCCTAATTATTTTCGGTAAAAATGCTTCAAATAAAAGTTATAGAGCATAAAATAAGCAACATTAATTTTGTATGCCTTGTAACGGCAGAAATTAGGTATGAAAATGTCGAAAATCATCTCAAAAATAACCATGGAATTAAGACAAAATAAATAACAAATGTCTAACGGTTTATCTGTCACGTTAGAGTAATTTATTTTTATTAGATATTATTTCAATTAACAATTATCTGTTAATTCAAATTGATATTTATTCACTTGAACAGATTTTACAAATAATAATGAAATTAAATTAACCTAGCTTGACAGATAAATCGTTAACATTTGTTATTTTTTGTTTCGATTCCATGGCTATAGCTATTTTTGCGGTGATTTTCGACGTTTTCATACCTTATTTTTGACGTTACAAGGCATACAAAATTAATGTTGCTTTATTATTCAGATGAAGAATTTTATGTCCTACAACTTTTACTTGAAGCTTTTTTACCTAAAATAATTAGGAAAGCAGGAAATTACGATGAGACGCAAAGTCAGAAACGTCAAAAATAATTTTGATGTATCCGCCGGTCGCAGTAATCAAAATATTTCTTTAGGGTTAAAATTATTAATTAATTAACAATTATTATTGTATATTACGTTATTAGGAGTAGAAACCGATCTTTTTGCGTTGAAACCCAGTAATTTGCGACCGAGGCGATAGCCGAGACCAGACAAACTACAAGCGTCTCAAAAAAAACTTTGAGGAATATGTTTTAATGTCGTCATGCAAAAAAAATGTTCCTTTTTGTTTAAGTCTAATTCTATAATTTATCGTTCTGTATGATTAAATTATTTTTTTTTACATTTTTGTTGCAGAAAATTGTTTTAAAGTATATTTTGAAAAAGTTGCAAAAACCAGCTATGCTGTGACGTCAGCGGTTCAGAATTGCAAGACTTGTTTCATAGAGACTTATTATAGGAACACAATTTCTAAAAGAAAAACATATATAGACTACAAATTGAGAATAATATCTAAATATTTGAAAGAAATGCACATCATTCTAGTCATTTTTATAAGTATAATTTTCATTTGGCCTGAAGTTATCTACGCGTCACATCAGCTTCTTTCACTTTATAAAGATTTAAGATTAGACGCTAGAAGTTTGTTTAGCTATAGAAACACACGAGAGACATTGAATATATTGCAGAATATTTTTTTATTCTTTATTTTGGCACAAAACAACATTTCATCATGTTTACTCTCATAAATTTCAGAAAAACCTAAATGTCACTTTCACGTTTATAACCTAGTGTGAAAATCAAAATGGCCGTTGATGAACTGCATACGTCACTAGACGAAGGACGAGGCGGGGGAAATCAGCTGCGTTTTGAACAATACCATTTTTATTGCAATTTTTTCAATATTAAAAATCGATTGGAAGAAAAATAAAAAATACGGGTCTATTATTTTTCAATAGGATCTCGGATGGCAAGAAAATTAAAATAGTAAGTTAGAAATAGTATCGCAGTTATTTCAAAATCAGATAAATTGGACAGACAATCTTTACGCATTAATTTATTAGTGTAGAATTTTTTTTCATGGATTTTAAATACTGTTTATCCCCTACATGTACTAAGTATGATTTATATAATGTACATGTAATTATAATTAATTAATTACACATTACCGCATTTATATGTAATAATATAAAAAAATATTAAATCAAATGACACAGCAAGTACCATTTCATATTAATCGTCGAAATTAATGAAAATTAAATGTTAAATTCTGCAATGAAATTATAATTCTTTTAATTTGTAAAATGCATCATATTTGTAGCGTACAAATAACTGAATTATTTACTTAAAATATCAATTAATATGTATTTAACGATAAAATACACTCCATTTTTTTTCTGGAAAACTTACGTAACACAATTAAAACCTCATTGGAATTTATCAGCGCAAAATAAACATCGTGTTTACTGATAACATAAAGTAGACTCATAAGACAGGTGAAATAATACGTCAGCGTTTGAAAAATCGAAAGAATTTGTAGAAATGTAAAGAGTAAATATTACAAAAAAGTATACGGAAATATTAAGTTTTTCTTAATAAATATAAACATGAAAAATTCATCGTAATTCATTACAAAATTATTATCGTTCAACACTTTCTTTATGAAATTTATACAGATTTCCCCGAAACTCAATATTTGAGGAGTTATGAGCGATATTAAATTTGCCAGAGCACACCATAACTTTCGACTTAAATTACGTAAAGAATACACCCTTAAGCTATGGCATTCGAGTCACCGAACTCCTGTATATTAATAAAATTTCTCAATAATTTTCAAATAAATCTATAAAATACTTCATAAAACAAATTTTGTTTTTGCCCATGAAAGTATTAAAGTGCTTCTTTAAAAAAAAATTCAAGATAAGAACGTATTAGATACATTCCCACATACGATTTCTGTTTGTTGAGTATTAAGAATGGACCTTGAAAATAACTGATAATATATATACATAGAAATTTATTTAATTTATTTGATATTGATTAAAGTTTTGTTTACTTTGAATTAACCTAATTATAAAATTTTAAAACAATTTTATTTTTCATTTCTTATAATTCAATTATTTAAAAAAATAAATTTTACATTTTAAGAATTTATATACAGAGATTTCAGTATCTTATACCGTAGTTGTAATCTGTAATGCTGGTTTGGGTTTATGCAAATTAAGAATTTTATGTTTGACACGACGTATAAACAAACTTTTGTTGACGGTCATGTGCGAACATAGAGATTTAACATAGGATTTTTGTTTTATGTAATTTCCTGCTCTCCTGTTCATTTTACGGCAAAACTGTACAAAATTAAAAGTTGTATACAAAACTGTTCTTGCATTTTTTTATTATGGTTTTAGTTTCTTCTTAATTATAAAAAGAAATTTCAAAAGTTAATTAGTAGCAATAGCCATGACTTATGACATTATAAAAAACAATATTATTTTTTCGTAATACCATACCGTTATTATGATTTAACAGAACTAAATACGTAAGTGAAAAGGGCTCTTAAATTAAAAACGGAACATGTCATTATTATAAAGCAGGGCATCGAACCTGAACGTAACCCGAACCTAAACCGAACCAAAACCGGAACTAAACCGTAACATTCTTGTGAACCAGGGCATCGAACCCGCCAAAAACTGGGTTTGATTCAGGTTCAGGTTAACTTGTTTTTTGAAAAATGGGTTCGCGTGCGGTTCTGGTTCAAGCAGTAATAAAATTTGCGGTTTTGTTCCGCGTTCAGGTATTGGGTTCAGGTTCGGTTCGACCTAATGAAAATTGAATTCATGTTTTTTGAATGACAAATCAACACAGGCATTATCGCGGATGTCGGAGGCATCGATAATCGGCTGTATTACGATTATGCTTACGTTTCAAAATGAAAATGAACCGGAGGTGAACCCTGAACCCGAATTTTAATACCCGGTTCGAGTTCAACAGAAAAATATATCTGAGGTTCGGTTCTGGGTTCACTAAAATTATACGGTTTGGTTCCGGTTTTGGTTCGGTTCAGGTTCGATGCCCTGTTGTAAACCCAGAACCGAACCTCAAATATATTTTTTAGTTGAACCCGAGTCGGAACCGAACTGGATATTAAAATTTGGGTTCAGGGTTCAGGTTAATTTTCAGTTTAAAACGTTCGTGAAAATTGTGTCCGTGGTCACATTTTAAATAAAGATTTATTATTCAAAAGACATTACCTAATTCAAATTTCATTAGGTCGAACCGAACCTGAGCTCAATATTCTGAACCCGGAACAAAACCGCAATTTTTATTAATGCTTGAACTAGAACCGCACACGAACCCATCTTTCAAAAAGAAAATTAACCTGAACCTGAATCGAACCCAGTTTTTGGAGGGTTCGATGCCCTGTTATAAAGTATTATTGTGGAAGAAACGGTATTTATTTTCCATAAATCAGATTGATGTAAAAAATGTCATGGCTATTGCTACGAAACAACAGAAATTTTGAATTTTTTTTTTATAATTGTGACATGATAAAAAAAAATGTAAAAACAGTTTTATATGAAACTTTTAATACCCTACAGTTTTTGTCGTAAAATGAATAGACGAGCAGGAAATTGCAAAAAACTAAAAACCCATGTTAAATCACTATGTTCGCACTTCGCACCTGACCGTCAAAACCCTGTACATATTTATATAAGATAAAAAAATATAGATATACAAATTGATGAATAGTCCAATTAGTATTTTGTCGCTATTCTCTACAGAAACTTCGTTACCATTGTATATTTTCATAGGTTAGGTTTTAACCAGGGACCTGAAACGAAATATCTTTACGGTTCGGTTTCGGTCCAAGAAATTAAAAGTTCTATGGTTCATTGGTTTTGGGTTCGAAATTCGGTTCAGAGCAATAAATGATTACAAACACAAGATGATTATATTTATTAATTTTAAAATCACATTAAAAATTTATTTTTAATTGTATATTTAATTGCCCTCTGAATCAAAACTGAACTTAAAACGGTTTAAATCCGGTTCAGCTTTATTGACCTTGGCAAATAAAGATTCGGTTCGGGTTCATCAAAAATTCGGGTTAATTCGGGTTTTCGGTTCAAGTTCGGGTTCAGTTTCAGGTCCCTGGTTTTAACATGTCATTACTGCTCGATGTAACGGTTCTCGTGTCCACCTATATTATATTTACTAATTTTAAATAATTATTCTATCAATCATGTGACTATCATAGATATCACACCTAAGTTTAGTTAAATATTTTTCATACAAATATTACTTATCTTGTTATTTGCGATATATGTAAGTACATGATAAATATGAATTGATAAATTTGAAAGATTTTAACAAAAACCAAGAAAAATACATCATAACAATATAATAAGTAGATACATAATTCTATTTTTCATGCGTTGCATATTAAAATATAAATAAATAATTTCCAGATAAAGAATGCGTCAAATATTAAAATATAAATGCATAACTTCAAGATAAAAGATAATATAAAATCAAAATTCTATAAATATATAATCACACTCAAACATTTTAACAAATTATTTCATTTGAAATATGAGATAAATTTTAGATTAGATTTTTAGATATGTAGCAAAAATACAGACAATTTTTGACAAAGTATATTACATTATTTTAAAAATGATCGCATGAACAATATCAAGGATTGTTTAATTGGAATACAAAATATTTAATAAAAAAATAGGAAAATAGGTAGAACATAATATTACTTTGTAAGCCTTGATTTTAAAAAATTTTTGGAAATGAAAAATATCGAAGTGAGGCGGCATCAAGTAATTTTATATGAAGTGATTATCTTTCTAAAAATGTAGTCACCCTTTAAATTTAGAACAAAATTATAGAACAAATTAAATTGAATATATTAATTTTCAAAAAAAAATTATATTAAATTCTGGGGTCTCGTGGCCGTGTGCCTGAGTGTCTGGTCGCGAATCTGGGGACCCGGGTTCGATCCCGACCGACGCCAAAAATTACATCGCATTTTAATGGCACAAAAATTGACCCCTGTGGCGCACTCTCCACGCCAGCAATGAGTACCCGTGAGGTGACGCCTGGTAAGCGCCCGCATGGTACAAATATTCCATCATTACCGATATCTGTACAAAGCAGATTGGCACACCCAGCAATGGGTAATATGCCGTGATGAAATATTTATTTATTTATTTTTATTTAATTCAGTGATAATTTTTATAATTATTTAAACAAAAATACGACACTACAAATTTCAATGAACGTACATCTTGATTTGATCCTACAACTTCGGTACACTGTCTGTTGCACTTGACCTATTTACGGGCGGGTATGAGACTATCAACGACATACGGCATTTTGGCTTGCACCTAGCATATTAATTTCTACTAATTTTAACTTTATCTTTTCGCAATCTCAAGAGTTGTTTAGTTTCTTTTACAATTTTTTTTGTCAGTAAAATCAAACTCCAATATGAAACCTATACTAGGGAATTCAAAATATGAACTCGCGCCAAAGATAAATGCTAACCTCATTTTTCTAGTCTAGAAGCTCGTCATAAAAATACGTATTATGCTTAGATCATATAGCTTACGAACTGGATGGAAGAAGTAGGGAAGGCTTAGGATTGAGCGAGACAGAGAATTACAGAAGGGCACGCGTACTACGTAAACTCAGGAATACTTGCGCCAGTTACGTCGAAGATATTTTTATTTTTTTATTCGACTTTTTCTTTCTGCTAATATTATTTTGCTTTATAATTTGGCGGTATAAGAAAAATACAATTAATACGATAGTTTTTTATTCAACTTCCTTGTTTTATTATTTTGTGTTATATTTATCCCTTTCATGAATCCATGGTATACCGCAGTGTCTGCGCATTTTTTTGTGTAGCCTTCCGTAAGTTGTCTCCTTTTCTCTCGTATGTACTTGTATAAATCTATCTCATTTAATCCTAAGCGTTCGTAAGCTCTATGATCTAAAATATTATGATAATAACAAAAATGAACCCGAAAATAAATATTATTATAGATATTTCAAATTTAACTTTCTTTCGAAATGAAAAAAATGTAATAGTTCAATTTATATTAATTTCAATATTTATGTTTTTATATAACAATACACACAAAAAAAAAACTTATACAAACTCAAATGTATGTAATGCGACCTGATGATTTAATTAACTTAATATATTTATAAATACAAATGATTTTTTATACTAGTAAATAATTCATACACTTATCTTTAATTATTACTAGTTACATTTTAAAATAGCATGTATAAATTTACGAAAAACTGAATTCTTGCTCAGAAAACACATTTGCAAGACGCAATTGTTAAACTGAAGCTTGGTTCTCCTGGTCCAGAATCAGCTGTTCATCCGCCATGTTGTGACGTAGGTGCTAGTCCTCAAACATCTTGATGTACTTAAGAGCAGATTAAATAGAAGCTAGAGAGCTCTTATAAGAATTGTATAAAACTCGAGTGAAACTTTTAATTTAATAATAAATGTATATCCAGAGTTCTTTTGAATGTTTCTGTGTTTCATGTTCCATCACCCAAATTTGCTCAATCAGTTACATATGATTTATTCCTAAATCTTCATATAATATTCCTTCTTACAACCAACCATTTATTGGAGTATTTATTTCACTTATTCACTAATTCACTTCACTTCATAAGTATCACTTTTTACAGAGCGCTAGAAGACACGTGACATGAATGACCTTTACATTTTGATAAAACAATGTTTTGAGCTGTTATGATTTTGAGGTGAGGTAATACAATACATAGAACGAAAAATACATGTAATTAAATTGATACTTAATTTTTCTATTTCTCTTTTTTCATTTTAAAGTTCCCTCCTAAACTTATTGAAATATTTTTTTAATCATGAACTAGTCACGAGGATAAAGTATTTTAAACAATGATTTTATATGTTATTAATACAAAATGATACCGGTGCCTATTTTTTTATGGACCATAGGAAATAAATAAAATTAACAGGGCAGGAATTACAGTCTTATTAAAATTGTACCATTGTATTCCCTATGGTCCACAAAAAAAGTAGACACCCGGTATAATTTATTTGTTCTGTATTTTATAAAAATAAAAGTACGTGTTAATAATAATAATAATTTTATTTGTTTCTGAAGAGACAATCACAGTGTATAGAAAAGGTGAAATATATAAAGAGATACAAATTATATGCTAAAATATTCATTCAAATTATAGAACTGTGTTCAATCAAAAAAGTCTTCAAAGATTTTTTAAAAGATTTGAAATTATATTCGTTTTTCAAATGTTCAGGCAAGTTATTAAAAATTTCTAAGCCATATCTGTTTGGACAGTTGTTAGTGATATTTAATCTAGATTTTACGATATAAAAGTTACTCTTATGACGAGTATCATAATCGTGTAAACTTGAAATTATAGTAAATGATGTTGTGTTCTTATAAATAAATTCGTAAATTTATACTGAAGTTCTAGTCATGATATTTAATTGTACAAGAAATTCTCGAGGTTACATTTGTAATGCAACGCACAATTCTCTTTTACAAAAATTTTGTTAGCTGAATTTGAGGCACCCCAGAAATAAATGCCGTACCGTAATCTAGACTCAACGTTCGCAGAATAAATCATGACTAATTGTTTTCTGTTTAAATATACTTTAAGTTACGGATTAATATGGGAAAGCGCTCATCAGGCAGAGCAGTAATTATTTAAAAAGATAATGAAAAGAACGGGAGCAAGTACTTACCTTGAGGTACACCGATATCTGTATGTTATTAGTATGTAAACTGACAAGCTAATTTTCAAGGTTCAAAATTCAAGGTTCAAAATTCAAGGTTACCCGAGTCACGTGTTTCATCGCGCCTTATACATTTCAGCACCATATTTTAATAAAATTACAATCACCATGGAGCACATTGGAGTATTTTACGCCGTTTTTATTTAAACGAGGTATGGAATATTGATAAGAATCAATAAACATGAGCTGACAGATTATCTCTACCTGCTACCAGCTTTCATTTTACAGTAAACGTCAAGCTGAAATAATGAAGAAGTAATCTTACCTTGTCTGCCAACTTGTAATAAGGTTCCTTCTCCATATAATTCCTCGCTGGTGGAGAATTCTTCACTTGTCCATACTGCGGTTCAATCCACACTTCAGTAATCATTTGCAACTCGATCTCCAAGTCCTGGTCAATTTCATTCTCATCTTCAGAGCCACTCCCTAGTTCTCTGTATTCACATCTACTTATACTATGTGGTGGAAATATCACATACTGTATGACACAAGTCACAGTGTCTTCAGAACTCCGGGAAGGGCTCATTTCAATCTCAAGTACCATATTAATGATACCAGCAGATGAATGAGCAAAGCTGAATCCTTCCTTAATTCGCATTCTAAAAACAAACAACTCATGTAATGTTACACCTTAGAATTCGGACTTTTATTATTTAATATTAAAATATTTCTTACTTGGTGATTGTGTTAAGTATTTGTGCGATAGCTGTAATTCCCAGCTTAGGATTATTCATATACGTAGCATTCCAAACCCAACGTTTATGATATAAATAACGAGACAGAGTTGTAAATAAGGCACCGAATAAAGGCGGAGGTTGTAACACCTGGTTGGGGTGAGGTGGTTGAGTTCCATCGGGAAAAACTACCGTATTGAAGTCACTTGGCATCCGCTCATATCTGAAAACAAAATTATACTAAAATAAAAACATACAAACTTCCCGATTAATTTCCGGTTTTTCCCGGGTTTTTTCGAAAAACTTAGGAATGTTTTTTTTTAAGATTTGTTTAATATTAAAATATTCAAATGGAGCAGAAATGGTAATATTAAACATTTATCAGTGTGATGATAATTACTAATTTAAAGAATGATGTATTTTAAATCCAGACAAACGTTGCCCCATTAGGAGGACATTTTAGGCATTTATTTTTTCGAAAAAGTCACAATATTGAATTTTAAATTCCACTTTCATTAGGACACTACGGCAGTTTGCATCGTATCAACTTACATTAAGTGGAACTTAAATTTTAAAATGTATTGTACCGTATGCTAAGTTATACTTAAGTTAGTTGGAGCATGAAGTGAAATCCAAAAAATCTTAATAATCTTCGGCATACAGCTAGATTAAGTATTGCTTGATGTAAAGCCAAAAATTTAGTCAACTTGTCCAGTTCCGTCCGGAGTTATTGAACTCCAAAGTTGGAAAATTTAACATGGCGAGTATGGGGAAACTCAAGAAATCATCGACATAATGGGGTATTCCAGTGTAGTAAAATTTAAAAGAAAAAACATTATAATGTTATTAATTAGGTGGAAAAACGACCGAATTCTGAAAAATAAACTCAAAATTGTTTTATTTAATATGATTTTCCATGTGTTTTATTTTAGCGCGGAAAAGATTCACGTGATGTATGACGGTCATTCGCTCTGTAACGTATGTAATGACGTACTTGTCTGCTTGTGGAAAAAGAAAAAGCAGTGCGTTCATCATTGATGCTTTCTCGTTTCTCAGCTGATCTTTGTTTGTGTTTCTTGCTAGTTTTGATATGACAGCAATCAAATTCTTAACTAATAATACTTTAATATAGTTACAACTAAAATCTACGAATAACAAAACAAATAAAACAAATGAAAGTCATCCAAAACAAAATAGCATCTGACACTGTGAACAAACCAATTCCCCTCCCCTTACTCACTCCAAGCCAAGCGACTAACAGCTGTAGTCTTTCCACAGATCACTGATGAAGCGAATAGACGTCATACCATATAATTCAAATTTTTAAGCATAATTCAAAAATTCATATCTCGCGGAAATGACACAATAAAAAACTCAAATTTTCACATTTGTATGTCAAATTTATAGAAGTTTAAGAAAAAAAAATAAAAAAAAATACTGGAATACCCCATTGCCTTTAGAATCGCGAAAACCCATAAACTTTTGACTAAAAACTAGGTAAATAATAAATGAAGGTCTGGGGAAAAACTAGTTAAATTTTCACGCGCATTGTTGGCAACAGTGCCACCCACGTTTTGAGAAACATCCGCGATGATTTCTAACTCGGCATTTTCTATATTTTCTTAACCTCACGATTACGACCATTGACTGCTACAATACCGAACAGAATAAACATAATATGCAAATCAAATAGCCAATGACTTGAAGCAGGCAGGCAACTCTTGAGTATGTCTACATTGTTCGGCACGGAATCAATAGATGGCACTGCTCTCATGAGCCAACTACCTTAAGGTACACTTACTTTAAGCCTCGGATTTCTGTGGCTTGAGGTGCACCAAGATCGACTGTGATAATGAATATGGTTGAATACTATAATGATGAATTTTAATTTTAATTGAAGCTAGCACTGGCAAGATCAGTATAATTTTTTAAAGGAGTATGCAAATAACAAACTATCTGTTACTTTTAATATCGGATTCTCTAAACATGACTACTTTGTGTTAGCGTACGCCTACTAAAATGCACAATTTTATTACATAGTTCTAGAAAGTACATGCCTATGCCTATGGTGGCGCCATAGTTACACTATATCACCACCGCCCGTTCCCATTTATTTGTGATTTTCATTCTTATTTAAATTATTCATTAATAAAAAATACTAACATTTAATAATAAACTTTGCGACTTTTAAAAACTAAACTGACAAAATTATTCAAATGATAAATGTCAAACTAACTGCCCAGGGTATCTAGTAAAATTCACATACAAAATTCCCGATTAATTTCCGGTTTTTCCCGGGTTTTTTCGAAAAACTTAGGAATGTTTTTTTTTAAGATTTGTTTAATATTAAAATATTCAAATGGAGCAGAAATGGTAATATTAAACATTTATCAGTGTGATGATAATTACTAATTTAAAGAATGATGTATTTTAAATCCAGAGATATATATTTGTACATATATACATACAACATGGGGTCTCGTGGCCGTGTGCCTGAGTGTCTGGTTGCGAATCTGGGGACCCGGGTTCGATCCCGACCGACGCCAAAAATTACATCACATTTTAATGGCACAAAGTTTGTGGCGCACTCTCCACGCCAGCAATGAGTGCCCGTGAGGTGACGCCTGGTAAGCGCCCACACGGTACAAATATTCCATCATTACCGATATCTGTGTACGAAGCAGATTGGCACACCCAGCAATGGTAATATGCCGTGATGAAATATTTATTTATTTTATTTATACATACAACACACCCTAATGCCCGGTTTTATAAACGACAGAATAAATTTATTTCCATAATAAATTTATTGTAACAAACAAACCTGATTCAATTTTATTTATTTAATAACATGTATAACATTACTGTCTAAAGTTCGACTACCATTTGAAGGAATAAATTTTATTTACTACAAATTCCCGGTTCAGGAAAAAAATCATGGATATTTCCCGGTTTTTTTAGGACAAAACAAAATCCCGGCTAAATTCCGGTTTTCCCGGTTGGTAGACACCCTGCTGCCTTAATATTACCTAAACCATAAACGTTAACTTTTTAACCAAATTCTATTCTTAGATAAGTAGAACTTAAAATTTACATGTGCAATAGAATTAAACTTAAAGTAAACCTTAACTTTAAGTAAAACTTAGCATAGTAGAACTTATGATTACATCGGTGCAAACGGCCATTTTATATATTTTCTTCTGGATGACGATGCTCAATTATTTTTTACCAATGTTAGATTTTGAATTATGCCACAAAATTTGAATTTTGATTGAACCTAATATTAGATAATACCAATGAAAAATCTTACCTAATTAATATTTTTTCTAACGGTTTATTCAGAAGAGTACAAGCATTTTCTTTGTGTTTGTGAGACGGTAAGGACAAATGAGCCAATTCTTTTTTTAATTCTTCACATACCTGAAATACACTTATATTATCTCAATCTTTGTAATTCCAGCCATTTATTATACCTTTCGTCTTAAATAACCAGGTGTTCCATTTATAAAACCTATTTTAATTACAGCACATGGTAGCTTCGATATTATTCTTATAATACAAAACCAAGTGGGCTTATCCGAATCTTTGTACAAAAACTTTACAAAACTATGATTTTCTATTAATGTAAATGATGACCAGTCTGTAAGTTTCGAATTCAGTATAAAAGCGGATTGTCTACACTGAACCATCTAAAAAATAAATATGTGCAATAAAAGTTCGTAGACAACAATTTAATATTACCTGAAAGCGGCCAGACGAATTAGCTAAATGTAAATTTCGTGTAACAGGATCATCATGACGAACTATTAACGATATCTTATGAGCATGGAACCATTTATTCCATTGAGAATTTTCTAATTGACATATCGGTTGCCAAATAGATCCAAATTTTGGACATGTCATGTCACTAAAATTCGTAAAATAAAAAAAATTAATGTCTAGTTTATAGAATCTAGTATAAAACAGCGCATACCTAGCAACAAATTGTGGCTTGGTTACATCAACAGGTGTATTATTAATCATAATGAATGTTGACATCTTATTTTTAACACTCTCTGGTAGGACAAACCAAGCAGTAGAATTATGAAACGTGTACATATGTTGGGCTAATGATGTATCTCCATTAGTTAAATGTGTTAAAACACACCAAAATCTTTCCACAACAGCCTGACGAAATGATGATTTAAGTTCCTTCTTCATTAGACATGTTATGTCGTGAAGAAATTCGTACGGAGCTAAAAAATAATAATAATAGGTAATACATTATACAATAACCCGTAGGCGCTCTTGATGCGCCCCCCCCCCCCTCCTTTAACTTTTTTATTATAAGTAATAGAAAAAATGGCTCATATAAATTTTTTATTATTTTAAATATACTATTTGATGGCAGACGTAATTTTTTTTATAAAGTCAGGTTTACAAGATATAACTATCAACTTTTATTTTTTAAATAGCAATCTATAATTATTTTACTAAAATGAAAACCGCCATTTTTTTCTCTTTTCAACGATGTATTAGTTTTTATTTATGTATTTGGAAAAATTCGAGAAAAATAAGATAGAGAAATATTTTTTATTCAAATATTCTAGATAGCTATGTGAAAATAATAAATAAATAAATAGATAAATAAGTAAATAATAGGCAAGCAATAATTAATAACAAACAAATGTATACTTTGTTGATATTAACATTGTTACATTTTGTTTATTTATCTCGAAATTTTGCAAATACATTAATAAAAACTAATACATCGTTGGAAAAAGAAAAAAAATGACGGTTTATATTTTAGTAAAACAATTATAGATTGCTATTTAAAAAATAAAAGTTGATAGTCGTATCTTGTAAACCTGACTTTATAAAAATTATCTACATCTGTCATAAAATAGAATATTTAAAATAATAAAACTTTTACATACGCCATTTTTTTCTATTACTTATAATGAACCCTGTATACAAGGTGTTCATTTTATAAATAAATAAATATATCATCACGGCATATTACCCATTGCTGGGTGTGCTAATCTGCTTTGTATACAGATTTCGGTAATGATGATGACATATTTGTACCGTGCGGGCGTTTACCTGGCGTCACCGCACGGGCACTTATTGCTGGCGTGGAGAGTGCAACACAGGGTTCAATTTTGTGCAATTTAAAATTCGAAATATTTGGCGTCTGTCGGGATCGAACCCGGTTACCTAGATTCGCGATCAGACACTCTGGCATTTTATTTTGTCCACTATTGCAATCTCGAGAACTATAAGAGCTACGAGGTCAGTTAAATTAGCAAATAATTTCTATTTTAAAAGACTATTTTAATGAGCGTAAAATTAACTTTTTTTAACCGGTGGTTTTCAAACTGTGGAGATCAACTTTTTATTTTAAATGATAGAGATAAAGACTTTTATTCTAAATTCAGTGATATAATATTTGCATATTAATTTAACTTAAATGTGAGTATAATAAGAGTGCCGCGACTGGAATATATGCTACTTTTTCTACGTACAATTAGAATTTTTTATGTATTGATATTTAAAAAAAAGCATCATCAACTCACCTGCTACATGAACACTATAATATACAACCGCATGTGAAGGTGGCCATGGTGCCGTCATAGCATACTGCAAATAAATGAAATTTTTCCATGGTAAGCTAAGCTCTATTTGCAATAAATCATTTTCTAGATGAATTTTCTGAAAATATATTAAAAAAATATATAAAACTCCAATATTTAATTAGTAAATTCAAAACTTACATCAATTGTAAATCCTGCTCTGATTCTCCTTGAAAGTAACAAAAAGAGAGACGTATTAATTTTATCGTCAATTTGTTTCTTTCGAAGCAATGTAGGCACTTTCTGACCATAAAAATATTTATTGCTGCAATACAATTCATATTCTCATTTCCATATAATACAAAGAAAATTAAATACTTACGTAGTTGACCACTGTGATGAATCAAGAGCAGAATTTGTTACATCTACTTCTGGTGAAGTTTGGAACGTCCAAATTAAATATGTCCTATGGAATTCATTCAGTTGAAATGAATTAGCGGAACTCTAAACATAATTAAAAATGTATCAAGTTAAAATTTTACTCAAATACATTAGAGAATAAGCAAACACAAAATTTTGAGATATTTTTCAACTATATTAATTTGCTATTAGTTTACTAACGGAGACCATAACAATTGTAGTACATTAAACTCGCATGCAATTGAAAAAAAACTGTTGCTACTCACAATTTCTGGAAGATTTTCTAAATACGAGCCCATAGTAGAATGAGATAAAAAACGTAAAATATCAGTGTATGGAACGTATCCAGCACATACATGGGGATGGAATGGAGATCCAATTTTTATAAAAGAAACAGCTGTGCTGTCATAATGAAGCTGCATTAGTAAAGATTCCATTATGTTCACATCTGGAAGGGCTACTACACCATCTGTTATGAGGATTATATCTACAAGAATAATAAATAAATTACAAGTTGTAAATGTATATTTTCATATTATTTCTAGCCTACTGAAAAATAACTATAAAAATAAAATTTATTTAAATTTCAATTGAATTTTACTCAATATTTTTGTTATGTAAGGATATAAAATGATTACATGGTTGAATTCAGAAAAACTCTATCGAATGAGGCTACCATTCCATTTAAGAAAATTTAATTTTATGTTATAGTTTGAGAACCACTGATTTTTTTAAAAAAACTCTTCAATAAGTGAATGCCCCCCCCCCCTCTATTTACTAGGACTTTTATTTGAATGATTTTCTTCGAGCTGATCATTTTTTTTGAAACACGCTCTATGTATGCAAATTATGATAATTTATAAATACATTATTATTATTCATTTCACATTGTGACGTCATACCGTTATAGCGCAAATAATTTTTAGTAAAATCATGTATGAAAAGTTTTATATTTTAATAAAATTTTGGCAAAAACATTTAAAATTTGTTATATTTTGATAATTTGATAAAAAAAATATGCATTTTTTGTGTATAACATTACTCAATGGTATTTTCCGCTTATTAATGTTTTTATTTTTCTACAATGGACCATTTTCATTGAGAATGAGACATCTATCGCAAATTTTTGAAACTTCAAATTGTATTCTCTACATAGCAACCTCAATGACCTCTACTGAACTGTAAACAGTATCAGCTGAATAGAGTTAAGAATATATCGTAGAGAGAGCGCAAAGCATGTTTGAAGGCAATGACCACGCAATGACCTTAAGATTTCAGACTTGTGCGCCTCTATATATTATTAACTCTATGACAGTGTTGCCACGTCTAGTGAAATTTCACTAGATCTAGTGATTATGTAGCCAATCTGATTTAGTGAAAACTGTTATGAAAACACTCAAATCTAGTGTTTTGCAAAGTTTTGTAGAAAATACATTAAAAATTACACATTTTTTTGCAATTTAAATACATCTATAATGCATTCACTATTGTTCAAATAATTTTAATAAGAGAAAATTTACAAAGGCGTCCTCTATTAACGAGTGGAGTAGGTACTTTCGTTCAACAACGCAGTTAGGTTATGCTCTACTGTCCGTGTCCAACTGTGAACTGTGCAGTCTAGTGAATTTTCACTAGATCTAGTGATTATGTAGCCAATCTAGTGATTTAGTGAAAACTTTTATGAAAACCCTCAAATCTAGGGATATTTGTTTTCATGATTTTCAAAGATATGTATAAAATACATTAAAAATTACACAAATATGTACAGAAGTACAGAAGAATCAGTTATTACAGTGTGCCAGGACTATTGTAATAAACTTAACAGCTTATTCCTGAGGTCATTTTGAGCAAAAAATGTTTTCTGAATGTTCGGAAACTTTTCGTTACAATTTACTTATATATTTATACTTTCTTTTGTTTCTGTATTTCAAGCAGGTCATGAACATTTTTTATCATTATTTTCTTTTACTTAACATTTTTTCATTTTTACTTATAAAATATTACATACAACGCTAAAGTACACAAAAAGGTACTTTTGCTAAAACTTGATACATGCAGTAATTTTTAAGATATTTTAATTTTTAGAAAAGAACAATTATCGAAACAATTCATATAATATGTAAAAAAACTATGAAAATTGTCTAATTTTGTATTTCTTTAACAAAATTCAATTGTTGAAAAACACATTTACTGTACTTGCGTTCCATGTCGCAACAATAAATATAAACATTTTTATTTAGTTATCGCAGATGCTAGTGACGGTTTACGGTACTTTAACGGGTTCTAACACCCGCATTACTACTACTAATGTAACAAATGGAAGTTAACTTAACAAAAAGTAATTTTAAGGTATTATTTGAACAATAAATAAAATAATACTTACTACTTAAGCTATTATCTGGTAAAAGAGATAAGGCCAACATTGAATATCTAAGCATATTTACAAAATTGGCATCTGGTGACACCATAGGAATATTCAAAATTGTTTCAGTATCAATTTGAGCTTCCTCAAATAAATCATCCACTAACTTCTCGCTATCAATCTGAAAGTAAATAAAATTAAAATAAATATGTTATTGAAGCAATGAGCTAGCACGTAATGAAATAAATAACTTACTGCTTGTTCCTCAATTTGATCTTGTGCAACTCCAGAAACGTCGCAAATTCTTTCTTCTAAAATTTTTAATCGTTTCTCCACCAAAGAAAATATTTCTTCAAGATTAGACGGTGAAATCATAATGCCTTTTAGCAAAACCTGCTGAGCCGGTGTCATGAAAAATGGAGTATGTGCAATCACAGTTAAATAAATTTTTGGTTGCAAAATTATGCTACTACCGGGTACAGTAAACTAGAAAATAATAAAAATTATTTCAACTGATAAAATATGTTTCATAACTTACAAATCGGCTTATCCCTTCAATGCTGCCTTTAAAACACTTTAATATCTCATCAAATAAAATTTCACCACACTGAATATCTACAGCTGATTGTGATGGGCTCATATCCAAACAATATACAATACGATAGGTGTTTGCTAAAAATTTTATTTTTGTGTCTCCCGTTATTAAATATTTAAAGCAATGATTGTTTTCTGATCTGTCATGATATAACTCGGATGGAATAATTGACAATATAATAAATTCGTCATCTTCCAGCTTGAAAATAAAATTTAAGTTAGAGGTTAATTAGATTGACAAATACACTTACAGTTCTATTATCAACATCTGAAGGAAAGGTGATAAAGGTGTTTAATTTACGCAATAACCATTCCACCCTAGAAACACGAGAAATCGGTACATTTTCTTTCATAAGTAAATAAATTGTATCAGCTTCCAAAATTGGTATTTCTTCCGCTGGAATTTTGATTGGCATGTTCTGTAATTCCGATTCGTCGGCTGCATCATCATCTATTAATTAAATATAGTTATCTGATATATCTAAAATAATTAAAAAACAAATGAAATATAATACCGTTTACATTCTCATTATCAACATCCATATTTCTCTGAAGAAATTCTAAGTATCACAGCTTAACAACTATTCATTTTTAAAATATTACAAAATTGTAATTCACAATAATAATAATAAGTCATAACACCGTTAAAAATAAAACTCGGTTATATTTTTCAATCACAATACACTTTGACACAACTTATCAGACATCAATTTGTTCATCAAAGTGAAAACAGATGGTAGATGGTGTCCAAATAGTGTGAATTTTCTTGTCTAGATGGCATTTTAAACGTATATAAACAATGATTTGTTTTGAAAATATATCCTTCCAGAAATTAATCTACATATAATTATGAGGCAAAGTACAAGGGCGCAACGAATTAGGAGTGCCCGGGGAAAGGCGCTCATGTAAAAAAATTGTCAAGTCTTTACTCTTAACTCGATGGTTTATTCTCAATCACAGAATATTTTTTAATTTTTATATTCTATCTATACAGGGATTTACATTTTATTCAATTTCCTGCTCTCCTGTTCATTTTACGCCAAAACCTGTAAAAAGGCAAAGTTGTACGGAATGGGGCATTTAAAAAAAATCGTTTTTTTTATAAAATCATGAAATCCGTCCTGTCCTATTTAATAAATATAGCAATATAAAATAACATGAAATATGCGACTTTTCATTCATAAATTTGTTAATAAACTTTCGCGGCTGTAAAATTCGTGACGTCACGGCTTGTTACTCACACAAAGCCATTCCTCTCACACACACAACGGTCCCCGTGGTATCCGTTTCCTGCTGTAAACAAGCTAACCTGAAATTGTGACAGGTGACAGCAGAGTTAAGAGTAAAGGTATGTAAATAACACATTTATTAAAATAAATACCAAAAGTTATATGAAATATGTTTTTCGTTAACAATATGTTGCTGTCACAAAATCAAACTGACAAGTGATAACTCAAACAATCATAGTTCCAAATACAGCCGGTAGAGAGCTATTGCTGCATCCGACAAGCCGTGACGTCAGCGTCCAAATATTTGAAATTAAAGACAACTTTTAAAAAATCATATATCTGATTCTAAAGACTTGTAAAGTGTAAAACATACACCTACGTATTTAATTTGACCTATTCTTTCAAGAAAAAAATTAGAAAATGTGAAATGACCCCATTAAAAGTTGCATATAAAACTGTTTTAGTTTCTTTTTAATTTAAAAAAAAATCAAAAGTGCCATTAATTAGTATACAATACTTGGTTTCTTTTTTTCTGATTTTTAGAAAATATTAATAAACGTCAAACGCCAATCTGACTTATGAAAAATAAATCCCATATTCTTCGGTAACTATTTCCATCACAATAATTCTTTATAATAATGATATGGTACTTTTTACAAAAAAAATGACAAATATGATTAGCAAAATTTCAAAAATTCATCTAGTGGCTTATAGATGGCAACCAGTACTTGAAGTTTATCTATATTTTTCTTAAATTGTTTGACAGTGGATATTATTCCTTTTGAAATGTTGCTCCTCATATGAATAAAAAAAAAATGTTTTCTACAATGTCATAAGTCATGGCTATTGCTACTAATTAACGGCACTTTTGAAATTTCTTTTTCAAATTAAGAAGAAACTAAAACCATAAAACAAAAATTCCACATTAAATCCCTATGTGCACTTTTATAATAAAAGCGCTTTTAAATAATTATATTCTAATAAGGAATGTGCTCCATAAAAGCACTTTTATTATAAAAGTGCGCTCGGAATATGGGCCAATATATTTATTATAAAACTTATGTATACTTACCTAATTTTGTAAATTGAACTATTTAAATAAAATAAGTTCAAAATAAATAAAAATTTTAAAAGTGGTGCAAAAAAGTTCGCTACGCCACTAATTAAATATATTTTTCTATATAACAAGTACTTCGTAGTGTAACTATAAACTAAATAGATCTTATACATATATAGAAATCGCAAATATTAAGAAATGAAAACATTTAATTTATAATATTAAAATGGAGAATTGTTAAATACATACACATATATCCAAAAAATATGTTTATTCATATTCACACTTATTATTTTTTTCTCTTCTACATTATTTGAATATGATAATGTAAAATATCAGTATTGTCGAGAAAATACAGTCGATGACACGAAAGAAAATAGGTTTGAGGAATGTTAAATGCTAGCAGGATTTCTGTAGAGCGGCACTACAATTAGAAATATTTTATTATGACTTGTTATACGTAATACATGAACCGCTGAACCAACCAGCTTTCTTTCGTAACATCGACTGTACAAAATTAATTGTTCATATTTCAATAGTTATACTTATAAAATCTATATACCGGCTGTCAACTTTATGAACCATAGAAAATACAAAGGTAAAATTTTAATATGGCTGTAAATTCTGCCTTATTATTTTTAGAAGTGTAAATACAAAAAAATGTTCAGAATTAAATACTGCATCAAATGGGCCTAAATTTATTGATAAAAAGTATTATGCAAGACAAAACATAATATTCAAATTGTTGACAGATTAAAGTTTATTAATTAATATTCAATTGTTGATATTGTTCCATTGCCAAACTCAAGAAATACAATGGTTTAATATTTTGTGCTATTGCTATGGCAACGCATGTAAGCAATAATTCTAAAATAAATAGGGTAGAATTTACAGCAATGTGAAATTTTTCCCATGTATTTCCCATGGTCCACAAAAAGCAGACACTCAGTATAAAAAGTAGTTTGAATTTAAAAAATTGATTTTCATAAGAATTTTTCAATGTAAAATCAATAAAAACTTGCATGACCTCTTTTGACTAAATTGATAACAAATTTATGTTTTTTAACAAAAAATATTGTGCTCAAAGTTCATCTATTACGAAATATTTTTTTTATATTCTTTTGTATAAAATTTTGATGGATTTTTGAAACAAATACATCAATTAATTATATAAAAAACTGTTTACTAAACATCTGATGAAATATTTTACTCTGATGGATATGATAACATTTTTGTAAGGTCCAAAGTAAAATTACATTTTTTAAACATACTAAGTTATAAAAACATAAATTGATAAGAATTTTTTATATACATAAGGATATTTTATTGTAATAGAATAATAAATAAAACGACATTAAAATACTTTATTTACATTTATATTTTTTTAAGAATCTGCTTAATGTGCCTTTATTTTATAAACTCACAATTTAATAGATTCGTTTTTAATGTTCTACGATTTTCTTGTATTTATATGCAATTTCATACCACACATAATTTTTTTTTAATTCATATCTTTCAAAACAAGAAAAATGTGAATTCTTTTTTAAAATATGCTCAATTACATAAAAATATGATTGATGAAGTACATTTGAACATTCTAATTTTGGTAATGACTAGGTTTAGTTACCGGTAATTAATTATTTAAAAAAAAAAAAAATCACAATGAGATGGGTATATTTTACTGGCAATAAAATTGATATTCATGAAGCGAGATTTGATTTAACTTTTAAAAACTTTTTTGTCAATTGACATGAGCTCATTGCAAGTGTGATTCGAATCTTCTTTAATGGTTGGTAAAATGTACATCAATTGTTTAGTTGGACGAAGTTTTCGCATAGTTCGAGAGGAAACTCTCCAAACCAAACGTTGACGATGAGCAAGTTTCAACTCACCGTTGTAATTGTTCATAGCAGATACAATTCTTTCATTACATAAATATATGTCATCGTCACTTATCTGTAAATAAGAACAACTAAAGGTTTACATTTTTACATACAAAAGAATGAAAAAACTTACGTTTAAGAATTGCTTTAGTTCCAAAATGAATGTATTCAATTCGAAAAGTTCTAATGAGACTTTTGTGTACTGGTATCGTCTGCAAAACTCTTCAAATTGCATACACATCAAAACAAAAGCGATAACACTGGGCCTGTAATTTGCACACTGGGAATCACAAGCAACTATTTCAAGGCGTTTTATCAAATCTTGTTCCTACAAAATACATACATAAAATCACGCATGTCCCACTTAGTGGATTAGCACAAACCCGAAAACAATAATAACAATAACACACAACAATTCCTCACCCTTAACATATTAAAGTGACCGATCCGCATCACAATAATAGTTACAAATCATCCTTCGCCACACATACTTCTTTCGCCTCGGCCACACTCATAATCGCATTCATACATGCACTTCTTCTCTTCCCACTTGGAAACTTTCTTTTAGCACCCTACCAACCACTTCCATTCACCTACGGATGCGCAAAATTATAAAAAATCGATGTTACAATCGATCGATTTTTTTTTGAAAAAAACGTACTTATCTTCGACTTATTCTTTAAACATGAAAATTTAAATAATAAAATAGAAAAAATACAATATAAATTGCAATATGAAACTAATAATTATATACTTAAAAATAAGCTTCCATATTTTATGAATAGTAAAACAATAAAAATATAGGTACATAACATACTTACAAAAATTAAAATAACTCCGAATCGAACTATGTAAAAATAATAATTTTGACAATCGCTTTCCTTTTAATTTTTACGTTGCTGTGTTTAAATTACTCCCTCTTTAGAAAATAGCCTTTCCGAGGGCAAACGGTCAGCTGACTGCTCGTCAATGGCGTTCATGCAATTTCCGGCTTACAGTCAGTGTTGCCAATTTAACGATTTTACCGCTAAATCTAGCGGTTTTTATATATCGTTAACGGATCTTTTTGCTTTTGGCGGTTTAGCGGGTTTCCTGCGGTTTCATGTCTTCAGTTTTGTTATTTAGGATGGTTCACTTTTAAAATTTTCATATATTTTTTCTTAAATGCGACTTGCGCGTTACGCATACATATTCATTTACGTTTATTTTGTAAATCTATAAATGTATACATTATATTTTCCCTTCTCTAATAAATATGTTATCTCTTTTATTTTGCGCTTCAAAATTTGGTTTCAAGCAGTTATTAAAATATAAAAATATCCAATCACAGCTATAGAGCGCGAGCAGTCACCAGTCACGTGATTTCTCTGACCTTAGCAAGCAGATAGGGGGCCAATGTCAGAATGACATCTAATATGTCCATAACTGACAAATGTCATCATTTTTCATTCAAAATTTTATGATTTTCGTATTTCATGTGGTATATTTGTTATCAAGAGTGGGGAATTCAGTTGTCGAGGAAAATAAATCATACAATAGCAAAAAATCATGAAATTTTGAATGATTATGGACATAATTAATAGCTGTCATTCTGACACGGGCCCCCATATCTGCTTACAAGGTCAGCAAAGTCACCTGACTGCTCGCGCCCTATTTCAATACCAGGCACTTGCCTTGAAATTTTCTTAAAATTATATCTTCAAAATTTAAATGATTTGTAATGCAAATATTTAAAAATAATCAATAGATTCATATTACTATACATTTTATATTTTTAGCATAATCCTAATGTTTCCATATTACTGCAATCAGCATATCAAATATGTGTTATTAGTTGCCTGAATAGATGATGGCTGTTTGAAAACAACATCAACTAGACGCATGCGTACTTCAATATCTGGCCAGTTGAGAATTGTTGGCAACACTGTTTACAGTATAGGTGGGTTAATAAGTTTTGAGAGTTGTCATCAGCAAAATTTACGTCATAGAATTTACGCGGTAAACTATATTTAGCAAAAAAATAAAATAATTATGCTCATTTTTCTTTTTTTTTTATAGAGTAATCTATTATAGTAAAATAGTTTTAGTTGTAAATTTTACTATAATGGAGTATCCCCATTCTAAATTTCTCTAACAGATTACATAATGGTCAATTTCCTTTCAAATTCAAATCATAGGACAAAATTATGAAAAGAAACCACATCTATAATAGTTATTTATGCAACAAGAGTGTAAATACAATCTTTATAACATGAGGTTAAGTATTTCGTGACGAGGCTTGCCGAATAACGAAAATTATTGCCCGAATGTCATAAAGATTGTTTACACAACAAACACTGAAACAAATTAGAAATTTGACACGAGCAGACGATAATTTGAACACACCAAATATCGAGTTTACATTTAACAGATCTGAAGTTGAATTCTGTCAGTATTACCAACATGAATGTATAGAAAAAAATAAATTTAGTTAAGGCAATTAAAATGCCAAACGTGTATTGATGGTGGTAGCTCTGTAATGTGTAAATAAAATACGAAAATCGTTTACTTTACACATTGTCTGCAGTGTGTAAAGTATCAACTTTACACATCGGAGTATAAAAAACAATTTAAACGTCAATCAGTTTTCATTCATGCCAAGCAACTTCTCAACAATCATACGAAGAGCAAACAATTAATCGACACTAATTTTTGAACTTGTAAATAAAAATATAAACTATAATATCAAACAAAATAAAATTAGGTTAAGGACATACATTTATGTTGAGGCGAAATAGGTCACTAATGTTCAGTTTCTTTGTGACAACATCAAGTAGTTTGATAAATATTCTTACGAAGCCCACAGCTGTAATGGGGACAGTACCAGGTTTAAGATGCAGCTTTTGATTGATGATTTTTACCATTCTTTCTAAATCTGTCGAAGTACAACGACTTTGTGAAATAGTAACCAAATCACTAGGATTTATAGTTTCATTCAGCAAATTGCTGGCAATATAAAGGCTGCTCACAGAAATGCAAGCAATGTGTTTACTCCGAACCTGTAAGATCAACGCAGATTGCGTCATGTTCATACTATTTAATTTAAACATCGTTTTTTAACGTGCTTTCTTAAAAATACCAACCTTCATTTTGGTCAGGAAACAATCAACAATATTCACAGCAGTCAAGAAAACGTCTGATGATAAATCATACCACATTTTGAGGCATCTGAGTACATTGATTGATCCATCGCGGGCCCCTGCAGTGACATCTCCAGGTTCCTAACAAGTCGTTTAAAATTCAAACAAGTTTCAACAGGTTAAGGATGATAATGCTACCTTAGCTTGTGGAGAGATCTGAATGTTTGGTGTCGATGCGTATTCATTTTCCAGCATGTTTTCCAGTTGATCCATCAAAGCAATTGAAGCATCCGGATGTTCAGGCCGGCTCCTACATTTGCTGATTGGGCTCATCTTGGTGCTGGTTACTCCAAGAATGATTCACCTTCAGCAATAGCAGGTGCTGGCCTAGTACCTGCTCAAATACATTCTAGTTAAATAATTACTTTATTTACAATGAAAAGCATTATAACTCACCCGGATGCGATTTAAAAAGTTATTAAAAAACTCTAGGGAAAGAGTTTATATGATGGATACAACTCCAAATGTCAGATTCAGTGTTCACTTTTGTGAAAGAAGAGTTTTCTGGGTCGACTGAAAGATCAACAAAGAAGTTTCTGTGCGCTGCAAACTTACGTTTAGTTGAATGATGTCACCGCTAGGAGCGTTTTGTTGAAGGCGTCTTTCAACTAGATGTCTGTTCGTTTATCTTACTCTGAGTACTCTGATATTTTCCTCTTATTCGGTTATATCAGATTTGAGCAAATACTCGGGGCGTATTGGCATGTATTTTTAAGATCGCAGCGCTGGGGTGGCAAGTTTTGAACTACAGGTCGAACGAGATATGACGTTAACCTACTGTCAAATGGGCAAACACATAATTTATAGAATTGTGTATTTTTCATAGTACATAGATGATATCTTCAAAAAAATAATTAAAATAGCAAAATTACATGATTATATTTCTTATTCATTTGTGAACATTAGTATAGGATGTATTCGCGGAAGTGAAGATAACTTAAATGATATTTTTGTGAACATTTATAAAAGTAACATCGTTTTGAAACAAAGTTTTTTTTGAAATATAATGAATTAATCTTCAAAGTATACAAGACGGATATATTAATTTATAATTTTCTGATCCACGCACTGTATTATTATCTTTTTTCATCTTATCAAGCACATTTTTAATGTAAACACGAACTTTTCGTTTACGCGGGAATTCGTGACAACATAATTTATTGCCTTTCTAACGTGACAATGTGCATTCAAGTAAGCAGCAATAATTGTTACTTATATTACAATGTATATGTCAATTTAGATACACAAATACGTATAATATTTAACAAATTTCTAATATTATATACTTTAATAACAAGCCGACCTGTAGTTCATTATTTTGCCACTAGATGTCATATCGCTTAGCAATACTTGCCAATACAAACATAATTTTTGTGTAGTGCAAGGAATTTCTGAAAACTTTAGAGCTACAATAAAAACAAATGTTTGGTAAACATGGATTTTTTAGAAAACGAAAAAATAAATAAATATGTTGTAAGAAAATCATGATCTAAACAGAGATGAATAATTGCTTAATTGAAACCGAACAAAATTCAAGTAATGATCTGTGACAAACGAACGCAGATATCCGCTTGGAATAGAAAGAGTAAGACAAACGAACAGACCTTATCATTTGAGTATAATAAATAGAAATAAATTTATTTCCATAGAATCAAGAACTAGTATCACCTGAAAAGTTACTTTAAAAACTAAGTTAACATTTAAATAATAAAAATTCAACTATTGACAAATCATGAAATTGAAGTTGTGAATTTGCATAACTTCCGTATATTTTCATTCATTGGACATCGTCATTGTTTATACTTTGAGGTCAAAGTTCATTTATAAACACAATTATATTAAGTTACGAGAGACGTAATACTATTTAAAGAAAAACATTGCAAAACTTCAAACTCTATTTGCATATGTGAAAAAGGCCCCTCTCTAAAAAATAAAACATTTTTAGAGAAAAAAAAGTACTTGGATAAATACGGTAATAATATTGAAACTAACGATAAAAACAATCGAAATTTTATTTGAATTTATCATAGACACAGTAAAGTGCTAAACAATATTGATATTCATAAATACATGCTCTTTTAATAAATAAAAAATCTAATATCATTACAATGGCGAATGATTTAAAAATTAGATTTTTATTAAATACAGAAGGCTTTGTAATACAATTTTTTGGATTAAACATCTGATAATATTAAATAACAGGTGTAATAATGAAATATCGGAATGAATAGATAGTTAATTTTCTTTAAATTTGAAAGTTAAAATAATGTAATGCAAAACCTTCTGTATTTAATACAAATGTAAAATTTAAATCATTCGCCATTGTATTTTTAAATAATATAACATATAATTGTTTTTATACTATAGGATAGAAAATTTCACGTACTTTTTAAATTTGAATTAATATACAGAATGTCTGGGTAGACGCCCTCACCCATTTAACTTTTTTTGTTATAAATAATAAAAAAAATGGTTCATATAATTTTTTTATTATTTTAAATATATTATTTGATGACAGATATAGATATTTTTTATAGTCAGGTTTACAAGATACAACTATCATCTTTTATTTTTTAAATAACTATCTATAATTATTTTACTAAAATATAAACCGCCATTTTTTTGTCTTTTCAATGATGTATTAGTTTTTATTAATGCATTTGAAATTTGAGAAAAATAAGATAATTGAGATATATGAAAAATATTTTTTATTCAAATATTGTAGGTGGCTATGGAAAAATAAATAAGTAATAATAAATAAGTAACAAACAAATGTATACTATGTTGATATTAACATTGTTACATTTTATATATTTTCACACAGCCACCGAATAAAAATTAATTCCCATATATCTCAATTATCTTATTTTTCTCTAATTTTTTCAAATACATTAATAAAAACTAATACATCGTTGAAAAGAGAAAAAAATGGCGGATTATATTTTAGTAATAATTATAGGTTGCTATTGAAAAAATAAAAGTTGATAGTTGTAACTTGTAAACCTGACTTTATAAAAAATATCTATATCTGCCATCAAATAGTATATTTAAAATAATAAAAAAATTATATGAACCATTTTTTTCTATTACTGCAGATTTATAGACATTTTAATATAAAATAAACATCGTTTGAATTTTTTTATCATATTTAAAATAGAGTTAAAAATAAAAGGCCGATCACACTGTATATAGCTATCTAATATAGATTATTATTGTTTATCAGTGTTTAATTCGTGTTCACTATAGATCAAGGGTTAACAATCAATCCTTCTTTTGTTATTGTTTCAATTTAAATATACATATTAAAAAAAGGAAATTATTTTCAATTAATAATTAATCATTTATAAATAATGAAAAATTTATTTGCAGTGCGAATTTGCCAATAGCAAATTAGGTCAAATATATGATCAAAAAACATCGCAAAAATATAATTTTGTTTGTGTTCCTGGTAAAGATTTTTCACTCATCCAAAATAATCATTAGTTTTGATATTATTTGCCAACTATAGTGAATAATATTCTATTTTCTGGTAGTGAAATTAATATATAAATATAAAACACTTGTAGCATTTAAGAAATTCTTATAAAAATAGCTTTTTTATTTTATTTTTACAGCAATCTTATAATTATAAATATAACTTAGGTACAAGTTTATAAAATATTTAATATGGAAATAGGACAATGCATTGGACGACGCAATATGTGTAGTAAAAAATAAAACTTAATTTAAAGAAATAAAAATAGATTTACTGTATGCCTTCGACGATTAGAATGTGTTACATAATTTCGTCGCATTAACTGATTCAAATATATATTTTTTTGTTTCATTTTATTTAGCATGATCATATTGTATCATATATACTTTATACATTTTTAAAATATTAATACATATGTCGATTTACAATTACAGTCACCCAGCGGCAATCATGATTTTTTTAAAAATAAAATAAATTGTTTATATAATATATATTTCATTTTACTATTATATTTATTATTACTGAGTATATTTTTATTATTATATTTTGTTGAATTCTGGATATAATAGTTAAAAGTTAAGAATAAAAATAAAATAACAGTTTAACATCTACGTACATAATATTCAAATATTTACATATTATTTGGAAAGATGTATATAATTTATAAATTAGTAAAGCATAGGTAATGCATGTATTAAAAAAAATGTAGGTACATTATAAAAGTAATAACACCACCACAGTAATATTAAATATTTTTGCACATACTCTTGTACACAGAAAATATATAAATAAATGTATGTGCACATATAAGTATCATATATATAAATATTCGCGAATGTAGTACTAACAACTAACTACTTCACTTCAGTCTACAGTTTAGTACATGTTCGCGACGGTTGTGTTTGTGTCCAACAAATCTATTTTTAATTTTATCGGTGACTGTGAACCATATAGTAAATTTATCTAGTAAGGCAACAACACCGGTTAACATGAGCGGTAAGTAACGAATTTTATAGAAAAAATATATAACCTATATGTTGACCTTCAACAGGTTATATTATTATTATTTTTTATTTGAATTTCTATGTGTTTGTATTCATTGTAACATAAAGAATAATTAAAGTTACGAAAGTTTGATTTTGATGCATATATTATTATTTTTATTCATTTTTCATACATATACACCTATATTCTCGACGCATACTAATATTCATGGAAGCATTTATCTATTTTCAAAAATGCACGTGCTTAGTTACTTTTTATTATTTGCCAGTAGATGGCAGGTATATTAAAAAATACCTTTTTTGTTAATGATTTAATTAATTTCAGTTTTTTTTTTTCATATATTTTGAATTCATTATATTGCTGTTAACATAACCATTAAAATTATATTATTTCTTTCCAAGCAGAAGCATTTTCTGGTGTAATTTAATATTCATGAACTATTTGTATTTTAACAGGAGAATGATTAAGTTTTGCAATTTAAGTTGGGCTAAATTATTCGCTGTGCACATTTGAGTTTTTGCAATAAAGATCTCAAATATCATTGCTTGCCTTGTAATGTAATTAAAATATAAAATTCCCTGTAATGTTATATATCCCTTGAGTTCTTTGTGGTTTCTTGGTTGCTATTAATGATCACATTACTTAAAAAATGTGAAAACAGATTTTTTTGTAACATTTGTAATTAAATATACTTTGTAATAAGTACTTCAATTACATTTTTTTTTTAATTTTTAGTAATATTATATTTAAGTAATAAATAATGCATTGTAGGTATATTTTAATATTATTGTTCATCTAAATCTAAATTGTAATTATTAGGAAAATAAAGTTATGCACTTTTCTATATTTGGATATTTGAATAATTTAAATATGTGTTTGATAATACTTTATGTTACTATTTAAGATATGAACTTGTGAATTCGGATATGAAGGATCAAACATGTTTCAGTCATATCCGAGGTCATAACATTTTTTTATCGTGCCTTTCATCAAATAATAAGTGACGATTTGACTTTTGAAGTTGATATTGCGTATAATTTTGTTACTTAATCTTATGATTGCGATATACTCGTATTTACATAAATATAATACCCGTGTGAAGTTAGCACCCCCACGTAGGAATTGAGAGAAAAAACTTTTGCATAATTTTGCCCAAGTTATGCCCAGTTTTGCCCAACTCTTATTTTTTTGCCCAGCCCCCCAGAACTCATGAGTCAAAAGTCGATTTTCTATGGCGCGGCACCCCCATAAGCGAATACGACAAAATTTGGTCAGCGTTCCTTTTTTATAAAATCGGTAGAGTTCGTCCCAATTGCAGGATTACGTATCTACCTAACCTAATCTAACTGAATTCGTTTATGGGGGTGCCACACCCTAGAAAATCGACTTTTGACTCATGGGTTATGGGGGGGGGGGGCGAGTCAAAAAAAATGTGTTGAGCAAAACTGGGCATAATTTGGGCAAAACTGGGCATAATTTGAGCAAAATTGTGCAAGTTTTTGCTCTAAATTCCTACATGGGGGTGCCAACTTTCCTGTGATAAATATAATTTGTCTGTTTATCTAGATTAAAAGTGAAATAGGTAAATAATTTTTGCTGCATCTGAAGGCCCATCCACACTCTATAACATGTTGTAATACTACTTTTTTCAAATTTGACTTTGCGTCTCATTATTTTTCAAATTCTAAAACAATTGTACGTTTTATGTACTATTTGTTGGACTTTTCCGATTGTATTTGTATTCTTAATTGGATTTATCATATTTTTTTTGTGTGATTTTTAAAATGTCGGTCACTAGAATGCACTTCCGGTCTGATGGAGGGTAAGTGCATAACACGTCCGTAATTTCACACTGAAACGTGCTATACGATCGGTGAGGTATGTACTGAAAATTCCAAAAAAATAGAGTTTTACAAGAAATATATCTTTATTCAAATTTTACAAAATAAACAAAATTTGACGGACACAAAAATCTAAAGGTAACATTAGGATAAAATAAAAACTACTGAATGTTATAGGACGAATTTCTCGTCATGTACGCACGAGTGTACGCACTTTCCCACTCTTGCATTTTTGTAGGGCAAGTGCGTAGCGCATGCTTTTTTCTAGTCAAAGAGTTAAAATACAAAAATAAGTAGGTGGTTGGATACGTCAATCAAAACTATTTAAGATTTTATAATCAAACTTATAGAAATACATAAATATATGCAGATGATTAAGCAAACTTACACCATGTCTTTATTTATCGTCCTATTTAATTGAGGTGAGTACTCACTCTAGATGGTGCTGAGCAATACCATCTATGCGTGTTGAATTGAGGATTCTATTAACTTACCATATTGATACGTACAAAAAAGTTTTTTAAATATTGTTACACCACTTTCGGATGTCCACATCTACTTAAAATTTCTACAGTTAACATAAAGATGTCTTCTGTAATTATGTCAAATAAAAGTGAAAAAATAAATAAAAAAAAAAAAACGCAGAAAGAGGAGGTTTTAGCAAGCAGGCGATTCTAGAAATCGGAGTAAAAATCTTTGTTTTTCGTGTCTCACAACACCTCTTTTTCTTTAAATAAGTCTATAAATATTTCTTTACACGTAAGGTAACCAAAGAATGGGGTATTTACCATATGTTAAAATTTAATGAAATTCTTATCGACCTCTTCTCTGTGACGTCACGCTTACATACTTAAAGCCGCAAATGTCGCTAGTGTCGTTGTTTGACAACGATGGGATGTAACATGTCAAAGTGACGGTGATACTGACGCCGTGGACATAACCTTGTTTCTATTTATCAACTGTAATACAAAACGTCGTTACAAACTTGCTCAAACAAAAATAAATAAATACAAATACGTGCTAACTTGACAGCAAACTAACCTAACAAACAAGTTCCTCTTACCCCGCAAGACATACGACCCAAAATATCTTTGTCATACTTCGAGCAGCACGTCGGAACAAAGTTGCAACGGAAGCAGCAAGGGTAACGTCACAGTGGCGGGAATAGATATGTCCGGTATTTTCAGTAATTTTTTTTTCTCATTTAAAAACAAAAATTGTGCAAAATAAAAAAAAATACTTGCTTCTAATAAAAAAATCAAAAAAGGCGAAGCTACCCAAGGCGATAACATATAACATTGTTATAAACACAAAATTTTGTCATATTTTGTTGAAATTTCTGTAATAAAACATGGTTATTATATTACCGTGTTATATAGCATATATGTTAAGGCCCTTAACATCAAATTGTAACAAAATTTTATTATTCTTCTTTAAAGTAAAATGTTTTTATTTTAATGTTTTAAGCAAAGAAAATACGCAGTAGTGTGTGTATTTTAGAACCAGTAATGTAAATGCCAAAAACTTGTTTTAAATTTTAAACGCAAAAATAATATCCGTATGTCATTACTTTAAATATCATATTTACATTTAAACGGCAGTTAGTTAATACAGTTAAAATAAACAGTATAACTATCACGTCACCAATATATATCTATTAAAATATTGCGTGACATCTTAAATATACCTATAAATAAATGCTTTATTACTTCAAAATGTAAGCAAATAAACTAAAACGAACATTATTCCTAATACACTGAATCTAAATTCGGATACAGAAGCTCTCTTTTTATAGTTTTGCTGCCAGAATACGCCCACAAACACAATTTTATACTTATTCCATAGAATTTCATTTCAAAATTTACAAACAAGAGCACATACCGCCATGGGCGCAGACTTTTAAAAAATCCTATGGGGGCAAAAAAGGCACTCAGTAGTCGGCGCCCATGCATATCGCATATTTTTATAAATTTTGCAATACCAGCGTTGTTGTTGGTATTACTTTTAGGGATATCCGCTATACAAATTAAATTATACTAATATTAATCCCTAATTTCGGAAGTAGTAAACATAATTACTAATTACTTCCAGTGTTCCAGTTTTTGAGTAATTAATAGCAACTTTTCATTTCCAGATGGAACACCTTACCTACACAGGGTGTAACAGCTAAACGAGCTAACTCAATAATTTCTATACTATTAAAGATACAATAAAATACTATAAGACAATCTTATAAAAGACCAAGGGGGACATCAGATTAGATAAGAAAATATTTTTTTAAACCAGTGGTTCTAAAGTTACAATACAATGTTATATTTTTTAAATGGGATGATATATATTTTTAGGCTCATTTTTTTTTAATTCAACCATAACATTTTATATATTTACATAACAAAAATATTGACAAATATTCAATTGAAATTTAAATAAATTAGATTTTTATAGTCATTTTTCGGTAGGGTATGTTTGAAAAACAAAAACTGCTATTTGTCAATTTGAATTATTTAGCAAAGAAATCAAATAGAACACTGTTTATAACATTATTAATAAATATTTGTTTCATTTTAATTTAAGCTCAATTGTAAAAAATATCGGATATGATATACAGGGTGTAACAGCTAAACGAGCTACCTCAAATAATTTCTATATTATTACAACTACAATACAATACCATAAAACAATCTTATAGAAGACCGAGGGGGTCATCTGATTAGGGAAGAATTTTTTTTTTAACCAGTGGTTCTCAAGTTACAATACAATGGGATGATATATATATATATATATATATATATATATATATATATATATATATATATATATATATATATACAGGGTGGTGACCGGCACAGCCGAACATCTAAAATCAGACTTTCGTAATTTCCTGCTTCCCTAATTATTTTAGGTAAAAAAGCTTCAAATAAAAGTTGTAGAGCATAAAATTTTGCACTTGAATCAATAAGCAAAATTAATTTTGTATGTCTTGTAACGGTAGAAATTAGGTATGAAAATGTCGAAAATCACCTCAAAAATAGCGATAGCCATGGAATTGAGACAAAATAAATAACAAATGTCTAACGGTTTATCTGTCATGTTCCAGTCAACAATTATCGGTTAATTTAAATTGATATTTGTTCACTTGAACAGAAATTACAAATAATAATACAAATAAATTAACCTAGCTTGACAGATAAATCGTTAACATTTGTTAATTTTTTGTTTCAATTCCATGGCTATAGCTATTTTTGGGGTGGTTTTCGACATTTTCATACCTAATGTGTGCAGTTACAAGATACACAAAATTAATTATGTTTATTGATTCAGATGTAGAATTTTATGCCCTACAACTTTTATTTGAAGCTTCTTTTACCTAAAATAATTAGGGAAGCAGGAAATTACAAAAATCTGATTATACATGTTAAAGTCCTATGTTCGGCTGTGCCGGTCATTATTCTGTATATATATTCGCATGATCCCGAGATTCGCATGGTCTCACACTAAATGCATAGTGTACCGCAACGTAAGGTCCACATATGACCTCATGGGGATCCGCTGACCCGCATAGTATCACACTAAACGCATAGTGTCAAAACAAACTTAACAATTTAATGCTGACAAATGTAAATATAAAATGAAATTACAAAAAGGTCAAAAATCTTACCATGTATGAATAGTCAGTTTGTCACAATCTGTAGAGGAGTACAAGGCACAGTCACTGAGAAGTTTTCATTACGAACACCAACAATCAAATGCCGAAATATAGCTTCGATCACCTGAAATTAGGGTTGTATAATTATAATTTTATTACGAAGTATATTTAATTATATTTTTACCATTACATAATACTTGTTTATAAATTATACGATCCCACTAACACGGATAAACATTCATTATTTAATTTACTTCTTACAAATTTTTTTTGACAATATGATTTTTTAAAAATTTTAATTATTTTTTAATTTTCTTGACATATTTGTAAACCAGGCTTAGGGGCTCACAAATCATGGTTGTCGGCATGATGGTAGCGCTTCCGGTTTACCCGGAAGTTAACTTCCATTTTTCAAATTGTACAGCCTATACAGGGTGTTATATTTTAATGGACCTAGCAAATATCTCGCTTATTAACTAAAACAATTGTAACACGGTAAATTATTACTGAGTATTTACAGGTTGACATTTACCGTGTTACAATTGTTTTAGTTAATTGTTTTATTTCAAGCCACAGTCATGGCTCACTATTCTCTTTTCGACTAGGTGTATAAAAAAGTGCTCGCCATTTTACTTTTTAATAATGTAACATATGGATTATTTTACATGATTGTAAAGCAAATTTGATGTACTTTTCAAATTTGTAAAAAAATATAGTATGTTCCATTTGAAATTTCAAAGTTGATATTAATTACTAATAAACCGAAAGTAGTATCATGAATGTACATCCGTCATCAAGTAGCTTACATGTTGTTGTATAAATCATGTTATATGAAAGAAATTACTAACTTAATAAATAAGTGAGATATTTGCTGGGTCCATTAAAATATAACACCTGTATATCTACGTAAAATTTCGAATTTAACGATAAACTTGAAGTGCATTTGTATGGAAGAAATAAATTACAAAAACGCAGGACAAATTGTGAAAAATGAATACGTAGATCCGAAATATCTGAAAATATATAGGTGTCCCATTTGAAATATGAAAGTTAATGTCACTTCCGATTAAACCGGAAGCGCTACCATCATGCCAAATACCAAGAATTGTTTTTTATTTTGTATATCACCGAATAAATATCGGGATTTTTTATTTTCACATAGTCATCTATTTGAAAACAAATTATCTTATTTTTCTCGAATTTCTTCAAACTAATATATCGTTGAAAAGAGAAAAAAATGGCGGTTTATATTTCAGTAAAATAATTATAGGTTGCTTTTAAAAAATAAAAGTTGATAGTTGTATCTTGTAAACCTGACTTTATAAAAAATATCTACATCTGCCATCAAATAGTATATTTAAGATAATAAAACCTGTATATGAGGCATTTTTTTCTATTACTTATAATAAAAAAGTTAAGGGGGGGAGCGTCTTCCCAGACTCATCCAGTATATTTTTTTTAAATATTATTTTAAAGAAATAAATATATGGGCTATAATGTAAAGTATTATCAAAATGAGAGCATGAGAGCAAGGATATTGCCTTGGCTCAGGACACGCATGTGTTGATGTACTTGAAATTTGTTTTATTTTATTATTGTTGGCTTGGACGATTAGAGTGACGAATAATGGACATGAAAGGTCATCTATCTTTGTGGATATTTTAATGGAAATTAGAAACACACCACCTTATTACTTTAGTTTGTGATAAGATTTTTTTTTTTTCATATTGGAAATATTTATTGAAAAAATAAATAAAAAATCACTGTTGATCAATAGATATTAATAAACTTTTTTCATCTTTCTCTGAATTGAAGTAATATTATTAACTTTGAATTTGAAAATTGGCCAAATTCAAAAAAAATTAATGCCATGAGTTAATCGTTTAAATATAACAAAAGCTAGAATTGTTATTATGAACTTGGGAATATTATCAGATAGATTAAGTTTGTTAACACTTAAAACTGTCATACAGTTGTATTTATTGGAAAATGAATTAAAAAAATACATTTTAAAAAATATTGCACAAGGTCTTAAAAATTAACCATCTTTTATATCAGTGGTTCTTAACTTTATCAGTCATGGCGCCAGTGGCGTAACTAACGGGCCCCGGGTCCTAGAGGGGCCACAATTTAAATGTATTATAATTTTGTTAATACTTTGTTGTCAATTCTCGTCTGATTTTGTGTACCTGTAATTTTGAATAGAACTGTAAAACAATGTCTTCCAAAAATAATATTGGCTAACGGGCCCCCTCTAACCACTATACAAAGTCTTTTATTTTCCATCACTGTCAATAACCTCACAAAAAGAAGTCTAGGGCTTAAAACGCGAGAATAAACGATAAGGGAATAATTTTCGTAAAATTGCTATTATTTTTCCAACTGTATATCAGTACTGATCCATCTTGCTAATACCATATTTTGTTCCATTTAACTTCTTCTATAGGGTTTTTCAATAAGGATGGGTCGATGTTCAAATGGAATAAAACAAGCTGTGTGTGAGGTATTAACGAAATTCTTTTTTATTTGAAAGACCCATGTATGCCATTATGTATAGAATATAACATCGTTCAAATGTCCGCCGCGGCTTCTCTCATGGTGGCACGGATAGAGTGGTCCAATTTTCAATTACTCTGCCGCATAGATCCGGCTGAATTTGAGCGATGGCTTTGGACCTGTGACTTAAGGAAACCTCACAAGAAAAAGTCTAGCGGGGTCAAATCGCACGATCTTGGTGGCCAATTCATGTCTCCTCTGCGAGAGAACCATACCCTCAAATCATTCATATAGAATGTCCATGTACGGCACGTAGCGCCGTCCTGCTGGAACCACATGTCGTCTACCTCCATATCATTCAATTTGGGCCAAAAGAAATCGGTTATCATCGTTCTGTAGCGCTCGCCGTTGACGGTGATGGCCTCACCAACGTCGTTCTCAAAAAAGTACGAAGCCCAGTCAGCGAACAAACGGCATTTTCTATGGTCATTAACTTTGAGCTCCTGGGTCAGTTGGATCTTGTAGTAAGTTGAAGTCTGCGAAAGGCCGAGTTCTAGTGCACGGCGAGGAATTGACTGCTTCGAGTTCTTCTGCACACTTTCACGGACCGCGGCAATGTTCTCGGCCGATCTGGCGTTCCTTTGACGTACGGGTGTTGGCTGATTGTTTACCGAACCGGTCGTCTCGAATTTGGCCACCAAACGTTGGAAAGTCGACTTTGAAGGGCCACCGCGTCTGCCGTAAAATGGACGCAACGCAACGAACACTCATTTTGATAATAAAGTTTTATCGGTTGGACGTGCTGCTCAACCGTGTAACTTGCCATGGTGATTTGGCATCTGTGACAGATTAGACAGACGCCAACAAAACAACATCGACCCGTCCCAATTGAAAAACCCTTTGTTTGGGTACCAAAAATGTCTGAATCATTTCTTTGTAAAGTTCACCAGTTATAGTTATTGGGATTGTGCCATCATTTTCATTAAAAAAAATACGGGCTAATTTCATTTCGTATACCACAACATACAATGATTTGGTGGGATATACAGGCGCCTAATTATTAAATTTTGGATTTTTAGGGTGAGCCCCGTCACTTATTATGATTTTTTCACTAAAATATTGTTCTTGTGGTGTGCAGTTATTCATGATAAATTTCACTACTACGCTTTTGAACAATGAAATAACAGATGATGCTTAAAAACAAAAATCGGCGACACCTTGAGTGTTGACATTTGCGCCACCTGTAGTACATTGTAGTTATTAAACGTAATCATAAAATATTACATTGTATCTTCTACAATATATTGGAAAATATGCAATAAAATTATTTCATTATATTTATTATATTCAAATTACTTGTACATTTTGTTCTCTCTCTAAGAAATATAAATCGTATTTGTGGGCACTATTAGTTTGGTTAATTTTTTTTTAAATGACAAATATTGTGTACAACATTCATAAGTAATATTCATTGCTAGTATACCGAAGCCTGTTGCAAAATTTTGCGCTAGTGCTGCAAAGAGTCGCTTTCAGCATGAAAAACAACCCAGAAAATTGTATTTTCAGAGCAGGATTAGAAAAAATATTTTTATAGCACGTTAACACAAGAAAATGAACGAAATTTTATTGAGACAGTTGATATATTTTATTTACAAGTTATGAAATATGTGGGTAGTACAAAAAATATTATCCCTAAATCCCGATTCTTTTTACCAGGGACCTGAACAGAAATATATGTGTGGTTCAGGTTCAGGAAATAAATGTCGATTCTGGTTCAGTTTCGGTTCAGGAAATTAAAAATTATAACGGTTCATTGGTTTTGGAGGTTCGAATTTCGGTTCAGAGCAAGAAGATGATTATATTTATTAATTTTAAAATCACAATAAAAATTTAGTTTTAATTGACCTCTGAACCGAATCTGAATTTAAAACGATTTAAATTCGGTTCAGGTTTATTGACCTTGGCAAATAAAGGTTCGGTTCGGGTTCAAGAATTTTATTTTCTTCAACCCGGTATAACAATTTATGTTTCACCAGTTTTTTTTGTGTAAATGCATGCTTTTTATGTCATTTAACAGATTTTTTTATAATTCATCCATTTAGGCTACTGTATCCCTAACATTGCAATACTTCACTACAACTCTCAACATTCAAATCATTTTATAATTGTAAACATAATAATAGATTCATATTTATAAAATATATGTTTATGTTATTAGGGTTCGGTTGGGTAACGCTAGCTACTAACGACACCTATTCCTTGGGTGCGTTAGTACTAGCTCACTCCTTAAGAAGAGTGGGTACTATACATCAACTTATCGTAATGGTAACTCCAGGGGTGACACAGTCAATGAGGTAAAACTAATATAAATTAAGAATTCAAGTTTATACGAATTGAGATTATTTTAGAGAAAAACTACGAAGTGTATTTGACCTAATAGTTGAAGTAAATATATTGGATTCAAAAGACGAAAGAAATTTACTACTTCTACAAAGGCCTGAACTTGGTATTACATTTACCAAAATGCATTGTTGGAGATTGACACAGTACTTAAAATGTGTCTTCTTAGATGCTGACACACTGGTAAGATATATTATTTTCTAGCCAAAATCTCATCACAAAAAAAGTCATTGCTTTAATCAATAATTACAAAACGGATCCTTTTTATTTTATTAATAAATGATACATCATATTTAGAAGATTTGTAAAAATGAAAATTAGAAAATTTTAAATTCTATGAATTTCTTGGAAAAATATATTTAAAATGATCTACTAATGGGGCAATTTTGACTTAATTTAACCGACTTCGTATCTCTTATAGTTTTCGAGATCCCGAAAAGCGGATACCTGTATATTAATACAGAAATTATAAATAAGAATAATATTTTCATAAATATATTATTTATATAATTATTGTCAAGGTGATAAAGTGAATACAATTTTTAAAAATAAATTAATCTTTGTACTATTTTCTACAAAAGTAAAAACTCATTTGCATTTATTTAAAACTATACGTGTAACGTAAATTCTATTTTATATTACAAGTTTTGATATGTCTCTAAAATAAAGCGAATTTTGTTGCTCTTTACTAAAGCACAATATACATATGATATTAGTTTTATTTAAGTTCTTCTACTCCTGTTCGCAAAAACTGTAGATTTCAAAGTTTTTCAGAATTAAAAGTTGCACACAAAACTTTTTTTTTGTGTTTTTGATTTCTTTACAATTTTAAAAAGAAATTTCAAAATTTCAGTTAATCACTAGCACATTACGGTCATAATGTCATATGTCATGGCTATTGCTACTAAATAAACAATTTTGTATGCGACTTTTAATTCTAATCAACTTTGTACTCTACAATTTTGCCGTAAAATTGTATAAAATTGTCACATGTTAAATCCTTATCCTCTAATAGGACTTTATGTAAAATCATTTTTTCGTAATTTCCTGCTTCCCTAATAATTTTACATAAAAAAGCTTCAAATAAAAATTATAGAGCATTTTTTTGTCCCAAACATTTGTTAATTTTTTGGTTAAATTCCATGGCTATCACTATTTTGGAGGTGATTTTCGACATTTTTATACCTAATTTCTGCCGTTACAAAGCAAGTAAAATTAATTTTGTTTATTGATTCATATGTAGGATTTTACGCTCTACAACTTTTATTCGTTGCTTTTTTACCTAAAATAATTAGGGAAGCAGGAAATTATGAAAGTATTACATGTTACGGTCTTTCTGTAAAACAACCACTAAAATGCTTGTATTGTGCATTTGTCCGCTCTAAGCTAGAATATTGTCTACAAGTCTGGAATCCAATATATCATAAATATATATCTAAGATTGAGTCTGTCCAGCATAAATTCATCAAATATTGTTATTTTAAAATACATGGACAATATCCTAAATTTACCCATTATTATTCTGTTTTATTGCCTGAAATGAACTTGGTGCCATTAAGTAGCAGAAGAAATTTACAATTATCTCTCTATTTATACAAATTAATTAATAATTGTATTGATGACCCATGTAGTCTTGAGCTAATACCATTTCACGTTCCACGCGTCACTTCAAGAAATAAAGTACCATTTCATTGTAAAACAGCTAGGACTAATTATGAATTGAAATCTCCAATAAGACAACTCTGTGTAGCATATAACAGTGTATCATGTACTATTGACATTGACATATTTGGCGACTCCTTATCTAAATTTAAGAGTATGTTAACAAAATATTTTTTGGATTAAGTTACTTGTTAAATTTCTTATATGTACTGTTCAACTCATTCGTTTTTATATTTTTGTCGTATGATCGTCCTGTAATTGGGATCTTGTATCCTGTTGGATCGATTTATTAATAAATAATGTTAAAATCCTATGTTCGGGAATTCGAGCACCACCCTGTATATTTTTTGTGCTCTATTGTATTGTGATTGTAAAAATAATATGAATTTTTTAGGTACTGCAAAATTGTGATGAATTATTTGATCGCGATGAATTTTCAGCAGCCCCAGATGTAGGATGGCCAGATTGTTTCAATTCTGGTGTTTTTGTGTATAGACCATCTGAAGAAACTTTTAATTCTTTACTTGCGTTTGCTCTTGAACGGGGTAGCTTTGATGGTTAGTATACGTAATTATAAATTTAATATTTTTACAATAATGTTTCAATAATTTTAGGTGGAGATCAGGGCTTATTAAATTTATATTTTTCTGATTGGGCGCATCAAGATATTAACAAGCACTTGCCATTTATCTACAATATGTGTTCTACGGCTTGTTATTCATATCTTCCTGCTTTTAAACAGTTAAGTTTTTATCTTATTTTTTAAGCATTACATTTTAAAATGTTATAACTTTAGATTTGGCGAAAATGTAAAAATCGTACATTTTATTGGCAATAGCAAACCGTGGTTACAATATTTCAATAGCGAAACCCTTCAAGTATCTAGCTCCCCCAATTTTGAACATTTGCAACAAGTTTTCGAACTTTGGTGGAACTTATTTTGCACTCATGTTCACTCAAACCTTCAACCCACAATGGTAAGAAAGTAAATCATTTTTATTACTTACTTTAATTTGTTCGTGAGTTTTTATTAACTATTAACATGCAAACAAAAGAAGGCAAAAGACGAGAAGGTGAGTCAAATTGCCATTGCCTTGCATTATAGTGTAAGCATATTGCTTGTGATAAAAATAAATATTTCCTTGAGATGAAGCATCACGGACGTGGGTGTGTATCTATTTTTATGAATGTAAGATCACTACTAAAAGCCGGAATTATAATGAAGTAAAGCAAACCGCAACGTAGTTTATGTAAAGAATGAAGTAACGTAAGCGAATTAGGTGATTTATATTAAAAAGTAGTTCCATTACTGCTAGCCAATCAGGTAATAGTATAAAAATTTCACTTGTAATTCGATATCTTTCGTTTAACTTCGGCATCAAGTTTGAATATCGGTACTTTTGTCAAATCATAAACCGTTTGATAGGTTAATTGATGTTTGTTGGGTTTTGTGTTTATTTAGATTTAAAAAGAAAATCACGACGTAAGTTCAAACTAACCTCAAACAACAAACAATCACAACAAAATGAAATCTGCCAGATGGACAATGATCGATAATAAAGATTTCTGCGCAACCGTGCGCAACGTTCAAAATGCTGCCTTTTGATTGGCCAGCGGTATAAAATTTTAGTTAAGGCAAGGTAGAAAGTTGAATGTTACTTCTTACTTTACTTGAATATAAATCATTACTAGCTCTAGAACACGCTCAACTTTTTACGTTACCAATACTATTCACGTTACCTCTTACGTTACTTCATTATAAATCCGGCTATGTATATGCGACGGTGATGGTTCATCTTAAGATAGTTGTTCGTTTTTGATGATTTTCTTGTGCATGCATGTTTGATGTTTGTCTTTAGGCACGGATCAACACATCCATTGCTTCTTCGTGCACTAGCTCTTCTCATTCCTTTGCCTATTTTTTAAATGAATCGAAATGTGAAGACAGCCTTTGCACAGAACAGTCTTGCGGCGATGTTACTGATATTCCACTTTGGGATCCGTGGGAATATTATCAACCTGTAAATAGTGTAGACATAGAAGATACTCATTCAACACATATTTCTAATTTAGACGTAAATAATGAATCAAATTCAAATTTAAATTTTGTAGAAAATAATGAAAATAAAACTGAATTTAGTTTTCACGAATCTTATAATTATAATAACACACAATCGTATAATGATAACGTAATAAGTAATGTAAATATAGAATGTAATTGTCAAGGTGACAGTAATCCTAATTTTGAGCAACAAATTGAGCATGTTAGCAATATTAGTTTAGCAGATCCTCCCCCTAACACGTGTATATACGAGTATAATAAAACACCCCCTATTGAGAGACCCCCTACTTACCAGTCCATCACTCCAACAGTTTTGTGTGATGCTAACGCTAGTACAGTACTCATTAGCACAGAGCAGTCTGCAATTGCCACTGCCAGTAACACTGTTTTGTGTGATGCTAAGTCTGCTAGCACCGTAACAGTAACCATTAGCACAGAGCAGTCCGCACTTGCCACTGCCAGTAATGAACCACGGACAGAGTCAAATGTGAGTATTATACTGTTAGGCTGCTCTCTACTTCATATCTCGATTCAGTACCTTCTTCTTTCTGATTTTAAAACTGTAGAGAGCTCTGCTTTATTATTTACTATGTAGTATTATCAATATTACATACTACTTTTTATAAATTAGGGTGGCCTTGCTGGAGCTTTTGCTCAAATCACTCTCAGGCAGCCAAGAACTGCCGATCAAGACGCTTTAGAGGATCATTTACGCCGTCAAGGATGGGAAGCGGGTAGAATTGATTATTTGGGTCAAGATTCGTTTGAAAATGTTTGGAAAAAGATATGTGAAACGATGGCATCTGCTCCTAAAAAGGAACCGTCACCTCCGAAACCAGCACCTGTTGAATCTCCAACGGCAGGAGCCGAATCAGTTACCTCACCTGCTGAAACTGCAACTTCTCCGACTCCAGCTGCTGAACCTGCAGTTGTTTCTACCCCAGCCCTAACTACTGAATCTACACCCTTGTCCACTCCTGTGGAACTTGAACCTTTAACTGCTTCTGCTCCTGAACCTGCAACTCCGCCAACTCCAGCTGTTGAACCCGCAGCTGTTTCAGATCCAGCTCCACCTTCAACTCCAGCTGCTGAATCTGCCGCCCTTACTCAACCTGTTCCAATTGCTGAGCTTGTAACTACTCCAACTCCAGCTGTTGAACCTGCACCTATTTCAGCTCCAACTGCTGAACCCACAACTGTTGCAACTCCCCCTGCTGAACGCGCCGTCGTTGCTGCTCCAATTCCAATAGCTGAACCTGCAACTCCTCCAACTCCAGCTGCTCCAGTTGCTGAACCCGCAGGTATTTCAGCGTCAATTTCAGCTACAACTGATGAATCTACAATTGTTTCAACTCCAGCTGCTGAATCTGCCGCCGTTGCTGCTCCAATTCCAGCTGCTCCAGTTGCTGAACCCGCAGGTATTTCAGCGTCAGTTTCACCTTCAACTGACGAATCTACAATTGTTTCAACTTCAGCTGCTGAATCTGCCGCCGTTGCTGCTCCAATTCCAGTAGCTGAACCTGCAACTCCTCCAACTCCAGTTGCTGAACCAGCAGGTATTTCAGTGTCAGTTTCACCTTTAACTGACGAATCTACAATTGTTTCAACTCCAGCTGCTGAATCGGCCGCCGTTGCTGCTCCAATTCCAGTAGCTGAACCTGCAACTCCTCCAACTCCAATTGCTTCAGCTCCCGCTCCAGCTGCTGAACCTACAATTGCTTCAACTCCAGATACTGAACCTCCCATTACTCCGTTATCAGCTACTGAATCTGCTGCTGCTCCAATCAGTGCTGTTTCTGCTTCACCTGCTGAATCGCCAACTACTCCGCCTTCAGCTACCGAAGCCGCAGTTGCTTCCGCTCCGCCCCCAGGTGCTGAACAAATAGCTACTCCAATATCAAAACAACCTCCAACTCCAGCTGCTGAACCGTCTGCACCAACTGTTGTTCCTACGTCCGCTCCAGTTTCTAAACCAACTCCAGCGACTGCTAGCGCAACAGTAACGACCTCCAAACCTGCAGACGTACAAACAAGTTCAACTCCAGTTCCTCCACCAAGAAAGAGTGGTAAAAATGGAGCTGGTACCAAGAAAACTTCAAAGAAGAAGTAGTTAATATTATTTTTTTATTTTGGAAAAAAATCTTGTCAGATGGCAAAATATCTAGTCTTTCATGTTATTTATATCCAGAAATATTTGAATGCTAATTCTTTTACATTTTTCATCTAATTAGATTACTAAACTGTGTGATATTCTAAACGCCTACTAAACAAAAACGCCAGTTGATATGCACATTTTTTGCAGTAACGAGAATTTATGCAGTTTTTATATTTATATAATCTTTTAATCTATTCAAGGTGTTAAAAAAGAGTAAAAAAATTTGAGAGTATACAGGTGTTCATCTCGAGAACTATAAGAGCTACGAAGTCGGTTAAATTAGCAAACAATATAATTTTAACCGGGAATCTATTTTTTATTTGCTTATTTGATTCAGTACTTTCTCTGAATTCCATATATCCATATGTAATACCCTAATATTACAAAATATTTGAAAAAAAATGCAAATGAAAATGATGCTGATTTGTTGTAAATGTGATTGTAATAAGAGTGCTTTGAAGAAAACAATTGAATATTTTGTTTAATGTTGACATTAAACATTGTAGGGTAATGTAAAAACAAATAATTCGTATACTTTTTCAGTGATAAAATGAAATTTATTCACGAAGAAAAGTTTGATATGTATGAAGTTTATATTTTGTTTTTTTCATAGCACTCTTATTACAATCACATTTAAATTAATTCAGCATAATTTTCATCTATTTTGTATATTAACATATGGATATTGTTGAGTTCAGAAAAAAATATTGGATCGAATAAACAAATAAAAAACAGGTTCCCATTTAAAATAAAAAAGTAGCTCCCGTATTTTGAGCACCACTGGTATAGAAATTGTTTAATTAAGAAATAGTTTTCCGAATTTGGAAAAAAATATTTTTGATAAAGAATCAGCACATCAAAATGTATATACCCTCAATTTTTTTTACCCTTTTTTAATACCCTGTATGTAAAGCAAAATTTGTTAATATTTCTATTAAAATTATGTTAATGTTACGAGTTAAAATTTGTAATTAATTATGTAACGGAAAGGTTATAGACAATAAAACAACCTGTTTTCAAAATATGTTTATAAAGTTTTTATAACGATCAATAAATTAATTACCACCCAAAAACAATTTCATGCATACTTCGCAAATTTATTATTTTTTAACTATCAATATTTTGCTGTCAAAATATTTTAAAATCGTAGACACTGTATGATATATGTATATTTTCTTTACATAATAATTTAATATTAAAATAATTTAGGAATTATCTTTGACTCACAATTATATTTTAAAAACACGATAAAAAATATATCATAATAGCATTTAGTGGCGTGATGACGTAACGCCGCCACTATGTTGACGATATTTCGAAAATGTTCAGTAACAACAATTTAAATATACTACAATCATAGGTTTTGATAAATATATTGGTAAATTTATTTTACACCTATTATTTTGTTTTAAAATGATTAACTAATATAAATTATGTGTTATATTTACTTTTTTATCAACTCTGTTCTTCTACCTTCAATAATTGCACCTAGCCTTTTTAGTTATAATTTAATTTCATATAATTTCTATGAATTATAATCCATTATAGACAAGTAAAAATAACAGAAAGTTTCTATACAACTTGTTAAATTTGTGGCAAACAAAATAAGAAAACAATTTGAATTACAATTCAGCGGCGAGATAGCAGTCATACAGTCTAGCCTCTGGGCACAGATGTGGATTTGAATCCTAAAGGTCGTCCATTCCCGTTTTATGGTTTTTTTCAGTGTCGATATGCGCATGCTTGCTGAGTTACAGAAGAGATCCTATGGTCGCCGTGAAGGGAGATATTCCAACTTCATAGTTGTTTATCTATTTGTTACATATTTTGCATAGGTTAAAAATATATACTATAGGAAGCACAAGTTCGAAATCTTGAAGCTGTGTGGGGAATGGTCCGCCATCTTGTACTGTTCCATTTCTGATTCGTTGTTTGTTTTTTGCTTGTGTTGACATGTGCCATTTCTCGACCGATGCCAAAAATTACATCGAATTTTAATGGCACAAAATTGACCCCTGTGGCGCACTCTCCACGCCAGCATTGAGTGCCCGTGAGGTGACGCCTGGTAAGGGTCATATCATTACTGATATCTGTGTATGAAGCAGATTGTGCCAATCTGGCACCGTGTTCGGTGATTCAAGTTTACGCCCATTCGATTTATGTTTAAATACATTTTCGCGTTAGATACATGGATAAAATGTGATCAAATTTGCTTGTTCCAGCAAATACATAAATAGAGAAAGACAGAGATCCCACCAGTCAGGCGGGTTGCATTTTTTGTGGATACACGCAATTCAAGACGCTGGTCCATTCTGTGACAGATATTTCAACTCCACAATGCGAACATAGTTTTTAGAATAAACCAACAGATGTCTTAATTTCAGTGAAAATGGTCAATTGCAAAAAAGGTGTTACTTTATAATTCATAAAATAATTCGACTACCATACCTTCAAATATTATAAAAACTACACCACTGCCCCCCTAAAATATCATAGAACCTTTATAAAGAATACTACTAATCATTCATTTGGAATAAATTCGATTAAAAATTTCATAAACCCGTAAGCCACAATGTATCGCGTATATTTCAAAAAAATATTAAAAATATACCACGAAACTTAATATTTTTTTAATTTGAAAATATTCAGAAGTTTTTTTCGTTTTACTGTTATGTGGCTAAATCAATTTTTTATTCTAGTGCCCTTTTCTACTGTTAACTTATAATAGTCCCTTCAATGTGTTTGATTCATCATGTTTTAGCACTGATGTGAAACGGAAAAAAATGGTGAACAAATTCAAACAAATAAATTTATTTGACTTTCAACATTACAGGTAACAATTAACTTATGATGATTGATTAAAGCAAAAAGGCACGTGTGTTCACGGGTGCTATACTAGATTTTATAAAAAAAAAATCAAAATTTTGTCCAACACTATATACACGTACCTAATCAATACAGCCATATCGGAAGTTTGAAAATATGATTTCCTAATTTAAATAAAGTATAATTAAGATTTTGACATAAAATGATCCTGATCGTTAAAATATTTACGTTTTACGTATTTTTTTATATAAAATAATTGTATAATTCGTTTAATTCTAAACACATAATAAATTCTTAAATATTACTGCTCGATTCAAAAATGTATTCAACAAAAATGTTATTATAACATTGTAAAATTTAAAATATACAGTGACGCGATAAAAAGAAACATGTTAGTACATAAACTTAATGTTTATGTTTATGCCTATGTTTTTTCTGTATGTCAGGCGACTGATTCTTGTGTTTAGTTCGAGGGGAATGTTGTGGACTTAATCTATATTTAATAGGAGAAGGAGACTTCCCCCGAATATATTTGGATAAACGAGGAGGGGATGGCGACTGCAATCTGTGTTTGGATAACCTAATAGGTGACATGCTATTCTTGCGACCATTTGAAGGTGAAAGGGAACTTCGACTACGTTTAATTTTACTAGAGCTCGAACTAGGAGAATGTCGACTTCGAATCTTTGGAGGTGTCGGTGGTGAAGGTGCGCGGGTTGATTTTCTAGCACCAGGAGAACGAGAATGCCGTGATTTGCGAACTGGTACTGGTGATCTGCTGTAAGACCTGGAGATAAATCATTCATTCTAGGATGACATTTTCATCAACAAAGTAACCACCTTATTTAGAACATATGTTAAGGTAGTTAATCTTGAAGCAGGCAGGCAACTCTAGAGTTTGTCTACATTGCTCAATAGATGGCACTGCTCTCATGATCCAACTACCTTAATGTAAAATGTAAATGGGTCACGGGCTACACCCATCGAACACTAACATTCAAATTACCGCAAAGCAAAATGTCTGTCTCACCCCAAACATGTATTAGCTACTAAGGATCACGTGGGAGCCCGTGGCCCATTAAAAACAAACAAAAAGTTTCATTTTTACAAACTGGTTTAAAAAATATTCTCTTCTCTAATGAGATGGTCTCCTACAACTTTGTTCTATAATATTTTTTTGTAACTATAATAATAAAGAAAATAATGGCGGTGGTCGGTTTTTATATTTTAATATCTTACTTGTGTCGACTTCGATGTTCCGGTGAACTGTCCGAGGAACTTCTAGATCTTTTCTTTCTCCGACAAGAAATTCTACAATGTCAAAATTAATTTTAAAAATGTTTTAATATTTTAAATTATATTTACATTTCTTTGTAATATTCCTCGGGAGAAGAGCTTCTTTTGCTGCTCCTTTCTGACCAATCTTTTTTATGTTTTTCTTTGGATTCCTTGTCTTTTAATTTTTCTTTCTCAGATTTTCTCAACAATTTTCTTCTATAATGTTCAACCTGTTGTGAAATTGTCCATCCATTTTTCAAGGCTCTTTGTCCAGATTCTAATTCATCCTGATATTGCATAGCTTTCACTTCAATTTCTCGAAGTTTTAGTCTTCTCTCCTCACTTATATTTCTAGAATCAACGGTGTCACTGTTATCCTGGACATCACTTTTTGTGCTGTCAACACTGTTGTCTTCAGTGCTATTTTCCAACTGATCCCATTTGCTGGTTGTCATTGCTTGCGCTTCTATTTCATCTGGATCTATAGTCTCCCACTTTGAAGGGATGAAACCAGACGGGGCTTCAACGTCGCTACCATGCGAACGCTGGTTATCCGATAATTCGTTATATACATCGCCACTTACTAAATGTGCAAATATTTGTAAAATTTATTTTTTAAATATTGTTTTTGAATACTTACAGGGTATACCGTCGACGTCAAGAACAGCTGGACTATTTTGTAAATTGTGTTTCATAACACCTTTCAGTAAGGCAGCACCATCCATTGGAATACCGTCTTCGAAATCGGTATCATCTTCCAATGGTATACCTTCAAGGCTAGGATCGTTTTCATTATTGCTTTCATTAGTCTACAACAAAAATAAATTTAGATGAAATTTCATTTTCATAATGCGTTACACTTACATCCTCAAGTCCGAGGAAGGCATTATGTAATTTATGTACAAAGTCACGCGTATATATTGCTGAATCTTCCCACGCCTTTAAAACTTTAAAAACTCTAACTTTAAATCCTTCTGCTTTTAATCTTCCTTCTAATCCGCGATAAGTCTCATTTAAATGTTTCATAATGCTTACCAAACGACTTTCAAATCTATAAATAAATATTGTAAGATGTGTACAATGTCAATGTCCATATACGTACGCTTTCCGGTAGTACGATGCATTATTTATTTTAACTCCACAATTGTGTAAAATATCGGATACTATGTACAAGCGGGCAATTTTTTTATAGACTAGAGTTGCACTATTAGACAATGATTCATATATACATTCAGCTATTTCATCAGCAGCTTCACTGTGCTCAATACAAAAAACCATTGTTTCGCCGATTTTCTTTTTTTCTGGTGATAAATTTCGGATTAAATCTTCCAAACGATCTCTTTGCCTGTAGAATAAAAATAATTAATTGAACGAAGTATATTTTTTATACAAACATTACGTAATAGAAAGAGATCCTTTGGATAATTCCTTAGCATCGTCTTCACCCACTAAATCCTGCGGCATACCTTGTGTATAAACATTCATGATGGGTGGTTTCCAAATGCTTCCTCCTTCAAACATTCGAAATTCCTTCAGGCTCCACTCTTTTTGTGTGTCCCCTTGCATCATAGAAAATAATTTCCATCGATAGTAAATATGAGCTGGACTTTGGTTTTCGAAAAGGAATCGAAATAATGGACTATTTATCTCTCTATTCATAATCATGGCTTCGAAAAGCGGCCCCTCTCGAATTACAAATTCAACCATTCGATGGATTAGCATTAATAAGTTTCTATCTGTAGGCATAACAACTTTAACAAGGGCCTGATTCAAAACTTTATCTAGTTCTTCTGGATTTTGTGGATGCACGTTTTTATCTTTCGGGTGAGGTTGTGCGTTAAATGGTAACCCAGATGGGGGAGGTGGTAAAGATAATTCTAATAATGCAGGTGGGATATAAATAGGATGAGGAGGTATTATAACTGATTTTCCCCATCCTAATTTCATTTCATATGACAATACATCTTTGCCTGTAATATAAAATTATTTTCAAGAATATTGAAAAAAATTCAATATTACATACAAACCATTTAAATTACGCAAGGCACGTTCCCCGTCCTTACGATTCATAAAAGCTACAAACCCACAATTTCTTCCTCTAGCTTTTTCTTCGTCAGAACGTGGCCACATAATTTTAATGCTAGCAAGAGGTCCATATTTACCGAAAACTTCCATTAATTGCTGCTCTGTAATCTGTGGGGAAAAATTATTAAAATACAGAATGTCTCACTATTAGTAAGTATTTTATTTGACGAGGGGGTTGGTTAAATGAGCAAAATTGTGCCATTTTGAATAAGAAAATTTGTGATATTAGCAAAAAAAAAATTTTTTTATTTCCAATAATGTAATGTTGTTTATGTACACTTTTTTCTAATAAACGAGTTATTTATGTTTAAAAAAAAACTGCATACTGTTTCTAGTTAATTTAGTCAAGTAAGCCATGGAAATAATAAACTTATTATTTTATTAACTCATTTTACAATAATAATAAAATATGCAAATTAAAAGTTATCATTTCTTAGGCCCATTTCAGCTCTTTTGGGAATATTTTTTTTTTCGCAATTCTTCAACACTGCAAATTAATTATCTAATCAAATAAATTTGAAAAAATAAAATGTTTCCATGGCCTACTTGGCTAAATTAACTAAAAAAAACAATTTACAAAATTTTCATTTTTAAGCGTAAATAATTTGAAAAAATTGTACATAAATAACATGACCTTACTGAAAAGAGAAAAAATACTCTTTCAAAAAAAAATATATGGTTCCACTTAAAAAATACATATTTTGTCCCATATTTTGGGAACCGCTGACACAATTTTCTTCATTTACCCAACCTCTTCAAATAAAAAAGTTACCAATACTGTGCATATAGAGACACCCTGTATTATAGAAATAAAATAATAGGGAATTACAACTCAATCGAAAAAAGAGAAATTAGTAAAAAATAGTGAAAATATATGCTTAATAATAAAATGATATAATTGAAATACTTCGAAAATAAGGTTTATTTTTTGTTATAACAGCTCGTCACTCATGAATTCCATATACAGACCGGCACAACCTAACATAGGACTTTAACATGAAAAATCAGACTTTCGTAATTTCCTACTTCCGTAATTATTTTTTTGTAAAAAAGCTTCAAATGACAGCATAACAATCTGTATTTGAATCAATAAACAAAATTAATTTTGTGTGCCTTGTAACGGCAGAAATTAGGTATGAAAATGTCGAAAATCACCCCAAAAATAGCTATAGCCATGGAATAAAAACAAAAAATTAACAAATGTTAACGATTTGTCAATCTAGGTTAATTTATTATTATTTGTAATTTCTGTTCAAGTGAACAAATATCAATTTAAATTAACAGATAATTGTTAACTGGAACCGTATTATTTTGAAACAAATTTTATGCTCTACAACTTTTATTTGAAGCTTTTTGCCTAAAATTAGGGCAGCAAGAAATTATGAATGTCTGATTTTATATGTTGAAGTCCTATGTTCGACTGTGCCGGTCACCACCCTGAATATTATTTTGATTCACGACTCAAAGACTGCCTATAAATATGTAACAAATACCGAGTTAGGGGAAGGAGCCTAATACCAATGGAAATAGAGAAATACAAATAGCGGAGGCCTGGCTATCTACCCGGTACTTCCATTTTCAAACAGTTTTTATTTAAATATAAATGTCTTGCATTAAACTTATTAATTTAAATCAGGACAACGAACCCGCCAAAAAGTGGGTTCCGTTCAGGTTAATTTGTTTTTTGAGAGATGGGTTCGGGTTTTCTGGTTCAAACATTAACACAATTGGCGGTTTTGTTCCGGGTTCAGGTTCGGTTCGACCTAATGAAAATTGAAGTAATGTTTTTCAATAACAATCTTTATATAGAAATAATTTAAAATGCAATTTTAATAAAAAACAAAACAGGCGTCGATTATGGCTGCATTGCGATTATGCTTACATTTCGAATTCCAAATTAATCTGAACCGGAGCTGAACCCTGAACCCGAATTTTAATATATTTGAGGTTCGGTTTTGGTTCGATGCCCTGATTTAAATACACTAGCAATTGTAAAGAATAAAGAAAACAGTTTGATATAAAACATATTTGTGACATCACATTTATATTTTCAAATTTCGGGGGACCATAACTCGCTTATTAATAGGAATTTTTTCACCGGATTTTCACCAATAGTCTTAGTTTTTCTTATATTTCAGATGAAATAATATAAAAAAAAGGTGGAATCCCCTATTAACATACTTTAGGATTTAAATTTCCAAGGTAAAGATTTGTAGTTGTTGGGTCCCCATTATCAAATGATCCAGTATCACCAGATTTAACCAACAGATCCAAGTCAGAATCTAAAGTTTTCATATTACCCTTGCATTTATGTCGTTCTTCACGTTCTTCTTGAATCCTATAAAAAAATATTTAAGAGAAAAAAAAACAAAAATAAATTTTATACATACTGTCTCAATTCTTCCTTGAATGTTTCCAAATTACTTTTGTCTTTAGCTCTTTTTTTACCTAATCGTTCAGGTTTTCTATCAGATGCTAATAATTTAGCATATTCTTGAGCCCTTTCAGCGGAAGTTAAAGATTCTTGCGGTGCCGAGATTCGTGACTGAGGCTTATATAATTTGCCTTTCTCTTTCGTATCTTCTTCTACAATTTTATTTATGAGAAAAGAAATTAAATAATACATATAATACTTACTTCTTGCACCAGCATCGTAAGTGCCTGCTTTGACCCAAACCTTGGAGCCATTAGTTGGTGTTTCTTGAAAAGTCTCAACAAATTCTTGAAAAGCCTATATTAAAATATGTTGTAATGTCATTGAAAACATTTCAAAACAAAACCAATAACTAATATTTAGTTGCTTTACTTAAGGTTTATTATTTATCGAATAAATATTTAAAATATAAATATTATTCGTATCATAACCTATAAATATCAATACAAATCATGAACTTACATGTGCAGCCGCTTCCTCCTGTTCTTTTTTACGTAAATCTTCTAATTCTCTTTTCGATAAAGATCTTTTCCCCATAGTGCCAATTGAAAAGGCTTTTAATTTTTGCTCAGGTATATTCTAAAATGTAAACAGTAGTAACATTTCTCTTGTTACATTTTATTAACTTATAACTCACCTTAGGAATTAGTTTGTCTGCCATTTTTAATGTACTTAAACATTTATTGAAATGTTGTAAACCAAAAGTACACACATTTATGTGAATATTAAACACGATACGTAAAAATCATATAAAATTCGTGATCATTTCGTTTGCTGCTGATCGCATCTGTAGTACATATTTTCGCCACCATTTGTACTCACGATGGGAACATTGTTGCCAGTTGACTAAAAATTATTTCCCTAAAATCAAACAAAAAATTCCCTAAATTTGAATTTCTATAATTTATGCGTTTTACAGGTATTTAAAAAAAGAATGGACCTATTACATTAAAAGAGATTAATAAAAGTGAGATGTGCGTAGTGCACAGTTGACTTTTTGCGCAGTTGGGTGATTTGGTGCAGAACATTTAAATTTCAAATATGGCAGCAAATACATATACAACAATTTTTAAAAAACTGAGTAAATTTAGGTATAGTAAATGCGATGAATACTTTAGAGAGGAAGAACCGATGGATACAAGTCTTATAAAAAGGTTATATTCACAATTATGTGCGTTAAATTGTTTTCTTATTTTATTTTATTCCTGCATATTTGCACTTCAAACTTGCGTACTTATTATGTTTATTATGATACAAAAAATGTTTTGTTCCATGTGCTAAAACAATCGAAAAGTGACAATAAATAGCATAGTTGTCAAATGATTTGATTAAGAACCGATGTTACAATCTCTGGTAAAATATAAATTTTACATAACATATGTGTATTTTTTTATTAGATATATTTCTGTTTGTAACACAGAAAAAATATTTTTTTTTTGTCGTTTTCTTCATTATTTTTAACAAGTATAAATTAATAGTATCACCCACCCAATGATTTAGAAAAAAATCTACTAGATGGCATATCTCAAATGAGGTTACACAGTCATTAAAATGTAATAGGTCCATTGAAGAGGAAAAATTGAGGTTTGTTTTGTAAAAAAAAATAAACCTGAATAGTTCAAATTTTAAAATTATTTATTTAATTTGTTTTATAATAGTATCTTATATATTAAATTGATATATTGACAATCTGTCATAACATAGGTATAGCGGACGCGCGTTAAGTTGAGACTGACCTTGAATGCGCAGAACCTAAACTCCGTATTTGAACAAGTCAAAATGTAATAGTAATTATAATATGCTATTATTATAACGAAGAAAAGACTCCGTCAACATCTAAAATTTGTATAAAGGAAAAGGGGATTCATTTATAAGCCAAAGTATGTGCAGGTCCAATCTGAACTTAGGGCGCGTTTCTTTATCAAGGGAAATGAAAATATAGGAATCACAACTCATAAAAAATTCATGCGCCACGTCATATATATTTATAGGTAGGAATACTGATAATTTTCAAACACAGCTTTAGTACTCAAATAATAAAATTTATTTTTTTCCTAAATACAAAGTTTCTTCCTAATTTGGAAATGTAGAATTTCCATAAATCTAGGGAAATTTCTCCAGTTCTGCACTGGACGTGAAGTTATTTCATAGCGATGATTTTCATTGGTGTTGTGCTCATGATTAGAGTGAGAGATCCGAACTGCCTGTGAAATTATTTGTGTCGCTGATGATATAGTCAGCTAACTTCATAGTTGTTTATGTCAAGCTGTCATCTCCCATTGCCAAGAAATGTTTTTGTCTACTAAAATCATAGTTAGAATACATTGTTGTGTCCCTGCAAAAAAAGTCAAATGAAAAGGAAAATGTGTCTTGGTATTTGTTTGTTGCTGTTGAATGCAATTTGTAGTTTCAAAAATTTGCAATAGATGTCTCATCGAAACTTTGTCGAAAAATAAGTTTTATTTTAAAATTAATTAATAATAATTAGATGCGCTTTTTTACGCTGATGTGCCCGTTTTTCCGATTAATTAATTTATAAGCAAAATTTATACTCGCCAACCGGCAACAGTTTAAATGCTAAAAATTCCAACTTATGGGAGGCGGGCGGCGGGCAAAGCTGAACGTAGATGGCAGCATTCTAACTATGTACTGCTGCTGCGGATAATTTTGAATGACTTCACTGACAGTGGCAATTTTTTTTTATTGTGTTTCTGTCCAACAAGTACAATTATTAAGTCAAATCCACATGAAACAATGTTAATCATTATAATTTTTACAAATTGTATAACTAAAAATTAATATTTCTTAAAATGATCTGCACAAACAAATACTTGTTTTGTATGTGGACTATAAGAACACATTTTTAAAAGAAAAATCCAAGCCAGTCAAATTAGGAAGCTAGCCACAGCCCCGACCCATAAAATATATTATTTTTTTTCGTTAAAATACCTGAGAAGGTTTATCTTAATGTTTATTGCAATCGGTTCAAAAATACGCGATTTCTGGGTAAAATTAAAAATAAAAATCTATGCGAATATTTTGTAATTAATTTTTAATATTCATTTCTTTACAAATATCTTATAGATTTTATACACATACATATCAATATCAAAAAAATCATAAATTGTGTTCAGATCGGCAGATTTGAACAGATACTGATCCTGATTGTCCTTAAACTCGTTTAATTAACACATAGCTGTCAAATCCAACGGCATGGCTTCGATCCAGAACATTTAGGCGAAGAAATAACACAATCAATTTTGCGAGAAATTCGCCGCAGATAATACATACAGAAGTATACAACTTTATTTTACAATGCATGAATAAAAAACATATTTCGTACTTCGCTACAGACTTTCGTTATATCATACATACAAAATAACGAGCCTTTATGTAGCAATTGCATACTTGCGCAGAGTTGGTTTTCAACGGATTAGTAGCATAAACCATTGCAACTGCAACTTCGGCAGTCCATAAATACAATGAGAGACACGGCAACGTTTTTTACGTCCTCGGCTGCTAGGCTCATCTCCATAGGTCTCTGGATCGCATGTTCCCATCTCACACAGCGTGTTCGAATGCTTAATTGAATTTAATTACCGTTCTTGTATACCATACCTACCTATATGTTAACTTTTTGATTATATCATTTGTTCACAGATGACAGAAGAGCAGTAAACCTTTTGAAAAATCACTCGAAAGGTGTAAGAAATTATAAATTACTGATAAATTTATTGAAATATGATGAACACGTTTATTTATCCGTATTGAATTATTATCTATAGACAAGTACGACTCATAACGAAAGCACTTACAAACTACAACAACAATTTAGCACGATATAGAAAAATCACAGTGTTGGGCTTTGACAAAAATAAAAAGACTACAAGCACATAGGCACAGGAACATAAATCAGACTATCACATATTTAATTACTTAATGAAAAAGAAAAAAAATGTGTTGTAGTCCGAAAGTAAATTTATATACTAAATACAATCATTATCAGATTTTGTACATCCCAACACTGGACAAGGGAATGTCGCATGTCATTTGTGATAATTAAAACAAGTTAATTCTTTCGAATTAACAAGCCTCGTTTCTTTAATTGTTTTAGGGCACATTTAGCCGCAGTACATTTTGCTATCCTGTAATTCCTACCAATTCCTTTAAATGTTCCTTTTCCGAAAACTTCAACGGTCACTCTTACTCGTCTGCCGTCCGCCAGTTTTTCTGGTTTACTAAATATCAAACAATGCAGTTACAGTATAATATAAAATAAACTGTATTATAAACATACCCAAACTTGGCAGTCTCTGGTTCAAGTTCTAAAAGTTCTCTAATAGGAGACTTGGGAACACTTGTACTAAATTGTTCAATTTCATTACGCATCATACGATAGTACACTCTCCACACTGCATCTAAAGACATTCCAGAATCTAAAAATATTGCACCTGCCACTGACTCGAATACGTCTCCCAATGCTTTAGGAACTTCAACGTCTTCTATTTCCTCGCTTTCATCTTCTGCTATTAAATAATACTGTAACAACAAATCTACTATAGATTGTTTAGCTTAGCTAAAGCAAAAAATATATACTTCTTCACTAATAGAATGTCCATTTTCTTCTTGAATCTGGACGAAGCGATTAACAACTTCGTGTAAACCTGGAGATAAGTGTCTGAAATATTTATGGAACCCGTGTCTAACTGCCAAAGATGCGAATATAGTATTATTAACTAAAGCAGAGCGTAAATCTGTCAACGCGCCTGGAGAATGCAACCGAGGATCTTCATACAAATGCCGGGTGATTAAATAATCCAAAACTGCGTCGCCCAGGAATTCGAGTCTCTGGTAACAGTCCGTTACCATGTTGGGCGAATACGAAGCATGAGTAAGCGCTTGTAATAAATAGGAGCGATCTCTGAAGTAGTACTGGATGCTGCGCTCAAACTCATCGTATCCATCTAAGAGGCTGTTAAGTTCCCGGACTGGGTTGGGGCAATGGTGCAAGAGTGGAGAACGTGGACATGTCAGTTGACCGTACAATATTTGTTTCTGGTTGTGATTAACGGTTATTTCTGTCTTGGGCAGCACGCGAATTCCCAGCCACGCCATGAATAAGAGAGCGCCCCGTGGACCACATTCAATCAAATACGCACCGATTAAAGCCTCAACACAATCAGCAACACTTTTATCGGGGATACTATGTTGAGTAATCAAATTATAGGGAATGAAACAAGGTAATGTTTCTAAATTGAACACTTCGGGTGACTTAATTTCTCGTTCACGTTCATTTTCACTTTCACATCCATTTTCAGTTTTACTTGCAACTGCAAGCACTCCTAGCATTTCTCCTTTTTCTCGTACCATCTGGCAGATTTCGGCCTTAGACATTTCCTTCACAGTGGGCATATCGGCTCTGTTCCAGTGACTAGCGGGTACCCGGGCGTCAATTAGAGCTTGCTCCAATTCCTTCGGCACATAATAACACGGCGGGAGCCAGTTATCATGTGGATCGAATTTTGTTGCAATCATGCTTTCTCCTAATACTTTTAACCGGCCCAGACGATATAAATTTAAATTACTAACTTGTTTTGATCGCAAATGACTTAATTTGCCTTCATGTATATTCTCATACGTACAATATAAATAATTTGTAATTGCATATTTGAGAAATGAATCACCTATTGTCTCTAGACGTTCTAAATTAATGCCGTCGTTGGCGTTAGACATAGTTAAAGCTTGAAGTATCACACTAGGACTGGGGCCAGGATGATTGTTAAGATCAGGTTGGAAATCAAAACTGAACTTGAAATCTTCACCAGCATCGGTGCTATTTACATTTACATCTAATCTGCTCTTACGAGTTGATACGTCACCGTCACATTTATTTTCAATTTCAACAGGTTTTAACTGCCTTGCATTTATATCTACTACCGGAAGTTTGTATGACGATTGTATTAGATTTTCGTACTGCTTATCTGTCGATTTGGATTCCTCGGTTTTCTTTTCGATTTCAAAGTGTTTTTCAACCGGAATTATCACCCCACTGGACATGATGCGCTTTTCATTCTCTTCCACAGCCGCCAGAAAAGTAACAGCGTGTTCTTTGACAGCTGCTTCAAATTCATCATCTACGCAATCCGAGTTGTCGTTCTCAACATAATCTAAATAGATAATGGCGTGGTTGTTACAGTTTGATTCGTTGTCGATTGCTTCTGCGCAATTATCTCCTTTGAACTCAATTCTAAGGCCACCACTTTTGTTACTATTTTCGGAACTTTCTGGTTCGGAAGTGTACGAATCACACGAGTCATCAGAGTCATAATCGTCAAAACAAGCGGATTGCATCCAGCTGGTTGGGGATCCGTACCGTACGGCAACGGGTCCCGTTTTTTCATTGTTCCACAAATTATTAGATTTGTAGCAGAGGGAAACATTGTATGGCAAATCTTCATTTAAACCATCGACATCTAACGAATTAATTTTTGCCATTTCATTAGACCAGGTTCCGATTTCCATCCAATCTCTATCTTTAGTGTCATCGTCTTCATCTTCTTGGTCTTCCTTCTGTTCCACGTGTTTCTCTTCATCTCCGTCGATTTCTACAATTTCGATTGAAGTTGTAGTGTGTTGTATTATTTCTGGTTCTGGCTCTGGTTCTGGAGCTTTCTCTTTTTCCTGGCGGTTTTCCTTGGATTTTTTGAGAACGTCCGATAAACTCCAGCCAAAGTTCAAAGGCGACCACTCAAAATTATCAGGTAAAGAGATCTGGCCTAGGGCAAGTTCTTCTGCTACTTGCTTTCGAATCTGATCTGCGAGAAGTAAAGCATTTACGCGATATAAAATACAGGGCAAACAAACAGCTTTTCGCCACAAAGATGCAGGGAAGGGATGCACCGTGCACAATTCTGGAACAAGAATTTGTTTCTGCTCTAGGTTCTCCCTTTTTGCTCGCTTAGTTTCTTCGCTGCTTGTAGGCAGAGCGACTCCTTTTCTGTTCACATATCTAGGAGTCAAGAAATTTAATCTAGCAGAAGTGTGGTCTACATCTAACAGAGGTTGTTCCACATTTTGTATCTGGATGTCGTATTTTTTAAAATAGTATTCCTCGAAAGTCTTGTAATCTGTACCGGGAAATGAAGATTTTGGGTTTAAGTGATTGCATATTTCAGCTACGTAGAAATATTGTGGCTGATCTTGATTTCTATACCAAGGCATAACAACTGCATCTTGATAAATTTCTGGATTAAAACTGAAATCCTTTCTATCTTCTTCTGGAATGATTCGAGGTATTAGATTCCTGTTTTCGTAAATTTCATTTAAGAAATTCCAGTCTACACTGGTTATACCCGATTCATCTAAAATACAAATTTATTTAGGGTATGTGAGCTCTGGTACTTATCTTCTTTACATACAGGTGGTGACTCGAACACCTGAACATAGGGATTTGACATGTAAAATCATATTTTCCTGCGTCCTTAATTATTTTAGGTAAAAATACTTCAAATAAAAGTTATAGAGCATAAAATTCTTTATCTGACTCAATATGTAAAATTAATTTTGCGTGCCTGAGAAATTAGGTATAAAAATGACGTAAATCACTCCAAAAATAGCGATAGCCATGGAATTGAAACAAAAATTAACAAATGTTTAACGGTTTATATATCACGTTACGCTGCATTAGTTTAGTTTACATAGATTAATTTGATTTAAAAAAAATAAAAACGAAATAAAATTGCTATATTTTTTTACTGTTAATAATGTAATTATGGACCTATTACATTAAAAGAGAGAGATATTAATAAAAGTGAGAAGTGCATAGTGCGCAGTTAACTTTTAGCGCAGGTAGGTGATATGGTGTAGAACATTTAAATTTCGAATATGGCAACAAATACATATACAATAAATTTAAAAAAAAAACTGAGTAAAAAATGCGATGAATACTTTAAAGAGAGGAAGAACAGATAAAATTCAGAAGTAGAATACAAGTTTTATAAAAAGGGTTATATCCACAATATAAAAATATTAGAAGAAAGCTAACAATGGGGTCATTTAAAAAAAAAATTACAAAATTTTACATTTTTATACATTATTCTATTATTTTTATCATAACCCTTACTTACAATAACTGACATTTACATATACGAGATATGCATTTTCATATATAAAAATAAAATTTCTTTTCCTTTAAATTTAAATAAACATAACCATAATACTAGAAACAATCATAATTTCTATATACCCAGTTCTAGAACGAACGTAGTTAAAAATTCTCCTGATAGAATAGGGCTAGAAATATTTAACAAATTACCAGATAAATTAAAGTCTGTTAAAAATGAACATATGTTTAAAAAGAAGCTAAAAGCGTTTTTATTAAACCACAACTTTTATAATTTGAATGAATATTTACATTTGTAATTATTTTAGTTCTTAAGTTGACTTTTTCTATACTCTGTATTTTGAGTCTGCAGAAAATAAAGTATTATTATTATTAACCCACAATGTTATAACATTTTTACCTTAAATTTTACTACATTAGAACACCCCATTGTCGACCATTTTTCACTTTAACAGTAATTATAAGAAATAATAAAAATAAACTAACGCAGCGTAACTTGATAGATAAACCGTTACACATTTGTTAATTTTTATTTAAATTCCATGGCTATCGCTATTTTTCGGGTGATTTTCATACCTAATTTCTCAGGTTACAAGGCACGCAAAATAAATTTTGCTGCAGATATTTAAAAAAAAAAATGTTTTCCCATGTTAAACGCCTATATCACGGTTTTCAGTGTTCACACTGTATGTATCGTATACCTGTAATAGTCGGAACGATAAAATATGAATTTTCTGAAGCATTTGGATCAAACAACATTAAATATTTTTGTAATCGTAGAACATTTGTAAAAATATAATTTAAAAATTCCATTATTTTGTCCAATTGTTGTTGTGACATAATTACTTCCGGAGAAGCAAGTTCTAATCCAACTCTAACTTCTCCAGATCGTGTGAAAATAGGAAAAGGACAAATCTAGAAATCATAGCACGATAATTAACAATACAAATAATTAATAACTACGAGTACCTTTGGAATTTGTTTTAATGTCAAAATACCGAATCCTTGAGCGGAATCTTCCGGTGGATATATCTTCCGTCCTCTGGTGTTTTGTTCCTCCGGAAGCGGACAAGTAAGTGTCATAGTAATCAGGTAGAGGTAGGCAGGGTGTGAAGCCAGAGGCCTGCAGTCGGTTAAAGCATCAGCGACACGTTTATAATAATACTGGCGTCTCTTTGTTGTGCCTGGTCGAGGCTCTAGGTTATTCCTAGTCAACATTTCATCAGATTCTTCCAAAGGAAAACTATTCCAATCGTCTTCTAGCGCTCTGAAACTTTCCTTTCCAACTGGAAGTAAGTTGTCGTCTAGTTCACCCATTTGGTGAAGCAGTCGACAAGCCTCAAGAGCTGCTACTCGTCTAGCTAATACTCTATTAGGCATTCGTAATCCAGTTATAGTTTGCTTGAGTGGGGAGTTGATAGGTAAACGAATACAACAAGTAAACATTTTTGTTCCATTCGTTTCCGTTTCTTCCATCCACCATAAAGGCGTTAATCTAGTAAATGTGTCACTGGGAAGTTTGGCACAATATTTATTGACTAGAGCAACAGAAGTTGCGACACCAACTGCTGCACCAGTCGAACTATACGGGTGTATATGACTCGTGTATAAGTCAGCCTCCCGTTCTTCCAATTCCGTTGGTTCTCGGTTTTTGCACTTATTCAATAACATCTTTTCTATTTCAGAGTACTCAGCTAGCTGCCTTATTAAACTACTAAGCTTCTCTTGTTCAGTGAGTAAAACATAATGCGCCTCTGGCATTTTTGCTCGGCCTTTACATTGTACATAACTATTGTACGTCAGCGGCTGATCAAATCGAATAACTAAATTGCATTTCGGGACATCTATTCCTTCTTCCAGGACTGACGTCGCTATCAATAAGTTGCACTCATGCATCCGGAATTTCTTCAACACTTCCTCTTGCTTTCTGTGCTCGATTTCAGCCTCTCGATTGTCGGTAACAGGATCAGCGATTTTCTCAACGGTGTACTGCACTGACAAGAAAGAGAAGTCTTCGTGAGAGTGGCACATCTCGTTGATTAGATGGTAGAGAATCTTTGCGGTAAATCGTTTTTCAACAAAGACTATAGCACACAGGCTGTCTGGGTCAGGGATGGGTCTTGTGCGAGCATTGGGTCCACCTTTTCTGCCGCGAATCACGCGGTTCTTCCAAGGACGAATTGATATATTACTGTTGCTGTTATTCATATTCATGCTGGCTACAGCTACTGGCACTGGCTCCTGAGAGCCGTTCACTGAAATTCCACTACTATCACAGACTGGGTTTATTATCACATTTTCTACAGCTACAGCTGAATCGTTTTCGGCGGCTTGGGGTTGTGATGCACTTTCTGTATTCGCACAAATTTTCTCAATAGCAGTTGTTTCTTGTGGCTTTGTAGTTAACCCATTGGATTCGATTATTTTCTTTGGTGTATCAGGCTTAAAGGTACGAAGTACTTGCAGTAACCTAAGTACTCTAGGAGTAGAGTAAGCGTAAATACATTCACTATCATTGCTAAATTGACTGAATTCCCAATCACAAACAGCTCGAATATTCACCATCACTGTAGATACCATACACAATAATAAATAATGTCTTTCGTACGGCGTCTTAACTTTTAAGTTCTCTATTTTAATAAGTAACGCGAATGCAGCTCTGTCAGCGCACCATGGACCTAACAGGATGATTACATCACTTTCACAAGAAATGTGTTAAGGCAAACACATATTGTTTTGATACGATACCAATATACCTTTTCAACTAACCTTGATCCCAGTGAAGTTGGCACCCCCATGTAGGAATTAAGAAAAAAAACTATTTTATCGAATTTGCTTATGGGGGTTCCACACCATAGATATTCACTGGTTAAGGGGGGCTGGGCAAAATAAAACAAGTGTTGGGCAAACCTGGGCATAACTTTGGTTAAGTTCGGTTAGATTAGGTAGATATCTAATCCTTTATAAAAAGGGGGTTGATCAAATTAAAATAAGTTTTGGGCAAAGCTTTTGACTCATGGGTTATGGGGGGCTGGGCAAAAAAATAAGAGTTGGGCAAAACTAGGGGTGCCAACTTCACACGGGTGTAACCTTGTGTAGCGCTCGGACACGTGTTTACAAGTGCAATAACAGTTTTTCGTCAATTTTTGTCTTCATTTTATGCATATGATTCCACATTCGCGTGCACACGGAGTTAAACGCGACACGACACCAAACTACACGATCTGACGCGACTTAACACTCTGGCCGAGCCAACTACCCCGTGATACTGAATCCTGGACACGCCAGGCTTACTCAGCCAGAGTTTTTTTGAACACACACTAGCAGCCGGCCCTGCTCAGGACACGACGTGGACTAGAGAAGAGTACACTAGTCAACAAACAAAAAAAAAGTGTAACGTTCAGTATACGTTCCAACATTCTAAATGGAAATCTATGTTTGCTGAATTTTTAACGTGGACTTCTATTATTTGCATATATTTGAATTGTGAAGATTTTGTCATTACTCTTCCTATAGCATTCCAATTATTATCCTTAAAAATGGATGCGAATTTAAAAGATATTTAGTTGAATTCCATAAAGTTGTCATTAAAAGGGCTGTAGATAAAATATACCTACAATATTAAATTTAATGTTGTCTTTAATTATAATGTAGTTGAATTTAATGCCGATCATTTGAATTATCTTATGTTAAGGTGAAGTGTTCGTTTATTATCCAACTTCGATTTACCATCTAGAAATGAATCCTATCCTGTCCTGTTATTTGCTAGAATCCTCATCTAAATTCCTTATTTCAGCCAGATCCTTAATAATTCCTTGATATATTTTTTTATTAATTATTACACATTTTCACTTCACATATCTATACTTCACTTCACTACACTTCACTATCAAATTATTAATATAATAATAACACAATCACTACGGAGCTCAATTAAACACGTCCGTCTCCTATCATGGGTGGAACAAGACTCCACTACACGATCACAATGGATGGGATCGCACACAATAAATATAAACGATGTCAGATCTTTCTGATGTCGCGTCAGATGGTGTGGTATCGCATCAGAACAATGTGTTCCTACCGTTACGTTACGACTTACCCATTGTGCGTAATATATCGAGGAACTCTTGCAAAATAGACATAGGTTCAAGCTTAGGGTCAGGCACATCTTGCAGCTCTTCGTGGAACTCGTCCTCGTATATTTCGAACGGGTCGAACCTATGGTCCTTCAAGAATTCTGTGGCGGTTGTTATATACATTTCCAGCTGATCACTCACTGAACATGGAACAGAGTTGGCACATATAACTACTTTTTCACTCGGTTTACTACAGTATCTGTAACATAATGTATACACTCAACTCATTGTAGTTACAGTACTATGTACCGCACTATCAAAATACCTTAGTACTGTTACAATATCGCTAGAAGTATCTACTGTACAGTGTAACAGCTTTTCCATACAATCAAATTCGGCCTGCAAACGTGCTGGGTCGAAATTCTTACATAGTACGGTTGTTGTAAGGCCTAGAATCCTAGGTCGTTTATTTACAGTTAATAAATTATAATCGCTCAGAATCTACAATACACAAATAAATATAAATATACTCGTATTGTACATTCCAATGGGAGCATGCGGTGGAGATATAGTGTAACTGTGGCGCCACACTAGCCATGTACTTTCTAGAACTATGTAATAAAAATTGTGCACTTTAGTAGGCGCGCGCACAAAGTACTTATAATGGGGTATTCCACTATTCGCGAATGAAAAAGACGCGGAGCTTAGCGCGTGACGTAACAATATGGGCGGCCTAAGGTAGTTGCTTCATTTTCCGTAACTGCCTATTTTTATACGCTGCGGCCTTTGAGTACAAAGGAATATTAATAATATAATTAATGGGGGCGAATCTGAGGACCCTGGTTCGATCCCGACCGACGCCAAAAATTACTTCAAATTTTAATGGCATAAAATTGACCCCTGTGGTGCACTGTCCACGCCAGCAATGAGTGCCCGTGATGTGAAAAATTTAAATTCGAAAGAATGCTAAACATAATAAATTTTAACTATATACAAGGTGTTTCCTTTAAAACAACCAGCGCTTTTTTGGGCGAACTAATGACTTTAGAGAAAAATGTTATATACAAAAAATTACCAGGAAAAAGGGCTTAATTTATGAGGAATAATAAATAAAAAAATCAACCAGTGTTTCTCAAACGGTAGAATAAAATTATATTTTTTTAAAGGGCAACCTATATAATTTTTTGTCCATTAGATAGAGAATTTTTTTCTGATTTCTGATTTTTAATATCATTTTTCTCGAAATAATTATTATACAACCCTATATCATATTTATATCGTTGAAATCAGAAAAAAAATTCTCTATCTAATGGACAAAAAAATTATTTAGGTTGCCATTTAAAAAAATATAATTTTATTCTACCGTTTGATAACCACTGGTTGAATTTTTTATTTATTATTCCTCATAAATTAAGCCCTTTTTCCTGGTAATTTTTTGTATACAACATTTTTCTCTAAAATCATTAGTTCGCCCAAAAAAGCGCTGGTTGTTTTAAAGGAAACACCCTGTATAATATATATATATATATATATATATATATATATATATATATATATATATATATATATATATATATATATATATATATATATATATATCATCACGGCATATTACCCATTGCTGGGTGTGCCAATCTGCTGTGTACATAGATATTGGTAATGATGAAATAATTGCACGTGCGGGCGCTTACCAGGCGTCACCTCACGGGCACTCATTGCTGGCGTGGAGAGGGTACCACAGGGGTCAATTTTGTGCCATTAAAATTCGAATTGTTGGCGTCGGTCGGGATCGAACCCGGGTCTCTAGATTTGCGACCAGACACTCAGGCACACGGCCACGAGACCCCATATTAATTAATTTCAAAATATCATATCTCGCTTAAATTAAATGAAAAACACCTTAGAATTTCAAGAAAGCAGTATTTTCAGAAAAAAAATAAAAAAATGCAGTGGAATACCCCATTGGAGAATCCGGTAATAAAAGTCACAGATAGTCACTATTGTTTAAGTTACTTGGATTCTTCTTTAAAAAAAAAATGCGTTCTTGTAGTAGGGACTCTATACATTTTTTGTCATTTTCCTAACGTACAAAACTGTCTCCAGAAGTTATACTGCCCTGTACAATAATCAACAAGAATTCAAACTTGGCGCGTTCACTGCATCTCAAATTACTTCAAAAACAAAGTATTTTATTTTATTAAACATATGTAAAATTTACATTATGTTTTAGGTTAAATTACGTAAGTGTTTTTTATAATTAAAAGGAATAAAATAAACTTTGTTTTCGAAGTGTAACGTGCTTAGTTCGAATTAACTAATACGAAGCAACTTTATGGCATAGATTTGCACATAGTGACAAGTGTATAGGATGAGAAGTGTATAGAGCAATATAACTTCATGGGACAGATTTGTACGTTAGGAAAATGTATATGACAAGAAATGTGCAGAGTGATATGTGTGCAATTCAGAATTTGTATCCAAGCCCCAAAAGATGAAAGAGAAAAGGATAACAAAATTTAAGTACAAAACAAGTATTTGTTTATGCAGATCATTTTGAGAGAAATGAATTTGTAGTTACATAAAAAATATAATTAACATTGTTTCAGGCTAGGTATGTAGCGTTTATACATCGTCCTGTTCATTTGTTGTTTCGTTCAGTTTCCTAGCGCTCAAATCATGACCATGAAGTTAGCGCAGATGAACTTCGCGTAATTTAAAAAAGTACATTCCGTAGTACAAATTAAAAAAATTCTAACTGTACCTAATCCGATTCAATGAATAATTATCAAGTACATTTTGTACTCCAGAGTGTACTTTTTAAATTGTGAGTGCGCGAAGTTCATCTGCGCCACCTTCATGGTCAAGATTTGAACGTTATGAAACTGAGCGACGCAAGATATGAACAGGGCGATGTATGAACATTAGGACGATAAGTGTGTTCCCATTGTTTCATATGGATTTGACTTTATAATTGTACTTTTAGGTCAGACAAACAATAAAAAATGTTATTGACAATTATCCGCGGCAATAGTACATGGCCAGCATGCTGCCATCTACGTCAAACTTTGCCCGCCTGCTCTCATTTCAACTTACTTGTTTCAAAGAATTGCGCTTTAGAGTCAAACGACAATCATCAATAACTAATAAATTAATGTGATGTAACTTAATAAAACCACGTTTAATACAAACAAGACATATATCACTGGTCATAACAAGGACTTGGTGAGAGGCAATCTCTCTTTCCCAGTCCTCGTCGGACAGAACTTTCGCGTCATCAATACTGTACTGGCCTACGGTTAAATCTGTTAGATTTCTGATATGTGAGGACATTAAATTAACATTCTGAGCATCCAATAAGAAGACCGAACGTCGCCCGTTGGATCTATAAAGAAGAGTAATTACAATATAATAAAAGTTTATCTACAACATAACATACCTTCGCACTTCCGCAGCCAGCTCTTGCAAGAGCTTGATTGAAACAAACACCTTCGCATTATTGTTTCCCAAAGACACAATAGTATTATCTTCTTGAGAAGTATCCAGTAATTCAACTTGGTATTCTCGTGGAGTAAACACGGCGGTGTAAACATTTTCAGCATAATGACATGCCATTAGTTCTAGTTCTAACTATCATTTAAGTTACTTGACTGTAAACAAAATGCAAATTTTATTATTGTTAACTATTATACAGAACCACAAAAATATAATGCGATAACAATACATACTCTTTTCTTTTAACATTTATTCGTTTACATCCAATAAACTGCACACAACCACACATTTAGAACTAAACATACTCGTACACTACAAATAGTATAGCGCAGTGAACAGTGGCTCTCAAAATTTACCTTTTTCGTATTTATGAAGCGCGCAAAGCATGTGCTGACATCTACTCCATCGTTTACAGAACTACAATTTCATTGCAGTACTCTTCTTTTTCTACACGCTAGTGATTGATAGAGGCTGCAACTAATACAAAATTCAAGTTATGCTCATTTTAAAATAAATTTCAACATTATTTTCTTTATTTTTTATTTGTAAATATTTGAATATTTTGAAATAAAGTTCTAGTTAGTTAAATATTGCAGTGGAAATATTTCTGTACAGGATGTAACAGCAAAACGAGCTACCTCAAATAATTTCAGATCTTGACCGTTTTAATAAATACACCGTTGATAATCATTTATCATTAAATATCTCAAAATGTTACCATATTAGCTTCACCAGAAATAGAAACACCGTACGTTTTTCTTATGAATTAGATGGATCAAATATTAAATTAGTATCTCAGATAAAGGATCTAGGAGTTATCATGGACCCTAAATTAATTTTTGATATTCATGTAGATAATATAAGAAAAAAATCTTACAGAATGTTAGGTTTCTTAATTAGATCGTCACGGTATTTCAAAAACCCTCATACCATAAACACTTTATATCGTTAGTACGTTCGCAGTTAGAATTTGCAACTGTTTATTGGTCACCTTAATATCAAATATATATAAAAAGAATAGAGAAAATTCAAGAAAAGTTTATTAAATATTTGAGTACTCGACTTCCAAATTATATAGAAAATTTAGTAAGTTTAGAAAAAAAGAAGGTTATTTCTTGATTTATCAATTCTTTTTCAAATTATTAACAATTACATTGATTAAACCGAATATTTTTTCGTGTGCCGAATTACACGACAAGAACATTCGATCTACTTACCTATTCATATTAGAAATAAATGACTCATTCAGCGTTAAATGCCCCATTAGATCATCTTCCACTGTTATATAACAATATTTGTAATTTTGATGGTTTTCCCGATTTATTTTCACATAATCTTATTAAAATAAGAAACATTTTAAAATATATATAAAATCTTTATAGGGTTTCTGTATATATGCGTTCATTTACATGTGTTTAATATTATTAATTTTCACTCTTAATATTATTTGTCAACTACTACATTTTGTAAAATATTTCATATATAATTCAGTGTTATTCTGTAATTGGGACATCATGTCCTGTTGAATAATCAAAATAAAATAAATAATTAAATAAATTAATAAATATACAATAAAATACTATAAGACAATCTTATAGCAGACCAAGGGAGACATCCGATTTCAGAAGAAAATATTTTTTTAAATCAGTGGTTACTACAGAAAGCTCTATTCTTTTAAATTCTTACATTACAAGACAAAAATATTGAGAAAAATTCAATTGAAATTTAAACAAATTTTATTTTTATAAAACATGGCTTTATTACTAGTGCAACCCAAATAACAGAACTGTGTATTGCATAGCCTATTATAATATTGTAACATTATTTTTAATCCTATTATTTTCGAAATAATTATTATACAAACCTGTACAATATTTACATCGCTGAAATCACAAAAAAATCTATCTAGTAGACTAAAAATTTATATAGAGTACCATTTAAAAAACAATATAATTTTGTTCTACCGTTTGAGGACCACTGATTGAATTTTGGGATTGTTACTACCGATAAATTAGCCCCTTATTCTTGATCATTTTTTGTGTATAATATTTTTCTCTAAAGTCATTAGCCCAAAAAAGCGCTGGTTATTTTAAAAGAAACAGCCTGTATATTTAGTTATAAGTTTTAAAAGATACAAATTAATTTAGGTAGATCGATAAAAAGAATGTTACTACAAGGTACGAGGATATTACTAAAATAAAACAAAAATATAAGATTGATCAATAAAAAAGACAAACAAAATTTTAATGGAATTAAGTAATGTCGTGGATGTGATGTGATCATTCAATGTTTAAGTAAACATATAAAGAAATTGAGAAAGTGAAAGTTATAAAAAAACAGAGTAAGGCAAGTGACCAGCTAAGCAGTAAGCTGTGCGGAGCTAGAGAAACCAGGGTCCGGGATGCATCGGGTGATCTGTTACCAATGCCAATACAAGAGCGATTATCAGAAGGAAGAGAAGTCGGGATCGGGAGCACTCGAGCACTGTATCCAACTGAAACGAATCATTCCCCCGCGGTCTGTGCGGCGAGAGTGGGAAGGCGGGCAGGCAGGCAGGAGGGAACAACGTACGTAATTTACGTCCTGGTTCGGAAACTGGCGGAGAAGAAGGCGTCTCGGTCCCCAGTCCCCAGTCCCCTCGTACATCGATTCACTCTGAGTGAGATCAAGCCTCATGCGTTAACATATCTCCCTCGATCGTCGGTCACTGGGCAGTTGCACTGTTTACAGTACTCGTGGGTGTGGGTGGCTTCTAAAGCTATAGCCGGCAAGAAAAGAGAAAGGAAAGCGGTAGTTAAGCACGTACGCGAGACCTGACAGTGACAGATGCAACCTGCACGGCCATCAGTTGGATAGCGTTAGCGGGCCGACGGGTGATGTGCGACGGAAGAAGACGGTACAGCATACACGTCGGTCATCCTAGCATCGGACGCGGACGCGAACGCTTCGTGAATGCTACACAGCGCATCGCAAAACGAAAGACATATGGATCCCGTCTTGGATACAAGGTTAATCCTGATTTATGATATGCCGGCGAATTCGTGAAGGACACGAGAGAACATCTTGGAAATACATCGCGACATCATACATCCCCGGTGGCTGTGGCTTCCTTCTAGTTACCACCGACACCAGCACCGGCAACGGCAACGTCTCCTGACAACCACGAAAAATGTACTCATTTCTCATCTTCACTCAACTTTATTGTAAACTTTAAGTACGAGATAAACCGCAACACACGGTCCGTGTCAGAGTTCACCTCGGCTCATCGTTCATACTTCCTGAACCGACAGAGCGACGCCGGAACTCGGAGCTCGGAACGCGGTATAGGACGCGACGCAGTACGTAATAGTAGTAGAATGTAGAATGCGAATGCGGGTCACATGTTCTAATTGCGTTGCGACCGAAGACCGACTCCCTTTTGTGTTTCGCAGGAAAATCATTCGCAAGATCCTGCAATTTGACTTTGACGGGAAGACGATTGATAGTCATGCACGACACGACGATCATCGCGCGTCACTTAACAATGCAAAAGGATGCAAACAACTTCCGATAGTAAGTGAACTGCCAAATCTCCAGGAGGTGGCCGCCTGGCCGCCCAACAACCCACATCGACGTTGTGTCAGCGTGAAACGGCAATTTGCTGAGAAGCAACTGCACTAAGCAAAATCTGACCGGCTGGGACCGAGGGCTGACTAATGAATATCGAACACATTACATCACACATCTACTGTTTCAGTTTCGACTTTCGACTCGACTATAAAACTCTGATTCTTGCTGCTGTGATGTGATGACAGCGTAAATAGTTAGCAAACTTTGTTAAAGTATCGAGCATAAAAATTCAGTTATTCTCCGTTTAGTTTGAAAGATGTGATGGCGGGTTATGAAAAAGGGATTGAGTAAAGGGTTGGATGTGATCATATCCTGTCACAGAGTGTTGTATGATCGGCTTCGGGCGACCGAAGACGGTAAAAGGAGAGGAGTGAAGGCGGGTGCGCTGTGCATTTTTAAAAGGCTACGGCTACGGCTACTCTATACCTATACGTATACGTATGGTCTGGTGTAAATATCTGAGCGCGGCGCGTCCCGGGAAGCTTTCAAGGAAATTGGCCGACGCAAGCACACCAGCGGTGAACGACGGAGGCGGCGACGGTGATGGCAGTGGCAGTGGAAGCAGCAGCAGCGGACGTGAACCACCCACACTCACCCGGTTGCCGGCTGCCGACTACAGATACATGTTTCTCTCCCTAGCCCCCACTTGTTCTTTTTCTCTGCCAACAGACACGCTTGAAGCGTCGGCCTCACACACATGCACATTTATACATATGTGTGTTCTCTTTTCTTCTCTTCTCTCATCGATCATAACGCTGTGAAGTAATCGGTGTTGGGCAAACGGTGAAGTTGTTGTCCGTCACAGTCACCGTCACCGTCAGCGTTAGCCGATCACGCGTCGCGACTGAATGAGGAGCCAGCGTGTCGGAAACGCGAGATAAACACGCCGCCCAGCCGGCCACTAATACAGGACCCGCGCGCTTTCATTAATCATGTATTTCTTGTGGCAACGTAATCTGCGCGGCCGTCGGCTCGTCGAGCAGTCGACGCCAGCCGCCAGCCAACAGACGCCGCAGCCATCTGGCGAACACCTCAACATCGTTATACCAACACTAACTTCACAAACGACAGGTGATTACACAATGTTCAAATACATAAAAACTATTTAATAAGAAATTGTTGCCCACTATGGCAAAATACCCGTATAATTTGAAATAGGAAAATTGTCTATTAGGGGTGGTTGGTATACGCCACGCATCGAATTAATGAGGCCAAGCGCCACGTGTGTGCGAAAGTGCTTACACTTTGGCGGCCACAGCCCGTTGTCGTTCCCATTCCCGATTCGGACCCTTTTGCCTTTCTGTGCGTTCGCGTCCGCCGAGTTCACGCTGCTTCCCCTACCATGTATTTGTCTAAGAGATTGCAGAATTAACGCCATGATTTGCTATCTGCCGTTCGATAAATCTAAATATTGACTGTGGTAGATCTGCCCCAAGCCCCGAGTCCCGTGCCCCGAGCCGAACTCCAGCATTCGGTAGACGACTGCAATATAAAAAGGATTAAATTTTAATGAAAATCTAACAAAACTAATTCAAACACTAAACCGGCCGTTTCAAGTGCACATAAAACTCTTATCGAATTTTAATCGATCTTCATAAAAAATTAGGAAGTTCTGTTATATAGAGGGACAAGGACAGGGATAGGGATGGCATGATGGTGGCGCAAGAAGTAAAAAATAAGCTGAAGAGGAATTCAGTGAGCGTCGGAATCGGACCCGCGGGAAAGCTGGCACAAGTCTTGCCTCTCTCTGAATATTCATGACACCGCGACTGCCACTGCCATTGCCGTCGTCGTCTTCTTCATCATCCCAACATGGCTGTCGCTGTCGTTGCCTATATCTATGCCTATGCGACACTCGACGCACGACGCAACGGAACACGTATAAATAACGGCGGTCGTGCCGAACAACACGTATTAATTAATAAAAGGTAATTTGTTTTGCGTCCGCGGACACCTAATTAACTCTGCGGCTGTGGATAAATACTTTGTGATACGGCGCACAGCGAACGCTCCGCGTAACCCACACAAAAATAACAGTTCGAACATAGGTACAGAGGTGGTGGACGCAGCACCAGTGTATAGTATAGATACACGACATGCGCGACCTACACACGCGAGACCCACTTATCAGCAGGCAGTGCACCCAAGGGACTGGGACTCCATGTCACCCACTCCAAACCCGAACCAGATTAAATCAACTTTAAACATATAGACAGAGACAGATGGACACCAATCACTATGCATTAATACGATACCCTTAACTAGTTTTAAAAACGTTTTGCTCCACTAACTGAGGGATAACAACAAATTTTAACATTAGAAGAAGGACGCTGCTCAATGTTCATGATTATAAATGAGAGAAAAAAAAATAAAGAAACATTTGGAAGCTATGAAGTTTTAAAGTTAGAATATCATTTTGTTGGATCCGTTACTTTCACTGAAGTAACATATTTTGGTTATAAATACCCACTTAGAGTTTTGTTTAAGGATACTTTGGAAAAGTTGGGAAATAGATTTGTTCGGAGCCTGATTGGGAAGTGGAAAAGCTGTGCGTGGTGTGAATCCAGCAACTGAGCAACTCAAACCCTTGCTCTCGCATCCTCACTGCAACAAGCGGCAAGCGACGAATAGAACGACACGCGGACGATACGGCAACGGCGATCGATCAGTCCTATACCCTGTGGCCTGTCCCGTATTCCGTAAACCGGACACAGGAACATGCGACACATGGCCATGTCTATAGCACTGGATAATTACGTTCGGATTTTCCTGAACGTTGAGCGCTGAGCACAGCAACTTGCACTTGGGAACAATCATACGCGGATGCAGAAACAGACCATGTCCACCGGCGTAAATTGTAATGCAATTTGGGATTAGCCACTACCAAAGCACAAATCAACTCCGTTTCTTAAACCTCTATATTACATTGTATTTTATTGGTGGTTGCGGTGTCCACATGTAGCGCTCGATGTTGTAGTATAATGCTTTCAAGTGACTTTAATGACCAAACCGATTGGGAAATATTGGTATTTCGCTGCGTAGAGGTAATGTAGGGTGTATGTGTATCGCTTAGCTTAGAGCGGCAGTGGCTGAACAGAGAACCGTGTCAGTCGTATACTCGCCGACGGAACTCGTAAACACACACACACACGCGCACAAAACCCACGGCGGTATCATGAATAATAGACGGCCGATCTGCTCGGAATGTTAAAATCACGCGAAGGAAGAAACGAAGAGCGACACAGGAGGAGTAAGGTTATAGGTCCGCTGCCCCGGAAGGCGGACGCCCACCTCATGACCCGTAGCTCTGCATCCTCACCGTTGTTGCGCTACTACTACTACTACGTTATATTGCTGATGCTTGCTGCCTGCTGCTCATCCACACACTGGAAATCATATCAATACTTGATATGCAATTTAGAAGCGCTGAAAAATTCAGACGATGATTCGACACGAATGGTGAACAGTGAAGGAGTCAGGGACGGTCGAACGGCCCAGCCTGGCCCGTGTGGCGATGGTGGACGCGCGATTTACATGTCAAACAAGCAGTGGCGCTACGCTTGCGTTCGTAAACCGTAGCCATAGACAAACAGCAACAACGGTGATGTGCGAAGTGCGATGTAGCGCGCTGATATTGCGCCACGAATCCTGATGAATAACTGGAATAAATTCAGCGACGTCGTCGGCCGTCGCACGGTCTTACCCAATGAATTTATAGGTTACGGAGTGCGAGTGCTATGTGCGGAGTACTGTACTGCCCTGTCATGGATAGCCAGAATCAGAATCCTGCGGCCGAGCTTGGCTTGGCTAATGTGTGTTTTCACACGATCGGTTCGTGCTTACGCATGCAATAAAACATTGCAAATATTTGCGGCAACGTTGGCAGTTTTAATTACCGTTGTGATTGTGTACTTGCGTCGGAGCTCGTAGCAAATGCAGCTCTTGAATATTTAAAGGGCTGCAAGGATGGGGCTTGGAGCTGGGTATCAGACGTCGTAGAGAGTTGGTGTCGGGGATGTAGTAACAAAGCAGCTCATCTCTGCCTCTGCCTCTACCGGCCGACATCAAAGGCCGGAGTCTGAACCTCGCGAGTCCGAAAGCAGCCGCACGACCGCCCATCGGGCACCTTATTACACAGACGCTGACGCTGACGCACCGTACGGTGCCGTACCTAGCCCGCCCCCGCTCTGTCAAACACGTTGAATATTCAACACGGGGCAGCGACAGCTAAGGGTGCGGATACAGGACAACTACCTACACCTAGCCAACTCTATGCCTATGCATGATGTTCTACACTGTCACAATTGTCCCATCCCATGACCCACAACAACTAAATTAAAAGTTGTCAAAGTATCGGCTTACACGAACAGTGTGGCTGTGGCTGTGGCAAGTGCGAAGAGCGAGATGAGATGAAACGAGAGAGTTAGAGCGCGCAACGCGCACTCCAGAAAATAACAATCTCCGCGGGACGCGCGCCCAACACGGAGATTATTAACGAGCGAGCATCTCGGTAATTAAATAAACTTATCGCGGCTCCGAATGGCGTACGTACTCACCCTCGCCCTCGCGCTTGCCTGACGCCCCAGGCTGTATAAGCCGACGTCGGGCGGCCCGCGTCCGCACCGCGTTCACCTGACCCCCCCCCACTCGACAACCACCGGCCGCCGTATTCCGTACGGGTACGGGTCGCACGTCAAAAATCACGGCCTGATCGCGAGCGATGCCTTTTCATTTGCGAGAGACACCGTTTGAGCCATCGTGTAATGAGAAAAGTTTGTGTAATTTAATTATTTGTGACAGAGCGCGGGATGTGAATTATGGAAATGTGATATAACTTCATTTGTAAGTATTAGATTATTCGCGACTCGAACACAAACGCTTTTTGTATCGCGCGTCTTCGTCAGAATATTGGCGTCGCTGTCGCAGTCGCTGTGGCTGTGGTTGTTAGATGTTGGCTTGGCACATAACGTGACGTTACGGAGAAAAGGAACGAGAGCTGAGAACCGAGAACTAAGAACCGGAATGGCTCTGGCTGAGGTATCTGCAGAAATCTTCCCGCAGAAACTATGCATAATTTATGGCATAAATATTTTAGATGTAACGGTGCCGTTTTGGGTAAAGAATCACGTGTCAGTAGCAGAGGCGGGTGATGTTTCTCCAGCCCATCGTGGATGTTGAATTCGCGAATATGGTCACGGCAGTGTTCAACGTCATTGTCAAGCAGTGTGCCTGAGTACGAGTTTATTTTGTTCATAGTTCGCCGTTCGATTGACGCTGGTGCATTGCATACGATTTGAAATTATAATCGCGTTTAATGGTAGAAAGGTAGAAGCCAAATCGCAGTTCTACAGATACTAAGCTGTAAGGGTGTGGTACATATACATACATACCTTTGCTTAAGAGTAAACACAAGCAGCACTAGCACTGGAGATCACTGAAACTAAAACTAACACAACTTAAAGTAAAATGAAAACGAAACTGAGGATGCTTGTAACATCGTTTAATTGACCTATATGTTACAGATGAAATCATTAATTCGTTTACACATGAGCGAAACTCTTTTGACATTTTATTCATACATGGAAATATTTACAACAAACGGATGGGCGCGTGCGCACTTGAGCTGCGTGAGCACGAAACGCCGCACCGATTCGATTACAAGTAACACAGGAAACTCTTACGACCATCCTCTACTCTATATGCATTAACTACATCGTATGTTTGGTTTGTCTCGTTTTCATTGTCGGTGTCAGTGTCGGTAACGGTAACGGTAACAGAAACAGTACTCAGTTGTTCCTCGTGTATAATAATATGTATGTAGATATGTTTTCATAACGTACAATATGTAATCATGTATATGTATATATTTATATTATAGATATATCGTTTTTACTTACGATGTATGTATGTATATATTATCATATATTGTTATATTTAATATTATGTATATTTAACGTGTGCGATGTCACTGGGTTAAAGGGCCAGTGATCGCCACGCCATCTAAACATTTGGCACTTGTATTAAAATGAACAACACAACGATAGAGTTGATGGCGGATTGTGATTTAGGATATGAATTTGTATTAGGGATATGTCTGTTGTTGCAATTGCAGTTGTAGTGCTGAGCTGTACTGTGATTGTGACTGTGCTATCACAACCGCCGCAGGATGTGTGTGCATCCTGCATCCTGTGCTATAATACAGAAGACGCTTATCTATATCGGGTGTTGTGCGGTGCGTACGGCGTGTGTTGTTCTGCTGATGCTGAGGATGTGTATAGGACGGGATCAGGAACAGCTACGTGGTACGTGCCTAAGAGTTAGTTGTAGCAAGCGATGTAGGGGCAACAGCGAACATGACATCGCGTCTCTCACAACACAACAATCACTCTCACTCACATCACACATTCACACTACCTCTCATTCTCATTCTCATTTTTATTTTCATCGGAAACAACACGCAATGACGGAATGAAGCTTAGACAGCAAAGCCGTCGGAATGTCATGTGTACATATGTCTGTGTGTATCGTGTGTATTGGCTTTGTCTTGGGCTCTTTCATTTGTGGACATAGGGGCCTGCAGCGAAGGCGACGTGCACTGCCATGGCTAGCAGCTGTGGTGCTGCCCATCTCTGAGCGCTCACGCATCCTGTAACACATTAACGTTAACACTCCAAGATCTGCTTCTGCTCCCTGCTCCTACTAACAAAACAAAACCGAACAAAACCATGCTTCATGCATTTTGCAACTTCTTGCGAATTCATTTACACACAAAGTGACGTAACTGGAGCACTTTCAACTTGGATCCGACGTTTGAAAAAAGACGAATCGACCAATGGCATCAATTCCTCCGATACAATACCTTCTGTTTCTATCCGACTTTGTTTTGAGAAAGAGGTTGTAAATTCTTAACGGACTTAACCCAACATTAAATAGTAAAAAGAAGAGAAACTTTATAAAGTTATTGGATTCTGGAATACGCCGAATACGATTCTCGGTTGATGTGATGCGTTATGCCGCTATGCGGTATTGTTACGTGTTACATTACTTGTGTTGACGATCGTAAGTAAAATAAAAATACGGCGGAGTGAGAATTTGGATAACTTGAACACAGTATAATGTAGCATTGCATAGCAGCATATAACGTAAGAAGCAGGTGGCGGATAGCATTGTGCACAGTGTATGTGTATAGCTTCTGGTAGGAACTCATGCTCATGCTCATGCACAATGCACAAACATAACGCTAGGTTTGGCTTAGGGAGAGATGAGGTTGAGGTGTAATGGGCGACGTGCGACGTGCTGTATGCGCTGCAACAGACGGGATCGATTTCAAGGGGAATCCCCGCGCACCGGATCCTGCCGCATTTAAATGCAAAACGGAATCATTTAAATATAAGTCATATCGAACAAGGAGAAGGAACTCCGAGCTCCGATCCGTACGAGTATGTGGCTACGAACGGACGAAATGTATTCTGTATGCACGTCCCAACGTCGACCGTACGTTCGTTCTCGAACATAACGTAGCGCTGTTTGCGTGGCGCGCAGACTACGATTTGCCATAAAGCCGCGGTTATTGCTCAAGCCGCTATGTGCACAGTGTGCTAGGGCGCAGATGGCAACCGGCATCGAGTATTGCCCGGTTTATTCTCAGTTCTCAGTTCCTAGCTCTCAGTCTCAGCCGTTTCCCACACCCACACATACACACATCCTCATCCACCCCATACAATAAGCACACGTGACACGCAACGCGATACGCGTGCATACTTTCCTCCTGATAATTGGCTACCTCTACCCGCACCGGACAACGTGCGCGCCGCCAACACCAACTTAAAAATCCAAATTGAATTTCAGGTGCACGTCAGTGTGTAACAGGTGGTTGGAATTGCAGCGGTTTGCAGAACACACGGCACGGCACTCCGTAGATGTGGATGAGATACGAGATGTGAGATACGAGATCGATGGCAGAATGGCTAGTGCACAGGTGTACGTGTACGTTGAATGTATGGTAGCAACAGTTAGTGTAAGTGAAGGCGAGGGGTAAACAAAGTGCAGAACGAGTAATGTGGTGAACGTGCGTGCGTGCGTGCGTGCGAGGTGCAAGAGCGACAGGCGACAGGCGACAGGCGTACCTGATCCGAGTGGGTCCGATGGCGACGCCGGGAACAAGTCAGAGATGGAGTCGGCGCCAGCTGGCGACTCCGCGAACCCACGTGAATCTGACGGGTGGGCCGGCGCCATCGACAGTTTCGATTGCTCATCCAGGACTATAACTCTGGATGTGTTGCGCATTGGAGATGAGCCAGTGCCAGAGCCTGCGAGCGCGCCTGCAAACACACACACACACACACTCACACACAAAACACTAAACCTCTGCCTTCTAAACGCCTTCCACAGTTTACGAATTGCGCTCGTCAACAGGTATGCACGACCGCGAACCGACAATATGGAAGATATCGACGGCGAATGTGGCGAAACGGCTAAGACGAACACTACAGTCACGTTCACACCACCAGCTAATTACACTACCAATACAAAAGCAAGCATCACTTACTTTCTTTATTTGAGCTACTCTTCATCTCCGTGGCTCGCGGTGGAGTCGACGGCATTGGTATTTCTGTAACAAATCATAACATACCATCTCCTTTCTCATGAAAACAAGAAACGAAGGGTGTTCTGTGTGTAGTGTATGGAGATACATATTAATAGCTAATAGACTAATGATAATTTTTATTATTTGATTTGTAGTAGAAATAAATGAAGTCGGTGTTGTAGGGGCGTGAAAATTGGCGTTGGATATGGTACGGTATGCTATTGAAATTCATCGGGCCGGCCTCACCACTGATTCGCAAGTGTAATTGCGAAAGGGTCGGTCGGCCGGTCGGTCGGTCGGGTGCCAGGCGTTAGTTAGCCTAATGAATGAACGCGACGCGACGGCTTTCATCTGTGTCGTGTGTCCGTGTATAAAAATGCGCTGCGCTGTAGTGTTGTGGACAATCAACGCTGAGCGAACAAGTGCTGACCACGTACACAGCCACGGCAACCGCGGAAAGAAGAATCACATTTGTCGATATGTTTGTCAGGCTGAGGCACGTGTGCCTCTACCTCTCTTATCAGTTACCTTTCATTTATTTACGGTCCAAATGAATGCACCACATGAATAATAAATAGCTCAGTGCGATTGTGTTACAATCACACCGCGCCTCTCTTTGTTTTTCTAATTATATTTCCTTACATGTATTCGAATACACACGCAATAAAAACCACTCTAAATACTAATATAAAATACGGATCATTACCTTACTGAGAGGAGAATTTTGCATCGGGATTCAATTTTCCTTTCGTTTGTTCTATTAAAAGATGAAAAGTTGAAATGTTTCGAATAAGATTGGAATCAGTTATGGCTTGATGAAATCGCATTCAAACAGAACCGATTATTGATGTAACGAAATAGACTTAGCAGTCTGGGAGACACGCTTCATCTGTCGTCTGGATCTTAGCCTGTCCCTATAGCGTTGTGAAAATTTAAATGTGCGAGTGCAGTTAGAAAACGAGAGGGAAACAATCCGCGCGTGACGTGATTCCGGACAGTCAGAGTCAGAAATCTAGAGTGTAGTGTTGTTATTTACAGGCAGGAGCCGAGAACCGAGAACCGACAATGTCACGAAGGAAACGGACAAATTGATTTGAAACAGAGTGAGAGTAGGAGATATTTTATTTACCGTAGAGCCTGATGGAACCTTCGGTCTCCCCGAGGGAGTTCTTCGAGATGCATCGGTAGTTGCCGAAGTCGGCAGCCTGGAGGTTGCGCACGGTCAGCTTCATGTGCGCCCTGTAGCTGTTCTCTTGGTTCTCCGTGCCGTACTTCTTCGTGGGCAGCAACATCACGTTGTCGTACACCCAGTAGCTGATTGCCCTCGGATACGCTTCCGTATGGCAGTCGATGGTGACGTCGGTGCCAGCAGGCGCTCCGACAAGCTGATTCGGTACCCAGATCATCGGAGAAACTGCAACAACGCGCAACATCATTATCCAAACTCCCGAGCTCCCGAGCTTACAGCTCCGAGCGAGACACACTAAACTTAGTCGGAAACTTTATACACACGTACTTATCTCAAATGCAACGGTAATGTTTATAAACTTTTTGATTAAGTCGTGTAGATGCTGATATGCACCTCGTACAAAGTGCAACGTGCAAGGCAGGTGCTAGTGTAGTTGGCGCTTCTCTTTTCTAGGTCATATGAATCGAGTCAGCCACAGTGACAAGTGGTCGGGGTCGGGCACGCGTGCATAATTGCAAGAACAAAGGGAAAAAGGTACCTATTTGTTAATACAGAAATATGAGTGGTCTGCCGTCATAATCCCACACAAGTACCAAGTTTAATACATTTCCAGTCAACAATAACATAAATTTCAATGCAAATTGCTTCATGTTTGCCGTAACCCCAAACGCCCATGGAGAACTGTTGGCCTGGTAGAAAGCCGGAGCCGGAGCCGGGTCGGAACCCGGGGGAAATAGACTGGGGTAGGAGGAGAGGGCAGAGGCACAGCTGCGCAGGCACCGGCAGCGTCCCGCGTCTCGTGGCTCCCCCCTCTGCCCGCCGCTGCCCCTACAATCCGCACAGTCCTCTGCAAACACTCGGGTCCGACGCCTCCGGCGCCGGATAAACGCCACACAAACTTTGAATTGAGACAACAACCTAATACATAATAAAGAGTAGATGGATGTGATGCGATGCGATGCGATGCAATGCAGTGACGCGTCGCGATCGCGAAACATTACTACTAATAACACCAAGGACCAAGGACCCCTAAAACACCGCTATCAAAAAATTTCAAACTTTTTTGTTTGTTTTTTTTTGCTCACGGGAAACTCTTTCAACCTGATAAATTAAAGTCTCGAAACACAAATAAAATTAAGGTTTGCAATTTTTTACGAAAGTTGGCAGTGAACATTTGAAAATAATCACGTTTCAAGTAGTTACAAGTGGCGGCAGTTAAAACAAGCGTCGGCGTCGGTGTTGCAGGAGGTAGAGGAGCTAGGAACTAGGAGCAATCGCAGCCCGCGGAACCGTCATAACGAGGGCCCGGGGTCCCGTCTGGCATACTTACGGGACAAACTTCATCAACAAATCGGCGTGATGTATCCGCGGGGAGTGCGCATTCTCCTCTTCCCTCTGCCTCTCTACCGCCTTCCACCACGCCACCTATGAATATTCATACAACACAGGCCTCACAGCCTGCTCTACTCATTATTTCACGCGCGCTGCTCACCCACCACCACCATCACCACACCACCGTGTATGTCCGCATCTGCATGCCCCCATTTTACAATTTACACTTACGAAAAGAGAAGCCCTGCTTTACCGAATTCATTGTCGGTTTGTCAAAATCAAAATGAAATAAATCCAACTCGAGTGATTATTTTTACTCACATTCAACGTCGACGATGATTCTCTTGCTGACACTTGGCGGGATGCCGTTGGTGGCGATGCAGAGGTAGGCTCCCATCTCGGTCCGGGAGATGCGGGTCAGGTTCAGCTGTTCGCCGTCGTACACGTTCACTGCAATCAGAAACACACACACAATCAGTCGAACGTGCCCTGACACCCAACCTCACTACCTCATACCGTTGAGTTATCATCACCGTACCGTATTCCCATGTTCTATTCGATACAAATCGCAAATCGTGCTAATGCGAACAAGCGCCCAACTTCATTTACTCGCTAATTGAATGCTTTACCGTTTATTCCGACATACACACACACATACACACACACACACCTATGTTTTCTTCCCCTGTTCAGTTACAAAGATGTACAAGTGTCCCTGAACTAATTGTCATCTAATGATGAATTACAACATTTTGCATTACACACCTTGAGAATTAATAATACTGGCGCTTCCACCAATATTCTACTTTGTAATCGAAATGGAAATTACAAATACATACTATCACTACACGTATTTTCACAACGGCAATTTTCAAGTAAAAAAGCTTCTCATTAAAAAGTTAGTAAAAGTTAGTCACCTCACTAATTTCTAAATATTTACACATTTAGAGGAAATGTATCATTTAACTTAATAATAAAAGAAAAAAAAGTGGAAAAATTCGTAATATAAAATAATCAAAACATAAGGACGATTTCGTTTTAACTTTAATACAATATTTTTGAAAAGCACAAGGAAGACGTAATAAGCAATTTTATGCGGCTTTCATGACAGCATTTCTTTGATTTATATCTTGTGGAAACCATGCAATTAAATAAATATCTAATCATTTTTCCATTTCATATAATTTACCTCAAATTGATACAAAAATTTAAACGAGTAATAAATATTTAGATGCAATGTCACATCACAATCATAATTTTCTTATAAGTATATCTATAGTTTATTTTTTGCAAGCGAAATAAATAAGTTTCTTTTATTGACGTAGAAGATATTTTTAAAGTAAAGCATATGATTTTTTTTATAAAAAACATAGAACAGAATCCATTCGTTTTGTATTTATATGTAAAGTAAAAAAGGTTATCTAAATCGAAGCATAAAAAATAGGAAATATAATTTGTATAGTAAAGTTTGAAAAAATGGTAATTTTTGTTTACATATTAATAAGCGACATGTGTTCTGTTTTTGCTATTGGTAAATTTTTCGGATTTCAGCGGATCAGTTTCTATAGTGGTAAATTTAGGTACAGGCACAGAATACAGTTTTAATCAACCTAATGTAAAATTTTAAAAATTTCCAATTTTCCTCCAATCAATGACCAAGCCTCTAAACTCTAAAGTCTAAAGGAAAGGCGAGGCGAACGGAAGAACAAAGCAACAAAACGGCTTTGTTAATTAATTTTCGTTCATCTACATTAAAAAGTACACTGCGATGCGATTTATATTTTCCATTAAACTTTACCTACAACTGATTTAAAAATGGAAATATTTTATCTATGCGTTAGTAAGAATCTCGCCCAAGTTTTTTAACTTTCCCTTCAACATATTTTGTTAGATTTACAATTCAGTTCAGTTTTTATAAGAATAGGATTTGTTAACTTTCTTTCCTGAGATCACATTTCTCCAGCTCACCGATAAATGTTTCACACAAAGCCCAAGTCAAACTCACATTCTCAGATTTACAAAGCAGATATTTCCTTTGTTAAAAATTAGCTTACGACTTGTTTCGCTAAATAACTTAGGATAGTTTTGATTTAATTGTCAGCTACAGCTACAGGACATGGACATGGAATTCTAATTAATTTAACAAGATGACCTTCCATCTTCCAATTCCAAATGCATTAGATGCGTTCATTTTCCAACTACTTTAGGATAATATTACATTGAGTTTGATTTGAAAAATTACACAGATAAAGAATGACTTTCTGTGCCTGCAATTAAGGTTAAAGTATATTTTGTGGATGTAAGTTTTACGTCGGGTGTACTACTAAAAATGTAATAAATATGATAAAAACAAGTGAGAATGTTTGAAAAAGAGCAAAATCACACATGAAAAATATGATGAAGCGACAGCCGTAGCCATACTCGTACTCGTAAGTAAAGTAAAGGAGGCCTGTGCTGCTGCTGGGAACAAGTGAAACGATTTCAACTTGTTTCATTGGCGATTATTTTTAAGTTGTGCGAGTGGCAAGCCTACAGCAACTTAGTCTGAAATTTATTTTACGTTTGTTCTGACACAAATGGCAATGCGAGCGCGCCAGATCCTGAGAGCATTTACACGCGTTCAAACCACAGCGAAACTACGATTTAACGCATTCAACTGTATGAATAAATACAAAAACAAAACAAAATAAACTCAAACTACGTATCGTATACATTATATTCCTTCTTCTAAAAACATATTTCATACACAGTACACCCACTGTGCCTTTGCCATTGTTTATTCATATTTCATATGTAATTGTTGATGTGAAATATTGAGAGAAAAAGACATACATATATAAAGTCACGCGTGTCCCACTTAGTTGGTTCGCACAAACCCAAAAACAATAAGAACAATATCAACATCATACAACAAATCCTTACTCTTACACATATTAAAGTGACTGATTTTCGGTAGCGAAATACAGCATCCGGATCACAATAATAGTTACGAAACAATCATCCTTCGCCTGGGCCACACTCATAATCGCATTCATACATGCTCTTCTTCTCTTCTTACTTGGAACCTTTCTCTCTTTAAGCACCCCACCAACCACATCCATCCATTTATACACTGGTCGGCCACGCAATCGAAAACCTTCAACTTCACCAAGATATATACGCTTTTCAAACCGTTCACTCAGCATTTTCTCCACATGCCCAAACCATCTCAACTGACTCACACCAACTCTCTTAATAACATTGTTCCTTCATATACCGAATTATTCCTCACGTGATCCCGTCTTACATATCCACATACACCACGTAAATACCTCATTTCCACGGCAGTCAATCTATTTTTATGCTTTCCCGTCCATGCCCAACATTCGCTTCCATACATCAAGGTAGGCAAAGACGTTGCAAACTTTTTGTTTTTGGCTCATTACTAATATTAATCAATATATTATTAACCCTGCGTTCGAAACGTGGGCTGTGACAAACCCCAAGCGTTGAAAATTGTGTGTAACTTTTGGAAATTTGCAGCTTTGGAGTTCGGTGAACTCGGTAGCTTCTCAATTTAGTTGCCTCTGTGGTATTAGCGTTTAAAATCAGTAATCATTTAGTGTGTGTTTGATTCGTATACGTTTGAATTCGATTGGGGTGCACTTCACCCCACCTGTCTTAATACGTTTTAAAATTGTATCCTCATGCAGATAATGAATTCGAGATGTTACTTTAGGGTTCAAGGTAATAAACGTTTGTTTTAATCAGGGCATCGAACCCGAACCTGAACCGTACCAAAACCGGAATCAAACCGTAACATTTTCGCGAACCCAAACCCAGAGCCGAACCTCAGATATATTTTTCAATTGAACCCGAGTCGGGTATCAATATTCTGGTTCAGGGTTCAGCTCCGGTTCAGCTTCATTTTCAGTTCTAAACGTAAACGTAATCTGCGTCTGTGTTGCTGTGTGTGTTGATTATTCGTGAAAAATGTGTTTATGTTCTTGTCTTGCGTTGTATTATTTATAAATTCCGGTACGCATTTTAAATAATTTCTTTATAAAGATTGTTATTCAAAAAACATTAATTCAGTTTTTATTAGGTCGAACCGAACCTGAACCCGGAACAAAATCGAAAATTTTATTAATGCTTGAACCAGAACCGCACACGAACCTATTTTTAAAAAACGAATTAACCTGAACCGAACCCTGTTTTGGCGGGTTTGATGCCCTGGTTTTAATTCGTATTGTTGTCTGTGGTCATAGTATTTCAGAAAATAGCGGAATGGGAGACTACGAGCGAGAAATTCGCAAAATTAGAGGCGAAGCAGCCCCCTACAAAAAAATCTAAACCAAATTGTCAACAAGGAAGATGTGAAGATTATCCTTGTAATCGTAAAACAAAATAAGTTTGTGTAGCGTGCCTAGAACAGTTGAAAATGTACTGTGGAACTTGCATAGAAGTAGCAGAAGTTGATGACCAATAACTTTTTTCTTTTTATTTCCAATATACTTTTGTAGCTAATATAATTTTCTAATGCATGCGTTTTCGAGTTATTTCATTATTTTAATATTTCATATGCAATAAAAAAATTTGAAGCAACTTTTATTTTCTTTTAATCAATAAAATCCACTTTTTGTAAATTATGTAATTTTTGTTTCGCAAAAGAGATGTTACAAAATATAAATTTCATTAACATTATTCCAAAATGCTCAAAATACAATTTTTAAACTAAAAAATAGATTAGGGTTTCTTACACCCCATCTGTCTAAAACTGTAATAAAATCACATAATAATTTCAATTTATATTAGTCGTATTTATTGTTCTCCAATTTGCCAGTTCGAATGAGTAAAAATATTCATATTAATTTAGGAATGAATACAGTACGCAGTATGAGAATCCATGTGATGTGAAAGTCATTTCTTTTTACATTTTAAAATTCATTCATTCGGTCATTGTAGGAGAGAATAATTCGGAAACCGTCCAACGACCGGGATTCATAACATAATACATTTTTCGAATGTAATCGTAATTTTCTTGACTATTCAGTTGGATAAAAGGGAAAAACAAAACAAGCAAGTAATTTTAATCAGAGAATCCAAATAATACCTACATATAGAGAAACATTGAATTACTGTCATATTTTGCGTGAAACAATTAAAACATCCAATATGCTCAATAATAAAAATGAATACAGTGCTCGCACCACACGTTTACTGTTTGCATTTCACATGGCAAGGGATTTCCAAACTGTTTATATTTAACTTGAGTGTCACTGCCACTGCCACGTTTGCCGAACTCATTATTTAGCCTTACTTTTTCACTGCAACTTTGCGGTTAACGGTTATTTGTAATTTGGAACATAAGCTCCACATATGTTTTAACTAACCGAGACAGTAATTAATTAACTAAGGTACAACTAAAACTTGTTAGCTAACAACCGATCGGGAATACTATTTTTGTTTTCGAATAACAATCATTTGCATCTACTATGCTTTAAAATAAATTTTTTGAAATAAATGTTATAAGTTATAAAAATTTTATGGGATAACTCAAATATGTTGTATACAAAGAATTGCTCCTCCGCCAAAAATTGCATTCCATTATCCGATGCTATGCGTCCTATTTTCATTTTATACATCATATATTTTATAGATTATTTTAGATCAGATCCGGTATTGCAATTTTCACATTCACCATCTTCAAGGGCTGTTTTACCTTTGTACTCGCCGAATCGTAAAACATTAATTCATAACTTCAATAAAAAAAACCTGATCTGGCTGTTAGTTCTATGTATTTTGTACGAATTTCATACCAAAGTTTCTTACAAAGGATTCTATACAGGGTGTAACACCAAAACCGACCACCGCCATTATTTTCTTTATTATTACAGTTACAAAAAAATAGTATAAAACAAAATTGTAGGAGACCAAGGAGAACATCCCATTAGAGAAAAAATATTTTTTTAAACGGGATGATACATATTTTGTAGGCCCATTCGATGGAGTATTTTTTACTGAATTCAACCATGTGATTATTTTATATCCTTACATAATAAACATATTGAGAAAAAATCAATTGAAATTTAAATAAATTTTATTTTTATAGTACTACGAATGAAAAACAATGGAGCTTAAATTGAAATAAAACAAATATTTGTTAACAGCGTTATATTCTACTTGATTTCTATCCTAAATAATTGAAATTGACAAATAGCAATTCTTGTTTTTCATATATAGCCTACTGAAAAATGACTATAAAAATCAAATTTATTTAAATTTTAATCGAATTTGGCTCAATATTTTGATTATGTAAGGATATAAAATTAATGCATGGTTTAATTCAGAAAAAATACGCTATCGAATAGGCATACAAAATTTGTATAATCCCATTTCAAAAAATATAACTTTGTGTTGCAATTTGAGAACCACTGGTTTAAAAAAATATTTTCTTCTTTAATGGGATGTCCCCTTTAGTCTTTTATAACTTTGTTCTACAGTATTTTTTTGTAACTATAATAATAAAGAAAATAATGGCGGTGGTCGGTTTTGGTGTTACACCTATAACACAAAAATACTGTCAATTGCACTTGACACTGACATCTGTCAATCAGAATTATCTTAATATAGTAGCTGTTTCTAACGTTATAGCATATAGCTGGCTGATTTGTGAAATTTAATTTCTTTATAATTTTTGAACTCTGAAGTATAAAATGCAATCAAACCGTGTAGGGAATGTTTTTTAGAATGTATAATAACATAAAATGTCAAAAAATGATATTTAACTACGTTTTTTTCAAGAAAAACTGCCAAAATCTTCAAATGAGAGTACTTCCCGTTGACCAATTATAACCAAAATCTACTCACATCTTCATTTGAATGTAAACTTGAGGAATACGAGAAAAATATAATTTTTGGAATTGTGGTCAATATCAATAACTTCAATGAGTTATGCGATCCGAAAGAATCGTCACACACACACACACATATATACAGACATCATCGTAAAAATAGTAAAATCATATTCTAGGTACTTTAAAACGAAATTCATTAAAAACTCATCATCGAATTTTTTGACCAAAGACAATACCTTCCTTACCTATAGGTAACGGAAAGTAAAAATCAATGACAATAACGATTTATATTTCAGATGCAGATGATTTTACCTCACCTCAAAGCATCGCCGCTTTATTCATTTATTTTAAATATCATCTGGTTCGAAATTTGTACAAATGTCAGAAACCTTTATACATATATCACTGAATATTAGTCTATTCATTGAGCATTCGAACACGACACAAACTGAATTTAATATTAACAGAATTAAAAAAAAAAAATACTAAAGAGTATATGACGAATGTGAATGTGAAGATTAATGAGTCAAAGTAAATTAATATCAAATGAAAACGAAAGAGAAATATAAAGTAGAAAAAAATACAGATCTTTAAAAAGTAGGAAAACACAAGCACATATAAAAGGTAAAGGTAAGTACTACAGTAATCGTATTCGCATTTCCATTCATAATAGTATAGCAGTAAAAATTTGATTATGGGCACATACTCTACTGATACATCAATACGAGCCCAACCCCAAATGTATTTGTACCCTCTGAACTAAATATATTAACAGCAATAATAAATAATTTTTTAGGTTACAATATTTGGGCATTTTATGTTATGTATTAGTAAAGTGTACTGGATTTAAATACGTTATTAATTAAATTTCTCATTTAAATAATAATCTACGGGCAAATATATGACAAAAGACAAGTCCCAAAACTTTTCGGTAAAGATAACTGACTATATACTTAATTAATTGCCATCTTAAATTTTATTACTTTAATAAAAATTATTTGCGAATTATTAAAGACGAAAACATTTGTCACATGCAGGCAATGGTTTATTTGCAAATAAATTATTATTATACCTAAGAAATTGTATTATAAGCAATATATTCAAGTTCTATACACTCTATTAATACACCATATCAAAATTTGTTCAACTGGAGTAATAATCATAGCATCCAGAAGTTTATTTATTCTTGTTTTTAATATAATTGTAGGTGGTACTTTAATAAATATCACTTTGCAAATAATTTTACTAAAAAAATAAAGTTTAATATAGTAATTAATTGAATATATTGTCAGTTTCCTTTACCTTCAGTTTTATAAATAATACTAACATAAATATTTTATTATTTACTGCTGGAACTAAAAAATTAGCACGTGTCTGTTGTCATATATTTGCCCGTAGATTATTGTTAAAATGATAAATTTAGGTAATAACATTATATTTAAATCCAGTATAATTCATTAATATATAAAATACGAAAATTGCCCAAATATAGTCTTAACTATTGTAATCTAAAAATGTATTTCGTCTTGCTGTTAATATATTTTTTTCAGAGGGTACGATACATTTGGGGTTGGGCTCGTATATAAAGCAGTTAAAAAGAGAATAATCATAAACACAATATCGTACAATAGATCTCGCTTGAACAATGTTATAAAGAAGTAGTTTAGTTTTAGATAGCTATGTTATTCGTGTACTCGTATAATACAAGTAGTGATTGTAGAAATAGAAAATGTGCACGTGCATCCTGAGGTAAATAAATATTTGTGAAATTTGCTTTTGCTGTCAGGTGTAGTAATGTATTTATTTACGTGATATGGTTGGTTGAGCATTATCATGTATACTATATGGCGGCGTAAAAAAGTTTGTTGTATTCTGGTAGATAGGAGGGTTTGTATTTGTGTCTGTATCTGTATCTGTGCAATATAAACACGACATGTAGTTGTGTCGTTTCGTTTTGCTCGCACATATTCGTACCCATACCCGTTCATAACCTCGCGTAATCAAAACAAGAATCGATTCCGTATCGACAACTGGAAAAGACTGAAACTAAAACGTGTACGAGAATACGAGAAACAAATCCAGATTAGCGACAGCAGTTACGCGGTACTAATCCGTGTAGAAATGGATTCGGTTACTGCCACTGCTCCCGCCCAGCAAAGCAACACTATCTCCAATCTCAAATCTCCACCTGCACGTTGCCACCTACTCACAATACAATCTTTCAATCTATTATACTTTAAGACTTTTTAAATTTTCTCTTCCACTTTATACCTTATGGCCCTTTTATATTTACTCCAGTTCCAGTTTTCATTGCCCAACACACAACACAAAATGACGAATCAATTATTGTGGTACATTCTGCATTCTCTACACTACAGTACCCATAAGTAAAATAATTATTCCGTCACACCGTCCACAAAAGTTCATATTTATTTGTTTTATTTATCATACATACAGGCTGTAATCGATTAATAATTATTATAAAAGTTATAATCAGTAAAAATACCTGCTTTTACGGATAGCGAGTACACAGACATTGTGTTGGCCTATGGTGTAGCTTAGGGAAATTTAATTTTAACGTTTTCCGAATCGTCATCTTCTAAACGTTCGCACTTTTGTACATGTATGTAAATAAAATAAATAAATCTCTGAGATCATAAGTCCTTTAAGCCTGCTGCTCAAGATCGTGGTAGAACTCGCCCTGATCATATAGATAATAGTGAAGAGGATATTTTGGACTCAACCAGGGTCTAGTATTCGAAGAATAGCACTACACACATATGACAAGTTAGAGGATATTGAAACAACAACAGTTGACAATGACGGTGGCCATTTTGAACAATTATTGTGATTTCATTTAAGTCTGCATCACTTTTCATCAATTGTAGAGTTGTTCTTGCATCCTATAAATGTCCTACCATTTTTTGATTGTCTAACCTGTTGTAACATAAAAATTTGACATATGATTTATTTTGTTACCTCAGCCGAGGTATTCTATTATAATATATTCCCGATTTGTGTATAGTTTCATCTTCTGGTGTGTCTATCAATCTAGTCACCAGTTTGTAATTATTCTTTCATTGTAATTCGTCACAGTCACAAGTCATAATGGAAACAAACCAGCTGTTCGTAGACATACGCACGCGCAGAATAGTCGCATTTTTAATTTTGGCATTGTGCAACACACTACTTTTCAGACATGCAGTTTGTAGTTGTTATTTTATTCAACCATAAAAACCTTATAAAGTAATTGGGGGTGCTTCTTTGTAAGTGGTATATCGTTTTGAAGTAGTTTACTTGATTTTTTTCTTGCATATCCAATGTGTTGCCCATATTTCTGCTTCTGCGTTATAGAGTTTTGTGATGGTATTCCAGTTTTCATCCTTTGCTCTCATTAGTGTTCTTATTGTTTCCGTTATTACTTTTGCTTTATTTACGAATTCTTGTGTATTGTAAAGAAACTGTATTAGTTGCTAATTCTGATAATATTCGCATATGATATATGTAATTAGGCAAAGGTTATAAAGCGTAATTAAAAATGAAGTAGATAGGAATATGTTTTGGTAGTAGGTGATTTAAAGCGATCGGTTCGCCAAGTTTTTTAATTTGGAAATAGTGTCGCTTCGCTTGTTTTATTCTGTTGTGTCTTCGAATCGAATCGAATACCTTGAAGACATTTCCTAATCGCGTACCTCTCGAGGGTTACTTCAACTTTCTCATACAAATTAAAGAAATATTGTAGATTAAATGGGATTACAGTTAAATTTGTAATTTACATATTTCAATATAAATTTTCTTTGCGCTTTTAGTAGTCCCGGGCCCCCTGTATGAAAACTCTTCAGGAAACGAAACGATCAATATATTTTTATAAAATTTGTCAACTTTCTTAGACGATTGACACTGACACTTCTGTAATAAGCAGATATACTCGTATGCGAACGCGGATAGGTACCTAAGCATAACCATTTATCTCTAATATGCAGATTTTTCAATTTTTTTCTTGTAAACAAAAATTGATAGATAATTTTAATTTATTCGCTTTATTTATGTCAAAATAATTATCAATCATTTTCAAACGAATATCCTTTTAGAAAAACAGATGTAAGTTATTAAGGTTGTATTTGATGTAGTACTTGTGATATTTTCCGGTAAAAATATTCATAAATACTTTGCAATTTACTACGAGTATTTGGTGCAGTTTTCAAATAAAAACTCCACATATTCAAAATCAAACAGAATTTTAATATCTCGCTCCATTTTCGCATGTCAAACGCGCTATACATATCTGACATTTTCAAATTATTCGCAAAGATTCTATTATACCTGAACTAATTTCCGAAGAGTCAATATGTATAGATTATAGATATTTTTCTGTTATAAATTGATGTGAAATTAACTGAGGCACAAACTAAGCTCAGACTCGTATAATCGTATAGATAAATATTGATGGTGGTCTCAGTAGGGAACAAGAACACTACTTAAAAAATCTGTTGTGACCATCACAATACCTCTCGCACCCTTTCCATTGTGGTATATATATATATATATATATATATATATATATATATATATATATATATATATATATATATAAGTATTGTATTTAACATTTCTTGCACACACAAAAAATTCTAATTACACCTAATTTTTATATTTACGTGTTTTCTATAATTTTAAATTCATTCTATGAGCAAGTTTTCGCCATTTCTTCTAAATGTTCGAGGTTTTTCCAATTCATTAACGGGATTGATGTTATTTCTGAAAGGTTCATGTAATATACCTATAATTTTAAATATATAATTAACAATACAATAAGAAATATTAAATATCTTTCCCAGAAAAAGCCTTCAGTACTATCTCTGAATATTTGACACTGAAATTAGTAACATTTATCTGTCAATTACAAACATTTTAATTTCTCAAGTAGCTACCATGGAGATGTTTGGGCTGTGAGATTTACTACAACAGATTATTTTATAGATTGTATATCTATATCTTTCAATCTATATTCTATAGAAGGTATTTTTTTTAAATGTGTCGGATAGAGAATATAGTTTTTTAATATTTGTAATAATATAAATATTCAAAAAATAATATTTAGAAGATTTTTGATAAAATACTACTACTTCCGGTTGTCCAATTGTTACCAGAATCTATTCAATTCTTCCAATTATTGTTAGATTAAGGAATCCGTCGTTATACAGGTTTTAATCTTGTAGAATATGAGAAATCGTTCCTCCAACAACCTCACACACATACATACACACACACACAAACACACACACAGACATCATCGTAAAAATGTTATTACCGGATTTTAGGGACCTTAAAACGTGCTTATTAGGTTAAATTTGTCATTTTACTAATATTGAAAATATAGGTATATGTTTATGCTAAAAACAATTTTTAATTATTTACATTTTTCAACAAAATTCTGCGAACGTAAATTAAAATGCAGAGTAATTTAAATTTTCACTTGAAAATTAATATATTTTTGTTTCAGTTACAGAAAAACTCATTTTTGCACATTTCAGGATTTCAATTTTAATCTGAAAACATTGATAGTTAATCATAACCAAACCTCGACGGATCAATGCTATTATTTTCAGGTGAATTAAATATTTCATTTGCCAAGAGAATACTCACAAAAAAATATATAACATCGTTTTCCAACACATGCTACCAGGATAATTTTTCAAATGTATTTTGTAGGTAGGTATTTATGGATTTCTTTAAATAATTCCATATACAAGCAGCAAAGTTGTTATTAGTAATTTATATGAAAAGATAGACATATAGGCCTTACCTTCTATAAGAGGTGCCGAGATATCTGGAGGAAGATTTTCATTTTCGATAATTATTCTGTTCGTATGCATGGTATGAGTATATCTGACGGATGGCTTTTCACAAAAAGTAATTATGTTTTATCAAAAAATGTTGCAGAACAACCTATCATGCACACGCAAACAAAACAACTTATATGCACTAGTTTCATATTTGTTTTGCCGTTGTGTTTTGACAAATGGTTTTTCAGAGAGACATTTTCAAAATTCACATACAACATATTCATTTTCATATTGAACTTTATTACTCACAAAAGAATTATAATAATTGAAGCTATTATAAGTTAAGCACGTAATGTATATTGTTTATGAATGATTGAAAACCCTTTTAAATTGGAAGTGATCTAATTAAATTTCCATTTGTGCTAGTAATCTTTAGCTTTAGAATCATGAATTTCAATTTGCAAAATATTAAATTCAAATAATGTGCAGCATTTAATTCGTACTTATATTTGTTCCTGTGCTACTCTATATAATATTTGCGGTACACGCTGTACTGTATTTATATGTATTTTTTTTTTTTAACAATTGCAGAGGAATTTTTATTTGCTAGTGCTAGTGTATAGTTAGCGATCATAGTCATAGCAGAAACATCTATATAGAATGGAAGAAAAAATTTAATTAAAAGAATCTGGGAACTAATTATATGAAAATTGAGAATAGATTAAAAACTAGGAATTTCAAGTATTAAGGTTTCAACATTATTATTATATTTTTTCAAATATTTCTCTTCATATAAAATTAACCAGGAATAGTTTAAAATTTTAAAAATTAATAATTAATAATTAAACTACATACCGTTACCGTATCTCCTATATGTGGAACATGGATCAAGAATTATTTCTCTTTGACAATAATGACATCGTCAGGTTTACAAGCCATTATAAGTAAATGAATGAATTATAGTGAACATTAAAAGGTTTACAAAAAGAAAATATCAAGTTCATCACAAACAGAATTATAATAACTGCACATAACATAAATTGGTGATTTACACTATTTGAATTATACGAAGAAAGATAAATGCTTTCAGTACAACGCAGGGCATCGAACCCGAACCTGAACCGAACCAAAACCGGAACCAACCGTAACATTTTAGAACCAAACCTCAAATATATTTTCCAATTAAACCTGAGTCGGAACCGAACCGAGTTTTAAAAGTCGGGTTCAGGGTTCAGCTCCGGTTCAGGTTCATTTTGAATTCGAAACGTACGCGTAATCAAAATACAGCCTATAATTGACACCTGTGTTGTCTGTTTGTGAAAATTGTGTTCGTGTTCTTGTTTTGCATAAATTCCGGCTTGCATTTTAAATTATTTCTATATAAAGATTGTCATTCCAAAAACATTAATTCAGTTTTCATTAGGTCGAACCGAACCTGAACCCAATGCCTGAACCCGGAACAAAACCTCAAATTTTATCAATGTTTGAACCAGAACCGCATCCGAACCCATTTCTCAAAAAATAAATTAATCTGAACCGAACCCAGTTTTTGGAGGATTCGATGCCCTGGCACAGCGTGAACAATCTCAGTACACGAAAATAAAAATTTCGCTAATAAATCAGGACAATTAACCTTGTGGGGAATTATTTTGAATAAATAATCTAATGCAATGTCATTAAATCTTGATCTATGAGTCAATTTTGAATGTTATAAATAAGGTATCAGTAGGCGTATTTTGATCAGGATAATACTGTAAACATTTAAACCAAAAATACTTCAACATTTTACATTGTAACTTTTCTAGTCACGCTATATGAGATTCATATACCGGATATCAAATAATTATAGAATATTCCATCTTGAATTGTATAAAAGCATAATATAAAACTCGCAGTGCGTTAATATTAAACAAGTTCGCAAAACATCTAATGATGAACCCTATCATTCTATTGACTGAAGCTACTAAATTGTCCATATCGAATGTATATACGTAAGTTGTGGATCAAAAATGACACCTAAGCCTTTAGTTTGTTGACGGTATCTATGCTATAATTATATAAAATTGGTAATCTCCGACGAGTAAATGACGTTACTTCAAATTTACTGATGTTGACTTCAAGTTTGTTGGTACGACACCAATTTACAATACTATATATTTAAATTATTTTGTAGATTATTACAATTCCACACATTTTGGATCTCAGTAAAAATTTACACAATAAGAAGAAATAAAAGCGGTCCTAAGTTTGACCCTTGTGGTACACCCGACTTAGCAATATAATAGTTATGGCGGAATCGTCAGTAAAGGTACTCGTACAGTCGTATAATATACTACAGATAGAAATCAATTATGTGATCTGATGAAATGCTTATTATTTGAGCATTTTATGAGTAGATTTAAAGCAAGATATACAGATATAAAGTTCCGGCTATCTGCATATTAAAATATGATGTAGCGATGTGGCGCAGGACGAGGGCATATACTGGTATATTTAAATAAAAATAAATATAATAATTAAGTTGTAAAGTAAATAGAGAATGAATGAGATGAATGAACGTAGTGTAATTAAAGGTATGCCGTTTGAACAGGGAACGGTGAATAATTCATTGGTAGGATAGCTTAGGTAGATACACGTACTATACTTTCCAAGGCATCAAACCCGCCAAAAACTGGGTTCGGTTCAGGTTCAGGCTAATTTATTTTTCGAGTGATGGGTTTGGGCGCGGTTCTGGTTCAAACATTAATAAAATATGCGGTTTTTTTCCGGGTTCAGGTATTGGATTCAGGTTTGGTTCGACCTAATGAAAATTGAATTAATGTTTTTTGCATAAAAATCTTTATATAGAAATAATTGTATTACGATTACGCTTACATTTCGTACTCAAAATGAACCTGAACCGGAGCTTAACCCTGAACCCGAATTTTAATACCCGGTTCGGTTTCGACTCGGGGTCAGTTGAAAAATATATTTGAGGTTCGGTTCCAGATTTGGGTTCGCCAAAATGTTACGGTTTGGTTCCGGTTTTGGTTCGGTTCAGGTTCGGGTTCGAAGCCTTGATACTTTAAACTTTTATGAAACAGTGACGGTACCTATTCTAATACCATACACGTACCGTTAGGTTAAGTTAAGCAGTGTGACAGCTTTAAGCGGCAGCAAAAAACTGAAAAGAAGGGTTGAACCTCTTAAAGAAGCACTTGTATCCGCAGCGAAGAATTACTTTGTATTCGCTGTAAGTGTATCTCATTTTATTTCATTTTTATAGGGCAGAAAAATAGCATAATCTGTTTAATAAAACCGTAACTGTACCGTGTCGTTGTCATGTTAACAGAGGTTAAATTCGAGTTAAATGTGTTTTTTTGAATCGATGCAATTGTTTTATTTTTTCAATGAATTCATAAATCTTGAGTTTGTTCAATAACTTTTTATGATCTCATAGAATCGTATTTATTACTTTTAACAAAAGGTTCAGGGGTTATAAATGTGGAGCAAATGCTTGCTTTTGTCCAACTATGCGCAAAAAATATTGGGAAATATCTGCTATTCAACAGATAATTACCAGCGGGTAAACATGAAAAATATTTCTCCTGCGCCACATCTCGTCTCAGCAACAGCAACTGTTTTCAGAATATGAATCATGTTTATTCATAATTACGAACAATGACATTATTCGCTAACTTTGTTTGCATTTGTAAGAAAAGAACGAAAGATTCCCGCAACGCACAACCCACGGCCACGACCTACACTCTCTCTTCTCCCTGCTTTTAAAATGTTTTGCTAGTTTACTTTTATCAGCAATTTAGTTCCCAACACTTTTTCTTCACATAACGATAAAACTTAATTTCTTTTTACGTCTTTATGCCTTTGTTTTGGAGAAGGAGAACTGCTACTGCTGAAAAAAAACATTTGCCGGCACCAACAAGAAATACGAGCATATCTGCTACTTTGCGACTGCGAATGCGAAATGACGATGTCAATTACTTGATTTTATTTACGTCAGGCATAAAGTGTCATGTTCCGTAACTTGCTAGTATTTATTATGCTTTTTCCTGGATTACCTATGCAAGACGCATATAAATTACAAGGTCCTCCGACCGTCTTCCATAACTAAAAACGATTTTTATGGGTGAACCATGTTACCCACATCTCATCCTATCCCACCATACCATACCATATACCGTGTGTCCCAAACAAACCGTGACATAGGCGTTTAACATGGGAAAACAGTTTTTTGCAAATAAAAAGTGTCCGGCAGAAAATTAAGCCATGCAATAATGAAAAGTTTAGCTTGATGGAGACACGAACCCCAACCTGCAAAAATTCTTTCGTTCCACAGGCAGACACGCTAACCATTCAGCCACAATGACAATTGCAAATACTTTTTAATACATAATAAAATTTTGAAACAGATATTTATTGACAGTTACTTATAATTTTCCTTAATTTATGCACTGATAATGCAGTAATTAGTATTGAATAACGTACAGGAGGTAATGTACTATTATATTAAATAGCATGGCTTAATTTTCTGCCGGACACTTTTTATTTACAAAAAACTGTTTTCCCATGTTAAACGCCTATGTCAAGGTTTGCTTGGGACACACGGTATAAAACTATCGCACTTTCAAAATTATTTGCGTTCGGCGTTCACAAATTCCACTTACAATTTTTCACAATTCACATTCTTTTCAAATAAAACAACACAATTACTCTACTACTACATCAGGATTTGTTATTAAACAAAAGAACAAAGTGACTAGAAATAATCCCGTTGTTAACTTATTATATAAACAAGAGGTTGTCAACTAATTCTGAAACACTCAATAGCTACATGAACGGCAAATTGTCACGAGACAGGAATTGTGTGAATTATGCTCGTATTCATAGCAATTCGTTAGATTTAACGGTCCATTTAACACTCGTTACAACCGAACAATACGGCATTAAATTCCCCAGCTTACATAATATTACAAAACGATATTCATTAATATACATATACATCGTCTTATTTACATTAATTGTTAAAATTGTGCACATAAAATTTGATCAGACATTCAGGCTATTACAGTGTTAATGAACGAACCTGATTTCTGGTATTCACGAGAACAAAATGAATAATTAAAATGACTTGAAACAAAATCTCTTCTTTCAACAGATCAAGAAATGAGCAAGTTATGTAGAGTGTACCACAGGAGTCATTTTTCATTTTCTCCCATAAAAGACTGCACATTATTATACTATTCATACGTTGTGGAATTAATTAATGAATTATTTAGAATGTTTTGAATACGAGTAGATATCTCATTAAACATATCATAGCAGCTGATGCAGATTTGTAACGTGAAAACAACAATATTATGTCCATGTTGATGTTGCGTGGAGTTGAATTACAATACTTTTTCTTTTCTCCAGAAAATTAGCCTATACTATACTTGTACCTATATTAACCTTCGCTATTCTAAAATAATTCACAATCTTTGATTTCTAAACCTGGGTCACTGGTGATCCAATATTTAAATTACTTATTTTATCTGATTTCATCAAAATAAGTACAGATTTAAAGTAAATTAATTTTATTTCATGGTTTTTACCTTCCGTCACCTATAGGTTTTATAGTCCCTAGTAGAGGATTTTATTATTTTTACGATGATGTCTGTATGCATGTACGAGGTCTGTTAGAAAAGTATCCGACCTTTGAAACCTAATCACCCTCAAAGTAGTCTCCTTGGGACTCCACACACTTCTCCCAACGGTGCCGCTATTGTTGGAAGCATTCCGAGAAAGCCTCTTTCGGAATGGAGTTCAGCTCGGCTGTCGTTGCAGCCATAATGTCCTCTTGAGTTTGGGGAACTGCCAGAAGTCGCAGGGGAGCATATCAGGAGAATAAGGAGCCTGTTGAACTACAGGAGTCTTGTTTTTCGCCAAAAAAGTCTGAATCAAGTGCGAGGAATGTGCTGGAGCATTGTCATGATGAAGACGCCAATTTCCTGTTGACCACAACTCACGTAGGCGGTGGGGGATATCCCTGTACTACTTTTTGGTGATTATTTGACCCTGTGGTGTGTACTCGTGGTGTACCACACCGCGGGAGTCAAAGAAAACAGTCAGCATCACTTTGACGTTGCTGCGCACTTGGCGGGCCTTCTTTGGTCTTGGTGACGTGGAATGCTTCCACAGTGATTATGGTGTTCACGAAGTCGGGGTCACTGTTTGTGGAGTTCAGCATGTCCTGTGAGACTTCAACACGAAGTTGCTTTTGCAATGAAAAACCGACGAGAGTACTACACACTACCTCACTCAAATGCTGCTTGCCAGCAATAGACGCTATCGACAGGCGGGAAAAAATTCACGCATGCGCACGAAGGTTCAAGATCGGCTCATGCAAGCGCGCTTGATTCAAATCCATCAGGCTTTCTAAAAAAAAATAAGATCGGATACTTTTCTAACAGACCTCGTATTTATGTGTGTGTGTGATGATTTTAATAGTTTTTCTTGAAAAAATGCAGTTAAATATCATATTTTGACATTTTTATGTTATTGTACATATTAAAGAATTTTATATTCTCTACACGATTTGATTACATTTTATACTTTCTATTCAATGAAAGAAATTAAATTTCATAAATCAGTTAGCTATGCTAAAACCATAGTAGCTGTTACTATATAAAGATAATTCTGATTGACAGTCAGTGACAAGGGCAATTGACAGTATGTTTGTGTTATAATTTTACTGGAATTATAGAATCCTTTAGAAGAAACTTTTTGTATGAAATTTGTACAAAATACATAGACCTGACGGAAGGAAAGTGCTGGCCACATCAGATTTTTTATCATGGTTTTATACAAAAACAAGAGAACAATAAACAAATAAACGAGAATTTATTCAGTTAATATTAATTGAAAAAAAATTGTTAGTGAAAAATATCCATTAACATGTTTTAGAAGAATTCACGGGAGAAACTTAAATAAAAAAATATTATCAGTGTGTGACAAGGCGAGCAATAACAAATAAATAACTTTTATACACTCATCTAAATTATAGTTTCAGGATCAATATTTCAAGTTTGTTATCTTTGTTAGTCAAAATTCTGTTTAGAAGTAATTATCATTTTTCCCAAAGCAATTTGTTTAGAATGACTGTCAACGGACTAGACAATTATTTGTTGACAATTAAGTCTAGAAGTTATTGCAAGCTTACGTGCAGGGTTTATATTTTGATATGGATGCCACATGATACCCTCTTCAACCCCTCAGAGATAATCCTCTCATGAAGTTAACGTTTTTGTTTTTAGGTAGTCGATCATGTCGACGAGCCATGTAGTCTGCATTTTAGTTTCTGGCGCGGGCTAAACGCCTGCCTGCTGAGTTACAATGTTACTATTTAGTTTATTTGATGTAGTTATGTTTAGTTGATCAATCAATAATAATAAGTTTAATAGTTTATAATTGATTAGTGTTAGTGTAAATATGTATAAATAAAGAAGTTAGTAATATTAATAATGTCTGGGTCCATAATGTAAGTCATCATCATCGGTCATCAAAGTTAAGTGCAAGTGTATGTGTGTTCGTCCTTTGGTTAATCAAGTCGTGGTCATCGTTGGTAAAAGAAGTGCAAGACCACTACCATCAGAGCTTGTGTAACACCCCTCTCGTGTTACAAGAGTTATTTAGAAAAAACATGATCTAGGATCACCTGTGTCCCTATTTATGTCGGCGAAGATTAAGAGAAATGTATATAAATGTTAGCTAGAGTTAGGGTAATAGATATTCGTTAGCGGGTTATGCGTATTGATATGAGTTATATATAATATAATAGAAGGGTCCGTATCTTGACCACAGCGCAGCACAGAGCAATCCTAGGTTGAAGTGGAGTTCCATTAAATTGTATAGGGGTAAGAAACCGATCCGGCAATTTATAGCAGGAGTAGGGGTATAGGCAGGCGGACGGCTTCCGCGCGTGCTAGAGCTAGAGCTCGCCGTGTACAACACTCCCGAGAGCTTTTTGTTTTGAACGTCGTTCGTCAGTGAGACGGACGGCAAACGGCAACAGCAAGGCTGCGAGCTGCGAACTGCGAACTGCGAACTGCGAGCGTCGCTACCCGAACTACTTAACGTTCGTGCATTATTCCTACGTACCAAAGTGGCCCAGAATACGTAAGCAGTTGCGTCGAAAAGTCGTTCGGCTCGACGTTCCCCGTCCCCCCAGTTACAGACGGAGAAGACACCGCGCGTCAAACATAATGGTTTGTCTGATTTCTGCAGGCCAGCCCCAGCTAAAGTATAACCGGTGCTGGTGCCGGTGCCGGGGCGCAATCTGTTAAATATTTCAACGGCTAATCTGGCTCGCCCATGCGCAGTGCGCCACTTCCTTGCCCAAACTCCGGCCGCCCTATCATTTATGCACCACCACCCAGACATGTTCTTCGCGGTGCGGTGTCCACTATATAACACCTTAACTTCATTCTAATCAATAGCTCTTTTCGAAAACATATCAACTTATTATTGTGCTCTGCACTTTCCAAGCCACCTAACCTTACTTAACTTTTAAACTCATGCGCTCTTCGAATAATCCACGCTAGGACTAAGCATACCCGTTCCCGTTCATGCGTTTTATTTATTTAACAGATACGGAACGAGAATTAATATGTAGGTACATTTATCATAATCACTAACCATACAAAATTACTGTATGTTACTACATATTTTGTTTTATATTTTATGAATTATTAAAAAGAGTTTTTTTACCAGTATAATTATCATATGTTTTCAGGAATTTTGCGAAAAATAGTTTTCAATGCACTCATTTGGATATTTATGCATTTTTGTTGATGATTTATCATTATTATTGTAATTAAATTTCAGCATTAATAAAATCTGTTGTATTTTCATAAACAGTTGCAGTATAATTAGGTGTTTTCCTTCCCTACCTTTTTTCTTGCGCTCAACAGAGATGCCCTGTCCATCCTCGCGCCGCCACATGATCTTGGGGGTGGGAAAGCCCTCCGCCTTGCAAGTGAGCGAGATGTTCTGATTCTCACGGATGGCCACCGTAGACTGGGTGCTCTCCGTGTCCAAGATGTTGGGAGGAACTGAAATAAGAAAGAACATACTCATGTATTTTATGCTAAAGCATTCCAATTCATTGTTGCTGCTATCTCAATTTACTTCCATGAATAATTTGATTCAGCTTAAATTTGAAATTGTTTCACAATACATATATGAATGTATAAATTAGCATTTCCCATTTCACAATCATTTGGGTTAATCGTTTTAATATGCGCGTATTACAAAATCAACAATTTCATGAAAAATTCCATCGTGGTAAATATTTATTGTTTAAGCTATAGTACAATTTTTTTTTTGAAATATGTGTTTGATTTAAATGCATTTTAATCAGTTTTCCTATTCCTGTTAAATACTAATCAAACAAAATAAATATAACCCATTTTTAATGCTAACGTTATAGCTATAGGAATGAAAATGCCCACATACTGAATAAATAAATTTATACAATCGAACCACGAACGTCGAATTAAAATTCAAAAGCGCTGTGTATGCTAGTGGCAGTGGCAGAGCGATCGGTAATTACTCATTATAACAGCATTTCATGCGGTTTGCCTTGCAACATATGCTCGTGAACCATTAAATCTTAATACATAGCATAGCCATAGCCTAGCCTCCGATTTTTAAACCCACGCCATGCCACTGTTTGCATTACTCAGTAAACAACATCAAATACGCAAAATTCAACAATTTTCATTTTTGTTTATACGATTTTACAAAGGCAGGCCTCTTTCATCTTTTTCGATACTACTCTGTGCTCTCTACTCTGAAAAAGCATACGTTTAGTTGAATAGGAGCTGGGGGAAACATTGCTTTTTCTGATAATAAGCATCGCAAACCTTAAGCCAAAACATAATAGCTTTCAGTGCATAGAAGGTGATGAACAACTGATAGTTTAACAGGGCAATAGTGGAGTAAACCGGCTCGCCTAAAATCTACAGAATATCGTAAGTTTGCTTTTCTAATCCCATCCGCATTCCATTTAAAAATGTCATATACATGGTGTTTTAATAAGTAATACTTATTCAATGGTGTTATATTTTAATGGATCCAGCAAATATCTCGCTTATTTATTAAGTTAGTAATTTATTTCATATAACATGACTTATACAGCAACATGTAAGCTACTTGATGACGGGTGTACATTCATGATATGAGAATAGTGAGCAATGACTATGGCTTGAAATAAAACAATGAACTAAAACAATTGTAACTATTATTATTAAACGAAATGATATTTTTTGTCATAATAATACAGAAAATAAGAATAAGGAACACTTAATAACAACAAAATGATTACTGGTTCTTTATAAACAAAATCTTGTTAATTGTTTTATTTCAAGCCACAGCCATGGCTCACTATTCTCTTCTAGACTAGGTGTATAAAAAAGTGCCCGCCATTTTACTTTTTAATAATGTAACATTTGGATTATTTTACATGATTGTAAAGCAAATTTGATGTACTTTTCAAATTTGTAAAAAAATATAGTATGTTCTATTTGAAATTCCAACGTTGATATTAATTACTACTAAACCGGAAGTGGTATCATGAATGTACATCCGTCATCAAGTAGCTTACATGTTGATGTATAAATCATGTTATATGAAAGAAATTACTAACTAAATAAGCGAGATATTTGATGGGTCCATTAAAATATAACACCCTGTATATATATTTATATATACCGGTGTCTCAAGCAATCCTTGACATAGGCGTTTAACATGGGAAAACAGTGTCGGTAGAACATTAAGCAATGATATTGGACATAATAATAGTACATTACCTTATGTGAGTTATTTATTATTAATTACTGTATTATTATTACACAAAAGGATTTCTTCGGACAACCGATATATATATATATATATATATATATATATATATATATATATATCTACATTATGATAATAGAGACTAGCAGCTATGTAGCCGTGTCGTTTAGATGTAGATGAAACCATACCGTGGACACTGTGAGAACATCACTTTGTGTACTTACTCTAATACCTACACTATACTGTAATAGCCAACAAACACGTTAACATATCGGTACTTTGCGAAAGAGCTTAGACAGAAAGTTGGCCCTCGCTTCTCTCCTCGAACATGGCTGATTACGTGTTTGATAGTTGCTCAAAGTAAAGAACTTTACTCCCGGCCCCGGCCCGGGCCCGAGTAAAACACTAATGCAGAAAAATGTGTCTGCGACCCCAGACCTCACCGACACCGACATTCCAAGCACAAGCTCAAGCTCAAGCTCTCCCTGTTTATTAATAACATAATTACGTTTACTCCATCTTACACATTCCACCGTTCCTGCAATTTGTTTTCTTAAAACTTTCAAACTTTTCTCAACACATTTTATTAACAAAATAAGTACTTTTTACCTTCTACAAGTACAACCTCTATCTCAACAACTCCAGAATTATGCCAAGCAAAATTATAATATTCATTTCTGGGTCTGAGGGATAGGATAACTTATTTGCTCTAATTCCAAACATTATGTTTATCCACTAAACTCAAAACACATATATTCCATTACGCTAAATCAACTATACTTTTATTGTTAGTTGGCAGTTATCAGATTTATATATTATGGGAAATAGTTTTTTTGGGCGAAAAAGGTCAACACTTCAAGCAAAATGGATAAACATTTAATTTTTAAATTATGTGTGTGCAAATTAAAGTATGGCTTGAAAAAAGAAAAAAAAATGTAAACAATTTTATAGAGTTCATTTAGCATAGTCCTGTTTCCAAATAATTATAATTTTATTGTTGTTTACACGCATATTTACATGTAGTTTGCAAGAGAGAAATAACAAATGTTCTGTGTTGTTCTTCAAATTAATACTCTGTATGAAAAATTTGTACATCTAAATAATGTAATACTTATTAGGTACATTTTGTGTATTTTTCATTTACAGGTTTCACATAAAGGTAGTAGAGCACAAAATTCTACATCTGAATCAATAAGCAATTAATTTTGTATGCCTTATAACGGCAGAAATTAGGTATGAAAATGTTGAAAATCACCTCAAAAATAGCAATAGCCATGGAATTGAGACAAAATAAATAACAAATGTCTAACGGTTTATCTGTCATGTGGGGGTAATTTATTTTTATTAGGTATTATTTCTAATTTCTGTTCCAGTTAACAGTTATCTGTTAATTTAAATTAATATTTGTTCACTTGAACAGGCAAATAATAATAAAAATAAATAAACCTAGCAGATAACTCGTTAACATTTTTTAATTTTTTGTTTCAATTCCATGGCTATTTCTATTTTTGAGGTGATTTTCGACATTTTCATACCTAATTTCTGCCGTTACAAGGCACAGAAAATTAATTTTGTTTATTGATACAGATGCAAAATTTTATGCCCTATAACTTTTATTTGAAGCTTTTCTACCTAAAATAATTAGGGAAGCAGGAAATTACGAAAATTTGATTTTACATGTTAAAGTCCTATTTTCGGTTGTACCGGTCAGCACCCTATATATATATATTTGACAAAATTATTTTTGTCTCGTATTCAATTTATTACACTATCTCTTTACAGTCCTTCAATATAGTGTCCCTGCTTCTCAATGACCGAGTGCCAAAGTCTGGGAAGCTTCACTATTTCATCCAAGACACCATCTCTGTTCATCTGTCGAATGGCTTAGGTAACGGCAGCCTGAAGCTCCTCCAGAGACGAAAAACTATGTCCACGCATAGGCAGTTTCAGCTTTGAGAATAGGTCGAAGTCTGATGAACGCATGTCTGGACTATAGGGTGCACGAGGTAACACTTTCCAATCGTATTCACGCAATTTTTCGGGGGCGTGCCTAGTCATGCAGAATGAATGTTCCAGCCTCGAACAACTTAGGTCGGGTTTTGTGCAATTTTTTGCGCAGGTTTGGCATGATGATTCTTTTGTAATCTTAAGCAAAGATAATCATTTGTTTGACTTTTGATTGAGCTCTCCGAAATGTTTCGGCCATGGGAAATTTGGACCTCTCCATTCGTTGGACTGTGTTTTCAACTCAACAATCCCTAACCCACGTTTCATAAATAGCGACTATTCGATACAAGAATGCTTGACCTTCAACGAATCTTTGCAATGTCCAAACGTTTCTGCTTTTGTTCAGCAGTCAAATCGCGCAGAAATGTTGCGCTTGATTAAATCATTTGTCATAATTTGAAAAACTGACGTTGGTGGAATCCCTGTGGTTTCAGAAAGTTCTTCACATGTCGCACGAAGATCTGACGAGCATCTGTCACAAGTTTCACACGTCGTTCGTTGATGTTTTCGGCCTTCTTGGTCTTAGATCATCGTTTATGCTCACACGACCACCACGAAAACGATTAGCAAACTTCACTTAAAGCACTGTGGATTTCTGTTGGGTTTCTGCCACGTAGTTTCGATCTTAACGTACAACCTTTGATCTTCTCTTCAACAGTAGGCTCCATATCTAACTGACGTTTGTGTGTAACCCGCCTTTATGAGCCGAATTTGCAAATAATAATTAAAGTGGGTTCTTACCAGGCTGGAGGTACAATTTGTAGCAAAACTAAATGATTTATAATAAATAAAGAGTTTACTTACTGTTGCTTCTTCCTGCTGATTTACTCGGGGTCTCTGCTTCAGGTTTTAGAGTGAACAGGATATTTAGGAAGGATGTTTTCAGTAAAACGGATTATATATGTATAATAAATATATTCGTGGTAATTGATAAGTATAAAAAGGTATATGAGTGGATAGACTGTTCGATAGGACGAGCCCTGGACTTCACTGTCTCCCTATCGTACAGTCGGCCATTATATATCTATGTAAAGCTAAGTCAGCAAAAGAACTTTGATCTGATCTACTTATTAATCAATAATACTTATTCTGCACTTGCCTAATTATTGCGAATGTTTATTCAACAATTGTATATTAGTTTGGCAACATTAGTGACCTCATTTATGTGCTGACTTTGGTTTACATGTGAAAAACAAATAAAGTATAGAAAACAAAACACGCTTCTTCAACTGACGTAAATGTCACTGTTGTTGCATAATCCAATTCGCAGTGTTGCCAACCTGTTATTTATGAAATGACCCGTTCAATACGTACCTGAGGTTGAGAATCATCCTGTATAAAATATGTAGATTTAACTCCTGTTCTAAGTTCTAATACTCGTAGTTGGTCCTTTTTTAAACAGATTTTCCAGTCAAAGTTAGACGTAGTCAAGTAAGTATTCAGCGTAGAACATGTAAAAGGTAAAACTTATACTTTTGTTTTCCCAAATTCTTATCGAAACCTTTCCAGTTTACATCAAAACGAATAAATACATAACGTAAACGTAATTATGCAAAGGAATCCCTCATGTATGGTAAACATGTTTCCAAAGCAATATTATTATACCCACCGAAAATTATTCAATTACAATATTAAAGGCCATAGGTCAATTTCACATTACAAAGAATATGCGCGCATCTAGTATGTATACATACCTACCTACTCGTATCGTGTGTTTGTATCAAATCAAATGTGAAATGATATTCAATAAATGCTTTCAAATCAATTGCTGACATGTAAAATGCTTTTCGAAGGATTACTTTTTCCAAAACATATACGTGTTTAAAAAGCCTGTCAATACAATTTATTTCGCTGAAATTCAAGCATTTTACTTCAAAAAGATCTAAGTGCCATAGTAGCTACATACCTATTTATATTTTGTATTGAAGATTGCACTCGTATTTGTAGTGTAGCATATCTTTAGAACAAATCTCTATTTAATATTAAATAAAAAGTTATTTCATGTAACTGTATGTCTGATAAATTACAAATGGTAGTAATAGCAATAATCGGGTAGATGTCATAAATCACTTACATTATACTTTTTTTTCATATACCATTTACCCACTTCTCTTCAATATATTCATTAACAACATTGCAACGTGTTTCAATAACTTAAAAATATACCACACTATAGAATCGTTTCACGATTGTCTTAAATTTCAAGAAGATATAAATAATTTAGTTGAGTACGCTAATAAATTGGAACTGACAATTAACACTGATAAATAAAGTTTACAAGAAATAGGAACACCTACAACTTTCAATATAAGGTAGAAGGAAATCAACCAAACTAATCATGTAAAGGATTTAGGTGTGATACCACCATAAGAATATCACACTTGTACAACTTCAATATGCCAGATTTATTTTCCACCAGATTACAATGTTTCAAACGCTCACTTAAATTTTATTAGTTATATTCCTCATTTAAATATGTTTTGCTCTTTGATATTTTTTTCTAAACATTTGCTTATTAGTTTTTGTATGTCATATTTTGATCATGTGTACTGTATCGAATTGTAACGCTTGAGCTTCTCTTTAATTGGGAAATTTTCCTGTTGAGAAGCCAAACACTTATAAATAAATAAATAAATAAATAAACATATGATTATCATCAAAAATATAACATCGGAAAATACTTGTTTGTGTCCTTTTCTTGTACCGGAAAATTTGTTTGTGTACTAATTAGTTTACTCATTATAATTAATAAGCTATAAACAATAGTTGTTAATTATTTAACATTCTAAAAATTGTTTTGTTAAAAGTAAAATTTAATTTGTTGCATTATTTTAAATAAATAATTATAATAATTAGGTGTTATATTTAATTACACAACTAAATGATGAGTAGATACTATTAAAAAAATATAATGAAATCAAATGTAATTTAATTCAATCAACACAACTACATTTATAATTACAGTACAGGCGTACTGTAACATCCTTATGGTGCGTTTCTATAAATTTTAATTAAATTAACTTTATAATGTTTGTTTGATATGAAGTTTTTTTTTTAATAAAACCAAAGGAAAGTACGTATTAATATATTCCCGGATGAGCCATTTCGCATTTTGCAGATCATGCATGCCATGATATGGTATGGTATGGTATTATCTCTCACGTCCGCGTCCGTACATGTGCTGTGTTTTGAATTCCATTTTATTTAAGTGTAGTTTGTTAGCAAAATTAATTTATTAAATGCATGCGAATTGTATGCGTTTGTTGACCTAAACCTCAACAACATTACAATGCAAAGTAGGAAATAGACAAAGCTTAAGGCCTGATGATTATAATTAATTATAAAAGCATTGTTAAGTATTTATTTTTATAGTGTAGCAGTACCAGCAGCAGTCTATTCTATTTTATTTTAATCCTGTTCCTGTTACCATAATCGTGGCCGGGGCCGGAGGTACTCGCAGCAAAAAATCTTATTGAATCTTACATCTATATTTCCATTTAAAAAGCCCTTGTTTGTTACGATTTGTTCATTTAGATGAGGAAACAATTGAGGTCACGTTTTTCTGTATTTATTATTTCATTGTTTAGATATACGAGCACAATTACACTCTCTTTCAAATACGAGTATGAGTACTAATGAAGTCTTCCAATTACAATTAGAATAAATAAATACATTTTTAACAAATTAAGTATTATTCCATGTTACAATGAATTTATTACAATTGATATATTGATAAATACCGACACAGGTGTAGTAGTGGTAGGGCTATCGTTTCACGCTCCAAGGGTCCCAGGTTCGAATCCCGGATAAAGCATGAGTGTTTTGTGTGTTTCATCTTCATCAACGAAAGATATATTATATAATAAAAATGTTACAAAATATTAAGCAAAAGTATAAATAGCTCCACCATATTCCGACAAGTTGTAGCTTGTTCTTTTGAAATTGAAAGCAGTTTGATAAGTTATGACATGAGCCATGGCATGCAATGTGTGTGTCAATTAGGCCCATGGCCCATGACCCGTCAAGGGTGGCAGGGATGCGTGTGTTCATCGCAAAATAGGTCAAAAGGACAAAAATAAAAATCACTGAAATTTCAGTATTAAATATGACAAATACACAGACATTTACTTCCATCTGTTTTTTCCGCGTCCCTTATTTTGAAATTTTTATCTCGAAAAACATATTTAAAAACAATAAAAAATAATAATTGGTAAATTTGCCGTCCAATTATTTCAAAATAAAAATGTAGTTGAAAACTACGTCATATGATATGTGGTAAAACAAGTTAAATATTATATTTAATGTAATTGGAAAATAAAATTGTTGACCGCAAATGAAAGTTAATTTTGTTGTATAAACGCTACGCAATGTTTTTTAAATTCTCATCCAGATGGTCGGTTATAGGTAGATATTTGAATTTGAGTAAATGAATTTTGTAGTAATTGGATAGTATGTATTGTCATTTACCAGCAACCAGTACATATCACACATGATGTTGTTAAGGGTTAAATAAACTGACAAAGAGTAAAGGAAAGGATGTTCCAATTTCGCAGCATATTACCAACGAAATAAAAAAGCTTATTTAAAAATGGATTTAACCTATATAATATTTTCCTTTTACATCAGATATTTTATGTTCAGGTTTATTGAATTACTTTTGTTTTACTTGCATCAAAAATTTATTTCACAGAAGACTTTATAGAGGCTTGTATAATTGATGTGATGTAATATCAAAACTATGTACAGGAAAATATGAAATTATACATTGTGAAGTATAAACATGGAACCGATAACACGGTAATAAGCTTGTAGGTACTTTATCGAATATAAAACCATTTATGAGTATGAGGACGAGATATGAGTAGGTACCGAATAACATATGAAAGCTTCATAATTACCATCAAAGATTTATATTCATACTTTGTTTTTTGTAAAAAAGGAGTTATATTTTTTTGATAAACAATGTCGTCCTAACTCGAGCCAGCAGTGTTTTTTGACTATTACTGCACGGTATACGTACCACCTTAATAAATAGAAAAATAAAATATCAGAGTATGTTGCTGGTAGACAAGGATAACAAATTCTGTTTTAAAATATATATAATCCTGTTACATGCAGATATTTTTCAGTACACAAACATTGTTTTCCATAAAGGATTCTTGAAAAACATTCGTCGGCTTTACAAGCGCTTGTCGAATGCATATGTTCCCTGCTTCTCCATACAAATAAATAAATTCAATTTATTTCATATTTTGATCATATTTTATATCTCTAACTCTAATTGCATTTTAATTTTCTTCATAAATTCATTTTCATTTTTCATACACATAATTACTGCTTTTGTTGAAACTTTCAACTAACAATACAGGGTATAATATCAAAATCGACCACCGCCGGGACATCCCAAAGAAGAAAATGTTTTTTTAAACCAGTGGTTCTCAAGTTGCAACGCAAAGTTATATTTTTTCAAAAGGATTACACATATATTTTATAACTATTCAATAGTGTTTATGAATTCAACCATGTATTAGTTTTATAGCTTTACATAATAAAAATATTGAACAAAATGCGTTTAAAATTTAAAAACCTGATTTTTATAGCTATGTATGAAAAACAAAAACTATTTGTCAATTTGAATTATTTAGGATAGAAATCAAATACAACACTGTTTAAGCTCAATTGTTTTTCATTCATAGCCTATTGAAAAATAACTATAAATAATAATAATTTATGGGCAACAGTAATCCGATTACAGGACAAAGTATATAATAATCAACAACAATGCATGTATTGAGATAAATACAAAAATAAAATTTTAAATAAAAATATCTGAGGGAAGCTACATAAATTGGATATCGTTTCATTATATCTGTGCGCGAAGTCGACAGATGAAAGGACCTGCTATATCTGGACTGCAGCGTGGTACGTGAATTAACACCCAGGACAGGAGATATGAGGCATCAACGATTAAGAAATCGGGCATAAGACTCGGCCAGGGACTGCCATGGAATGACGTTGTAATAGGGAATCTTGGTTGGAAATTTTAAACGATTTGATAACGATAAATGGATACCAAATTAAGCAAGCATACTCAAATTTACTCATTATAAATGCTAAATATAAAGATTTTAGAACATTGATATCAGTAAACATAATAGAAATTCTCATAAGAAAACCTAGTGTCTTGCTAGCTAATTTGCAAGTATTATTTATATGATCTATGAACATAAAATTGCTACAGAATATAGTCATAGAATTTTGTTTTAATAAAATATTATTCTGCATATTGTATTCAACCTTCAATGGGTTTTTACGTACGTATCTATGCAACATTTGTCAATATGTAACTTTAATTTGTTTTCGATAAAAATCAAATTTATTTAATTTTCAAATGATTTTTTCTCAATATTTTTGTTACTTAAAGATAAAATAATCACTTGGCTGAATTCAGAAAAAATGCCTAAAAAATATATATCACCCCTTTTAAATAAAGTTTTTGTTGTAACTTGAGAACCACTGGTTTAAAAAAATATTTTCTTCACTAATAGGATGCCCCCATGGTCTTCTACAACTTTATTCTGTAGTATTTTTTTGTAAATAAAATAATGGCTGTGGTCGGTTTTGGTGTTACACCCTGTATATTATGGAAACGGACAACGTATTTTTTTAATACAAATAAGTACCTAATTTATATACATACGAGAAAATTAAATTATAGATTTAGAGATGAAAACTATTCTGTAACAGTAACGGAGTTAATATTTAAAATCAATATATACATATGTACTTATGTATTTTGAAATTGGCTTATGAAGAAAGTGTCAATAAATACACATGTAGGAGTACATAAATTTTGAGAATATGTAGAGCAAGTCACAGGTGAAAAAATATGTTAGTAAGATTGGGTTGAGCTGAGTCGAAGGTTCGAAAAGCTGACGCCCTATCCATACTCCATACCCGTAGGTATATTACATTATATTCTTATGAGAAGTGTCCTCCACAAAAGCGCTTTTATTATAAAAGGGCGCTGAGAATATGGGCCCTAGTCTTTGTAGCTTACAAAAATGCATGAATATTGTAATAAGCACGCAGATGATTGTTTCAGAAAGAACAATGTTTGTTAATTATAGTTAGTCTCTATTATTAAATTAATAAATAATAAGACAGATAGTAAAATACTGGAGGTAATTTGAGCCTGAGCGCAACGTTTCAACTCCACTCGACTCTACTCCGCACCATCCAGGATTTTCAAACATATTCATAAATTTTCTTGTGAATACCTTCATACCCCGTGCAATTTTAACTTCAAATTTCATTCATAAATAATAAATGAAGCAAATAAGAGAGAGTTATTAAAACGAGAAAAACCTGAAATTAATGTACCAGCTAAAAGACTTTCCTCTAAAATGCTTTTAAAAGTTACAATTATTAGCTAATTTAATCATTTTCAAATCGACTAGTTTCCCAACAACAATATTTCATGCAAACTTAGCTGCTAATGAATTTAGGTACACAGTTCAGTTTTCATTCGGAAAAAATGAGATAATAGTTTTCATTTAGGATTTGTGTCTACGTCTCCACTACTAAAACATTGTGATAAATAGAAACAAGTTCGAATTAAAACAAATATATAAAATAAAATCCCGTTGTACCGTTGTGCGCCTTGCTCCGGCTCCAACAACTTGCTTTTGTTTTGCTTTCTCTAAACTTCATGATAAAAAAATCAACAAAACATCAAAGAATTGCTCGGTGTTTATAGTTAAAAAATGAGAAAATCTTTAGATTTTTGGTATTTATTTCCAACACATTAGAACTTCTTGTAATTAAGACTAACGCTTTTTTGTTGCTGCTCTTGCACTTTTTCTAATGAATTTACGATCAATTAAAATAGCGTGCAATTTAGATTCAATTTTACAATATCTTTTCATTTAAATTTTCACAGAGGAAATAGAATTTATGGAAATTGAATTGCTTTAAATTATTGAACTTAAGAAATATAATAATTACACCTCACCTGGTACACATACATATGGCATGTTATGTCTGATAAATCAGAAAATAGTAATTTCAAAAGGAAAACCAGTATTATTGCTTCGTACATATTTCTGACAATGTATAAATATAAAAACTGTTGACTTATGTGCCGAGCCCATTGCACTCGGTCATTCAGTATCATTCATAATTACCTATAATATTGTCTGATTAGTATGTAACCTAAGAAGGTTAATATAACAAATTCGGTTAATTTGCTAATAATAACTGATCAAAATTACAATTCATTGAACATACTCGTATATCGTATCAAGAATAAAGAAATATAGGTATTCAATACAACAAAAGCGATTAGTCGGGATTCTGGGTTCTGCACTTAATACTCAAAGGTTACTACGAGACGAGAATATATGATATCCTAAAAATATCATCCTATCCTTATAACCGACGCTAAGCTAAAGAAATAGTTCATGGTTTAATTTATACACTAATCCGAACCCGACAAAAACATTAACTCAAAATACATAACATATGTAATATTATATTATGTTAGGTTATGTACTTATCGAGTAAATTCATGAATCTGTTTAGCAACGGTCTCTGACTAAAAGTTTATATTTAATGAAGGCATTGACTTACCAACAACTTGTAGGTAGCCAACTTGACTAATCATGGGGTTAGTGTTAACTTGACACATATAGTAACCGCGATCCTCCTGCTGAGCGCTGCTGACATGAAGCAGCCACGTTTTAGCGTTGTCGTGGGACACGCTGAACCTCGGCACTCGTGAAATTACGTGCCGATGGATTGTTAGGATCATCTGTCGGTCTATGTGAATCCAGGCCACCTGAAAAGAACAACCGACACTCTAGTACTAGTACAACACTTAAATTATTTTGCTACAAAAACAAAATTTGTAGCCTACATGTAAGTGTTAAGTGGACGTTCACTGAATTGTACGAAACGAAAAACCGCTTATCATATTTCATTGAGTAGGTAAATTTTAAGAAACAAAGTTAAAAACGTGAGTGGGAAAAGAGGTGGGCGCGTGAGTAACTTTTTGTTGTAATCACGACCGGTCACGCACGACTTTTTATGTTTGATTCACGGTCACTCACGCTCATGAATTTATTTTGGCACGCCTAATTAATAGACTAGACTTTATTATTTCTATATTTAAAATATGTTATCTTTAATGATATCGAAGCCAACTTTGTAAACAATTTTGGATATTAGAAAACTACTTAAAAAAAATACTGTTGATCACATATTTTATTTATATTTTTTCGGGCCTCGTGGCCGCGTGCCTAAGTGTCTGGTCGCGAATCTGCGAACTGGGTTCGATCCCGACCATCGCGAAAAAGAAATGTTTCGAATTTTACATGACACATAAGTTACCCATGTGATGCACTCTCCACGCCAGCAATGAGTGCCAGTGAGGTGACGCCTGGTAAACGCCTGCACAGTACAAATATGTCATCATCATAAATGTGTGAACAAAACAGAATGGAGCACCCAGCATAGGTAATATGCCCTGATGATATATTTATTTTTATTTATTTTATTTATTCGACATACTAATAAGAAGAATGTAACGCCCGATTAAATTGCAATCACGACCGATCACTCAAGATATATTTTTAGGCCCTCACGTTCACGCCCAATCACGACGCAAAATTCAAAATATACTCGCGATCACCGGGTCACGTCGTGACCCATCGTGACCCGACAAAATTCACGACCCGCGCCCACCTCTAAGTGGGAGTAGCGCCAAACCCAACCACAACCCCTTATCTTCCTCCTAGGAATGAAAAGAAGGACAAATAATATAAATAAATCTGGTGTGCTTAAAATTCAGACAGTTTTGGGTAAAAAAGAATGCGAAGGCAACCACTTGCTGTCATACTTGAGTTTTAAATGGTTGCGTGGGTACGTGTTAGCAAACAAATTCACAACAACGTAACGTGGAGAGTGTGGGTAGAAGATATGGAGTCGGTTAATTAGCACGCACAGAGCGAGAAGCCAAGAGCAGCCCGCAGTCCGCAGTCCGCGAGCGCGAGCGGTGACCAACCGATGTCAGGCAGGCGAACGGCAATTACCGCTAGATACTAACGCTGACGCCGACGTCGACAACGACAACGACCAAGTCGAGACGCTAGACGGCAGACCGCGAAAACGTACGTTCACGCTGCCCGCCCACAACAGCTCGTATCCGTTTCGGCTTTTTAACGCACTCTCCTGTAGAAAACAGCTATTAGCTCTGTATTTATTTGTTCTGTAACTGCCTTCTTTCATACTCTACTCCACATCATCTGACAGTTTGTAAGGACCCATCAACTTTGACATGGACAATCATACTTTTCTTGTCATCTTAATTCGTTTTTTTAACGGCTTTTATTTTGCTCTATATCATCCGTTCGTCGCTGTAATTGCCTTAAAAAATATATCGCGGCTTTTTACTCACTCAAATATGTCATCGTTCATTCTTTCAGAACTGGCAGTAGAAGGGAATAAGTTGGATGGGTGACCGCGAGCGCTTACCAACACCAAAGGAATAAAAGAAATGCATCGAATAAAATTAATGTGCACTAATATATTATCATGAGTTTATAAGTGTTATGATCACGGTATTTGAGGCCGTAGCCATGCAAAGAATGTTGTGTCATTGACGATAATGACCAATCTATTTCACGTAGATTTCATAATTAATAATGTCCTGTAATTATCGATCAACAAAATAATCTTTGACAAATTCGCATCCACCATTTTTCAAATGATCATGCAATACTTGTAGTCGTCATAGGCGAAGCTTCAGGGGGCCCCCATCCTAGCCTTGGACAGGATTTATCGTAAATTTTTAAAATTCTTATCTTTCAAAATTGATAGTGTCTATCCAGATAGAGGAATTGATCAGCAGGTTCTCCTACAACGTCACTACATGCCCAACCTCAGTTCCAGGCGTGAAAATTCAAGTGGCAAATTTCTGTGGTCGCTGGTTCACAACAAGGTAGATGCTCCATCTCTTTTGTCCCGGATTTCGTTCCATGTCCACGGATGGCCTCCAGATACGCTAACACTTTTTACCTTGCCGCTAGCCGTAGTGATGTCTTTCATCGTTCACCTATTCATATCATGTGCCGATATGCCAACCAAACGTATGAAGACATATTTTTGTAACTCACCTTACTTATATTTTGTTTAATATATTTATGTTATTCAATTTACCCTGTAATTGGTTCACTGTTGGGTAATAAAGTATTACTATTATAATAGAAAACTGTACAATGTACACTTGGTGAAGTTGTTCTAAATATTATAATATTTAAAAAACACTTGGCACACTTCACAAGATTTCAGTCTCTGAATCAACCTCTCGGTCATTTATCAGAGACTGGCCCACTCAACCAGAACCACAGACGCGTTTCGCTCTTACTGGAGCTCTTCAGTGTGGTGTACTGACGCATCTTGCAAGGCGCTGAGACCGGTTGAGCGTGGTTCTGGTTGAGTGCGCCAGTCTCTGATAAATGACCGAGAGGTTGATTCAGAGACTGAAATCTTGTGAAGTGTGCCAACTGTTTTTTAAATATTATAATATTTAGAAAAACTTCACCAAGTGTCGGAAATTGTACTTGTACAGTTTTTTATTATTATTCTGCTATCCAAGCTCGCGGTTTTCCTGGTACATGGCTCTGCATGTGGTTAGTTACCTCTACAGGCTTAATATCTTTGTGGGATGTTTATCATCCGTCCGCTCAACCGGTCTCAGTGCCTCGCAAGAGGCGTCAGTACAACACACTGAAGAGCTCCAATAAGAGCGAAACGCGTCTGTGGTTTTGGTTGAGTGGGCCAGTCTCTGATAAATCACCGAGAGGTTGATTCAGAGACTGAAATCTTGTGAAGTGTGCCAAGTGTTTTTTAAATATTATAATAATATTATTAAAGATGTGTACATATTTGTGTTTCCCGAAAACTTTGTAGGTCGCTAGATAAATACAAAAATTCAAATTATGCTGATTTTTACTTTTACAAATAACTTCTAAATATAAAATAATATGGAATTAATAATAGTTATATTTTTTACTGTGTGAAATAAATGAACATCAATAAGTTATTACGTAACTTTGCAATATGGCGTCCATATAAAAATCATAGCGTTAAGCTCATAACTTTTTAAAATGGTCTACTTAACGGGGCAACTTCGCACTAATTTAACCGACTTTAGTAGTAGTTTTCGATGACGTTAATGGTGAGCCTGGAAAAATCTTGATACACATATACACGTAGGTCTGGATAAAAATGATATTTAAATGATCTTGTAACATTAGTTCTAAAATGTTATAATGATATTTTTTTGTATATGGCTCCCCCTAATAAACTTTTCTAGCTTCGCTTATGGTACTCGTATAAATCGCATTACTCTTACTCTTAGTCAGAGCTATTGTAGGGGTTACAATACAATTGTGTGCATTCCGCCACGAGCCCCATTGGCTCATTGCCCTGATATCATCAATATTGTTACATCAATTTGATTAGAGTAATGCTAATGGAACTATAAGCCATTAGGAAGTCACCAATCGTATGCGAGTAATTTGTATTGCAGGGATTTTTGTAAAACATATACTTTCATTTTACATGACGCGTTTATTTTTAAGCGGAAAATTTGGTTTAATCTCAGTTATGTTGAAATGTTCTCTTTTGGTAAAACATGAGACAGTTTTCTTTAAATATAAGAAAGCTTGCAAAGTGTCTGTTTCTGGATGGTAGCATAGTTACATGAAATAAAAGAATATTTAAAAGAACTTTATGCTGGTACAGTAGAAATTTATTAATACAAAACAAAAAAAAATCATGTTCCTTTCTTATGTATTCACCTTCTCATCCTCATAGATCTGTAGACAATGTAAAACAACGACTACTATGCGACCGGATGCGATATTTTATTACCGCGAGAAATTAGAATTTCACACAACTCAAACCCCAACATCAACCCACTCTCCAACCAAATAAAACTGATAGCTGTCAAATGACAATTTGCAAGAAAGTTCTTATTTATAATGGGATAAATAGCTTGAAAACATTTCCATGTACATCTATTTTAAATTTCATTTATGCAACTTTTCATAACGCTGTTACAATAAAATTTGTCGCAAAAAAGTAAGACAGAATATCTAATAATACTTTCAGCTAATCATATTGAAAACAAACTTTTTGCTGTATCTAATGAATTGTTTTATGTTTCTTCAATTTGTAAATAGTGTTTAGAAATGAAATAAAAGTTGATGTAGCAGAAAAATCGCGTGTCACCCCAAAATAAAAATCTTTTTCACATGCAGGAGCAGGACACTATCATGATTCATGTTTTGACTTTTCTCTTTTTTGTTTTGACAGTATCCCTATGTCCCTTTTTTCGTTGAAAGTTTTTTGCACACCGAATGTGATTTGTAGTTTATAGCCTTTTTTAGTTTATCTTTGCTCGGCCCTTTTTTAGTCAATATAATTGAAAACTTGGCACATGGCAAATGAAACTTTTTAATCGATGAAACGATTTTGGAAACTGCAAAATATTTATCATGCCACAAATATTGACAGTGAATAGCTATACAAAATAAACGTTGCATAAAATGTTCGTTTACTCATCGTCATACTATTCGGTATTATGTTCCAAATAAAATTAAACAAATATTTTTGTTCTACATGTAAAATCGTTAAGACTATCAAATTCAATTCACTAAAAGAAAAAACTGAACAATTAACTCACTGAAAATTAATTAAAATTCAATCTACCTGGTCCCAATTTCTAATACTATTTTTTTCTCTAACCCGATCTTAAATGAAATAACAAATTGTAATATCTAAATACATAGGAAAATAATATTCTCCAAAACAGTATTATATTCCTTAATAATTTTGAATACAAATTATACTAAATTGAGCAATAAATAATTCACAAATCTAATTATCAATATTCTAGATGCAGATAATAATTTGTATAGATAGTAGCCGGCATGCGGCAAATGTAAAATACTCTTACATCCAACTAAACTATCAAAATCAAATCAGTCCATATGTTTCTGTTTTGGTTGCATTGATTTTTTAGTAAGTAACCTCTTTTTAAATGATTCAATTTTACGTGCCACTGCCACTACAAACATAAGTTGTACGGAATTATTTATTTAGGAATTACAGTAGAGCGATGACCGGTCGATTAGAACGTCTCTATTTGGCATCGTGAAATATTATTAACATACTTCATTTCTGAATAATTTATGAATTCAGGTGTACTACTTTAAACATCGCATCGAAATGACTTTTATAATATCTTTGACGACAACGGCAGTATGAAAAATTTAATGATAAATATTTGTTGCATTTTAACGGTAACATCAGAAATTTGTTTAATTTGTTAAAAATTATTTGCAGTGGCAGTATCTGGTGACTATAGAATTAGAAGAGATTTAGAGAAACATAAGGTGTTGCGTTGTGTGGCGTGGATGTATGTTTTGTGTAGAAAGTTATAGTTAGTATTGGTGGTATTTGAGATGCGAGATGCGATCGAATCCAAGCGATCAGACGGAAGTGTTTCAACTAAAAGCAAATCGTTCACTTTAGCTCGGCATTCGTAGTAGCAGTAGCTACCGCTACCACTCTGGGTCTCCTGTCCCCTCGCCTTACATCTTACATATACATACTATTTCAGTTTTCGTTGTTTTGCTGAAGCGCGAGCGACGTGAACACCCAACTATTTTTCCTTTTACTAAAATTTGTAATATGAAGCCCGATTTAATCTCTAGTGTAAGCCTATGTATGTTTCAAAAAACTGTTTTAAACAACATTTATAATCATTTACAAACATTACTTTTATTGATAAAAAATGCCCCGGCTTTGAAATTATGAAAAGAGGATATTATTTTGCTTCCCTTCGCTGCTTAAATATTTTCTTAGTTAAATGAAAGTTAAATATTTTATTATTTAGTAAATACGAGTACAGCGAACAGCTTTGAATAAATATTGCAATCTATTTAAACTAGCTCTTTTTTATAAATGAATTCATAAACAAATATCAACACCAAAGCTGAGAAAGTGTAAGTACTTCATTAAATACCTCAAATAAATTTAATATTAAAAATACGAAGTGGAGTTTGGATAACTGCCATTTAAGCATTAATTTTCATAAAAATTTAGAATATTGTTTATTATTTTTGTAGATGTTTGGATTACATTAGAGTTTTGTTACTTTTGTTTACATTCATGTTGAATATTAAATAATTTTATTCAATTTTAAGAAATAATTTAGCATACATTTTGTAAGTAGAAAGTTTTAGTAATGGCCGAAATTATGCCGATGTTTCATAAAAAATTTAATATGTAATAATGCACTGAATAGAGCAGAGAGAGGCTGTTGAAAAGTATATTAATATCCCGATAGTGGCCGTACCCCGTACCGTTAGTAATCTAATTAAAAATAAAGAAGTTTTTATCTTTTACAATTTAGTTAGACAAAGAGTCTGGGCTCCGAGTCCGAGGTTAAAAGTTAGAGGTGAATGAAAAATTGCTATGCCGGCAAGTGATCTGCACGATGAATCGCAGTAAACCAAAATTATGAAATCCAAAAGCGGCAGACGACGACAGAATGGGCAGAGTTGGGACCTTTCTCCCTCGTTCGTCGTTCGCGTCCAGTAACCAACCCGTACTTTCAAACGTTCCTTCATTTTTTATGTGCCGTAAAGTCGAGCCAGTCAGCTGCAAGTACTCGGGGAAAATTCAAACACAAAACCAGCAGCAAAGACTAAGGAACAAGTACAAGAGAGGTCGAAGATGATCCATGATCCAGGCAGCCAAGCCAAGCATTCTCCGCAGTTTACGTCATATCGGAAACGCATCAGTTCGCAAGCAACGAGCAGCGAGAGCGAGCATTCAGAAGCATCAACCACCGAACATATCGTCTTGCATTCGCTCATATGAATACATGCATGAAGTAGAGAGGCACCTGTGTAACGTATCTACGAATACTCTACTTTTCCAAAGTGCGTTACGTAACGCACCTTACGCATTCAAAACCATCTGTCATTGTTACTCCACTCCTGTAATTTATTGAAGGTAAATTGAGTGTTGCAGAGTTAGGGAAACGGATAAGCATTGAGCATGACACTTGTTAACGGCATGTCATATTTAGACGACGATGACGTCAGGTGGTGATGTTGACGGGCTGGTTGTGTCGTGTGCCGGTGTTGGTTGCAGGAAGGAAATATTCATTTCGTTCATTAGTTTAACGAGCGAGTGCCAAAAAGCCTTGCCTCACGCTGCTGCTGAGCTTGAGCCCACACCGATGGCCGTGCTCCGCGCTGCGCACTCCACACTTCGCATCCCCACACATAGACACACACACACACACACACACACACACACACACACAGCACGTCGGCGGCGCCAAGCGAACCGAAATGTTTTATGTTAATGGCGGACACATTATCATAAGTTCGGTCGGGTACAGCTGGGGCCCATTATCATATTTATACATTCCGTGCAACACGGCAGGCGGAAGCGCAGGCACGTAATTACCTCGCGGAGCCTGTAGTCCGTAGCCCACCGTGTGCCTTGTGCCTTGCTCCGTTCGTCCGCCCGTTAACTTGTTGATTGGAGCCATCGGTGAGTACCGTCGGGCCGTCGCCTGTCGCCTTACCGCTTTACCACCTCGCCCAAATCACTGCATTCGCAACTGCCCACCCGCTCTCCCATTAATTCGGATTAAACGCGACGCCTTTGTGCCTCACTGCCGTGCTGTTGTTATTAGAAAACCATTACGCTACCCGTGGTAGTCCGTAGTCCGCAGTCTGTGGACTCGGCCCTAACTAAACACACATCGCGTCGCGACCCATTACAGCGTCAACCGCACATAATGGTCCCTGGCTGATTGCTAATTCCGAAACGTCCACCGATTGCTTTGTATCTGTTTCAACACTCACCTTATAAGTGCCGAGATTCTCGACGACGCAGGGCAGACTCGCGTCTCTTCCTAACGCCACCGTCACGTTTGGGATGGGCTCCGCAAACCGCGGGTCGTCTGTCATTGCTGCAACACACAAAAGTACAGATACATTATTCCACCCATGTAATATCATAACTAAAAGAGCAAGAGCGTTCCGTTTAGCCGGAAACGTGAAACGTGGTTTGCTGAGCATTAGCATTCGTGTTTTACAAATCGCGCGCAGAACCGCGTGAAACAGAGGCTCCGTTTTAAAAACATTCGGTTTCCAGTTACAGTTACATTTATAAAGATAATGAAGGGCACATAACTAAGATTAATGATCTGAGAGTTAAAATACAATCAATGTTATGAATTGTGCATGCTGTAGACATTTCGGCAGTTCAGAGTCGTCAGTCGTCTCTTGGAATAATTTATGTGCGAGGGGTCGTAGGGGCGAGGAAGTAACATTGGACAGTAGAAGGTGTGGACGGGTCGACGCGTATGCCGCTATGCGCTAACGCGCTGTTGAATCTCAACTGCTGACGCCGGGCCTGTTTGCACACAAACGGGGCAACGGTGACGGCGACGGCGACGGCAACGGCAACGGTGGAACACATTAAGTGGCCACTTCAAACATAAAGGACAGAATAACAAGCTTATGAAGGGGAAACGGTCGCTTTTTCCGGTTGCCTCACAGGCACAGGCACAGTCAGTCACAACCAACGTGCTAGACGGGCGTCTGTTCGTGCGTGAGTCCTACGTTTGTTCACGTCTCCGTCTCCAGTTCCAAGTTCGAAGGGAATCGATCTCCTAATCCCGTCCGGTATGCGACAGCCGCGACCGCCAGACAAGACACACAATCTCTACATTTCTTCTTAAACAATTATTCTATTTTTTGCTCTTTTCTCCTTTTTGTTCCTTTCTTTAATTAAATTATCCGATTGTGGATATAATAGAGGTCCTAAATAAATAGATCATCATGCCATGCCATGCATTTCTTGTTATCTTATTCTAATTTCTGTCATTTCTAATAATTGAATGAGGCTAGTCAAGCAATTAGCTTGGACATCTTATCCTGTTAATCCACATCTAGAACCAGATGATGTTCAGTTTGATTTAGTTGTTTTAGTTGTAATGTGGCGGTGTTATGGGTCATGTCCCACGTCGCGTCTAGTCTTTCTCGTTGCGATACTCGTAACGTTTGTCTCGTGCGATATGTGATCCGGGACACGGTACCTCTGCTGCGATGAAACAATACATTCCATTCATTGAAAAATATCTTCCACCCATGTGACACTCCAATTTTAATCTGAAGCGTGAGTGGGAGCGGGAGCGGAAGTGAAAGGGGTCCCTGTGTCACGGATCACGGGAGATAAAACCACAGTACAAGCAGAAGCAGGAGTACGAGTACGACACTATTAAGACCGGCCGGGCCCGTTAAATGCACAGCAAATAACGATCCCCGAGTCAGTGACACCGAAAGCTGGGAGATGTGACGCTCAGCAGCATAGCATAGCATAGCATAGAATATCATAGTACGAGGGGACGATCAAGCTTGAATAAATGTCTTTTTGGTGGAAAATTGCTCCCACATAAGAGTGTTCATAGTCAACGAGCGATAAATAACAGAAGAGAAGAGCAAGAGGTCCAGGGCTCCAGAACGGGACACTGAGCGGTAAAGGGAGCGGGAGCGTCAGCGGCCGATGTTACGGCAACGGATAGGTGCCGGAGAGACCGTGCTTTATGGCTAGATCGCTCCACCTCTTCACTTTACACAAAATTGTTTGCACTCAACTCAACGGCAACGGCAACGGCAACGGAAGAGGGTGTTGGGTGTTGTGCTGTGCTTTGCTCTGTGTCTCGTTGCGGGCTCGATCTGGTGTGTGTGGATAAATGAGCCGGGGCTAAGGGAGAAGACCCCCACGCACATAACTCTCGTGCAAGAAGGATGCTCGCTCACGCGCAACACTAAGGCAGTGAGTGCTAAACGCCGGGGGCCGCGTGTATTTATTATTTCCTGGGACGAACGCTGCTGTTGTCGTCACTTCGCCGCGTTCTACGCTGTGTATGCGATTAATTACCATCACGTCTGTGTTCCTTTCGGAGGCAGGGTTGGCGCTGCCGCTGCCTTACCCGTTTAAAGATGGTGATCCCGATCACGTGTCGCGACGAGGCTAACGTTCTGATTGATGGCACTCGTCATCGTTGCTGCTGCTGCTGTACTTGCTTCCCCCTGTGTCCTCGTGCCTCGTGCTCCATGTTCTGGCTGCCGTCGCGTCGCGTTGGGAATAAACAGACTCCCCGTACAATTCCGATAATGGATGCGGGACGGTATAGCAACTCAGAGGGATCTCCAGCCCAGCTACTACCTGACACCCTCACGCCAACTTCATTTCTTTCTTTCATTTTTCTCTTACATTAAGCCTAACTAGATTATGAGGTATATTTATAAAATATATTTAATTATGAGAAGACGAGCGGATGGTACGTGGCGTGATGCGAGATGACGTCACATAGCACGTAGCACGTAGCTAACGACCACGGACTCCCGCACTATCGATTCACACAGGGCACATGCTATGGTAGTATAACTTTAACATTGCATCCAAACTAGGTGAAATGTCAATTTTCCATAGTGCTGGGAATGAAACAAGATAATGCGGACAGCTCTTGAGTTGGAAGCTTGGAGCTGAAACAAAGTGGGATTAGGGAGAGTGTGACATTGCGGCCCATGTGTCTCTGTGTCCGTTGGCCGTTAGCCGTCAAGACTTGACATCACGTGCAAGAAGTTCCGGGAAGTTAGCGAGCCCATTCGAGAACAAACCCGGACCTCTTGGAGCGCAGTGCGGCTCATTCGCGCGGAATAAATAGACGATTTTGGAATTTTTTGTTACTTACGCATGAGAGACAGAACCATAAAATTTTTTACTGCCGCTTGGGGAACCGTGACGCGCCAGCGGTAAACTTTTTTGTTGTATAAACATTTCAAAGCTGACACGGAACGCGGAGAGACTGTTGCAAAAGGAAAGTTCCCGTCTCGTTTCTAATTCCATCTCGGTAATCCGGCAGTTTAAGGTCGGAGCCGCGAAACGAGAGAGTGCTATACTCGTAGTCGTAGTGTACGGGACGCGGACGCTAGTGTCGTCTCTCAACTCTCGTCTCTCGTCGTCGTCACATTGCTTCATGCCAGTCGCAATTCGCTCTGTTGCTATACCCTGGAATTACAGACAACTAGCGGGCCGGCATTAAATAAGTGCCATAAACGAGACATCGTCAGAGCTCATAAACAAGGATATTGAAAGTGGCCGGGTCGCTAGCGCCGGAACCGGTACCGGCAGCGGTGCTGACAACCGGTAAACGACGCCGGCCTTCTCAGCTTCGGCCTGAAGAGGTTGAGGCTGAACTAAAAGCAGCGCGCGCAACAACTTCGTGGATGCTTAACGGTTTTTGTCGGAAGCAATATCCTGGCTCACCTGCAGCCATCAATATCGAACGAAACTGATAATTAATGTACGAACGTGCACCATGCACTAGCCAAAAAACCTTTACATCTTTACACTGGCTATTGGCGACTTGCAACTGCCCACTGCTGACTGCCGCGCTCACATTTCGATAAATTCAAATCCTCTGAAATAAATGTCGTCGGTGGTGAGGGTTTAGGTTAGGCGTAGGCCAACGTCCGACTGCAGGGCCTGGCTTCTGGCTCTGCACCCGGCTTCCAGAGGCCGTGCGACGCCTGCGAGTATTTGTGTTTTATGCAAAATACTTGACGCAAAAACAGCAAACGCCGACGGTCGCTTCAACGTTAACGTCCGTCGTTGCCGTTCCTACTGCCGCTGCGACACCGCATAACGTTATACACAATGTTTTAACTACATTTTTTCCTTTTCCGATTTGTACATTAACATGTTTCAATAGCACTAATTTGAAAAAGAATATTATAGCTGTTTCGTATATAATACAATTTTGGAGTTTCTGCTAGCGTGGCGATATATCATTGTTTATAAATAATAGGTGATATTAATAGGTGTCGTCACGCATTTCGCCCAATTAAGCATATTACATACTTCAGCAAAGTGATATAAATTCGGTACATGATGTGCGGTTTCCAGTTTCCACCGAAACAAATCAAGACTGGTCAGAAATAATACCCACTGCGGGATAAAATGTGTGGCATTTGGGGTAAATGTAGCGTCTCATTTGAGACTAACACCCTGTATACATTCACATATATCCGCATAATGTAACGGTAACATAGTAACAGCAACGGCAACGGCAAGGGATATATATGTAATGCCCGGGAATAACGCGAACGAGTCCATAGCATCCAGCATCCAGAGTGAAATGTGCGGCTCGTGCAACTCAGATATTCGTATCACTTACAAAGTAACGAGGAATTAATGGTCTTTTTGTGTCATAGATCTCGTCACTCGGGCGCAATCGGGCGGTGGCGCCTGCTCTATACCGGAACACAAGAACACCGGAACATGCTGTTGTACACAGTCCAACCATTACATTCTAGATGCACACCCGGGGATCCTAACCTTCATTACGAATTTTAATTAATAAAATATACCAAACACTAATTAAAATGAATCGATTGTAAAGGTGAACACCTACAATCTTACGCTTGTTCGAAATAACTGTATCTGCTATTACCATTAGCAGCACGAAGCACGAAGCACGAAGCACGAAGCACGGCACACCACCTAATCACACACAACTAAACACTCCAATTCGTTTTTCCCTTTTTTTCTCACGACAAACTGCTTTGTTCGAGCGTAAGCGTTAAATATCTGCTTTCAGAACTCCGTAATTGAGTGATTACACTTGAATGAATAAATCTCAGTACTTTGTAATGAAATGATAGTCAGCAAGTGGTTAGCAATCAGCATGGACATGGAGATGGAAACGAAAGAAAGGGTATTGTGTGAAGTGAAGTGAAGGTAAGGTAAGAAACAAAACAGCGTGTTATAAAGGCAGGAAGGAGCAGTGTTTGCTCGCAAGTTACCATGAAGTTTGATCAATGGGAAGATGGTAGTGACACGAATGGAAGGAGAGGACAATGCAGAATTCCGGTGCGGGCGTCTCGAGTCGAGGCTCGAGCCGAGTACACGCACAAGTGTCACAATACGTTCCGTTCCCGTGTCGCGACACTGGGCGAGCACCAAACCAGGCGCCGGCCGAACGCGTCGACCTCAACGTACGCGTACATACAAATGCAATAATCATCATTCAACTGTGATGCAATTTATTACACAAACAAAACTGCTGGGGTGTTACGCATTCGAACCTCATTCTATCCAAATGAACCGATTAATTTATTGATTCGGGAGTGTGACGGGGGATGGTCAGAGTGTCACGTAGCTGTAGCTGCTAGCTACGTACCGTGCCGTGCCGTCCCGCACCGGCCACGTATGATTTACGATCGGTCGAGTCTAATATCCCCCTGGGACGGCTCACGGCCACGGCTCTCGGCTCCCGGCTCCCAGATGAAAGTGTAGCTGAGCTCAGTAAGAAAGGGCTGACAGGTGTTGTTGTGCCTACATGCCATGCTCCTGCTATACAATTAGTAACAGTGTCGATGTGGATAGCGTATGGCGGACAGTGAACAGCGCCGGACGGACCTCGTTCCCAGAGACGCACTGCCGTCTAATATCCGGCGACGAGAGTCTGACGTTTAATGAAACTCGTTTCCATTGCGGTTATCTCCGCTTTTAAAAGCATCTCTTTTTCATCACCTGTCTGTCGTCTCCGTAGCACAGCATGCGTTTCAGAGACACAACGAGTAAATAAGTACAAGACTGTCGAGTGTAGACGACTCGGAAGTGTCGGAAGTTTAATTGTGTCGGGCCGCACGCGCTGAGTGAGAACAATCCGGTGCAATATTGATGCGGAACTCGTGGCAAAAGCCGCGGGGTTCCAACTGTCTCCCTGTCTCTCTATCCCCGCATACAAAACACTCGGCTCTCGCCTTAATTCCACTCCTTCAGACTCGGCGTCGCATCAGACGTCATGTATAACCAAGCTACGGACCTACAGAGCTACGGCGTCGATGCCATTTTGCTGTTGCTTTCCACATACATTAGTCACGATCATTCGACACCGGCAAACTTTTCTATTAAGCCCCCCAAGCTGCACAACAACATTATACAAATTAAATTACATGCGCCCCGTCCTGACACAAACCCTTTGTTCATCTGGATGAACGATAGACACTCAAAAATGCCATCCATTAGCGTGATTACACGTGCACCAGCACCAGCACTGACGGCAGAGCTCTATACTATACACACTAGTCTAACATTATACACACGCGTGTATAACTCTCTGCTAGAAACACACAGCACACCAACGCCAACGAACCGAACAAACACTGATATTACAACCAGCGACATACGACAAAGACGGAGACAAACAGAAGTAAGTAATGCCAATGCAATGAGCCGCGACTATGACCGATGATACGAGTGCAACAATACAACTACATTAACTAATATTGGTTCACCACGATAGGTACTCGAGTCAATCAGTGGATTTATAAAGTCGAGTGTTTCCACTACAAATGTGCAATGTCACGTACATATGTAGGCTATGGTACGGGATGCGATACGCGGCAGCGACAGCGACAGCCGGTTCGCAGTTCTCTCCTTTGCTCACTTCCAGCACGAATTTGTACCACTGTAACGTAATATATAAAAGAAGTTGAAAAACTTCCAAAACAGTACCCATAAATTGTAGCGAACGTCGGAAAACTTCGGACATACGTTATTTTAATCGCAAAATTATTTCACAAGAATCGACAACCGGTTTCCCTGTTCGGTTCTCGATTCAATTGTGAGCGCTTCTCCTCGCAGAAGATACGAAAGTAGAAGGAGAAAAGGAGTTGAGAATGAGAATAAGAATAGGGCAATGGCAGTGCTGCATCGGTGGCCGATGGAGTTTATCTCACAACGGGCACCGTGTATTAGTGAACGCTGCTGTCTGCGTCTAGCCGCAAGAATGCCGCAGCGATACCTTCTCGGCGGCAATCTTCACAAGAAAAAGTCATCCGAGCGAGGATGCAGCAAATGAAAGTTTATGTTGAAACTCGTAACAACACGGGAAGTGGCTTGCGGTCTCCAGCGCTACAGAAACGCCGAATCGCCGAAACGCAACGTTCCATACCGCTCCCGACATTAACCTGGTGGTTCCGGCAAATGAAACGGGCCCGCCAGGACGACGCGTCGAACATTAACCACAATCTACGACTGCGTAAACACACAGCACGGCGCGGCACACATACAACACAGTTAGAAAAGATAACGACGTGGCGGAAACGCATCACGGCAAGATGCACTCGAGACTCGAGACTTGCAGTCATCCTTCACCGAGCCGACATCCTCCACATCCTACACAACCAACGAACGAGCAGACGAAAACAACGAGACATAAACTTATCTACATCGATTTTTCAACGGGTACGAGTGCCAAGGAAAGCATCGCCTCCAACCTAACTAAAATGACTGTTTAAAAATTTACAAACCGCTACACGAGAACACGCATTTCTCGTTCTGGTGTAGCTGTAGCCAGAGCCACGCCCGTGGGGCTTACACTTACACCCTACATGTATACGTTCCTCAGCTCGAGCTGCTATGCTGACGTTCCTGGATTACATCACGCAGGCACATTAGGAAATTTGCACTGGCAATTAACGGGAGAGCAGTGTTACCAAACAACGCTATCAGTGTGTGCTGATGTTGATCGACTTGCGATTCCCAAGTTTCCAACTCCCGACTCAAGGACCAATAACTATTACCTACTGCCCATGACTTACACGTCACATTGATTTTACGTCTTTTTGGATTATTGAAGGCACCACTCACGGATATACTCGTACTCACCTAATGCAATTTTCTATCATAAATCTTAACTTTACTAAACACCGTGACTCCGACTCCAACTCACCACACCACATGCTGCCAATGTACTCACACTCATACGAGTCGCTTGTAACATATTTTACAACACACGCTGAAACTTCATTAATATTTATAACTCATTCATAAGCAAGCATCAGTAAACGATTACATTTTTGTGGGTACATGAAATCCTACACAATTACAACAATAGAGAATAAGAGAATACGGTTGACATCATTGTATCTTGTTCACGTGAAAGAGTGCGGAAGATAAACCCAACGTCTTTGCCAATATATCATTCGACATTCTTTCAACATGTATAAACCATCGCAACTTCCTCAGCCTCAAACTTAGTCTTTTCATCATTTGTACGTTCACCCACCAATGTATTCCTCACTACACTTCATTTTGTATAACAACACGCATCTGTCAGACTTTCTTGTTTCTGCCTTTTATGCTCATATATCTTTGAGAGTTTTGAAGTAAGCGGGTCGGTCAAATGTGTTTTTTTGCGTTCAAATATCAACCCAGAATAAATAATTCTAAAGTGATTCTGTCTGTCGCACCCGTTTGCATCCTCCTATCCTATCCTGATGCTTATTTACTTACATTACATCAACGACTCATATACTTTTTTAGACTTGTATAATTATCTAATTAATTATTATAATGTATGCGTGTTCGCCTTGGCAGCAATTTTCAGTCTTATCTTTCGTGACTGTAAAAAAATCTTTTCGCAAATATGTTCAAATACAAATCCAAAGGTGTTAAAAGATTGAGTGAAAATAATGTATGCTGAAATGGATTAATGTGATACATAAATAATTAGAATATAATACAAGCAAGTAATAAAAGTGATTTTTTAATCGAAAAATTTACGCTTGAAGTAATTTACATTCCATGACATCATGAGGTTAATTTGAGCATATAAACTATCTCTAGTTAAAATATATTCACGAATATAAATCTAGATTTGATGAAATTATACAATGGTGAAATGTTGCTAGAATGGTCTAGTGAGATACTCATATTCGTAGATAAATAACTGAAGCGACACAATGTTATTAAATAAGATACCCCGCTTTAATTTATTCAATCCGAATGTTTTACGCATATATCCATTCCATTTCATCATTGGGTTACAGGAGAGGACAGAGTAGGACAGGAGGATACATCACATCACATCAAACACAGAAAGCGCCAACTTCGCTCACTGATTGTTCGTTAAAAGACGAATGAAATCGGCTGGAGATGGAGACTACAGACTGGAACTGGGAAAGAAATAAAGAAACAGGAATATCTGAAAATGAGACGCCAACAAATGACCATTCTTTGTCTTCTAATACCGAACGTGTGTTTTGTTTGTTTCCACCGCTTCCCAATATCTTTACAGAAGATACACGACTAACTTCCTACAAATCATTTATTCTACTTTCTATTCTACTGCAAGCATAATACAAAATACAAAATACTACTACTACCACTTTTTTCTAATTTCAAATACGACCGTTTCATGTATGTACCTAAATATTTTTACACATTAACACCTTTACTCAATAATTGTAAAAGGAAAAAAATAAGCGACCTTTAAAAATATATTTGATCACATTACTATTTAAAATATAGATTTGACATTTAAAAAAGATGAATGATCTTTTAAATTATGGAATGATCTTTAACTTATTATTTTTATATTATTAATGATCACTAATAAATAGTTATGTTGATTAATAAAATAATTAATGATACATACATAGATAAAATTACGCATATCCCACTTAGTGGGTTAGCACAAACCCGAAAATAATAACAACATCAACATCATACAACAAATCCTCACTCTTAACATATTAAAATGACCAATTTTCGCTAAATACCGCATCCGGATCACAATAATAGTTACGAAACAATCATCCTTCGCCACACTCATAATCGCATTCATACATGCTCTTCTTCTCTTCCCACTTGGAAACATTCTCTCTTTAAGCACCCTACCAACCACATCCATCCACTTACACACTGGTCGGCCACGCAATCAAAAACCCTCAACTTGACCAAGATATATACGCTTAACAAGCCGTTCACTCGCCATTCTCTCCACATGACCAAACCATTTCAACTGACTCAAACCAACTCTCTTAATAACATTGTTCCTAACCATACATTCTTCATACACCATATTATTCCTCACGCGATCCCGTCTTACATACCCACATACAATACGTAAATACCTCATTTCCACGGCAGTCACTCTTTTTTATGCTTTATGCATACATCAAAGCAGGTCTAGTACTCCATTATATACATTTAACCGAGCATCCCTTGATACGTTAACGTTTCGTGCTGATCTTTTAGAACTACGATGCGTTGGGGTGTTTTATATTTGATGTCCCAGACTTGCGCAACCACTAATTTGATTGTTTCAAATAGTAATAAAATATTTACAGGGTCGAGCAAAACTAACTTTGTACAACATTAAATTTCAGCCCCTACTTCCTCCCGGTTAAAACCACGGTTAATGTAGTTTGGAATGATATATTAAGCTTCGATGGGAGCGAAGCACTGGCTTCCGGCGGATCACCAGTATAGCGATTAGTATTTTACCTTGCCTTTTAATCCTTATGAAAAAATATTATATATTAGGTTACTTCTTTATTAAGTATTGTTACATTTTTTTTTTTATAAAAATAAATTTTGAATAACTTTACATATTACATTCCTTAAAGATCACAATTATAAATGTCAAATTTAATTTTATAAAAATCAATTCCCTTTTTTCATAAAGATCAAACATGTTTTTTTAAAGATCACTTATAATTGTTTTAAAAGATCATTCATATATTTTTTAATATCAAAACTAAATAATTATTAACATATCAATTAACAATTTTTAAAAGATCATTTCCTTTTTATAAATATCGGTTACATGGGTGCTTATTGTAAATAGCTTATCATTAAAAAAATAGTATGTACATCTTTACATTTATAAATATTAATTATGATTTTAATAGGAAAATTTCGTTGGTACACGAATCTAAAGCAACTGAAACAAATTGAGATACCCTGGAATGGTTTTAAACTTTTTTGCAAACAATTTTGAATGAAGTAAATGCTGTTAAAAAATAGTAGCGCTAGCGTACATTTTCAGTACATGCGAATGATAAATAGGTCATTAGACTTATCGCAATATGAACGTTGTAGCCAAATATTTGATCTTTTTGAAAAATATGCTCCCAGTTTTAATAAATACGTAATCGTTAGAAAATAACTGCAGCAACAGCAATAGCAACACGCGATGGTCTGTACGAATACGAGTATGTAATGAAAGTGCATCAGTTATACTTTACATTACACTCAAAATATTCTGAGCAGTAAACGAGATGTAAAAAGTATAAAGCAAATTTTATGAAATTATTAATTAGATTTTCTGCATCCGTAGTGTTCTTTTATTATATATGGCACGTAATATAAAACTATTCATTTTACGGCGCAAAAATTTTAATTGAAGAACTATTTTTAGTAACGGAACAACAGTTTTATTTAAAAATGTGATTTTTCTCTTCTACTTCAAATCTGATTAAATTTTAACATTAAAACGAATTTGAAAAATTTGCAAATAATTACTCTTTGTGTCGTAAACACTGTGGAATATAAATTTATCCTGACTTTTATCCTTTCAAACAGACATGGGAAAAATGGTGAACGATATTTTCATTATATTTTATCATCGTCACAACAACTCGTTCGATGCTCGATTATTAATTATTATTAAGGAAAAGTATCAATGTTAAAGTTTTTATTGCGTGCAATAACATTTCACCAATTGCCGTTAGTTAACGAAAACATGTCAATGATCATAAATGTTTTCATGAATGAAAATAATCAATATGAACCTCGTATTTGTGGGATTTGAAAAATGCTAGAAATATTAGTTGAACCAAACGGGTATATTTATAAATATACAAATCATATCTTGCAGTTTGCGTTCGCGTGACAAAAATGAGTAATTCTCAATATTAGTCAAATGTGACAGATGGTGATTACCTGGTATACTGGTATATGTTCAGACATTCGAATATGGACCAATTATCCGATAGTAAAACATTATTTGCAGATTAAGAAATGTATCATCGATTTATATGAATCAATAAGAAAGGTCTCTTTTCCTTTTGCCTCATTTTTCTGGGAGTACTATTCTCGTATGTCATCTAAATAATAGAATTTTGAATTGAGGCATTTATCTGGGATTATGTTGAAATTTCCATTAATTTTTACTTGAAAATTAAAAGGATTTAAAAATATACGTGCTTAAATATTTTAATCTATATAGTTATGGACTGGGAATTTCATTTATTGCTACCTATCTATTATGTTTGAATAATTCATTTAAATATTTTCAACTTAGTTTATATTGCAAACACAAAGTTGCACACATACTGAATATATTAAAACACTCTAGTTTCAAACTTATAATTTTTGTTTTCAATAAATTAAAATTATTGATTAGTACTTTTAACTGACTTTTTGGCTATTGTATGTAAATTACATATTAACAAAATTTTCACTCGGTTAAGTTAAAATCGATAGCTGAGTGATATCAGACGGGTCTGACGCATGACAGATTGCGGTTTACAGACTAAGATGAGGTCAAATTAGTTTAATCGCACAAAAATTATCCCTCTGGTCTACATGCAAGCTTCATCAACTCCTCGTCTGCTGAGATTTGTAATATTATCTCAAACCTATTCAATTCATTTACATACACAACTTTTATAAGTATAAGTACCTATCTTTTGTTTTGCAACAAAGTGGATAGTCAAATCAAATCTTGAAAGCTAAACAAAATACCAATCACCATTTCCAAATAAAAATCAAAAAAATAATTGTAATTATTAATTATTATTTAAATTTGAACGGTGCTCGTTCTCATTATACGAGCAAGGCCCGGTTGTTCCAAGTTCAGATAAAGTAGCTGTTTACTATCTATTAGATAAATTTATTCTACCGTCTTAACTAGAGAATAAGATTTTTGGGTTGCTCCATGATGTTTTATTCTCCAGATAGCTAACTGGCAGATTGCTATCAGAAATATTAAAATTGTGTAGAGTTATTTTTGAAAAGTTGTCAACTTGGCTGTCACAATTTTAATAGAAATTTGGTTACTTTTTCGCTTGTCTGTGTTTTGGTGCAGTTGTAGTTTAAACCACAGTTTGAATTTCATTAAATTAGTCGACATATATAAAAATATAATTGATTCCAAGAAGACGGAATCCGACACTTGGAAAGAAAAAAGACATCATCTGGAATCAATTAGAAAATTGTTTTAGTTGTGGCCAGTATTCACGATCACCCTGTTGCATAAAATCGTAAAGCTATCAACTGGCATATATCGAAGATACAGCGTGATTCGTGATTCAGAAAAACAAATGTAGACAAATAAGTGTTTATTTCTCAAATTATGCTTTCTTTAAACTTACCTAATAAATAAGAATAATATTTGGTCTTCAATTTATCTAACAAATAAAGACATTCGAAACCTCAAAAAATTCTGAATCATCAATTTTCAAAATTAATACATCTTTCTCGTACTGTATACTGTTTTTGAAAATTAATATTATCAAAAATGAAATCCGCACCGTTGTACTGATTTATGATAATAATTATTAATATTAACACACAGCTTATATCATCAAAACAACACAAACCATATGTTCCGTTTCTCTTCACTTCGTGTTTCCATTCGTGTGCACTCGGTACGATATTCTTTGGATAAAACTCTTAACTGGTAGTTTGACTGACAGTTAGTTATCTTGCCGTTAACGAAAATTTATCTTACTGGTAACTTTTAACCATAAGTGGAACAACGCAAACTGAAGTTATTAATAGAATAAATTTTAACCGAATGTTTAACTATAGATGGAATAACCGGCGCTTAGACATTTTTAATATTTCTTTAAATCACTTTAAAAGCGCATTAACACATTCATAATACTACTTCCCATTTTTTTTTATACGTACTTTTGGTCTTTGTAAATGACTGTATTTGGTAAATGTTATGTATTGATAATTATGTAAATATGTCGTGTACATTAGCGGAAGCCTATTATTGGGTAATCTGTTGGCTTCCCGTAAATAAATATAGATGGAACAACCGGCCCTAAGTAAAAGAAACGTTAGTATGTATTAAAATGCAAATGTAAATAGTCCTAGTTCTAGTCTATAATAAAGTGCAATCTTTGAATTGATTTAATCAATGCAAATTCTAATCCACAAAACGATAACGATACTCCGAAATTTAGCGAATGAGAAAATAAAAGCTTGTTAAATCAGGATTGTGGGGTGTGGTAATGATGAGTACGAGTAGATTGCGGCACGTCACGGACTTAATACTACATAGGTACATAATATATCAAAGACAGAGCGCTTTGATCAATGTTTGTGTAATCATAGATTGTTTTTGCACTTTGAGCCAAGTATAGTTTACAAATACGTACACATACATATACTTGCATTGACCGTCTGCCTACGGCTATTTAGCCAACCATCATCATCGACAACAAAACTTGTATTCATAGTAAATGTTATCACATTTGCTTTCCGGTAGTGCGAGTACGAATATTTGTCAGTTCAATCCTGAACCTGAACGAACAACTAACATAGTAGGTACCAAAAACCAAAACTATGAAAATTAAACAAATGCCTATTGTTTTATTATTTATTCTTATCTCGCTTTTCAGGCTGTTTTTAAAGAAAAGTTTGTGCTCTTTAATGAGTTTGGTTAATCAAAATTTGTTTTATTAAACTGCAGAAATTACCGTAGTACTCACGACTTACTTCGAAAACAGACTGAAAAGTAACTGTTGCAGTTATCAAAACTAAATTAGAAGTGTGAAACTAGAAACAATAGACATTCATTTCATTTCATTGCTTGTTTGATTATTGTAATGCATTTGTGCCAGAGAATAATTCGCGAGGGATATATGTTCTGCTAATATTAAGGGAGTATGTATTATATACATACTATAGGATTTTCAGATATTACAACAGAAATTTAGATATTTAGATATTTAGATAGTTGGAAAAATATTACAGGAAAATATAAGGTGTGGATATTACGGTGTAGATGTAGAACACATAATTGAAGAGTGTAATTAAAACACAGAAACAATTGTATTTAAAATATTAAAACTTTTGACATAAAAAAGAACAATTTTTTAGAGATAATTTACGTATTAGAAAAGTCATCAAAATGATACAATATCTAGAAGCGGTAGCCATGGAACTCAAACAAAATTACGAACAATTGTATGCCATCTTAACTGTCAAATTTCTTTTGTGTTTTGTGATTTTCGTTCAATAACATATTCCTTTGAAAGTATGGAATAGTTTTCTCATGGAGAAAAACTTGAGATTATAAAATTGTGAACAAATTTTGTTTGAGTTGCATGGCTATCGCTATAAATCAGCAATCTTCAAAAAACTTTAAAATTGATTTTCTCGGTTATTAAATGTCAAAAATAAAACCTTATTACTAACTCGGGTGTAGAATTAATTCTCTATAACGTTTATTTGAAGTATTTTTGTCTAAAATAATTTGGGAACTTTTGCGCAAGGACTGATTTCCCATGTTAAACGCCTATGGCCATGTTTTTAATTAACATGAACATAAATGTATATATATATATATATATATATATATATATATATATATATATATATATGTTATTGGACAAAGCACATACATAACAAAATATTCAGTATTTGGCACTTGACCGTTATTTAATTGCATTCTTCAATTATTCCTCGATTTGAGCAATAAGTTTGCCTGGTATTCTTAACCTGTGGAATCTACAAAAAATGGCTATTACTTTGGTGTAAGGATCCAGCAAAAAGAAGTAAGGCAAACCCTTTGCCTTTAGGTATCTAATCCATAATAAATCTCGTCCATTTCTATTCTGAGTCTGTCCTGTCGTGTCCCTTCCCCTATCTATCACTAGCCTAGTCTTAGTCTTGTCAGAAATCTCATTTAACTACAACCACTTGTATTCCTCGTCCCGTAAACGAAATCATTCCTACACTACACACAATCATTAATCATATCCATACTTTGTTTCTTATTTATCCATGCACTTGGTCGTAATCATTAATTTTTATAAAACATTTCTATCTTGACATAATTCGCCGCATTAACACTCATTTCTTTCTTGTTTGCAGGTCTTTCATTTATTCTCTGGCTCTGGCTACTCACACAATCCCGTATCCGTATGTGAGCATCCATCCAACACAAAATAATAATAATTACATCTTTTTCTCTCGCGCTCAGCATACATGATGTATAATAAGACGCAGGATTCTAATCTCGCTGATAATACATCACCATTTGTTGAGATTGAAATATTGTCGCGAGAAATTCTAATTGCACTAAAACAGACCACAACGAAAAAAGAGAAATATTAAAGATCCGTGGTCGTTATTCGGCAACGTGCGTGCTAGGATCCAATGACGATTTGACAGCAAAGTTCATCAAGGAAACGAACGCAAAGGCCAATCATCTATTCTATCTGATATCCGAACAGGTATCATGTATTTACTCCTACAGTCAATCTCCTTCCATTTTAAACTAAAGAAATATCAAATTAAATACATACACATACGAGATACACAATAAATATAAATACGTTCGAACCTAAACAAATACAGCACAAGTTATTAATTTTTTTGTATTGTAGGTAAATAATTGAAGAGTATAAGGATCCTTCCCTCTTGGAAGTGTAGTGATTGTATCTGTGATAATACATATTATTGAACGAATAAGAAGGAAAAAAACGTTGTAGTGTCAAGTGAATTCATTTATGAAAAACTTCATGAATGCAAATGCAGCGAAGAAAAATCACATAGCGCAACAGCAAGAAGCTAAGGATTTGTGCCACTGCCATTCCACTTAAATAGGATTACGAGTACTCGTACTATATGTCCCAAACACAGAGACCTTGCCACTTTTACTTTGCGAAAACAAAACTCGTTCTCGTTCTCGTTCTCGTTCCGACTTTATTTAAGTTATTTAAAGAAGAAATTTATTCGGACTGCGCTGCCACCAATATTTTAACATTCTTTTCTTGGATAATAATAGCTATGGGTGCGGACGCGAACGTAGATGCGGACTGCGGAGAAGAAGGAAAGAAAAGAAAAGAAAAAAGAACAAGTATAAAACAGTGTAAATATAGTGGGGATTGTTGTTTAACCAACGTGAGTGATTTAAAATGAAGGGTTGAAATAAGGGCCGTCACTTCGTCACCTCATCTCCTCATCACCTCATCACGTCGTCCTCTTCGATGCTTGCAGTAAGAAGGGCGTTTACAATAGAAATTGGGGATCAGCAAAGTTCCACTACAACAAAGGAGTCAATTGATTATCATAATGTGAACTTTATAAACACTTCCAGTTTCAGGCGAAACAAAAAACAACTTTTAATCCTGAATAGAAAATCTATGTTTAGACTTTTTTCTTGTGTTGAAACTTTCCAAACTTTCAACGATACCGATTTTTATTAATTCTGCTTGAATAAAATCCAATGACATGCATTAACACGTACACCAAATGCCTAAATCACTATGGACATTATTTGTTATTTATTTATCCTTTGTTCTATTGTGCATTGTTCACAATTTATGATTGCACTATTAACGATTTTAAATTCAAATCACTGCCATTGCCATTTGAATTTAGCAAACAATCTTTTTTGTCAACTGTATTTTTCCCATTTTGGACAAATATTACCTACACAGTAACACCCCCACCTAAATTACGAATGCGTGAAGCGTAAATATTCAGTCATGAATGCAGACCCCAATATTAACTTTAGCAGATACCGCATTTCCAAATATGCTTTTTATCAAATTCTTGCTCCCCAAATTGGCACATATACATGATTATACTAGAGAGGTATTAATAAATAACTATATCATCACCCTGTATACCCAAACAGCAGAACGCGAACGCGAACACCCGACCCGAACTCCGGCGCAGAGTCGGGGGGAGAAAAAACTCCAGAGATGAACGGAACAGCAAGGGTGAACGGCGAGGGTGAGCCACAGATAAAAATACTTTTCCGCGACATTATTACAGAGGCGTTGCTATCAAATTATCATACACATGGCCCTTCTAAAAACCATCCTTCTTCTCCAATACCAACTTCATTCAATAAAACACAACCACTAATTCAAAAACTTACTAAATTCCAATACATTAATCCTTTTCTAGGCATACGAATAGTTATGGAAGATGAAGAATGTATGAATATACTACCCAGACTCATAATAGTTCGGCCGATTTACATTTTCAACAAATTATAAAACCTACACAAATGGTTATGAATTTATACAAAATTCTTTTTGCTACTTGAAAAATAGACTTAAAACTTTTAAACAACGGCGGGCCAAATGACAGGTGATAATAATTCAACCGGCATTTTAAAAGTGATCTTCTAGTCCAGACTTAGCTTCTTCCGAAACCCTTTACCTTTGGCACAATGAAAAACAACTTCATAATGACCCATTGCGTACAGTACAACCTACCTACAATATAGCCGTATTCTTTCGCTGCATTGGATCAGATCCATGTTACATGGATCAGTAAACTGCATGTTCTTTCGAATTCTGATCAGTATCCCCACCCCAAGACCAAGTGATCCAGATTAGTGACATCTACTCGAACAAAAACTTGGATTAGAAAGATCATATCACTTAAGATTCAAAAATGGCGGAAGAATCTGTCACATTTTATAAGTCAATCAGGACAAGAGGTTACATTTAAGGTTCTAAAAGAAATTTAAACAAGAATAAACAATGGTAAATATAGAAAATTGAAATTCATTTTTTCCGACTGATTTTGACAAATACTTGCGTTCTTTTGTATAAATTCATCTGCGTCCACGTGACCTGATCTGATCTAATCCATACGATCAGTATCTGATCCGACCCAGCGAAAGAATACGGCTTTAATGGGACAATACTCACAGAAAAATTTGCAGGGGTTAGGGATACAATGCCTAATAGAATTAAAGCTGATATTACTGTTAAAGGCGATGATCATATTTCAGATTACAGAGATATCGCAAAATTGGAAGATATTGAATCTCGTACTAGAAAAATATGTTTTTCTTCAAGCGTATTATAATATTCATATTATGCTACTGTACACACACTACAGATAGATATTCGTTTTTTTACTAGTACAACAATGTTGTTCATTATTGTACTAGTACAAAAATGTTAGCTTCTTAGTTGGCAGCAGCAGTCGTCACAGCAACACAGGCTATATTAAAAATTGTTATTTGACAGTTGTATCGGTTTTGTAATGTATACAGCCAGTTTTGGCTGAAATTGCAAACTCTAGAATTAAAACAATTCCAAAAAAATATATAAAAATCCCCAGTTCTCTTAGAAACACTTGAAGAAAAAATAGTATATGTTATTCGGAGTAGAACGCCCTTTTTGTGTTTCACCCTGCCTGGCCTCGCAATAGCTGGGTTCAACAGAAAAAGACCGCTTTCTACTCCTAATAACATAATATACTATTCTTTAGATCATAAAACTTTAATTACTCGCACACCATATTTATGTGACAAACTTATTCCTAAATTCTGAAACTACAGTTTACGTTCATTTTCTTATTTAGCACCTACTTTATACAACTCTATATCCGCTAACTCCGTTAACAATACTTGATCAGTTAATTTTTTTTTTCATGTTCTTTTATTCATTTAATTTATATATATATATATATATATATATATATATATATATATATATATATATATATATATATATGCGAGTGTGTGTGTGTGTATGGGACCCCAGTTTTTGTCCGTTATAGAGAGGTGTCCGTTTTAGAGGGGTCTCCCATCATGTAATGTTAGCACCATTCTACCTCCTCCCAAACAAATAAGTGTTATAAAATTTTTAAAAAATCCATCTTACAATTAACTTGAACATGTACTCGTATATGTTTAGATTCATTGCCAAAACACGCAACGAACTCTTATTTTCATCATGGTGTTTAATCACACCCATCTTTTCTTTCAACGATAACGACTTTCGAGGTACTTTGGCAGGAGACATATTTCACAACGATAGACGAACCTATATAGACTCGAATTTAACTGAGACGGAGTCCGCATCACCAACCTAACGATGGCCAGCGAGATGTAGAGGAGGGCGTTTCATAAGGAAGAATTCCTAGAAGTCCAGTTGTACAACCCCAATGTCTAGAGCTAACAACACTCAGTGTCCGTTATAGAGGGGTGGTTTACGTATAAAGGGGTTATATATTCATTGATTCCTCAGTCCCAAGGCCGGGACTCAGATAAACCTGTCCGTTAAGAGGGGTATCCGCTTTAAAGGGGTGTCCGTTAAGAGGGGTTTCACTGTATATGTATTGGTTGGGTTGAAAAGCAGACTTTGGCTGAACCCCGCCTTTGACAATTATTATTATTATTATTATTATTATTATTATTATTATGTAATCCAGTATTAAATTGTGGAATTCCTGAATAACATATTTAGATTTTGTAAGTTCAAAATGTATATTTTGTGTAGAAATTTCTCACCATTTGCATAGATTTTATAATTTATTTGTTGAAAATGTAAACCGGCCAAAATATTACGGGTTGGATGGTAAAATACCGGAATGATTAGTCTTTGTTAAATATGTACAATAAAAATGCTTCTTGCTGAATCAGTTTTGGAACAAATGCTTTCTGTTTATTTACTTGAATGACCCTCGTAGTTAAGTTTAGGTCTACGGTCTATGATTGAACACTACGAAGCCACAAGGAGCGTTTAAATTCCGCATTCCGCATTAATTTTCATCAACGACCAGACAATTTACAATGCCAGTTAATGTAGCTCTTCTAACACTCCAATTGTAGAAATTGAAATCCAATCAATATGACGTAGCATTAATATATTCTAATGATTCTATTATTAGTAATTATGCTCTAAATTGTATCGTAAAATGTGCAATGTGCGCTCGTTCCTACATTGTAATCATTTTACTCCCGTACTATGGACTTATGGAGTATGAATATTATCATTCATTCTATATTTAGTGAATTGATATTAGAATTATATCTAACGAGGTTTTAATTGCATTCTTAGTAGCTTACAAGACAACTGCATTATGAGATAATAAAAAAACTTAACCAGTATTATATTTAAATTAAATTTGAATAAAGGTGTTCCAATAGCAATTATTATGGTGAATATAATATGCCGTTATACGAGTAAAGAACGAAATCTAACTGATATTTGACCTTCTAAATCCAAACGAATAAATCACATCTTTAGCCGTTTGTATATAAAAACAAGGTTAAGATAAAAGTGACGAATTCCGTCGATGTCGATACAAAGACAAAAAGCGTTATTTTTCTATTCAAATAGAAACAGAAATCCAACAGCAGTTTGTTTCAATTCAGGAGCGAATGCAAATCAAACAAATCAATTAAATAAGATTCAATTTGAAAGCTATAAATTGTGTTTAGAATAATTTGTTTTAGCGATGGCTAAATTTGAAAATTGACGAGAATGAGAAGAAACCGAAATAAAGAATCCCGTATCATTTATAAAAATATGTCACCTTATGATGCTGAGAACGACAGAGTGTTAGATTACTATGCAAATAACGTGAATTTTGATAAAGAGCAGAATTAGAGTAGTATTATTTACTGAATGTATTTACCGCACTTTGCATACCTACTGGAAACTCGAATTCGCGCAGCACAACAAAACACTCTAAATTGTTCAAAAAATTTAAATCAAATATCAATTTAGTGTCAATTTTTTATCCTAATCATAATGATGATCGACTTCCAAAACCGTTCTTCTATTTATCCATTTCCTCTATAAATGAATTGCTTTTTTAAAATACTGTTAAGTACATGCACAAATATGAATCATTTCAGCAATTATTCGATTATACAACATTTCTTTTTATTTATGCGTATTGCATTGTATGGTAAAATATATCATTAGTGTAAAATGATACTGTTTTATATCAAACACGAAACAACACAATTTATCGCCTTCAAATATTCGATAACCTAATTCTTTTGTTATACAAGGAAACGAAGTATGTATCTATTAGGGAATCTTATTTCAAATACTACCGCAAAATGACAAAATAATTTGTTGCATACAATAATAGCTAACTTAATTTTTTTCCAATTATTACGTTTCCTAGAACGTGACTCGATCCAGAGATGCTCGTATGTGCTTATGTGAGAAAAATGGTAGAAGAATAGAGGCGCAATGTTTATAAACAATGAATCTACAGTTATATGAATGAGTTGGAAAATTGTAGTCCTGGTTAAGGTAGTTGTCACTCGAGTGTACCTATTCAAAAACTTGTTCTATGTTCAAAATAAAAATTAAGCTAATGCAGTTTATATTTGCAATAACTTATATTTTTTAACCTTATATTATATTCACAGATTGCATCAAAATAGTTAAAAACTAATATCAAACACTGTAACAGACGAATTTTCTTTATTTTTCTGTAGAAAAGTTTTTTTTTTAATAGTACCACTCGCACTAACACATATACAAGTGCTGTATTTCAATGTTAAAGAATAACTGTGGCAACGTCGCACCTAGACATTTATTGGTACATTCGAGTATAAAAGTAATAAAATATTTTGAGATATAACATACATACATACATAAAATCACGCGTGTCCCACTTAGTGGGTTCGCACAAACCCGATAACAATAAGAACAACATCATACAACAAATCCTTAATCTTAAACATATTAATGTGACCGATTTTCGGTACCGAAACACCGCATCCGGATCACAATAATAGTTAGGAAACAATCATCCTTCGCCACACATTCCTATCTAAGCAGACTTCTTTCGCCTCGGCCACACTCATAATTGCTTTCATACATGCTCTTCTTCTCTTCATACTTAAGAGATATAATACTAATACTAAACTACAAATGGAAACTGCAAAACAAATTAATATATTTCTTTCTTGAAATTACAAAAGTAGTATTATACTGTTTAAAGTTTTCATGCTTTACACGTAAAATACCAATTTCAAAAATATTTCCTTCGAATGTACGTCTGAAATTCCTTTAACCAAATAATACCAAGCGGGCGTTGTTAACTTAACTGATACTCCATCTGGAACGCTTATACATGGTTGTCAAGTATAATTCTACCTATTTATCGTATCTTCAGATTTTTACATAAAATCCGTTAATTAGTTTTCTATAACATACTAGTTTTTCGATTAAATGTCGGTAAGGATATACAAGTTTAAAATGTTGTGTTTATTTTGCTATTTCCTATTCTTCACGTGTTAAAAAAGTCAAATTTAATTGCAAATATCTCAGGTACCGCGTGGTCAATTGTTTTAAAGTAGAGAGTAGAAAGATTATACTTCAGTTGAGATGTACTTAAAATTAATCAATTAATTCTGGGTAAAATGGTTTCACGATATAACTACCTTAATAGGAAATATGTGGGAGCATTTAAAAATGAGGTAGGTGTGAAGGTCAGGTGTGGGGTGTGACCTAACAAACGCCACCACTATCGTGGCGGCAACGGCCCAGCAGGCAACATGAGCGTACTGAAGCAAAAACATCGACGAATGGAGCGTAAGTCCGGGTCGCGACTGTTCATTCACGGCCACTTCGGTCAACATTTCATAAATTTTAATATAAAGTGCGAGATGAACGTACCGGGTACGGGTACCGCATAGCCATACCATACATACATATGTATATTCTAACAAGGGTTAGCTATGCTATGCTATCTGCGATTTACCGGTCGAACACTGCTAGCTATCATGCTTTATTTTACTTCATCGTCAAATACATCATCTCGCTTTACGCTTTTTCCCGCTCTAATTGACGTTTGTGTAACGCAATAAAAATACGACATTTATGTATATAGACGGACTGGAATTTTTATTTATTTACGCTATTCCATCCCGGTAAATATATTTCCTACTAAATATTACACTATGGTTGCGCTATGGTTATCACTTTGCCATTACGCATAAAAACACAAGCCCGCTTTTTCACTACCGCGTCAACTTCACTACACAAAAGCCAACATATTTTTACCCTAAACCAGATTATCAACTCACAAATAGACAATACATACTTTCTCTTCACTCAATCCCTGCTATTAAAATTTTCATTCCACATAAAATCGCAGTCACTCGCTATCGGTCGGTATTATTTCTACTTCTACTAAAGAATCTTAGTAAGAGGAAGTTCTATTTATGTATGTGCAGGTTCAGGCATTCATATTATTGCAATACATTTCTTGTTTACTAATGACCATAAAAGATCTATTTCAAATCTTATTAAATAATAATGTCAATTATTTAATCTGAGCCAATTTGTTTCAATTTGTTCTATATGTACTATATGTCTTTAAAAGACTTATTATTGAACAAAACAATACATACTTTCTATTCTCTTAATCCCTGCTATTAAAATTTTCATTCCATATAAAATAGGAGTCACTCACACTCGGTCGGTATTATTTCTACTTCTACTAAAGTAGTACATATATTAATAGAGGAAGTCGTATTTATGTATTTGCAGGTGCAGGCATTCATATTAATGCAATGCACCATAAACGATCTATTTCAAATCTTATTAAATAATAATGTCAATTATTTAATCTGAATCAATATGTTCTATTGTCTTGAAAGACTTATTTTTGAACAAAGCAATTTCAACACATTCATACTAATGCAGTTCCAGTTGAGAACAACTTTTTGAATAGCATTGTAGCCAAGGAGGTAATAGAGATACCAGCTCCTACTATTGGCTCAAATCGATGTATAACCTCAGATCCGTGAATATACCTGCCGGTGAAAGACATAATCTATGCTCAATTTACTTTCATGCATTAATATTGACACCACTTGTCCGCAATATACTCGAAGCGTTCGGCGATCTCTTTGGTTAAAGGCAAAATAAAACAATATAAAATGAAATGAATTGGTAGTTTGATTTGGGGGGATTGTCAGATGTTAGGCGAAGGTGTCAGTAGAACAGGTGGAGTGCGACAGATCAATGCACTTCTCTGGGATGAAACCAGGGCAAATTTGCCTTCCACGCCGCACTGTAGCTATAGCAGAGCCAGAGCTGAGCCAGTGCCATTACCAACACTTCCCCTAACAGCCGCAGCCACCACAGGGACAAAGACCCAGCCAGAGACAGGACTCACAGTTTCGTTTGTTTAATTTTTGAAGAAATGAAATGAAAATATGTAAATAACACGGAGAATTTGAAACATTGATGGTCGTGGAAACTTGCGTGCAAATTGAAAAAAATAAATTTTATTCGTAGTTCATAAAAAAAAATCTGTTGTGGTCAGCACAATACCTCTTGACATTTCCATTTTTTGTTACATAACGAATTTAGCATTTCTTGTATACACACACAAATAATTTAAATTGTATATTGTATCCATTCTTTCGTTCTATGAGGAATTTTGTACTACTCTTCTAATATGTTCAAAATTCTTCATATTCATTCACAGTATTAGCGGTCTTAAGGATATATGTAATATGAATATACCTATAATTTTAAATATTTAATTAATAATAAAATAAGAAATATTAAATGTACCTACTTCCCAGAAAAGCTTTCAGTAATGTCTGTAAAACTGTTGATTTTTGACAATGACATTTTGTCAATTACAAACATTTAAATATCTCAACTGGTTTCTTATTTGTAATACCATAATTTTTCTTTAAAAACTATCACTTTTTGTTCTCCAATTGTTACCAAAACTCCATCAGCTCGTCTCATTAATGTTAGATTGAGGAATCCGTAGTTAAACATGCCTCAAGTCTTATAGTATTTGAAAAACTGTACAACTATAAAGCTAGACTTCATCATTTCAATATGATCAGTCTAGAAAACAGAAGAATTTTTGCAGACATGGCACTACTCTATAAAATATTTAATAACAAAATTAACTGCAGTGCAATTTTGCAACTTTTTAATTTACATGTGGCCCAGAAAACAACTCGTTCAAGTATACTTTTTCATGTACCTAAAACCGCAACTAATAACCACAAAAATTCACCTTTCCATAGAATGATGTCAAAATATAATGCTAATTCCACCCATATAGATATTTTTTATTTAAATTATACTTCATATAAAAAAGAAATGATGAAGTCTTCTATTTGAGTGTTTTCGTTATTCATATATGTGTATATTTCTTTGTCTTAATTTTTATAGGTATTGCTTATCTATTTGTGTTGTATATTTAATTTGTACCTACTTAGTTAAGATATAGACACTGTATATGTAATTATTTATAATGCTAATATGTGGGAACCTATAATTGGTTTGTAAAAACTGTTGGTTCTCCAAATTTCATAAATAAATAAAATAAATAAATACAACATCCATACACACACACGCACACGGATATCATTATAAAAATGTTATAATAGACCTTAAAACGTGCTTATTTACTAAAATCTGGATGTGCAATTTATAACATGAATCCAATACCTCTCTTAGCGAGAGATAAAAATACGAATACTCTTATACGAATTCAAAGCGGATTTCTAATTAATAGCACTCGTTATTATTAAATTCATAATTGTGTTTGAAAAATAATATCATAAATTATAATTAAATTGTTCAATACACAAAATTTCATATTATTTAGTGCTGTTAATTCCACGTTGATCTGTTATTGAATAATTAAAAATTAATACATATAACAAGATCATATTTCACAATAAAATATTGCGGTTTGGCATTTGTTCAAATATAAAAATGAAATAGGTAATTAATTAAAATAAGCATGAAGACAATTTGAATATTCAGCATTTCCAAGTACCGACATCGTGTCATGAAAGAAAAACATTCAATACGTTTCAAATAAAATATTTATTAATCCTTATAAATGTTTAAGAACAGCAGGCTTAAGTCGAACAGAGGTATCCCTTTTATTGTCGCCGACCCCGATTCTTATTCCGATTGTATTTGAATTCAGCAAAAAATACCTAGGTTAGGTACCTACTCCGGAAGAATTAAAACACATTTAACGATTTTTTCGTGATTAACTAAACGCCACGTCAAAAATATTTTATGACGTAAAGAAATGCGAAAGTGGAAAGCAGGGTTGCGAGTTGAGGGTTGAAAGACGCCTCCCTCAAACGAAGGAAGAATTTTTTCGCAGAAGCATAATTTCTACTCCCTCATTAATAATTTGTCATTTAATGGCAAGGCAGTCTATTGAATCGACAGAATTTTTATCATTTTTTAGATGCCGGAGCTGAAATTTCTCAACTTGATACATTTACTATTCCGCATTAGCAGAAGCAGGAACAGCACAAATAGTTCAACTTAATATTTCATCGTCATCATAAATTGCAAACAGTAATTGCTGAATATATACTGACACAAATTTAGGTTTTCCAAATATGTTAAATAATTCATATTTATTAGCTGTACGTTTACATACAGAATTTTTCATTTGGCGCATCCAACGATAAAATACACTTTAGTCCCAATTGTGTGCTTGCAATAATTTTAATTATTTGATTTATAATATTAATTTAAAGCAATTTAAATCAAAAGATATTTAATTCATTCATATTTTATTAAATGATTCCAAATGAATAGTAATAAATAAAATTATAATTAGAGATTTTTGAGTGGAGCTGTTGCAGTACTCGTAAATGCAGCAAATTGTAATGGTTTATGTAAAGTACGAATATAAATACTTGTGCTAGTGCGCTAGTCGTTCGAGTATTTGAATGTACAAGCAGACAGACGTAGGATGAGATGAGATATATTAGATGTAAATATTGATGGGCATGGTTCCACACGAAGTGAATGTTTCGTCCCATGTGTAGTGAAAATTTGATAGAAGCAGAGTTGTCTGAGTGGGGAAAAATACGGCAACAATAGCAGCGAGCAACGAAGGTAACCTACTCCTACTCCTACTCGTACAATATACAGAACAGAGAAAGGAACGAGTATTGTGAGAATTACACGCTCATTCTTAATGCGGTTTAAATATTCCACAGGCTATAGGCTACAGACTCTTCCATAAATTTCCCACATCATAACCATGCTCATATTTTTATCCTTCAAACATGCTATCGACAGAAACAAAATCAAATTTTGACAGATAACGTTATATTTGCCATATAAAGACAAAAACCGATATATCGTATCAGTTTTAGTGTCCATGCAGTAAATATAACATTACCTGTCAAAATTTCATGCGATTTTGTTTCTGTCAATAGAAAGCTATCGATCAAAGAATTGATGCAAACGTTGGAATTGCTTTTCTCTGTTCTTCTAAACCGTAATTCTTATTCCATTTGAAGAATGTCTGGATTGCTCCCGACCGACTAACGCATGTGTAAACGTCGCTTACAAAAAATCAATGCAATACACTCAATTGTTCACTTTAGATTAGTGCCTAGTGTTCCATAGCATGTGATTTCTCTCACTGCTTCTTCAATGCCGAGTTACGAGTACTAAGCCGTCGAGCCAATGCCAGTGATGCAACCAATCAAAACACATAGCACACTTTTACCGTCACCAATTATAAAAACGATTAAGTAGTCGTTTCCAATCCAACAAACCGAACCAATACCGTACCCTGGACATATTGTAACTCCCGATCTCGAATGCAAGGCGTGTTAATCATTGATTCATACTCTCTTGATTAATGTTGAGAATGAAAGCGAAAGAGTAGTCTTCACGAGACCCGAGTGCAAGGTCCTGTATAGAGTCCGATTTGTAGCACAACAGAACAGTCGGAAAAAAGTTGAGCAAATTACATATCGGCAATAAATTTTCCTTTAGCCTAGACCCTGTCGGTGTTGGGCTTCGACCATTGATTGTTACGCTACGCTACGCCTCTGCTGGTGCGAGATCGAGATGCGATACCTAGCAATATTTGCGATCGCAGAGCGCCGATTCTCGATTCCCGATTCCCGTCGCCGTCGCCCATTTCACATCGTACGCGAATAACAAATGCACTGCTATGCTGCCGTACGCCGTTTTTACTTCATCTTTCACGCTGCCAACTCCGTTTATCAAAAGCACTTCGAACGCAATTACTTACTGCATACCAACATACCACCACTAAACAAATTTCACTCCTTCACTTAACCAATTTACCTCTCTCCAAATACAACCGAAATATTTTACTAGATAACTCCGACAAAAAACCAATCATTTCAATAGTTCAATTTCGCTAATTAATTGGCCTGAAAATTTGTACTATGTAAACAATAATAAATTGCCGCAGATAATGTTACAGCTATGTCTAAATATAGTTAATGTTTTGCTATTGCCATAGTTATAAATATGTTGTTATTATCGTCTATAAATTACAATTGTTATGTGCATTGCATTATAAATTCATGAACTGATGTTAGTCAACAAGTAGCATCTTGAGTATTTTCATTTCTTCTTTGTTGAAACTTTTCGATTCATTTGTAGATAATTCCGCATAACTAACCGAAGCACATAGGTGGAGGGCATTTAATGAAATGCTGGTAAAGCTTTCGTTAGTCGGATGATGAATGTAATTTTAGAATGAGGTTGTTTATGTTTATGTTGATGCAGACGACAGCAACCTGTAGACGGACTGTAGGAGGTATGTTTATAGTTAGTGTTTCTTTTAGTAATCGGGCGTGCGAGCTAAAGCAAGAGCAAGAGTAAGGGTGGAGGCAAAGACAAAGGTGCTTTCGCGTTCGCTTCTAATTACGTAGATGAGCCATGGTCGGGCACAACGGGCGGTGTGAGACACACTCGAATGCGGCAGCCGCGTGACATCTCGCTCCCCAGACCTGTCACGACAATGTGTTTTAATACTACACATGCATGCAGCTCGAGGGCGCATGAAAGCCGTGACGAGAGGGCAAGAGGGTGAGAGCAGGGTGGCTTGTGCTTCCTGCTTGTGTTCGCGTTTAGCGAGCACACCCGCTCAAATTAAAACTTGCCAGGCTCGACAGCTAGGCACCCTGGCCTGGCCCGGTCTGCCCTGGTATCCATTTTGTATGTCACGTGTTGGTGTTAGTGTCGGTGTCGGTGTTGCCCAGCCTCTGCCTCCCGTCCTATAAACTTGTTACGTTATTTACTAGTATTGATATAACGAATATCCGTCATGCATGACATATGGCCTTTAATGTTTTTTTGACGTTTACGGCGAGAACCTATTTTCATCTCGCCGGAACGCTCGATCAGAAATGCGAAGCCGATTTTTCAAAACCGGTCAGCCAAACCGACACTGTAATAAATGTGTATACGGGGAACGGCGAACGGTGAGCGCTACGAGTATAAGCGACGAGCGACGGGACGGGAGCAAGAAGCAGCCAAGTATACCGTGTCGCAGTCGCAGTCGCAGTCGCAGCGTGGCTCAAAGAAGAAATAAATGAGCTTGATTCAAATCTGCGGTAAACAATGAGCAGAGCAGAGAGCAGTGAGACTGGGACTCAGGCTCTGCTGCTCCTGCTCGTTCATCGTGATCGGCTGGGAACGCAACGGGTGCTGCGTCCCGCCCGAGCCCGTATACCCTACGTCCTACGTGCACCTAGGCACTAGGCGACTAGCATCTGGCACAGCACAAGGAGAATAAAATATTTATGCGTTTTCAGAAGCAAGCACTTTTAACTGCATTAAAGGGCCGCCAGGCGGCAGCAGCGGCAGCGAGCCCCGCTCACGAAGAACAAGAGAAACACATCATAAAATATATTGTACGCTTGGGAAATTAATGTCAAGTGTCTTAATCCGTTGAAGGGAACGAGTGCGATATTTTTCACACTCCGCATCGCCGACTGCCGGTGCCGGTGCCGGTGTCGAGCGACGTTACCTACTACACTACGTACACTACCGATACCATTCTTTTTATAAATGTTGATGAAATCTCAGCCACCTGCCTAATGACTACCGCTTACTCACAACATCTCATACGTTACGTACCACCGCCATCTCTTCCCCTACTCCCCATTAAAATACTAAACCGAAGCGCGAACGAATTATTTACCATCACAAACAGCAACAGCTTTTGCATCTTCTGATCCAATCTGAGGCACGAGGCACCTCGTGCCATTCTGCTGACCGGTCTAGTCGTAAAAATGTCAATATACCAAGCATTAATCACGGTGGACGCAACGATCTGACCGCTTTTAAAATATGAAACGCTGCTTATACTCGTTTAGATGTATTACCCCTTCTGATCTTGGTTATAATATAACAAAGATGATGATGGTGAATAAAAACTATATGCGGAACAATAAACAAAACAACGTAACATTTAGTCTATGTGAGAAACAATAATCAATTTTACTTTCTGAAACTGGTGAATACTAAAATACCTTTGAATTATGACGTGAGCATTAACCAAGTCCATATCTGTCACGACACGTAGCACCAACTCCGATAAACTCAATTACAGCCTCATCGTCTTACCGGTACTTTAACTATACTAACAATGTAATCATCGTAAAAACAGCTGTAATATCAGTACACGAAATCACAAAATAAAGTAATTTTATACGTACTCACGCTGCAGGTAGATTGTAGAGTGTAGACTTTCTTCCCACATCGTGACACTTTATCAAATTCTGTTGCCTCCGATACTTTCGCACGTATTCTTATAAACAAAACACTTTCTAATGATTTTTTTATCGGGTAGTTGAAAGGAGAATGAAGTGTACTCGTATATAAAGAAGTAACAATTCGTCAGTTTAGTCTGGTTGTGAGTACATGACCACGACGACAGTTCAGTTCGCATAGCAGCATCGCTTCATTAATATCATTTAAATCTGAAGCCACTGTCACGCAAATTAGATTGATTAGACAACGTAATTCTGCACGAAGACAAACCTGTACCGCCGCAGATGCAGACGAGACGACGGCCTTTCCTTCACTTCATTCCCAATTCGACATCGAAACCACATAATATCCAATATTTTATCATTTTTCAATCACTATATATATTCGTATGTGTTACAAAAACCTATATAATCTGTTTCAGCTGGATTCATGCTAAAAATTGCATATTCAGATTTTAGTGAATAAACATGTTGTAAGATCCCTACAATCCGATTTGAACATTTTTACTATGATGTCTGTGTGTGGATGTATGTGTGTGTATTTGTGTGTGCGTGTGTGTGTGGAAGGACGATTTCTCAAAAACTATAAGACTTAATATTTACGTAATCAGACATTAATGGGAAGAGTTGAAAAGGTTTTGGTAACAATTGGACAACCAGAAGTAGCAGATTCTTAAAAAAAATCTTCTAAATATTATTTTTTATAATTTCTGTTCTTACAAATAATAAATAACATTAAATTCCCTCTCTGATACATTTAAATATTCTATTATATCATCTATAGATATCGAGATAAAAAAATATAATATATAAAATAATCTCAATGTCAAAAATCCAAAGACATTACTGAAGGCTTTCTCTGGGAAGTACAAAAAATATTTCTTAATGTATTAATAATTAAATATTTAAAATTGAGGTATATTACATATACCTTTGAATTGAAAAATCTCGAAAAATTAGAAGAGAAGGAGAAAACTTCTTCATAGTACGAATTTAAATTTATTAAAAATCTAAATATAAAGAATAGGTAAGTAGAATTTTTGGTATAGAATGTAAGTATACAAGAAATGTTAAATACAATACTTTGTAACCTAAAACGGAAGTGGCGAGAGGTATTGTGCTGGACACAACAGATTTATTTTTGTATTAATATTACTACTTTTTTTCATTATGTAAATTATTGCTTTGATATATTTATTATTAAATTTCTATTTACTTTTAATTAATAATAAAATATGATTGTTACTTGAGGTTTTTAACCTAATGCGTGATCTCAATCATAATCCAAGTCAAGAAACATATTTTGTTCTACTTCTGAATACCCAAATGATTTAAAACGTAGTTCAATTGTTCTAGGTTCGATGAAATGAACATAAAATGAAACAAATTGGAGCATTTTAAAAAGGAGATTTTAATTTATTGTAAGATGCAGCAATAAATAAAGTAATGTTTTAAATATGCACCGGAGTAGTACAGTACGAGTAGAAACGGAAAAGGTAGAAATAAGAAGCAAGCAATTAAAACGAGGAAATCTTTCAACGCTCTGAGAACAATTGGAACAACCTGTAGTATTTGTAGACGTTCGCCAGCTGAATCACTGATTACACCGAGAAATAAAAATACACATCCAAATACTCGTACATTTATAGAAAGACAAAAGAATCTCATATTTAACTGAATAAAAAGTTGAACACTTTTTAACATTCCTTCAAAATGTGTAACAATATTTTTTGAGTGAAATCTTAGCCTTTTGAGCAAATTACATGCTTAAAGTGATTTGTATTGTTACATACAAAGTTATTTGAGTAGCGCCCTTATCCAATGTTCACTTGTGCGTTTCGGAATTATGCTGTTGAAATTCTTTTATCACTTTACACACGATCGTTTTAGATAGAAGAATGGTGGTTCACTCACTGGAATCAAGAGAAGTTATTCAAGGACGATAATAGAAAAATATAATACAATAAAAATGTACAATGAACGCCAAAATCTGCGTAAATCATCACCGAAGCCAAGAATATATATTGCTCGCGTTCAGCAGGGTTAGCGCTAGACAGCGCTATACTAGCAAAATAATTGAAGGGTTCGCTAGAACCTAACACTGATATAGCGTTAGAAGAAATTGCTAGCGAGAAATATTTTGCTAAAACACCTAGCGAACTAGTAGGAAACTGCATGCGTCAAGTTGGGTTGCAACAAACTTCACTTTCCAACAAATTTATTACCTGGTTAATAATATTTACCTCTGGTGCATCTTCTAGCAATTCAAGTAATAATTTCCATTTCAAAATGAAGTCTGCGAGCTTTCAATACTATACAGCAGGACATCGAATCCGAACCTGAACCGAACCAAAACCAGAACCAAACTGTACATTATAGTAAACCCAAACCCAGAACTAAACCCCAGATATGTTTTTCAATTGAACCCGAGTCGGGTATTAAAATTCGGGTTCAGGGTTAAGTTCCAGTTCAGGTGCAGTCTGTGAAAACTGTGTTCGTGTTCTTGTGTTGCGTAAATTCCGGCTCGCATTTTAAATTAATTATATATAAAGATTGTTATTCAAAAAACATTAATTCAATTTTTATTATGTCGAACCGAGCCTGAATCCAATACCTGAACCCGGAACAAAACCTCAAATTGTATTAATGTTTGAACCAGAACCGCACCTGAAACCATCTCTCAAAAAATAAATTAACCTGAGCCTGAATTGAACCCAGTTTTTGGTGGGTTCGATGCCCTGCTATACGATCTGTGAATTATTTTAGTTTAATAAATGATTACCGTTCAGGACGCATCTAGCGCTACATTTTTTCTAGCTTAGCGCTATCCTGGCTGAACGCAAGCATTGGGTTGTGATGGGGGAATGGATTGGGGCGTTCGTCGTTTGTCCTGTGTATGTTGTTAGGTACACTCGTACTCGTACAGGTGTAGGGTGAAGGGTCCGGGTTAACCGTGGAGATGCCGGCGTCGACGATGACACGACTTTGCGATTAGCGTTATCCCCATGAGTGTTCCGCCGTACGCACGAGAGAACCGGCAACGGCAACCGACGGGTTCAAGTTGAACACTCGAACCCGAGTCAGGAGAGCTAGAGCTAGAGCTGTAGATGTAGCAAAGTCACAGTTGCGGAATTAAAAACGCGCGAGGGAACGTCAAAGATAAACAGGGATTAGCCAGAGGGATATGTGTTGGTTGTTGGTTCCCTGTGCTGCTCTGCTCTGCACACTGTACTTTAATGCGTGTATTATTTTTAATAAGCTGTTAGTTGGGAACGGAGCTCACCGCACCGCGGAACGCCGGCGGCGCGGACGGTCCCATTAGCGCCAGGCGAGCATTAATAACACGAGACCTCTACACTCCACACTCGGCATCTGGGCCATGCTCCATACTACATGTTCGTCGCGTTCGCGAAAACGTTCGCCTCTTTTTATCCCACAGCAATAAACGAAAACGCGGCATAAGACGAAACAACGTCGGTAATCTCCACACCACCTGAGCGTTCGTCCCTTGCTCGGAGATGCTCAGCTACAGCTACTGCTACTACTGCACCGAGATCCTCCAATATGCTTCTAACTAGAAACTCGCGGAAGCGGAAACGACCTTAATGATTTTCTCTGGGGACTTATAAAACCATGCAACCCACAGCCCTCCTCTTTTACCCACTGCCACTGCCCCATACAGCACCTCACGTTACAATTATTCAATTCTAACCCATACCTTTTATTACTACCCCTAATTGTAAAACTATTGACCACTATCCTACAGAAGAAAGTAATTAACCGCCATATGAGGGACAGTATACTCTGCAGTAAACTTTGTGAAGAAACAAATGGAATTTGTGTAATTCATAGGAATATTTATTGGTCGCAAGTCGCAGCTATTATTAATAATGCACTGGAACCACCACGTGCTAACGTTGTTCAGGAAGCGATAAGAAGTTTAAAAAATAAAATATCATAACGAATGAAGAAATCAATACGCAGTACTTAACGCTATATATGTAGTAGAGTGTAGAGTACAACACAACAGAACACAAGAACAGGTACGAAGGTTGAATGCTGTGCTGTGCTATGTTATGCCGACACCGACGCCAGCGAGGTCGCATACCGCTATCACTATTTGTCTACCGGGTGTTAATTAAAAAGCGGCTCGCTGGAATTTGGCGCACTCACATCAAGATGTACACCGTCCTCCATGATTACATCTCTCTCCATTATACATATTATCCTCATATTCCTTAATATCATCACTTAACAGGAATTTCCACGATTATTACCAATATTTCTATTAATGGTTTTCGCACGGAGTAATATTTAATCAGTGAATCCTTGTTCCTTCCGAACGAATACTACGAATAGGGTAATAAAAATGAATAACAGAAAAAACTAATATCTCAATGTCAAATTGACTGTTTTGCTTTTCACGGTAATTTTTCAAACATAATCTGTAAAATATGACACTATACGTACTAACTGACATCCATTTACAATTTCGCAACAAATGAACTTAATATTTACATAACACGGCGAATTTTTATGGAACATTAAACCTTGTCATCTTTTTATTAATACTTTGTTATTGATTTAAGTTATCGAAAGGAATTAACGAAGTGCCATATATTTACTCTGACAAAAGTGTAATGGGTAAATGATTTGCTTAATAAGTGCGCTATTAGCACTCGGAAATACTCGGATTAATATTTGTAATAAACGAAAAAACGCGAGAGAGAGTGTGTGTGAAAGAAGTAAGCCATTGTAATGATTAAAAATATTGTGTTGTTTTGTAGCGGAGCTTTTGTCTGCAAATCCCATGGCGACAGTAGAATGTCTATGGAGAACAACAGACACTGTGTTTTGTACTCGTCTCGTACCTGATCGTATATGATACGTGTAGGTGTAGGAATATAGGGATAGAAAAGCCCACACCTCTCGTCCTCTCGGTTAACCATTCGTCACAGCCACGCCATGGCAATGTAAATCATTCACTTTTGCCGTTTATATTCCGGTCTCGTTCAAGTCCAAAACTAAATCAAAAGACAATTACACCGGAATGGTTAAGTGAGCAAAGAGCACTTGTGATACACATGGATGACAAATCGATCGTTTGAATTGGGGGACGGTGTACGGACGGGATGCATCAGAGCACCAAAGGAGATGGAGATGGAGTGACGGACGGCGAACGGAGGACGAGGAGGCCGGTTCCGGTTCCGGTTCCGTCGCCGCATCTATCAACTGAGCGGACCGACGAGCACTGATCATGCTCTCATCGCGATTAGCCGGCAGCCAAAGCTTCACCTGCAACACACCAACCCCAGTCCATTCATGAAGAGTCACATCGATTAATCTAGCGCTTCATAGCTATCGTTGGACGCAGGCATCTAGGCCTACACTATAATGTTATTTAGCCTTGCATTTTGTTGTGCTCTTGAATATTTCGTCACCGTGACCTTGAACAACAGTAATCTATGGAGTGAGGACACCTGTAGTGTTTACCTGGCTCCCCGTCTCCACTGACATGCCGACATGACTGTCTTATTCTATAATAGTAAGTCATTTTTTGTTGCTACTTTTTAAAGATGGAATTTATGAATTTTATTGTTTTCTATCAAATAAAATTAAATAACGAACATTCAGAGATTCGTCTAGTAGTAATAGTAGGAAACCCACTTGTTTAAATAGACGCTAATGAATAATGAATCTACACTTTAATTTATCTCGGTCAGAGTAGAAAGAATATATTCCATGAAGTATATTTTTGATAATAGGTACACCTAGAGGGTGAGACAAATGTAGCAGGGCGTCAACAGCTTTGTTTCTTTGAGCGTCCGCAGCCCAAGGCAAGAGTTACGAGCCTCTGACGCCGGACAAAGGGAACGTTAACCAGCCACCGAGATAGTATATTGCTATCCCTACCACATATATGATATCATGTGGGGAGATACGATCCATCTGCGACCCGCAAAAACTAAATCAAAAAACACACAACACATGTTAATTCTCTCATATAACTACTCTATTTCAAGCAAAGAAACAACACTTAATACCACTTCCCAAACTGCAAAACTCCAATATATGCATATAGAAGAAGTTACACTATTATTGAAAGATTAAAGTACACCTCTTGCAGTAATTCAATAACTGAAAACTGCAAACCGTCGGCACTATATTAATTCCATAATTAATCGTATTATTTATATCTGAGTGCAATTGCAATGCACTGATCCGCATCTCGTAGCTCGTTCTCCGTAGAACTGAATCGGGATTTCGTTAAATAATAAAATCCATTAAAAATCAAAATTACGAAGTGATAGGTTCGTTTGGCGTATGATAGGAAGTACAGCACATCCAACTGTAATGTACTGAAGAATTCAAGATTTCAACGGAAATGCAGTGAATGTGGTTTCCAAGTTTTCCCGATAATAGATCGCACATCATGTGTCAAAACTATGCCACGCTACTTTGCAGAACTTTGCTATTCACTTAATCGGAGCAAATATATGAGAGTAGATACGGACATAACGTATCTTTGAGTAAGGTTTCACATGTACAGTACAATATATACAATTCAAATAACACCTGCTTTTGTGCTACTATACTCGTATTTTAAGTTTAGTGCTTTAGAAAAAAACAAATATTGAAATATGGAAAATAAAACTGAAGTAGATAAAAGTGAAGAATGTGGAAACCAATATGTGCACCGATCTAATTCATTTTACAGCACACACATATTCACAACGGTTGTTGTTACACCGTGTGCATGTGCAGTGAAAAGGGAAGTCAAGTGTCAAGTATTTATGGCCAATTTTTCAAGTAGTTTTTGAAGATCCGTTTGACGGAGAAAATTAAAACGCGCACTACATGCTAGGATGATTTGGTTTGATTGTGAAACCTGAAACCTGAAACCTGAAACGAGTACCACTCGTATATTGTAACGTAATGGCGGTTGTTGGTGGTATGTGAATATTTGATATGCAGAGCAGAATATAATCCGGATGATGTTGTGTTTTTGGTAGATGCAGCAGTGTCCGAGTGCGGGCCGTCGTTGCCGTTGGAGTCGGAGAGATACAGTGGATAATGTGCGGTGGAACATCCCATGATAAATAGCGATGGGAGATACGGGAATGGCTAACTAGGGGATGCGAGATGGAACAAGTGCGAGAGAGAACGAGCGAGATAAAAGCTCGAGAGGCGCGGGACCTCTGCAGCCGCTATGCTACTGCTACGGCTGATGCTGGAGCCGGTGCCGAGGCCACCGTCAGATATCATATGTCAGGTGTTATGAGAACAGTACACGCCACGCGCTACACGCCATATCTACTAAAACTAAACCATAAGCCTACCAGACCACCACCGTCATCGCCACCGATGCCAATTAAAACTTAAAGATTAATTGACAAACTCCGCTCGATATCTCCCAAAACAAACAAAAAATCACTTTCACATCAGGCCTTTATTAAAAATTTAATGCTCCGTCATCAAGAATCAATATCTCCCGCATAAATAGCGTGATGTGATGAGTTGTACGAATTTGTCAACGAGACAGTAATAATTTTAAGCGCGTACTTAGCATCGATCACAGGCCGTGCGTCCGACGGTACGGGACCCTTTAGAGTGCAGTGCGCGCCAACGTGCCCACCAGGTGTTTGTACGTTATAGCGCCGCACTGATACTTCCGAGTCCTCGCGCTTGCAGGAGATGGTACCCAGACGCATGCACTCACCCTGACTTATGATTGTGACTATGTAGACGATGCCGATGACGAGGCACCGGTCCTGGTGCCGACACCGCTTGCAGGAGATGGACATGTCACTCTCACACACACACACGGACACGGAGCACGTGCACAGCCACAGAGCCACAGTCACATGGGGAGTCTTATGAGACGTAAGAGTTGGTGAAGCAGCGTTGCCGTGGACAGGGCACAAAGCCGGAACGTGCGCTGAGCGCAGGACGTAGGACCGAGAGACGCACGCGTTCCCGCCACCGGCCGGACTGAGACTGGAGTCAGGAGCGTGGAGCAGGAGCAGGAGCACTGCCACACTGACACTGCCACCGCTACAGCAGCGCAGCGGCACCGCTCACGCGCGCGAACACACAACAAACAACAACCAAACAACTGATTCCTCAATACGAATATCCATACGAAGGTCCATCTGCGAGTCTAAGGCTCTGTGCACCTGTACAGCATACTGGGTGCGACGTATGCATCTGTTAATTATTTATGTGGAGAGCTGCATGGTGGAGTTGCTTCATCGGTCGCCGGTCGCCGCCATGTTCCGTGCTGGTTTATGCATGGTCCGGAGCCGCCCGACCGCGACCCCATCAAACATTCATCCGGGTCACGCGTCCTACGTCCTACCACCAGAGCACTAGCGCACCAGCACCAGCGCAACAACACTCTGATCATTTATCTAGGCCCCTTCTCTTCAGATATACGACAGCACACAAGGCTCGACACTATAAACGTATTGCAATATCAGAGCCAGTTCGGCCGTCGTAAAATCTTCCGCTCCGTCGTGAATAGCAGCAAGTGCGGTGCGGTAAAGGGACAAGGACGTCAGACACGTCACCCTGTTTCACATCCACACCGTCGTTAAAGACCAACGAAGAAGAATTCGTGGAGATTAGTCTTAACGTGTACGAGTTTCACGTCTCACATGAAAAATCAAAAGAGGGGAATAGCGATCCATCATCCCTGGATCCGGATAAATAATTAAGTAGTCAGTAGGCGCGCGCTGGCGTCAGCAGTCAACATGGAGTGCAAGGAGAGGCCAACAATGGCTGGCGCAGGAAGCCGCGCAGCGTCGTTCATTTTAATATTGCATGACACTCACACACACATGCACATGTGTGACGCCGTGTGATGCGATGTGGCACTAGCACTACCAGTACCAGTACTAGTACCAGTAGCAGTAGCAGTAGCAGTAGCAGCAACGCAATATAAACGCTTAACGTTTCGCCGAATAGGGAAGCTGGACCGGCTGCTGCATTATGGAGAAGGCTCGGGCCACACCTGGGGCCGCGCCGAGGCCGTAAACCAGCGGAGCGCGTACGTGCACCTCGCGGTCCCCACTCAATAATGGATACCGATCCGATGCCAATGTCGATGCCGATACCTATGCCGATGCCTAGGCCCAACACCTCTAACTAGACAACAATATACGATACGCGACATATTGGCACCTCCACCATTTTTCCTACTACTAAATTATTAAGTGTGTTACTCATAAAAATATTAAAATAACCAACATCTGTGAGTCTTGTACTGATATTGATAGCAGCAACAGAATCTCTGGCAAACTTGGCTATATTGAAAACTTTTGATAATAGAAGGTTTTCCTTCAACATTTATATTTTCCTCATGTCGCAAACGTATCGTACATAGATGTCTTTAAAAATATCATAGTATATAATATAATGCTCAAACGTATCTATATTGCATATATTTCCAATGAATGTTATTTAAAAAGTTACTATGTATTATAAAATGTTCAACATCTTAATAAAAAGTGCAAAGGATCGACACACTAGAAAAGGAGAAGATGCCACTACACCGTACCAGGGATGGTCGCATAATTGTACCAGGTAATAATTGTGAAGCGGACGCGGAAGCTTCCTGCTATTTGTCCAACTTTTGAAAAGATCAAACAAAAATAATAAATGAAATGAATGATGGATTTTGTGAAATTAGATTGATCTGTTTATGAAACTAGGCGATTGTTAACGTCAGCGTGTAGTGTATCTCTAACTTAATTAAACGCTAAGTAACAATAAATAATCTCATTTAATTTATTCAATGCATTATTATGATTAATGAATAACAGTGCCAACTATGGATATGTAAATTATGTGCTATAAAATCATTAAACTAATACATTTACCGATTTTGACTACATGAAACACTTCACAATTCAAAAACCAACACAAACAATATATATCCTTTACAGTTCAAATATTTTACATTAAATAAATGCAGCTACTAAACTATAATACAAATAAATAAATTAACATATTGTCATAAATTCTCGTATCAAAATTCACACCACTAAATTGAATGACAACACTAAACGCATTAACATTAATGCAAATTAATTAATATTTCATTTCGCGCAACAAAAAGCACAAGTGACAATGAAATAGTAGGATCAGCATTGGGTGCAGTTTACGAACTGTCTAAAAAACTTTCACACCTACAGCAATGAGATTTGGAAGCTATAATAAACATTCGAGCCAGAGCCACCCTAAGGCTCGTCACTCAGATTATAACATTCGCAAGGAGTATAAGGAGAAGGAGAAACCACGACAATTCGGACTCACAAATCAATGTAAATATGTAGAGGACAGATAATATTCTCGTACAAGGAGTCCGGAATATATTTTAAAAAATGAGCCAGAATCATGACTATGTTTTACATGAATTGAAACAACCGCAGTAATAACAATACTAATTTAGAGATTAAGATGAAAGACGCAGCGTTGCCGAGGCAATTGGAGTGCAAACGACTTAACGCAATTAAGAATGTTTGAAGGAAAGTTCGTGTCAACTCCATGGGCTAGGTCATGCATGTTAGAGTATTTACTAAAGACAAGGACGAAAAAGGAATTCACAGGAAAATCTTTCCTATTTTACTTATCAGAGCTTTGTATTAACTATGATACAAGCACAAGCTAATTCTTTTAAATGATGTATGGTATGTAGGTATTAACGTTTACCTATTGTTCACCGTTCAAAAGTAGCTACTTACTCGTATCATGAAAAATATCTTTAAGTAGCTTGTTATTTCTTCCCTTCCTCAAGCCCTATCGACGTTTATGAATATCGTAAAAGACCTTTATACATAATTACAACCAATTAGAATGATTTTCAAGGTAAGATCTCATAAGAATTTCATCTAAGTTAAGGTTCATAGAAAATCTTCATACTTGTTGCCTTCGTTTAAAAACACTTATTTACACAAACTATCGTATTTCACTCTGTGGCGTGTAGCTAGAATCTATTTTGGGGGCGCTCGAACGCTCAAAATTACACTGATCGCCTGCAAAAAATTAGAAACTGTAACCATAACTGAAAGAAACTTTAAAGGACGAGTTTTGTAAGACATTTTTTCTTTCGTGTCGCACGCGTCAAAATTTGGAAAACGAGCCCTAGCGAATTTTCTAAAAAAAAACTCCTTTATACTATTTTTTATACTTTGCGTTTGTTCTATAGGGATATTTCAATAAGAATGCGAACCTGGTGGCAAAATTTGCAACTAAAACAAAGGATTTATTTTATTCGTATACTTTTACATATGAGCGTACAGTTAATATAGTGGAAAATAGATAATAGAACCAGGACATCGAACCCACCAAAAACTGGGTTCGGTTCAGGTTCAGGTTAATTTATTTTTTGAGAGATAGTTTCGGGTTCGGTTCTGGTTCAAACATTAATACAATTTGCAGTTTTGTTCCGGGCTCAGGTTTAATGTTTTTTGAATAACAATCTTTATATAGAAATAATTTAAAATGCGAGCCGGAATTTACGCAAGACAAGAACACGAACACAGTTTTCACAAACAGACAACACAGGCGTCAATTATCGGCTGTATTACGATTACACAAAATGAACCTGAACTGGAACTTAACCCTGAACCCGAATTGTAATACCCGGCTCGGTTTCGACTCGGGTTCAATTGAAAAATATATCTGGGGTTCGGTTCTGGGTTTGGGTTCACTAAAATGTTACGGTTTGGTTCCGGTTTTGGTTCGGTTCAGGTTCGGTTCAGGTTCGGCTTCGACGCCCGGAATAGAACTAATGTTTATAATTAATTAAACTACTACTATCGAATATTTTTGTAAAACTGATCCCTAAGAAAAAACTATATATATATATATATAACCGAAAATTACTAACTAAAGTATTTAAAATGAAAAATAATAATTAATTTACTACTGAAAGAAAAGTCAAAATATAAGAAGAATCGAAGAAAAATTACTGACAGCAATGATACGCTTATGAAAGGTAGAAAAATGTGCTCCCTTGTCGAAGGTTTGACGTTGATGCACAACGCCATCTCTGCGTAGTGAAATATCCCAATACTAAAATATTTGAAAAATTTGCTATATTAAACCGAGTTGATTTAGGAAAATTAGTATGTGTAATGTTGTAGTTAGTGACAATGGATTGACATTTCTTCAATTATTTGAAGTACATGTCAGTTATAATTTAGTGCCAACCTTTTAAAACTAAAAATTGCATATCGAAATGAATGCAATTGGGTTTCGTAATGGCTTCATTATGAACGCAAAATATAAAGAATATGTTTTATTCTTTTCCGTCATGTCACAGAATGCGACTATAGTACTTGAATATATTTTTCATACTATGCAAGTTTGTTTATTTTTTTTACCTAGTATATACTCGTATTTAGCATAATATCTTATAATAGATAAATATTGAATAAAATACTAAGCGCCTTCAAATTTCCAATCTTGGCTACGCCACCGATTTCACTTTAAATATTAAAAATGTATTATTTAATAATATATAATACTCCAATTTAATCGTGTTCAAACAAAAAATAACGCATAATTTTATCATATTTATGTTTTGTTTTGAAAACTAAATAAATAAATATATCATCACGGCATATTACCCATTGCTGGGTGTGCCAATCTGCTTTGTACACAGATATCGGTAATGATGAAATTTTTGTACCGTGCGGGCGCTTACCAGGCGTCACCTTACGGGCACTCATAGCTGGCGTGGAGAGTGCACCACAGGGGTCAATTTTGTTCCATTAAAATTCGAAGTAATTTTTGGCAACTATACCTACATTATGTACATATTCTTCAGCATGATGTTTTTTTTTTTAATTTCTCCAAATGTTACAAAAACATATTTCAAAAAATTATAAATGTCAATATTTAGACCACATTTGCAAAAATAATTATTTACAATTAGAACGAATACTAACAGCGACGCATTTAAGCTCACTGATGTACAATGAATAATCATTCTCGTGTTGTTGTTTGAGCTTTTTACATTTTCATTCGTTTGAAATTAATAAAACTGTAAACATAAATATTATTGTTAAATGTTCAAGATGGTTTAATTTACTAATCAAATTTATAAATTTCAATTTCACTAATGAATTTTGGCAGTAATCTTGTTATTGTTTTGATTTTAATCTGATAAATATTTGGGTTCACTTCTGTAATTTTGTACAGACCGACTGTACTGGCTGGACACAATCAAGGATAGCAATTGTATTCGTGTGTATCATTATCACTGAAAGCGATTTCCAACTTATCATTAAATAAATATGCACGCGCACTACGAAAAACTTGTACAAATTATATTTATTTACTATGATGACACTGAAAAACGGGCCATTCAAAATAACTTTTTTATTTACAAATATTTTTTTAATATTCTTGATATATTTGTAAACTAGGCTTAGGGGCTCACAAATCATAGTATTTGGTATGATGATAGTGCTTTCGGTTTAACCGGAAGTGGCATTAACTTTCATATTTTAAATAGGACATCCTATATATTTTTATATATTTGGAATCTACGTAAAATTACGAATTTAACGATATACATGAAATGCTTTTTGTGTTGAAGAAATAGATTACAAAAACGTGGGAGAAAATTTTGAATAATTAACCTGCTAAGCCATGATATGAGGCAGGCTGTGAAAACAGTTGAGATAATATTGAGTAATATTTAATTTAATTGTTTAAATAGTAAGTTATTTTTGTAAGATTCTGCATTTTGTTACAAAAAAAAAATCAAGACAATCTTATAGAAGACCAAGGGGGACATCCGATTAGAGAAGAAAATATATTTTTAAACCAGTGGTTCTCAAGTTGCAACACAAAGTTATATATTTTTAAATGGGATGATACTTATTTAAATAATACAATTTAAATAAATTTGATTTTTAGAGTTATTTTTCAGTAGGCTATGCATGAAAAACAATTGAGCCTAAATTAAAATGAAACAAATATTGGTTAATCATATTATAAACAGTGTTCTGTTTGATTTCTATCCTAAATAATTCAAATTGACAAATAGTAATTTTTGTTTTTCATACATAGCCATAGTCAATAAAAATCAAATTTATTTATATTTCAATTGAATATTTCTCAATATTTTTGTGATGTAAAGATATAAAATGATTATATGGTTGAATTGAGAAAAAAATATTTTATCGAATTGGCCTTTAAAAAAATATAACTTCAACGCAACTTGAGAACCACTGGTTTAAAAAAATATTTTCTTCTCTAATCGCATGTCCCCCATACTCTTCTATAAGATTGTTTTATAGTTTGCACTTAAATTAAAGTGAAACAAATATTTGTCAATAACTTTATAAACAATGTTCTATTTGATTTCTATCCTAAATCATTCAAATTGACAAATAGCAGTTTTGTTTTTCATACATAGCCTACTGGAAAATATAAAATTATTTAAATTTCAATTGAATTTTTCTCAATATTTTTGATGTGTAAAGATATATAATGATTACATGGTTGAATACAGAAAAAAATACTCTATAGAATGGGCCAAAAACTATATATCATCCTGTTCAAAGAAATATAACTTTGTATTGTAACTTGAGAACCACTGGTTTAAAAAAATATTGTCTTCTCTATTTGCATGTCTCCCTTCGTCTTCTATAAGATCGTCTTATAGTACTTTATTGTATTTTTAATACTATAGAAATTATTTGAGGTAACTCTTTAGCTGTTACACCTTATATGTATAGGTATCCCATTTGAAATATGAAAGTTAATGCCACTTCCGGTTAAACCAAAAGCGCCACCATCATGCCAAATACCATAATTTGTCCCCGAAGCCTAGTTTACATATATAGCACGAAATTAAAACATAAATAAAAAAAAGTTATTTTGAGTGTCACCCTGCACGTTTATTTATTTTTTCCTAGCAGATTTCATTAACAAACTGCTAAGCGATGGCAATTGCTACATTTAAATATCAAGAAATGTTTTGTTGTTATGTCATTTTTTCGAGGATATATTCTCGTACATGTATTTCATGTTAAGAATAAATAAATTTTAGCTTTTTTCATACAAAATGAAAATTTTGAAATGTAACATAAAACGTACATACCAACATTGCCCCAGGATATAAAAATATAAAAGACAGCTTGGAAATGTAAATATACACAAGGCTCAACAATGCATTGTTTATTATAAACACGAAGGTGTTGTGTACCAACAACAACATATGACAGTAAACTTCATCCGTACTTGGTGAGCCAAATTTAAAATTAAAAAAACCATTATCAAATTTCGGAAATGATAATGAAATATGATAATATATTTAGGGGAATATTTTGTAGCTTAATCTGACGTATAATCCTGTGATACAAAATAAAAATCACTAAATCAAACATGTTTGCAATCTAAAGACATTTTTCTCACATTTTTCATTTTTAGTAGCATAAAAAAAGCCTGTAATTAATTTATAAAATCGATTTAATGCAGCAATTTTTAATTAGTGTTACGGGAAAGAGAAAAAAGGATACTGTGTTAATGATGACAGATTCGCTCTGAACAACCGAATGTCTGCAATCTGCAACATATTCTACAACCGTGTTTTTTTAACTCTGCATCACATCCACATCGGTAGTACCGGTACCACGTACCAATTTAATAATTATATAATGTTGTTTATTTTTCTCCCGGACAGATGGAATAACAGCGAAGACAATGAAGGCTTCATTTCATTTCAGTTTCTATGAAATTATAGTTTGCTGATTGACGGTAATGAACGGCTTCAGCGTCAGACTGATACAAATGTACTCGTAGGTGAAAGTAAAGTTGGATAACCACTGTCAAGAACAGTCTTATTGTAAGTCTTGTGACGATCTGAATCTGACGAATAACAGATAAATGTTGCAGGATTTTATTGTTAATTAGTTCATGCGTTCCTGTGGCCCCTTTGATGTGGGCAGGGCAGATTTGCTGACGCGAGAGGCGATGTTTTGTACACGTAATGTGCTACATTTGTTGCAATAAAATGTTAGATCGTTGTATACTGGACACAGGACTGGTTTTATCTTCAAACAACCCTAATCACATACTTAGCCACAATGGCTATCATTTTCGGAAACACACAAGCGCAGTTTGAAAATTTGAAATATATTCTTTAAGAATATCATTCATTTTTTGACCCCAAAATTGGATTTTGGACCAGTTTTCATACCCAGAAATTTTCAGCCCTAAAATTACTTTTTTCCTTCAACAAAAAATAAGTACATTTCACCGAGGCGAACCTTGCGCTGAGAAAACATTCAACCATTCAAGTTGCAGCAGTCAGCGTGAGTGGAGTGTTACAGTATGGTTTTGCTTGCGATATATTATAGCACAATCTTTGTTGCTTGTGTCTGTTTCCTTCTTTTTATTTATATTTTTGCTTCTTCTCTGGTTCGTTTTTTCTTCAATTTTTCTCTGCGCTCTCATACCAGTCTTTTCTTGGTCTTTGTTGATTGTTTTTAATTAAAGAAAATTGCAAAAATGATTTTAAAATGCTGTGTGCCAATTACGATAAAACGGCTAAGTTTATCAATGTTTTTAGATTTCCACGCAATAGTGAGATGCGCAGAAACTAGGCAAATGAACTACATTCATCAAATTATAAAACATTGCTTTATTTTGAAATAAGATCTAGTATATAAATATATGAATCAAGTTATAAATTAAAGTAATATTATTAAATGTTACATTGTTTATTATTCAATATTATTTACTTGTTTAAGCATTGTTTCGATTAGAAATAAAAATAAAATATTTCAGTGAGATTCTATAACTAATATTTCTTGTATTATTTAAACAACAATAAATAATTTAAAGTAGAAAGCATATTGGTATGATGTGAAGTGAAAATGTGTAATAATTAACAAAAAATATATAAAGAAATTATTAAGGACGTAGCCGAAATAAGGAATGTAGATGAAGATTTTAGCAAATGACATAGGATAGGATTCATTTCCAGACGGTAAATCGAAATTGGATAATAGAATAAAGGAACGTTCCACCTAAACATAAGATGATTCAAATGATCGGCATTAAATTCAACTACATAATAATTAAAGACAACATTGAATTTAATATTGTAGATACATTTTTTCTATAGTCCTTTGAAGGACTTTTTCGCTTTCGGATATTAATTTTCTTTTCAGGTTTACTATTTAATTGTAACAATCGGTAAACAAAGCCGAAGGAGTACACCACCAAAAATGCAAGAAGGAATGAGAACAACAATTCTGAAATAAAACTGGAAACCATACTTCATATAGATGTCAAAGGACAACTTTAACATTAAGAAAGTCATCCGGGATATGGAATTCAACTAGACATCTTTTAAATTCGCTATAGAAAGAGCAAGGACAAAATCTTCAGAGAATTCAAATGATTGTGATGGAATCTCACGTTAGAAAAGTCAACCAACATAGTCAAGTCAAGTCAGCAAAAAATAATTTAAAGTAAAACATAAGTTATATCCGTATATTTATTCCATTTAAAATTCGTTTTTTGTTTATTTTTTTTAGTTATGTAAATAAAATGGTCATTATATAATATTTGAATAGTTTTTTACAAGTTGTATAAATTTATAAATCACATTTTACAAGCCTATTTTTTTAAAGTTCCGTATATTTCCTATGCTTACAATGCAGTCGTTCGAGGCGTCACGTCACAGCGAGAGGCTCGCAGTGACGTCACGAAATGAGCATTTCTAAGTTCCATGCTCATGTAGAAAAGTATTAAAAAAATTTAGAATTGTGAAGACGAGGATGGTTTTGAAAAAAGAATAGGGAAATATGCGAATTCGGTTCTAGGGCACTGGCTGTTGTGTAGCGGGCTTACGGCTTACGGTATTGGGGGAAAAGAGAGGGGGTTGATGGCACTGGCAGTGGCACACAACCTCACCGCCGTATGGCTGCGTGCCGATGAGACAGAACGTGTTTCTGTTTAAGTAAACCAATTATTATCTGATGTAGGTGGGGCAGGGGGCGCGGGACGGTGTTATTAAAGAGAGACACGCGACACGGCGTCGAGCGTCGGGCGTCCAGCATCCGAGTAGCAGTAGCAGCAGCAGCGTCGATGTTCGGCCAGCCGGCGTCCCGTCAGCGTCACCATCACACGTCACACGTGTCCGCTTGCACTCTCTTTCTCTTTCTACCCAGAGACCCGATCCCGATGAACGATGAGGCAAGGAAAGAAACTCTCATTTGCCATACGTGTGTAGCCGCTGTGGCTACGCGGAGGATTACTCTGTTTTCCTTTTCCTGCATTTAATGAAAAACGTTTAGGCGTTCAGTCAACGTCGCCTCCAATGAGACTCTGGTGATCAATGTCAGCGCAGCACCAAGCGGCAACCGACCGTCGACCGACAGCCCTCCTTTTTCCCGACCACTCTAACACCTTACGGATGCGGACGCGGACTTAAACTTGGACTTCCCTTGAAAAACTCGAAAACGGCTGGGTTTACTGGATTTTCCTTAATATTTACCTCGTTCTTCCAAGCCCATGTATATATTTTGATTTCCTTTAATTTGACATGTATACTCGTATTTATACCCGTAGGACAAAGGGTCACTGAATCGAATCGATCCGACATTCGCCAAAAAATGTTGAAATACCTTCACCTGTAGCTCAGCCTTATACTCGTACTCGTATTCCATTCCAACAACACACTGCCATATTTTATTGCCTTTGTCTTTGTACAAAGTAACAAACATGTCTGTTGTGATTACGTTGTACATAAGTGTTATCGTGAGAGCAATGTGCTAATAAAATGCATTTTTACAAACGCCGCATATTTCTATTACACGCTGTGTTGTGAGAGCCCAGAGCTATGAGCCGACATACATACATAGCAGAAGTTGTTCACTTGTTCAGCGAGAATTTTTTGGACGAGGTATAGGTTTAGGATTGTTGTTATACTTGATACTAATTAGAGAGCTAAAAATATAACATATCATAACAAACAAACAAATAAACAAACAAAAAAAATAATATCAAAGTTCAAATATATAAATATATATATACAGAGTGGTGGCGGTTAAGGGTGAAAGGAATTTAATATGAGATTTTGTTTTATGCAATTTCCTGCTCTGCTATTCTTTTTACGCCAAAACCTGTAAAGTGCAAAATTGTACAAAATTAAAACCGTTTTTACATATTTTATTGTTTTTAGTTTTTTTTTAACTTTAAAATATCTGTTATTTCGTAGCAATTATTAATACATAAACATTAAACTTATGGACAATAAATCCCATATTCTTCGATAACTATTTCCACCATTCTTTATAATAATAGCACGTTCCTTATTCTAATAAACATTCATTATTTAATTTACTTTTACAAAATAAATTTTTGATAGAATATGAATAAAATAATATTGTTTTCTACAATGTTGTAACTCATGGCTATTGCTATTAATTAACTTTTGAAATTTCTAATTTAAAATTAAAAATAAACTAAACCACAATAAAAAATGTAAGAACAGTTTCGTATACAACTTTTAATTCTGTACAACTTTACATTCTACAGTTTTTGCCGTAAAATGAACAGGAGAGCAGGAATCCCTATGTTCACCCCTAACAGGCACCAACCTGTATATACATACAGGTTGTCCCAAACAAAGTGGTATACCATTGGGACCTCATTGGGCAATGTTGTGCTCCTTCAGATTCTACTGAGAAAAAATTAAAATTCCCAACAGTTTTAAAGTTATTCAAAACAAACTGAAAATCGCGATTTTAAAAAATGTCAAATAACTCCGTAATTATAAAGGATATAAAAAATGTTTCAAGTTACATGATTTAATAAGACAAACTTGAAAGTGATGTCAGAATGAAATTCAAGATAGCGGCTTCCAAGATATTAATAGCAACTTTCTTATTTTAAATGGGCGCCATATTGGATTTTTACTTGTAAAAAAATACATATTTTTTTCTCTTTCCAATGATGTAAGGGTTATTGTGTTTTAATTTTGTTTTGTCCCTAAAATCTTAATTTAAGTAGTTTTTCAAAATAGCATTTTATTTTCTTTAGTAACCTACCTTTTACATATCCTACTCATAATTTAATTTTGATTCCATATTTTAAATTTAACCTAGGTATGACGTATGTGTACCTCAACCAGGTATCTGATATAAAAAACTTATTATTGAAACACATGATTTTTGTTGACCATAGTGTTTTTAGTCTCAATAAAATAATTTATTTAATTAAAATAACTAATATTACATATATATAATCATCGTATTTGGATTCCGGTTTAACCGAAAGTGACATTAACTTTCATATTTCAAATGGGACACCCTACATATTTTTATATATTTGGAATCTACATAAAATTACGAATTCAGCGATAAATTACAAAAACATAAGAGAAAATTATGCATACAGGCAAACTGTGAAAATAGTTGAGATAATATTAAGTAATATTTAAGCTAATTGTTTAAATAATAAGTAATTTTTGTAAGATTCCATATTTTGTTACAAAAAAAATATCAATTTGTTATCACTGCCTACCTAATATGGCTTACCAGGTTAATTATTCATACTTTTCTCTTATGTTTTTGTAATTTATTTCTTCAATAAAAATTGACTTCAAACATATCGTTGAATTTGTAATTTGACGTAGAATCCAAATATGTAACAATAGATTGGCTGTTCCATTTGAAATATGAAAGTTAATGTCATTTCCGGTTAAACCGGAAGAGCTATTATCATACCAAATATCATGATTTATGAGCCCCTAAGCCTAGTTTACGAATATGTAACGAAATTTAATAAATAATTACAAATAAAAAAGTTATTTTGAGTGGCCCGTTTTTCAGTGTCACAAAGTGTTATATTTTAATGGACCCAGCAAATATCTCGCTTATTTATTAAGTTAGTAATTTCTTTCATATAACATGATTTATACAGCAACATGTAAGCTACTTGATGATGGATGTACATTCATGATACCACTTCCGGTTTATTTGTAATTAATATCAACTTTGAAATTTCAAATGGAACATACTATATTTTTTTACAAATTTGAAAAGTACATCAAATTTGCTTTACAATCATGTAAAATAATCCATATGTTACATTATTAAAAAGTAAAATGGCGGGCACTTTTTTATACATCTAGTCGAAAAGAGAATAGTGAGCCATGATCAAGGCTTGAAATAAAACAATTAATTAAAACAATTGTAACACGGCAAATGTCAACCTGCAAATATTATTTCGTTTAATAAAACTTTTCAAATTTGTAAAAAAATAAAGTATGTTCCATTTGAAATTTCAAAGTTGATATTAATTACTAATAAACCGGAAGTGGTATCATGAATGTACATCCGTCATCAAGTAGCTAACATGTTGCTGTATAAATCATGTTATATAGAAGAAATTACTAACTTAATAAATAAGCGAGATATTTGCTGGGTCCACTAAAATATAACACCCTGTATATATATATATATATATATATATATATATATATATATATATATATATATATATATATATATAGATATGTGAGAACCCGACTTAAAATCCGAAATTTTACAATCTACGCATCAAAAGTAAATGAAACCAGATTTGCTAATACATATTTAGTACAAGAAGTTTTTAACATACCAGTTATAGAGTAGGTTTTTATTTATATAAGAATTTATGAATGAAAAATAGTGTTACCCACGTTGTGTTGTTGTTTGGCCATCTCTGGTATGGTTGAAGTTGAAGTGAACGGTAACGGTATGTGTATATGTATGTGTATGTATGCAAAGCAAAGACGCGTGCCTGAGTGACAGTAAAGACCATAGCTGACACAGGTGCGATATAAAGCTGCCTGAAGGTCGCTTATTGCGAGTTGTAACCACGCTGTACACCTGTGAGCTGCTTGCACCATGTGGCTGGCTCTGCTGTTGCTCTTCTTCGCCGTCGGCTTCAACGTCTCCGTAAAGGCAGAGGCAGAAGCAGGCTTGCTCCGCGTTCCCAAAATCTACAACACGGTTATCACTTCCGACGCCAATTTGGAACCTAGCAGGGCTTATCCGATTGTGCAACCAGTGTTGACTGTTCAACCAGTTGTTGCTGTTGAAGACAATAGGCATCCTTACTATCCAGTACCTGTAGGAGGCTTATATCCTTTCTTAACAGGGACTAATGCTGTATACCAACAACCGTTGTTGTACGGAAGACCCCCTGCAATTCCTGAACAACAACCTAAACTTGAACAACCTCAACAATTGCCTCAACCTCAACAAGCAGGGATACCGCCGATGCCTGTGGAAGACATGCTCAACCATCATAACAAGAATCCAGAAATTCCAGACGTTCCTCCACCGCCTTTGCCAGTAAGTGCTTCAAAGAAAACGTGATAATAATAAGCATTGCAATGTAATCAAATCATTTTCATAAGCATGTGTCATTGTGTATTTGTAATTGTAATTGTATTGTATGTAATGTACATATGTTGTAAATGACTAATTTTAAGTAGACGTGGACGTGACTAAGAAGTAAAACCATGATGTAAATGTAAAAGTATTAACAATAAATGTATTATCATTTATCTGTGAGTCTATTGTTGTCATTGTCATTACATATATTCATTATGCAAATGAAAAAGAAAGAGAAAAAACATTCCCTACTAACTGTCTTACGAAGCGAGAAAAAATGTACGTAATTAGAACCGGAAGATATCAATTTGTACCGACTCAGACTCATCTTAATTAATCTATGAGACGGAGACGACATTGCTGTCAACATTCAAATTACAACGAAACCAACAAAATTCATAACTTTATTTCTCCAATCTTTAAACTGTAACTGTCACACATAGGTACCTACATATTTTAATGTTTTTTTCTTCCCATAAAAATTGTATAATTCATTATTATTGTTACAAATAATATTATTAACGTTTCCGTATGTTTGCAACATAATATATAGATATAGTAGACCCTTTAACCCGAAATGCTAAATGTAAGGGGGTATTCGGACTAACGATTTGTTCGGATTACTGCATTTGTATGAATAAGTGTAAATTTACTACAGCACTATAGAGAACAAAAAACACTGATATTAAGAAATAAAAACAAAAAAAATATATTTTAAGTTTTAATTTTTTCTTGTATATATATTTATATTACCTTTTCATATTGCTATAATATTATTCTGTAATTGGGATCTCAGCGTCACAAAAATTTTAATTCTGAAAAAAAAAACAAATTTTTATTTGTTTTTTGGACACCAATCCTTCTTTGATTGCCAATCGCCGAAGTATTATGTATTATTATTTATTAAACAATGTACATGCATACATCCACCATTTACAATCTCGGACTGAGATGGTCATCACATCCTGCCTCAGTGCCGGATTTGGGAAATATTGAGCCCTAGGCAAAGAGTTTGCGTTGGGCCTCCCCCCATTTTTTTTACTTAAGTTAAATGTTAATAAATATGTTATAATAACGTACGTTTCCAATAATTCTTTTAACAAGCTTAATTTTTTACATCCATTGTACATACGCAGACACTTTTTACAACACAAAATATATTAATTCGGCTGACTGTACTGGCTATGTACGAGAAACACTTTAGCTTATATTAAAACCAAATAAATATTTGTTAATAACTTTATAAATTGTGTTCTATCTTCAACAATAGGAATTATGTACTAAATAATTCAAATGTTTATCATATACAGGATGTAACAGCTAAACGAGCTACCTCAAATAATTTTTATATTATAAAAGATACAATAAAATATTATAAGACAATCTTATAGAAGACCAAGGGGGACATCCGAATAGAGAAGAAAATATTTTTTTTAAACCAGTGGTTCTCAAGTTACCACATTAACTGGGATGATATTTATTTTTTAGGCCTATTCGATAGAGTATTTTTCCGAATTCGATCATGTAATTATTTTATATTCTAACATAAAAATATTGAAAAAAACTCAAAATTTAAATACATTTCATTTTTATAGTTATTTTTCAGTAGGCTATGTATGAAAAACAAAAACTGCTATCTGTCAAATTGAATTATTTAGGATGGAAATCAAATAGAACACGATTTATAAATGATTAATACATATTTGTTTCGTTTTAATTTATGATCAGTTGCTTTTCATACTAAAGTTCAAATTTATTTTTCTCAAAATTTTTGTTATTTTAGGATATAAAATGATTACATGGTTAAATTCAGATAAAAAATTCTCTCTGAAATAGGCTTAAAAAATAAATACCATTCCATTTAAAACAATATAACTTTATGTTGTAACTTGAGAACCACTGGTTTAAATATATATTTTCCTCTCTATTCGGATGTCCCCCTTGGTCTTCTATAAGATTGTCTTATAATATTTTATTGTATCTTTAATAATATAGAAATTGTTTTAGGTAGCTCGTTTAGCTGTTATGCCCTGTATAGCCTACTGCAAAATTACTATAAAAATAAAATTTATTTAAGTTTCAATTGATTTTTTTTCAATATTTTTGTTATGTAAGGATATAAAATGATTACATTGTTGAATACTGAAAAATACTCTATTGAATGAATCTAGAAACTATTTGTCATCAAATTTATAAAAAAAATATAACTTTGTATTGTAATTTGAGAAACACTGGTTTCAAAAAATATTTTCTTCTCTAATCGAATGTCCCCCTTGGTCTTCTGTAAAATTGTCTTGTAATAATTAATTGTATCTTTAATAATATAGAAATTATTTGAGATAGCTCGATACGATAATTCCTTACTATTAATACAGTTCTATTATTTTCAGTTAAATTTATTACATTTTGGTTACAAAATAAATTTCAAATAGCAATTGCCTAGGGGTGGAAACTAAAACAAAATATGATAGATTTTTCCAAGAATTACACGTCTTAGTTATTATTGCATTCAGAGAAATTCTATCCCACATTTCGGATTAAAGAGTCCGATGTTCGGATTACTGGATGTTCGGATTAACGTGGGTACGAATTAAAGGATGTCTACTGTGTACTATGTATTTATTTCCACTACTTAACTACTACTAGTATTAAGCAAAAAGACGAGTAAAATTAAATTCTTTATTTTCACAATACATATTTGAATGTTATACATGTATACGTATAAAATAAATATATCTCCATTGAGCATATTTATATAAATGTTTATTTTTCACCTCATATGTTAATAATTTTTGCACAATAAACATAGAACAAAAATATTATTTACATACAGTCAATTTAATCTGCATACAAGCAATTATATTTTTGTCGTGCTTTTATCTGTATTCAGATCATGGCCGTACAATTTTACCAGAAAATTAAAGCCATATCCAAAGGCTGTATCGAACCCTAAGACGACGTAGTTGTGACCCAAGCCTCCTTGCTTGTAACTAGGAAATGCTCCGGACGCTTCCCCATTTTGGTCTAACACTTTGAAGCAGGTGATGTTGACAGCAGCTTCCACATAGACGCGGATGTCTCCAGCGACGCGGCTAGTGCCGTCGTTGTTCACGATTAGCGTCTCCGAATGAAGAAGGCCGTCGCCGTCGGTATTGTTACAAAAACCCATCTCTAGGTGGTGCGGCTTACCGTCCGGGACGGGCTCTACACAAAACTAAAACCTTTTTATACTCAATTTAGGTGTAAACTAACGTAACGTGCGTTATTGGATCGATTGTGATTCTGACGGATCTGTGAATAGAAGCAGATTGGCCGTAAACATATCGTACGTATACAGGATGATTCATCGATCTGTCCTTTTTAATAACTCGATTATTGTAAATGTTATGGAATAATTTTTCAAAGGAAGTTTGTTTTATATTAAAATATCTATCAATCTACAGTAAGTATTTTTCTACAGGTGTTCCATTTTTACGCAATGATATGTAAGTTTATATTTTCAAATGTAACATCCTTTATTCAAATTTGTAGAGCACATGAAATTTACTATCCAATATTGTAAAAACAATTATATATTATATTATTATAAAATACAATGGCGAATGATTACAATATTACATTTTTTTAAATGCAGAAGGCCTTACAATACAGTAAGGGGGTATTTGGACTAACGATTTGTTCGGGTTACTGAATTTGTATTGATAAGTGTAAATATCATCAATTTAGAAAGTATATTTATTACAGTACTTCAGAGAACAAATGACGCTGAAATTAAGAAATAGAAACAAAAAAACATAATTATAATCTAAACTTTTTAGTTTTAATTTTTTTTTCTTGTAAGTACATGTATTTACATTACCTCTTATATTGCTATATAATATTATTCTATAATTGGGAGCATATGCTCCGACTAGGGGGGGGGGGCAAAGGGTGCGTTGCCCCCCCCCTGAGAAAATATAGAAGGGGCGAAACTATATTTGGCCCCCCTTCCCCTATACAGTTTTTAGCGCTTTTGCTTCGATCTAATTAATTTTAAAATATTTCAATCATGGCATTTGCATCATTGGTAAAGTTTCATTTGGAACTTATTTGATAGATGGCCACTAAATCCATAATTTTCATTTTAGTTTCACATGCAATAACGACACAAGAACAAGACAAGTTAAATCATGTCACTATACTTGTCATCCAAAAATTAAAAATGAGCTCGATTTAAATACAATTTCAAGCAGCTTTTTTTTTTAAAAAAAAAACATTGTTAGGCGTAACATATTTAAAATAATATAAAAAACATAAAACTTAAACTAAACTGTATTTAATTTAATTTTTCTGTAATTATTTAATTAATAGGATACATATTTCATCGAATAAAAAAATACATAGAAACAAATGACAAATTGTGATAATAAATCGATATTAGAGTTAACTATTTTCAAAAATGAATAATTATTCAAATGAAGAAAAGTTACAAATAATTAAATGGCATTATACTGGCCATAGTTTAGAGCAAATTCGAAATTATATTAGTGCAAATTAATATTTACTACGTAAAAGAAATTTGAAACTTTTTGTCTAAAATAATTAGGGGAGCAATGCGCACGAAAAAACTGATTTCCCATGTTAACCCTGTATAGATATTTTAATATCAAACAAACATCGCTTGTATTTTTTTTCCTTAATATTTAAAATAATCGAGTTATTAAAAAAAGAATAAACCGATGAATCACCATGTGCATACATTTAGTTTTTAGAAAAACTGTTTCTTTTTGACTTTGAAATGCGACAGTAAAAAACTGACATGAAAAATTTGTCAAAAGATGTTATGCCGAAGTAACTAAACGTCAAAATGAAAAATTTGTTTGCGTTTGATGTAAACACGACCGAGGACTAGCCAAGCCAATCAGAAGGATAGATATATTTTAAATTTACTCCTCAGTTTAAAACGGAGAACATACTGAGACAGAGTGATTATTATGGGAGAAAAAATCCCAACCCCAAATAATGCGATCGAATTTGAACTCATCGATTTAAATAAACAACTTATTACTGAACCCTAGGCGTTGTAGCAATGAAGTTATATTCATTCATGTTATTTTTATCAATGCAGGAAAAAAGAGTTTTGTCGTAGTTGGTACTTTATAATTAGATAAGTTCAATATACGATTATACTAGCTGTCAGATGCAACTGATGTCTTCGCAGAGTTGATACAGTTACAGCTGCAGCCGGTGCCAGAACGAGTACAACAGTTCATTCAATTACTCGTATCCATATTTGAACAAAATGAGCATGTTTAGTTTCTTAATTATCATACAAGTTTCAATGAAATTGCACAGCGATAAAAATACATTGGTGTAATATATTTAATAACGATTGGTGACGTTATAGCGCCGGCTATTTCAATGTGCCAATCTGTGTGGGTGGTTTAGAAATTAATGGTTTGTAATGATTGATAGTTTGTTGAACGAGAGAGATGCGAGATGAATGATTTTGAATAAGAACAATAAAGAGACTGATGTAAGATTGTGGCATGGCAAGGAAGTTTTACAACAAAATACATTACATATAAGTCATAATAATATAACATTACATTACAATCTAATATAATAAACACTAATGGATACCACGACATACTTGTATATGAAACAAACTGCAGAAATTCCACCTTTACTTGTATTTAACTTTAACAAGTTCTTTAACAGTAGTCGCGTGAATATATACGAACAGTCACGCCGGATGATCTTAAATAGAATTTTTAATAATCATTATGGTGTTTAGAGATTAGAATATTATCTAGGAGTCCATCTAATCAAATTTAAATATTCTTACGTAGTTTATATTACTTTATTACTCAAAATACAAACTAAACGACGTTTCAATAAAATCAAAGTAAAGTTTTAACTATCAAGAAAAAGGAATATAAAATATAGGAAACAACTTTAATTCAAATATTAAGATGCACGGAGGTATAAAAATATACATTAATAAGTTGAACTATTCATTTTCTTCTCTATTTTCTACAAAATTACTACAGATGCCCGCGATATGCTGCAAGTACCTACTGTACCGATAACAGTGGTACAGTGGCTTTTATTTTTCATATTTCTTACAATCGTTATTTTGATTTTTTAGGCAAATTTGATTTGATTTAAAAATGTACGCCAGCAGTCACGCCATTGTGTCACACCGGAATGTACCAAATGCAGGATATTACTGAACATAAACAAACGAACATAAACACTGGAAAGTCGGGTATAACAGTTATGGAAGTACTTAGAAAGATAGGTTATTTAAGCCGTGAAGTTAGGAATTATTCAGAATAATATTCGTGGCCGGTCTCACAGACCGTGTGCGACTACTTTTTGTAGAACTTGTAACTGGTTTGACAGAAATATTTGTGAATTAGAGTGTAAAGGAAAATAAACAAGATGTAAAGACATTAGAGAACAAGTTGATTAATAAGTAATTTATTTAAATGATGTTGATGTTAATGTAATTAGATAGTGTCGGTGTCGGCATCGCACTTTGAACATTTGTAATTCGGGCATCGCATCGCATCGCATGATCTGATGTTCTTACCCTTTCTTGAATAATGTTAATGTAGTTAGTTATAAAATTGGGGCGCCGCTGTTGTATGTTGTGTGATATGTAGAGGTAGAGGGTGTTGCTCCAGCTCACCTGGCTGTAACAGGAACGTGTCTGCGTCATCGTCATCGGTGTGTGTGTGTGACGTTGACGTGGCGTTATTGTCGACGTGGGGTGCTGGGGCTGGGGTAGCTCCCGACGCCAACAGCAGCAGCAGGATCAGCACGAGACCATTCATCTCACAGGCACTGTCACACGAGCACCACGCACGCACATCACATACTCTATTGCTCCTTATCAGTTGACCCCACGGATAAGCTGACTGCCGACGGCCGACGACCGACCGCTCCATGTTCCATTTACGCATATTTTTGTTTTCGTTATTGAAATGGAAGCAAATCGAGCACACAAGGTCATCATGCAACAAACACATTCGTATATTTGTATTGTAGCTGTAGTATATTTGTTACAATCAACAACATATGTATGTATATATAAAGTCTATTTGTTCGGGCCAGCTTCGGCTTCGATGGTGACGCTATCGTCTTTGTCGAGAGTAACGACGCTGTCGTGAATGGGACCCTCGCCTTCGGTGTTGGTGGTTGGAACGGGCGTGTCAAACGCCTCGGGCTCCGGTTGTGATTCTTCGAGTTCGGGAACATCAACAGCACTGCCACTAGCACTAGCACTACCGGCCTGAGCCAACAAAACGGACAAGGGATGCTGATAGCTGATAGTGAGCAAGGGACAGGGAAGGTTGTAGCTGCAGACGATGGGCGAATACACAAGCAGCTCGGATGTTTTGTAGGCAAAGCTGCCTCCGATGCGCTCTGTGTGCACTTCGGCCTTGTCCAGCGCAGGGTTCCTCAGGTACACAATACTAGCTGTAGCTGTGACTGAGACATATAGCAGCAAAGTGATTGTCTATAACAGTAACAATGATCGGGGGTGTAGAACAGAGCGCTTCAGCTTCAGTCTAGCTTACCTTCATACTGCGCGAGTTTTCTGCTCAAGTTCTTGGAAGAGTTACGAGCCCGTTCCAAAAATGGTTTGCTTTTATAGGCCCCGTGGCCCGTTGTCAGCGTAGGCCCCCTTCTCATAGTCGACACAATGGATCGCGCTTAAAGCGAATCCTGTTTGACGGATAAAAAGATCGGCGGAATACAATGAACTCGGGTGCGGGGAACATTATCGTGCCGTACCGACAAACACATTGGTCCGGTTAAGGATAGGGCTCAGCTAGGGCCGGGGTTATACACCCTACCCAGCCATATAATATGTAGCTATAGCTGTAGTAAGGTCACATAACATACAGCATACTGTCACGCGCACACTCGTGCTATTCGTTTCGTTTTCAGTTTCAGAGATCTCTGATGTTCCTGTGGCTGTGTACTGATCAATCTACTGCAAACTAGTTGTCAATCAATTCATAACAAAACGTGCAACCGAACGTTCCCTGTCAGATAAACAACCCGGCACAGACACAGCCACCGGCGCCCAACCAACCTTTATAAAAGACAAAACAATCTTTCATTATCGATAACGTATCATATTACCTATTGCTCCTCCTATAATTTTATTCCACTTCATTAATTGTTCCCTGCAGTATTCCGATCTTGCCCGTATAATAAATAATTATCATCAACAATATATTGATCGATTCTTATAGTGGCAATGTACTATTTTAATTACTTCCTTAAAACTTTAACATCGCTTTCCCTATTCATTCAATTCATTAAAACTTCTTTTGCTAACTAAACTTGTGCTTTTCAATAAATTAAAACGATGAAAATTACACAAAATTAATAAAGAACTATTTTATGCTGTTATATTATACATATTTATTAATATTCAAAATCAGTTTCTTGTTCCGGAACAAAAACAAAAACAGAATAAAAGGATAATTATTTACATTAATAAATATCTAGTGGTAGTGGATTGTTTTTCATTATATGATCAAACATAATCATGAAAGAGAAAACATTTCATTTGAAACAGAAACGGGCATGAAATCCGTAATTACGCTAATGCCGCGTCAGTTTGCAGCACCTGCTTGGTCTTTACCCCATAAACCAAATAATTTCAAATGGATATCGTTTTATGTAAATCGCTTCGGAGTCGGAGCCCTTAGCCCTTAGCCCTTCACTGCTTGTACTACACTTTAGCAAATCCCTCTGTTTTACTCTATAGACTGCAAACGATCTGTTACCGAGCGTCCCCTCTTAAATCTTAAATATAACGCGATTACAAAAAACATACTATGCCATACACCATACTATCACATTCAACAATTTAATATAAGTTAGAAATTCCGGCTATCTTAATATATTACAAGTAATAATATACATCTTCATTTCGATGCCTTCATAAATAATAAAACGAATATAAGGGTGCTCTTATTCACGCTCTTGCCCATCTTCAGTGCCATCTACCCTTATAAAGCTATATCTCTCACAAGCCCCAGCGGAGTGGACGAAATTACAACAAATTTTCCAATATATTTACACCAGAGACAATCAAAATGTATTTCACAAGTGACAAACTAACTAATTATTATTTAATAGAAGTTTATTTCATTGTAAAATAGGCGTGGTTTATTGAAAACCCGGTGAAATATTTCCAATATTACTGAAAAGAAGACTTGTACTGCCATCTCTCAGAATCATCGCGCACTGTCAAATGTCAACCCTTTCAAAATACTTGAAATATCTGACCAAAAATAAATATATTAAAGATATTAATCAAAATATTATTATGGTTAATCATAACTGATAAAGTTCATATACAATTATTAGCCTTGATTTTTTTATACGTATAACAAAAACTATCTCGAAATATTCAACGACATTATTAATTATAAATCACAAGCAGGAAATTAAAGTAACAAGGTCATAAAGGTGTGTAGAATGCACGCATACACACACGCATCAAGTATTGAACATTTCATTCATCAAATTTCATCAGTAGCATAAGAATCGACGTTTATGATTTTCTTCACCTTGTATTTATCTATCTTCTAGAATAATCTATTTGGCTGGGTACCTCACCTATTATATTTAAATTTAAAATTCTAGTCTCCTTATCTTATAAATTTATTTTTCAACCGATGACTATAAATATAAATAGCTGACATTTATCGCAAAAAATACCTTATGTACATTTTTTATAGTTGAATATTAAAATGCTTAACAAGATAATTAAAATTCTGAGTAAATTCCACTGTTATTATTAACATGAAAAATGTGTATTCTTTTTGCTAAAAATACTTTCATAAAACTAGTTTTGCAATTATTATTTTTTACTTACTAATACCGTTATTTACATATTCAACTAAGTCAAGGTCTTTCAAAATATTTGATACAGAAGTCGACAAATTTTGAAGCGATCCGCACCTTTAAAAAGTTGCGAATCTAATGCAGTTATGCGAATTATTTGCATTTACATGGCATGTTGCAATAAAAAGAAAGTGCATCAGCCTAGAATCTAGAATGCACCCAAACAACAACCCAGTGGCTGTAAAACAAGCGATTCGATCCCAATTAAAAGACATTTGGTGTTTCACTGGATTTGCAGTTTGAAAGAAATGGAAAGCGAGACCTACTTTCATCTAAAGTTACGTAAGATCACGTAATCTACAATGCGGCTCGCGTATCATACACCACGCAGTTGAATGCAAGATCTCAATAAATGAACTTGGATAGAAAAAAAGAACTAGCCAAAAGTATATGTATCTTTATTGTTGAAAATGATACAAAACGAGAACTACAATAAAATATATCTGGCGATTATAAAATAATAAAGTGTGTTTATGATATACATAGTTAAATTGAGTGTGTTAATAATATTTTCTGTGAAGGTGTAGAAGATGTCGGATGGAAACACTCTGCTCTGGTTGTTTCTGAGCTACACAACCGTTCTGTTGGTTTGCGGCCCAATGGTTCTCGTGTTGTTGACAAGTCTACCACATCTGCCTCTGGTTGTGCTCAGCAGAATGTGCCACATACCCTTCGAGTCAGTGTGATGTGATGATGAACATTTTGTCTATATAAATAAAACTAAAAACCATATTTTGCTTGTGTTTGTTTTCTTGTCATTCGGTTTAGCGCCCATTGGTTTTTCAGTTCTTGTTCGTTCACCTTCGCCTGCAAACAAAAGCGAAACGTGATTCGTGCTGCCATCCTGTTACGACACTGTGAACTATATACCTGGTAGGCGAGATACGTAATTTGATGCTTCCTTCTGCTCTGTGACGATGGTTCCTCTCCTTTTTTAACTGCTGGTTGCGGCTGTTCTTCTGTTAATGCCTTTGTTCTCCACTCTCGAGGATCTGGCATTACGTCAGCAGCATTGATATCAATAAAGTTGATATCATTCTTTTTGCCCTTCTTTCGTCGTTTCCCGCATAATTCTTCCACCTATTACAAAACAAAATACATAATAGATAATTACACAATTTTCAACACATACAGCTTTCTTCTCAAATATTTCCTCCTCCGTTTCTTCTTCGTCTGGTTCGGGTTGCGGAGCAGGTTTGGTGGAATTAGCAACCAGCTCAGAGAAAAATGAATTTGTTTTGCTGTTCATATCTTTCACAGGCTTAGCACTATCCACTTTCAAACTTAAAGAAGCAGATACACCCGGAGCAGGATCAATTTTCGTAGTATCTGTAAAGGAAAAGAAGTTGCTACCACTAATATTAATGTCTTCATCATCTGAATCATGTTGTCTTTTAGCCGTTGCTGCTTTATTTACAATTCTAGGTACTAAATTTTTCTGTTTCACTACACTGGGATCGAATTTTTGGCTTCTACTATCAGCAGGAACACATTTTGGTGTCGGAAGTACAGCAAACAAACCAGTTGCTTTCTACAACGTAGATTTAAGAATTTATTATTTATGTACCTATTTAAATGACTTACAGGTTGTGGTTTTATTATAATTTTTTTGGGGGGCTCTTCTTCATCGCTGTTATAATTTGAAAGAGCAGGTATAGATATTTTAACAGGTTGTTTTACACCATTTTTCTTGGATTTTAATAGCATTTCATCGTCCACGTCTTCTTCTACAATAGCAGTTTGTTGTTTTGGTTGAGGCAAAGATGAAAATAATAATTCTACAAAAGATTTATATTACTGTATATAATTTTAATATAATAAATATACGACGTACCACAAACAGAAGTTGGTTTATCATTTTGTTTGTCTCCATCCCCATCATCCTCTGACCCAGAATCGCTATAATCATATGCTACTAACGCCATTATATATGTAATAAAGCTTTCAATAAAGACTTATCTACACAATTACTAAATTATTGAATTAAACTACTAAACAAACGCATAAATATGCTGCCAAATCTTCCAAAATAAAGTTATTAAAACCAAACGTCATTGCACTGTCAAACTACAAAGCCAGTGGCAACCAAACTGTGGGTTGTCAGATCAACTGCCAAGTCAGAAAATTAAAGATTAAAGAAAATGGATAATAGAAAAGGAGAATCCAAGATGAATATGCAGAAACTAGAAACAGATGCTAAAGAATCTGCTACTAACCACATAATAACAATGCTCCAAAGACCAGGGCAACTGGAAAAGGTAGAGCAATTCAAATGTAGAATAGGGCGTAAAAAAGCTTCTGTAGAAGCTTTACTGAAGTCAGCTATGCAGAGCCAGTTAGATGGTGTAAGAATAGGGCTAAATCAACTACAAACATGTAAACAGATGCTCCAAAAAGTAGAAGTAAGTTTAAAATCCATGGACAGTATTTTTGTTGATGTTCCAAAACACTACAATCAGCTAAGCGATGTTAGGGAAGAACATATGAGACATTCACAGTACGTAACAGCAATTGAAAACCTTAAGCATATATTTACAGTTCCAGAATGTGTTGAAAAGACCAAGAAAATGATCAACGATGGAAAACTACTTCACACTCATCAGTATTTAGCAAATCTGGAGAATTCCAGGCATGATTTACTTCATGAACTACATAAATACCCCAATCAATCTCATCACGATAAGATGATGCTGAAAGCATACTTTGCAGAAGTTGAAACGCTTTCTGATTTACTGGAGAAACAACTAAAGTTGGTGCTAAGTAGAACATTAAACACAGTAAGAAAAGAACCAACTGAAATCGTAACTGTGTTGCGTATTATTGAACGAGAAGAAAAAGCAGATGAATATGCTTTACAGCAACAAAAACAAACGAAATTTTTGGCTCCAGGGCGTCCGAAACGGTGGCGGAAGAAAGCGTTTGAAGTGCTTGAAAGGGCTGTGCAGACAAGAATTGAAGGAACTCACGTAGACGAGAGAGAAAATAATAAAATGTGGCTTGTTAGATATCTAGAAGTATGTTATTGAAACATTAAACTATTCTATTCATTAAATATTTTGTTTTTAGTTAGTAAGACAACTAATTGTGGAAGATCTACGCGTTGTGAAAACATTATGTGGGCCATGTTTTCCACGACATTACGATATTGTAAATAAATTTGTACAAATGTACCACACAGCTTTATCGCGCCATGTAAGTTTTTGTATTGATACAAATACCTATACTGTTTGTTAAATGTATAATTTTATAGTTAAATGAGCTAATACAAAACGGTTTAGAAGGCAATGAATATGTATCGATGTTAGCATGGGTTCTCAACACATATTCTGGTCAAGAGTTAATGGGTCATGCAGAATTAAACGTCGACAAAAATATGATCGGACCTTTACTACAAGCCAGTGTTTTAGAAAAACTACAAGATGAATATTTAATGGTAATGTAAATAAACTTGTATTTAATTTAATGTAATTTGTATATTTTAGAATATGGAGAAAAACTATGAAGAATGGATGCAAAACACTTTAACATCCGAGAAACAAGAATGGCAGTCAAACCAAGAACCAGAAGTTGTAGGTCACGACGGTTGTTTCAGAACTTCTGCGCCTGTTATAATATTCCAAATGATTGACCAAAACCTTCAGGTCACTAAAACAATCAGCCAAGAACTTACAAATCGCGCTCTGAAACTCAGCATTGATCAAGTTATCAAATACGGGCTCAGATACAAAGAAGTGATTATAGAATTCAAAAACAAACATTTTCAAGATAGAAGCCAGGTGCCTAAATTCACCAAATATATGATATCAATTGTGAATAACTGCTTACAACTAAAAGAACATGGTGTGATTCTAAAGGACCAATACTGGCACTCAACCCCAAGCGAAGATCTCGCTCAAAAGTTCGAAACTTTAGTAAACACATACATGGATCTTCGAAATGAAGCCGGTGAATATCTCCTCGATGAAGTATGCCTAGATATGGATAAACATTTCGAAGAAGTATTTACTCTGAAATGGATAACGCCATTCCCACCGAATTTAGCAGTGGAAACAATATGCGCAACATTGGACGACTATTTTCAAGATTACAAATATCTTTGTGAAGATAATTACGAATATATTATCTCTCAAGCACAAAACAGAGTTGCTAAGCGGTACATAACAGCTATGTTATCGAAGAGAGTTTCGTTCAAAAGTTACGAAGAAAGCCAAAAAGCTGCTGAAAAGATCGAGGAAGAGATAAATCAAATAAGAAATTGTTTCAAGAACAGCGCAGTAAATCTAATTGATATTCAGTCTCCCTTAAATATAATCATAACATTGTCGTTAGTTTTAAAATGTGCAGATGCAGAAATGCTGTCCCTAGATCTTCATGAAATTGTCGACAAATACCCGGATATATCTGAAGATCACCTCCTAAGGTTATTGTATTTGAGAGGAGATATGCCTCGTTCAGAAATCAAAGAAAAAGTTACTTTTGCAATGAATATATCTAAACCGAAAAACACCAACACTCAAGCTAGTACATTATTCAAGAGTATTGTCTTTGTTGATAGAATAAGAAATTTATTGAACTAAAACTCTATGTATTTAATACGTAATTGTGTAAATATATTTGTATTAATTATATTAAAACATTAAAATATAATATACAATGATTTTTTTTAGTTTACAATAGTGGTGGGATCCGGATCTTTATAGTTTCAATTTCGGAACCAAAAATATCCGGATCTCCGATCCAAATTTCAGTATCGAATCTTGGAAACGGATTTGAGTATCGGATCTTGGATTCGAATATGAATAACGGATTTTAGATATGGAATTTCAGTATCCGGATCGGTTCTCGGATTCGAATATTCTCAGTCACATTACATTCAAATTCTAGATGTTTGCCTTCACATTAAAAATTAAGAATCGAATCCAAATCCGAATTAAATTTATGAATATCCGAAGAACCGGATATTTTGAAATACGGATACTCGGATCCTCACAATTTATAATGCGTAACTATTCTAATCTAAAAAAAGGAATCGAATTTCTCAAACTTTTAAAAACGTTGGACCATCACAAATTTTGTGAGAAGAAGAAGAGATAGAGTAAGAGCCTGCGCATCAGAAAACGTTTGAATCGTAGCGCATGTGCTGCTACCTTGAATTACGCTTGTATCTTGCATTACTTACAAACGCATAGTGCAATGTGATCTAATAATGGCGGGCAGCGTGTTGAAGTGGAAAAGAGTGACAAATCCAACCGGACCACAGCCCAGACCAAGGCATGGACATCGTGCCGTTGCTATTAAAGACCTTATGGTCGTTTTCGGTGGAGGGAATGAAGGAATAGTAGACGAACTCCACGTTTATAACACAGGTACATAAGTTGCAAGTTTGAGGTTTCGGCTATTAAATATGGCGCGTCTGTTGTCATTCTGCAATATAGAAACTTTCACAAGTTTCTAGCCCGTATATCTATGTTTTTTAACTCTGTACAGAACAACTGCATTGCGATATAATTAGGTTTCTCTTTAATGGTAACTGTAAGGCTTTAATTGTTGTTGTTTTTCTGTAATTTGTTTTGATCCTATGAAAGATGGCGGGCCCCATCAAACAATATACCGCCATCCAACCCGGTATTCTTTGTAAACAAATTTTTCAAATTACACAATTATTTTTTATGTTTTATTAGATATCATTTTGTATGTTAATATTTTATCTGATCAGAACTAACAAATATTTTTAATAATTAGCGAAAAACCAATGGTTCGTCCCTATAACAAAGGGAGACATCCCTCCAGGATGTGCAGCATACGGTTTTGTAGTCGACGGCACTCGCCTTCTTGTCTTCGGAGGGATGGTGGAATACGGAAAATACAGTAATGAATTATATGAATTGCAGGTAATCGTTATGATTAACAAGTAGTGTTACGTACAATCCATAATATTAATAATATTTATAGGCGTCACGGTGGGAGTGGAAGAAATTGAAACCAAAACCTCCTAAAAACGGTCCCCCGCCATGTCCCCGACTTGGACACAGCTTCACATTAGTCAATAATAAAGTTTATCTGTTCGGTGGACTTGCAAACGACAGTGACGATCCGAAAAACAACATTCCTAGATATTTAAAGGATTTATATGCCTTGGATCTCACAAGCAATCCAGTTTCGTGGGAGATCCCCCAAACACATGGCCCATCTCCCCCGCCCAGAGAATCACACACGGGAGTGGCGTACATTGATAAGAAGAACAATAAATCATATCTGGTGATATATGGCGGCATGAGTGGTTGTCGACTCGGCGATCTCTGGTTCCTGAATACAGACACACTCACCTGGAGCAAGCCAGTTATAGACGGAGTGACACCACTTCCGCGTTCTCTACATACGTCTACGTTAATCGGCAACAGAATGTTCGTGTTCGGTGGCTGGGTGCCTGTAGTAGCCGACGACAAAGTAGCCTCGCATGAGAAGGAATGGAAGTGGAAGTGCACCAGTACAATGGCTTGCCTGAACCTGGAATCGATGGCTTGGGAACACCTGGATATCGACGGCTACGAGGAGAATGTACCTAGGGCACGCGCGGGCCACTGTGCCGTTGGTATTCACAGTCGATTGTATGTGTGGTCGGGTCGGGATGGATACAGAAAGGCATGGAATAACCAGGTATCTTAAATGGGTGTTTGTGATTGTAAAAGATTCGAATGCTTATACTTGTAGGTTTGCTGTAAGGATCTTTGGTATTTGGAAGTGGAGAAACCGCACGCACCTGGACGAGTGTCCTTAGTTAAAGCCGGAACACATGCCTTAGAAGTTAACTGGAATGCTTCTCCAGCATCACAAACTTATATTTTGCAGGTAGGTCATTTGTAATATTCTCACTATGTCTAAAATTAATACAATTACTCCTTAAAATTTTAATATAAACTATATACGTATTTCAACAACTATGTAGTAATTTAATCTTAGTTTTAAGTTTCAAATAGTTATTTAACTCCGTTGACCGGGAAGTCATATTAATGATTAATAATAGGAAGAGTCTAAGGTTAAATTATAACTAAAACTAATAAAATTACCCCCTTAACCTTAAAATAATAATATAAACTATATACTTAGTTCTCGAAATACGTATATAGTTTATATTATAATTTTAAGGTTAAGGGGTAATTGTATTAGTTTTATTAATCATTTTCACTATGTGTTTCAATTTATTTTGTGTTATAGATTCAGAAATATGATATCCCGTCACCAAGTGCAGCAAGTCCTGCTTTAGTATCCCCGAAATCTTCTCAAGAGAATATTGCGCCTATAGCTTTAAACAGCCAGAAATCATCTCCGGCTATAGCGATGACTCCTGGTGCATCTCCGGCCCAACCTCAGCAAGGCGCTCAACTCCGCATCATAGCAGAGAGTCCGACGACTCCCGCAGCGGCGGCCGCACTCCCACTACCCAACCAGACCAAGTTCACCCAGCCCGTGGCTCGTGGTAAGCAAACGAAACAATCTGATAATACTTGGATAACCGGTGCATGCAAACTATTTGCAGTGCGAAATACTACCACACGCGTTGTTCCAACATCCCCTGCAGCTGTTGTTGCGGTAAATGCTAGTACGCCAGTGCTGGTGGCTAGTCCACCGACGGCGATGGCCACTAGCAGTTCGACAGACTCTGCTGCCAAGTCCTCCCCACAGTCCATGTCTGGCATTCAGGCTCTGGCTGCTGCGGCAGCCGCTACACAGAAAATGAATGTCGCTCCTGTAGGCGTAGGCAGTCCCATCAGGATTACATCGCCTCTAACCCCTATTCGAGGTACCATTTTATTCATTCATTCAACGTCAACCAGCTAAACTAGTGCATGCTCCCAGTGTGTATTGTATTGATATGTTTTGTGTGTGTGTCACGCTTTCACAGCTGGTCAGAATGTCCGTATTCAGTCGTCTAACACTCCCACCGTACTTCGTCAAGGTTCTCCGCAACTCGCCGGTAAACAATTGATTCTGCAGAAGCCGTTGCCACAGGGACAAATAGTTACTCTGGTTAAAACTAGCCAGGGCTTATCTGTGGCCTCCGTCCCCAAAAGCAGTCTGGCACAGACCAAAACGGGAGTCGGAGTCACTACAACCGGAACCGTACTTCAGCAAGGGACAGCTCAAAAACCACCAACAATCGTTAAATTGGTTCCCAATTCAATGGGTAAGACCAAGACAACACGTTACGGGTGTTTCAAGAAAAGTGATTAGTTCGATTAATTTCTTTTTTATTGGAAATAGAAGAAATCATTCAAATAAAGTTATATTTTCTTAAATGGGATGGTATATAATTTTTAGGCTCATTCGACAGAGTTTTTTTTCTGAATTCAACCATGTAATCACTTTATATCCTTACATAACAAAAATATTGAGAAAAATTCAATTGAAATTTAAATAAACTTGATTTTTATAGTTTTTTGTCAATAGTCTATGTATGAAAAACAATTAAGCTTAAATTGAAACGAAACATAAATATTTGTTAATAACTTTATAAATAGTGATTTATGCACTGAATAATTCAAAATAATTATACATAGCCTACTGAAAATTAACAACATGTAAAGATATAAAATGTGTACATGGTTGAATTGGTTTAAAAAAAAATTCTTCAATATATGAATATCCTCGATATAACTTTTATTTGAATAATTTTCTTTTATTTTCAATAATAAAGAAAATAATCAAGCTGATCACTTTACTTGAAAATACTATAACAAATTTTATAACACATTATCCCTTATTATTTTATAATAATATAATAATTGTTTTATTGTATTAGGCAACAAAGTTCTTCAGGGGATGAAAACAATTCCATCAAACATGATCCAAGTAGCGAAAGGAAAACAGACAATAGTAATTCAGAAAGGTGGAACAAGTCAACTGCCGCGTGTAAATCAGCAGCAAGTTCTCGTAGTTTCTAGTGGTTCCGGTATTCGCACGGTACAGACTGTAACAAATTCACAAGCTGCCTCATTAGGTGCTCAACCTGCTCAAATCACCGTCGGTGCGGGCGGCACAACTATGCAAAGTATAAAAATCGGTGGGAAACCTGTTACAATAACTATGCCTGTGTCTTCTTTACAAGCTGCGGGCAAGCCTGTTACCATTTCCAAGCAATCTATTACGATGAGTAACACTGGAATTATAAATGTACCTGGTGCACAAAGTGTGCAGAAACAAGTAATGATTGGTGGTAAACCGATCACTGTACAAATGCCTGGTGGCCAAGGGCAAAGAACACTTACCCTTGTCGGTAATCAAGTAACCGGCGGCCTGTCGACTGTCGGCAAATTAGTATGCATGCCAACTTCATCGGCTGTGGGAACCATCACCACCAACACAGCATCCGAACAGCCTAAGATGATGGTCGTCCAACGCCCGAAACAACCATCCGCTACAATCGCCCCCACGTCATTCGACGGCCCCGCTACTACTGACGCAGCCTTGGCAGCTCTGGCAGCCGAAGCTGGCCTCCTCGATCCTCCCAAAGCGGAACAAGATGAGAACGCGTTCGCTGATTCAACAGCCGCCATCGACGAGAATCAACCCATGGAGATTGAACCAGCACGAGAAAATAGTGGCGAACAGATGTTAATGGGAAGCGGGGAGTTCGCGGGAGATGGAGACATGCCTTTAGAAGCTAATCACGAGCAACAAGAAATGCTGGAAGCGATGGAGTCAGAATCATCAGAGTGCCTACCTGTGCGAATAGACGCGACTGCGACGGGTAACAGTGTAGAATCGACATCAACTAATGTAGTTGGACTGTTTGGGGGTTCACCGTCACCATTAAGGTGTTTGGGGTTAAAGGGTGGTAGATTTAAGCTCGGTTTGTTAGGCGGTGGTGGCGGTTTGGAACGCTTACAACCTCCGCCAAGACCATTTGTGTGGCGCAAAGGACTATTAGGTGGTTCGGCTGGTGAAAGTGAAAGCCCAACAAATCAAACGGAAACAGACTCATCAACGGTAGACACGTTAAGTGCAACTGATTTAGCAACAAATTCCACATCGCAGGACACTGATGGTGTTGCCGCGGAAAACGCTATGCAATTAGACCTCAATCTTGTCAAAAGCGAGTATGATAACGACCAAGAGAATGTAAGTAACGAACAAAGCGATCAATCACAACAGGATGATTCTATAGTGAAGGATGAACATGAGCTGATAGATAAATTGAAAAAGGAGGAGGCAGATGAGGAAAGTAATCCTATCACAAACGGAAATAATGTGGATGAAACAAAAAAGGAAGAGAATGTAGGAGATCCTCTTTCAACATTAGCTTCAGCTGCTTTGGGCCGAGCGACTCCACAACAGTCATTTCCAAAACAGGAAGTACAAGTAATAAACAACTCAAATTCATTATTTCTAATTTTAAATGATTATTTATTATTTCACAGGACGAAATCTCTAAAAAGGACATATGGTACACGGTCGGTTTCGTTAAAGGAAATAGTTATGATGTACAGAATTACTTTCTCGCTGATGACGATACGTCAAATTTTACTATAGATAATTTACCCGATTATTCTAATTTACCTCGCATTACTTTAGAACCGGGTACAGCATACAAATTCCGCGTAGCTGCCATAAATTCATGTGGTCGAGGCGAATGGAGTGAAGTATGTTTATAATTAATTATAAAATATGTACATTGTTTGATAATCAAATTGTTTAGATCTCTGCGTTTAAAACGTGTTTACCGGGCTACCCCGGAGCTCCGTCCGCCATCAAAATTGCTAAAACACCGGACGGCGCCCACCTATCATGGGAACCTCCGCAGACTATTCAGGGAGAAATCATTGAATATTCTGTTTATTTGGCTGTGCGTAGTTCCAACCCAAAGGTGCGAAATAAATAATAATATTGTTTAAGCATAAAAAGAGTATTTACGTGGTGTATGTGGGTATGTAAGACGGGATCGCGTGAGGAATAATTTGGTATATTGCTTAGACAGGAATGTGTGGCGATGGATGATTGTTTCGTAACCATTATTGTGATCCGGATGCGGTATTTCGCTACCGAAAATCGGTCACTTTAATATGTTAAGAGTGAGGAATTGTTGTATGATGATGTTATTGTTTTCGGGTTTATGCGAACTCACTAAGTAGAACATGCGTGATTTTATCTATGTATGTTTACAATTACAATGGATTGTGTTTAGGTGGAGAGCAAAACTGCAACCCCCGCTCAGTTGGCGTTCGTTAGGGTGTATTGTGGAGCAAATAATACATGTGTCGTGCCCAGCATGTCTTTAGCTGCTGCACATGTAGATACCACGACTAAAGCGGCCATTATCTTTAGAATTGCTGCTAGGAACGAAAAGGGATATGGACCGGCCACACAAGTTAGGTGGTTACAAGGTAACTTCATTTTTCAGAATATTTAAAATAATAATGAGACATCTGCACTGGATAATGTTTCCGGTATTTAAAATTGAATATCTTAGCAAATACCGGAGCAGAATTTCAGAATATTAAGTATGCTTAACAATGTAGACAAACTCTTAGAGTTGCCTGCCTGCTTTAAGCCACGTAACTATTTGCTAGGTATCGCAACAGCTAATGGTTGTAATCGTTAGGTTAACAAGTAAAGAAAAACCCCGAAAGGTAGAAATCATCGCAGATGTTTTTTAAAACATGGGCGGCAGTGCTACCAACAACGCGCGTGAAAATTTCAAAGATTGAAAACATCTAGTTATTAGTCAAAAGTTTATGGGTTGTCGCGATCTAGAAGCAATTATGTTGACGATTTCTTGAGCTTCCCTATACTTGCCATGTTAAATCTTCCAACTTTGGAGTTCAATAACTCCGATCGGAATTGGGCAAGTTGGCTAAAAATTTGGATTTAATAATTAATACTTAATCGAGCTGTACGCTAAAGATTATTAAGATTTTACTTCATGCTCCAACTACCTTAAGAGAAACAGTGATAAATTTGACTATAATATATTAAAATGTTATTTTTCAGATCCAACAACTGCTGGCAAAGCGTTAAAACGAGCCACTGATGGAGCAGTAGGCACTGTAAAGAAATATAAAGTGGATAAACCTGATGAGGTATAAAGAAAAAAAATGATTTTTTTTTCTCTATTTTACTACGGACAATTCTTCCCATCATGAATCGCATTTCATTGATTTAGTCATATTAAGATATTAATGAGGAATCTAATTGAAACTGAACCAACTTTGATCAGTGTCTTTAACATCTGTAGAATATCAATCAACGATTTGATGCTAAACATATTTTAATACATAAATACAGAATTATGATTGGGGACACGGCTTTGTAAAAGCGCGATTGTCCTGCCCTGCCAAATTGGATTGGATTGGATGCTCCTTACTCTTACTCTGTTTCTGTGCAACGACCACCCTCTTTGGCTTTTTATTGAATTATTTTCATTATTATTATTATACAATTTTACTGAACTTGAATATTTTTAATGTTATGAGTAATATCTCCAAAGGAAAAAAGGATTGGATATTGTGTTCACACTTTAAATAATTTCATTTCGAGATGCCTTGTGAATAGTAATTAGCACATTTCATAATTTTGTTATGAAACTTTTACTTTTATTTAAACCGTATGTGTTTTAGAAATATAGCAATATTATGATAAAGTCGCATAGAAATAGAAATATATGAAGTATATACTATTTTCTTTGTTGTACATTATACAAATGGATTTCTTTTGAATCGTTTTATTATGTATTTTGTAGTATGTATTTGGGCTTCATATATTTCTTATTACATATATTGCATACTGGTTTTTTAATCAGGTGCTGTGTTTTAATAATTTATTATAAATAATATAGAAATAATAAAAATTTATACTGCATATATGTTATAGATAAATATTAACAAATTTATATATTTATTCCGTGTAAGCCATTGTATTATTCTTAAGGTTATGTTTATTTTAAACTATTCACTTGTGTCTCTATATCTATTCTATACTATTCTACATAGTCATAGTCTATTATTTCCTATGCATACATAATTGTGTTTTTTTTTTATATTGGTTAGGAACATGTTTATTACAAGTTAGGTGTTATTGTTAGTTTCGTTCCGTTTACTTCTGACCAACAAAACAAACAATTTTGTAATTATTGATTGTTAAAATAACAGCGAGATATAATATAACATGTTTGCGATTGTAAATTTTCATTGTAATAAATCGGATAAAGCATATTACTTTCGCTGTTATTTTAATCCATTTTGTAAACTGATATTGGTGATGAACAGAACATCCAATAATTGATTTCGTTTGATGCCGATTTTCGTTCGTCCCGTACCCTTCATGTCTTTTCACAGCTTGGAAACCATATCATCAGATCTTTTTCATTTCCGTTCCGTACGTTTCAAGTGCTGCTTATTAAAATGAGTGTTGTGGTTTTTAAAATTGTTAAATGATTTAGTGTCTTATAGTACATGAATGACAAATAATAACTTGATTCATTTCCATCTCTTTTCAACTGGAGCATTTGGCATGTATTCGTAATTATTTACTTATTGCATTACAATACAAGTAAAAATTGTAGTTCAGAATAAAGAGTAATATTATTAATACTACTTTTAATAAAGTAATTTACATTTCAATACATAAACAGTTAGTTATCAATAAATATCCTAGAATATAATGTAAAATTCCCAAAACACTTGATTTCTTTGTGAAAATTTAGTGAGTGCGTTATTTTTGTAATTAAAATACACTTCTTACATTTTCATGTTTACTGTAAGTTGTTTAATTAAAATATAAAATGTTTCACATTTCATCTATTATGTTTTAGTTTTTTATTCCTGTTTTTATCTTTCATAAGTATTCATAAATATGTGTTGGCGTTGACGACTATTTTGCAATAATATTTTCGAACTATACAATCTGCGCACAGCGTACAAATTATGATATTGTTTAGATATCTACATTTTGGTTCGCGGACGGTTCTCATTTTGTAATTTTTCACTTAAGCAATCATTTCTCCCGCCAATAATAAAGAGCAGTGGGGATGGCAATATTTCTTTCCTGGATTATTACTGTGTTTAATCATTTATCATCATTAGCCGGGTTTTAGAGAGATTCATATTAATACTGTTTGTAATGTAGTGCGTTTTAAAATAAAAATAATTGTTTTTTCGAATAAAAAATGGTAAAATAAATTTGGCGGTGTTAAGTTTTTTAGGAAAAAAGAGAGCACGCACGCGTACAGAGTCATATTACGGCGCAAAATAGTGCGCGTTTGTTATGTTTGGTGTTTGGTGTGCGCCTGCACAGAAACCTCGTGTTGCCTAATAGCATCCCGGCCATATTGGTGCTGAATGAGTGAGTGCGAGTGGAGGCTAACAATAGCCTAAATCAAATCTTCCAACATCGTTACGTTGTGAAGATTTTATATACAAAATATATAATGGAAAATTCGTACGGAATTGGCGTTACCAATAGGTACGCTTTATTTTTGGATGACGATGCAGATCCTTTGGAAGTCTTGAAAGTACAAGAGCAAGAGAAGGAGTTGAAAAAGAAATCGAAAGTTGCCGAAAAAGAAAACAAAGGTAAAAGTGAAGTAGTTCCTAAAGGAAAAGTGGCTGTAACTCAACGGAAAACGATAAAGGACACGCCGAATCAAAAGCCCCAAGATAACAAACGCGACGGTGAGTGTATTAAAATAGATACTAACTATTCGGGTGTGCTGCAAACAGCGGCGCACATGACATTTTTCTGCATTGTCTATGATGTAAAAGTGCTTTTCTCACCGAAATTTTACTGCTGCTACTTTCATAACCGAGTTGTTAATTGAATGAAACTAGTGTATATGATATGTATATAAGTATGGAGTCTTAACACATGTACACGTGCTTGTGTGTATGCGAGTGGGTATTCACGTTCCAAGGCAAATTCAAATGTACTTTCATTCATTGTTCGTAGACAATAAGGGAGGTCAGAAAGGTAATTCAGACTTACGGAATGATCGAAACAAGTTTCAAAATTCTGAAAACCGAGAAGAGCGTAACAACAGAAGGAATCGAGAAGAACGAGCATTTAATGGACCATCTGAGGGAAACAGGTGTGTGTGTGTGAGATTGTGATTGGACTTGTTTTGAAACTAACTATATACTTGTAGGGATAGGGAAGAAAGACCGAGAAGGGAGTTTAATAATGATTCTGGGGACGTGAGAAGCCGTGGTGGTCGTGGGGGCCTAGGTCGGCCGCGGGGCGGTCGAGGAACAGGCCGCATCTACGACCAGCGCGGGAAACGGGAATTCGACAGACAAAGTGGATCTGATAAAACGTGAGTGTTTACCTTTTGTTATTCCTAACTCCGATTTAGTTCCCATTTGGTCTGGCACCAATGGGCATAGATCATTATAACGAAAGTAGGCATGGTTTCAGCGGTGTTAAACCTGTGGATAAACGGGAGGGAGGTGGCGCACATAACTGGGGATCTCACAAGGACATTATTGAGTACGTTACTGAAAATTCAATGAACTATTTAGACACGAATACTTAGATCCGGGTTTATTTTTGTGTTGTAGGGAAGTTGATAAATCGGAAGTAGACGCATCGTGGGGTGATGTTGAGAAACTAGAAGCACCGGCGGCGGCACCGCCACCAGAGGCTAAGGAAGGAGCGACTGAAGCTGGTGATGCACCTCCCGTCGAAGAAGAACCCAAGCAATTCACCCTGGACGAATGGAGAGCTCAAAAGGCATCCCGGCAGAAACCACAGTACAACTTACGAAAAGCTGGAGAAGGTGAGGATCCGAGCCAATGGAAAAAAATGTACGAATTGAGCAAGAAAAAAGAGGGTGACGAAGAAGAATCTGAAGATGAGGAATACGACGCTTCTGAATATCCGCAACGAGTTGGACGACAAAAGCATATCCTGGACATAGACATCCATTTCAATGACAGCAGGCGTGGTGGTGTGGGTGGACGTGGACGCGGCAGGAGCGGTCCGAGAGGTCCTCGCGGCGGTGGTCCTCCCAGAGGGGAGAGGGAGCCGAGAGGGGAAAGACAGGGCCCCCGTCCCTTCCGAGGCCCGACTGGCGCGACTCCGGCTGCTCCTGGCGTCACTGCTACGGCTGCTGCTGCAGCAGTTACAGCCGGTGGTGGTGGTGGTGGTGGTGGCGGTGGTGTTGACGGCGGCGAGGTAAGTTGTAGGTCTCAACTCCAAGCAACGCAGTATACTGATGGTGCCGTGTCCGTCTTGTTTAGGCTGATGAGCACGTCCCGCGCAACGATCATCAACATAAGGGTGGCCGCCAGAACGCGCCCAAGGTTGATGACGAGCACGACTTCCCATCTCTTAGCTAAACGTTTCAACTTTTCCAAATTATGCAGCACCATTGCATCAGCAAAGAAGAATAATAATATGATTTTGAACATTCATCGTGTTCTTGTTCTCAGCGGCATTTAATTTTCTTATCAAGTCTTGAAATTGTGTAATTAAATTGTATTGTGATTTTGCGAAATTTAATGCCGGTGAGAATGGCAAATGTGTATGAAATTTATTTTATGAACTTTTACGGACGGTATCAATTTCGCAGTTGTGTGTCATTAATTTTGCATCAGTGCCCCAGTGTTTGTTTGTTTTGTTTTCGGTTTTGCTCCGGTGTGCCACTGTAGAGGTGCAAGTCAACGGATGATACGATTTTTTAGGTGATGGTTGCTAGTCAATTTCCGACGCAGTTTTAAAGTTAACATGACCAAAAATTGAGTACCATACACGTACTTGTACAACAAGCGGTATCACTTCAAAATTTATATGATTGGATTGATAGATTGGTAAATGATTTGGTAATAATAAAAATCTTTTTTAGCGGCATCAATATATTTATTTTATAGTAAAATTGCATTTTTCGGAATTATGGTTTTGGCTTATATTTTATTTATACATATATATAACCATTTCTGTAAATTTGCTTTTTGTGGTTCATTGGCAGGCATCACATTCATTTTATTTTTATTAATTGCTATTTTTAAGCAAGACTGATTTAATTTCATAACATGGATGCATAGCATGTTATATGTATCAAATTGATCGTGTTTTATTATTTTATATAGTTTTTAGATAATCAAGTAATTATGTCATTTGATTCGATTGATTATTATGAATTGCTATGATTGTTTTTAGAGTTTCTCGATGACAATGATGTTTCGGTAATTGTTACAAAACAAAAGATATCAAATCTTTTGTATAAATTTATTTGCAACTATGAAATGAAATATAATGAATAACTATAAACAAAATATGAATTTATGCCAGCATAATTGAAAACAAAAGGAACATTTTTAGTCTAGTGATAATTGTTATGTTGCGAATAATTTGATAGTTGTGCACTTTGAATGTTCCTTTAGCAATCGGATTATGTTGGACTATATACATCTACATAATGAAAAATAAAATTAAACTTTGTTACACACAATACAATGTGTGGAATGATGTTTAAGTTAAGAATGTAATGTATAAATCCTGCGAAAAACCAGGCAGTTCGAAATCGAAACAGTGGTTGTCTTGTTAAACGCGATGGGCCCTATTAACTGTTAGCCGCGTTAGCAAGTTTTATCATTTTGTTTTTCCATAATATACGATTTTGACAAAACTTTTTTAGCCAGCTTACTTAAATTTAAATTCTAGTTTAAAATGAATACATGGCTGTATCAGTACAGCCGTAATGTTTGTTTGGAATCGGTGCATTTAGTTATTATGGAGCAGTTAATAATAGTAATAATAATAAAAAATAATACCCATTACAAACATGAAAATTGTTTTCTAAGACCGATAATTGTGTAGCGATCTTTCTTATATCGAATGTTATAAGAATCCAATTATAGATCTTAGAAGACTTCCATAGTGTTTGTCTGTTTGTTTATTGCAAGCCTGATTGTAACTGTACTGTACTGTGACTGTGGGTTAGTAAACATACAAGAACATTTCATATACATAGTTAGGTGGAATCATCGCATCAGCACAGCAAAATGAAGCAGAAGCAGAGAGACAGTTCCATTTAGTTTTGTACTGGAACCCGTCCCAAAATTACAATTGTTTGTATACCAATCCAAAACATGCACCGTTCGCAATTCAACAATGCGGAAGCGATGCGTAAGCGTAATACGAAAATGAAAGCGAGAACAGATACAACAGGAAGACATCGACATCAACAGCAGCATCTATCCATCCCAGATGATCTACTTCTCGCACTACTCAAATGCCAATGTGTTTGTGTGTCTTCTTTACATATTCAATTATACGTGCATGTCACCTGTTGATTGTAAACATAAATGATTCAATTCACAGCTCCATTTTTATTTAGGATCCTATATATTAACTATAAATCATATTTTACCAATACTAGATTACATTGCATACTGTTTCAAATCTATTCAGTTTTCACATTGAATACTTATTCAACGTACGGACACGTGTAAATAATTGCGTCTCTAATATGCATTTTTTATCGTATTGTTGACGGTTTTTGATTCATCATTTGTAAACATCTTTACAGACTTGTGTCTTTTTTTCAAATAAAAAACTAAATGAAATGCAAGTTCATATTATAAATATTAAACAATGACTGTACTGTATAAGAAATAATATTTTCTTCATCTGAAGAATTATGGTACTATGGACTAGGACATTTTGGAACATTACATTACTCAGATATTTTATTACAATAATATAAATAGTATTGTGGATTATTTATCACCTGAATATTATTACTGTTGTGATAAATACGAATGTAAAAGTTACAGTGTGTATTATTTTCAATTTAATACATTTAGATGTTTATTTACATATGCAATACAGGTGATTTATTTGAATTTTCCTCAAGTTTATCTTATATAAAAGAAGGGAAGGGTAAGTTTCAATAATATTTATTACTAAATACTCAATAAAGTTGAAGAAACAATACATTTTATTGCGTTTGCGACGCGGACGCGATAGACCATTTCATTTCGAAAGGTTTACGTGACAACATGCATGTTGCTCATGGCATGTGTTGACGATTCTTAATAACAGCGCGGGTGCGTTAATTATTAATATTGTGAAAAACTTTGGACACTTAAATCTTGCTAAATAAACCAGCAATTATAAATAAAGTATTTGTTTATTAGTCATCAATATACTGTTTATAAATTAATCTAACAACAGATGAGACATCACTAGAATTTAAAGAGAAATTTCCAAACGAAATTAGTCTTTTGGTGAATGGTGTATTAACAGAACGCATAACTCGTGCAGCCGGTTAGTTTTGTCATGGCAGTTGTATGTTGCGAACTTTTGTCAAGACTAATTTCATATTGTTTTGATGTAATTTTGTTGATTTTAAATGTCAAGTTTAATTAATTTAGAATCGTATATGTGCACAATATGCGGTAATAATGTGGTAATGCGAAAATAATAAGTGAATTTAGTTCCTAGAAGACTGTCGCAATTTACCCGGGCTTTTGCCTTTGGTAATGGCGTCTAAATATTTCCTTGTGTTTATACACACGATATGCTACTGCTACTGAAAATGTATTGTACTTAAAACTTAAGAAACAGTGCTTGGTATAAATGTAATGTATTAATTCAAATAATATGGAATCGGAAACGAATGAAATAACTTCGAGGGAGAGCCAGAGCCTTGATCTTCCTCCAAGCATCAAGGAAACCAGTGAATTTCCTTCTAAAAATCACGACTTTCATCGTATTTACGTTAGAAACTTTTGTAAACATGTCGATCGCACTACAACTGATCAAGACGGTAAGACAACTACATATTTAAAAATACTGAAATTTAACAAAACGTTAATTATTTTATTTTAGGTCCCGCACTGTTCATCATAGATTCAACAAAAAAATTAATTACTGAAACTAGGAATGGAATGGTAAATATTAAACTATATTATAAATTCTCAATTACAAAGAAAATATTTGTTCCAGGTATGCTATCCTGAAATTGAGTCTTTAAAAACTGCTTACATTCACCAACTGCGGAATATAACGTCATGTGATAAAGAAAACATTATTCTTTACCGACAAGGGGTACTGAAACATTCATTTTCCGATTTGCACATATCTAAATACACCATAGTAAATGATAAAGAAGTTCATGTATTGCTGGAGCCTTCAGATGTGAATATAACGCTACTCGTCTCACCCCATACGCCCGAAAAAAGTGTAAACGGTACGCAAAAAAGTGTAGACGCGAGTGATTTTAACGACGATAAAGCTAATTGTGATATAAAAAAATACGAGTCTGCTACGTGGAAAAAGACTAGTCCGGAATCTAAATCGCTCATATCAGTTGAAGAAAATTCAGCGAGATATGAGCACAACTCGGAAGAGTTCAAATTGTCGCAGGCTTCGTTGATGTCCGACCCTTGCGAGGGTTTTGAGGCTGAAGATTGCTGGTGGGACAAACCGAAATTAAACACTTCTCCAGCGAAACAACCAAATTCGGGTGTAACATGCTCGACGCCTATGAAATACACTTGTATGCCAAGAGTCCGACAGACAAACTTACCCTCAGAAACAAACACAATACGTAACTTCTCCGAAATGGATTCGAATTCAAATCGGTGGCAGAACGATAAGTCAACCGATAACAAGTGGGTTCATTGTGATACGGGTACGGGTTCCATTCCTTCTCCAACGAGTGCGAGTACGGACAGCGATTCCAAATCAAATATCGCGCTGCCAGTTTCCACTGAAGATACACCTTTGAATAAAAATACCGATGAAAAGAATTCTCGTTCTGTAGAAATACAGAAATTCTGTACTGCGAAACGTGCTCGAATTAAAAGAACGCAATCTCTTTTGATAAATACTGAATTAAATGAAGAATTGTTAGTAGGAAAAACTGGGACAGAATTATTAAGCGCAATAGAGGAGCAGTGCAACGGAAGATTATCTGCCTCGGAATTTGTTCTGAACAGTAGTGACGAAACCACAATTCCTGTAATATTTAGTGATTCACAGTCGACTAGCAGTATAACAAACACTCCTTCGCCCAAGCAGAGAATCCGTACAAAATCTCTGGACTCGGGATTAAGACTTAAAGAAGATATAAGATTAAAAAAGCTGCCTGTAATAAAAGAAAAAGTAGAAACGACACCCAAACCTTTGCCTGTACAAGAAGAGATAAAAGTGAAAGAAGAAAAGCCAATCCCAGTAGCAGAAGTTAAGGAAGAAAAACACAGGCCGCAAAGTAGTAATCACTCGTCGAGCCAAAAAAGCAGCAGCAGCAAAGACAGCAAATACAGCAGAGAAAACAAAGAAAGAGATCACAAAGACAGGGAAAAAGATCACAGGGTCAGCTTGAACTCAAGCAGCAGCAGCAGCAGTAGCAGATGTTCTCATTGTTATCGTCGTAAAACCAAACGCGCGTCTATCGGCGTCCAGTGTCGCAGAGACCACGACACTGCCAGTCGCAAACTACGCCGCCTCTCGCCTTCAATTCAACTTCTCCCAAGCGGAAACTTTTCTTATCCTCTTCAAAATCACCTTCAGTACAAAAGATACATGCACGTAGAAACACACTCGAACGGTGGAGCAGCCGTCATTCACATGTATCAAAAAGAAATTGAGCATTTATCCCGGAATCAAATGAAAGAACTCGTCTATGAGTTCTTCAAAGTTTGCTTCTCAGAGGATGAGAATTCTCATGCGTATTATGTGATGGGCATCGTCCATGGAGCGGCCAATTATTTGCCGGATTTGTTAGAGTATATGACGATGCATCATCCTACGTTAACTGTTAAAAATGGAGTATTAGGAAGAAATTCTGATATTGAAACGAGCAGTTTTAGCCAGTACCACGAACAAGTAAGTTCATTTTCTTTATACATGTTTATTATTTTATGTTTATGTGAATAATGAATAGGTTCATAAACATTATGATAATGGAACAGTTCGATACGGCCCTTTACATCAAGTAAGTTTAGCGGGTACTGCGCACGAAGAAGTAGGCGGATATTTTCCAGACTTACTCGATAAGTTAGAAGAAAATCCTTTTCTTAAAATGGTAACTACATATTATATATCGTATTCACATATATTTATATAATTTGTTTAATAGACGATGCCTTGGGGAACATTATCTGCAGTTCATATGAGTCGAACACAATCAAACGATGGTCCAATTTTATGGATTAGACCAGGGGAACAACTCGTACCTACCGCCGAATTCGGCAAGGGAAACAAACGGAAAAGGTGCGCGTAACCTCAATAAAGGCGTTTTCACACGGCGCTATATATCGCGGGCGATAAACAGTCGCAATATCGCTTTACATAAAAATGCGTGTTTTTAAAATTTTTCTAGGATTTATCTTTTCTTTAATTTTTCTTCTATTTAAAATTATTGCCAATAGTACAGTGTCTTCTGTCCATGGTTGTTCACAACATAGTGTATATATGGTATCCGCTATAGTGCCGTTTGAAAACGCCTTAACGTCGTATGCAATTTGTCATTTTTAATTTTGTTATATTTAGGACTGGTATCAATGAATTGCGAAACTTGCAATACCTTCCTCGTTTATCAGAAGCTAGGGAATACATGTTTGAAGACCGAACAAAAGCTCATGCTGATCATGTGGGTCATGGCTTGGACCGAAAAACTACAGCAGCTGTAGGTGTCCTTAAAGCAATCCACTGCGGAAGAGATGAAGGACCAATAAACAGGATTACAAAAGACGTGGTTGCTTTTGCAGCTAAAGATTTTGATACAATTTCAGAAAAATTGAAGTTGGATCTGCACGAACCCCCCATTTCTCAAGTAAGATACAATAAAATTGTTTTTAGGAATAGGGCATTCCATCATTTTTTTATAATTACATTAGTTAGTAGCCATTCCATGTTTGGGATGAGATTCATTTTGCGTTGGCGGCAATTTGAATGCAGTGTTCTCTGGGTATAACCATCAAACTGACGTTCAAAAAGTTATTGTTCTTTCTATTCGCTTGAAGTTTTTTCCCTAATTTGGAACCGGATTTGATTGTTTTGTTTACGGATCCGGATCCAAATTTTATTTCTGGATCCAATTCTTCATTTTGAATATGAAGGCAAACCCCTCTAAAATAGCCAGGTAGTTTGTGCAAATGTAAAGAAAAAAAAATTATGTTTTTACAGAGGCCTATTTAGTAAACGATGAATAAAAAATACAAATTTATATTATTACACATATAAAATAAAATATTAATATGGCATATTCATTTTCGAATCTAAGATCCGATACTAAAATCCGTTTCCAAGATTTGATATTCGAATCCGGATTCAAGATTCGATACTCAGATTCGGATCCAAAATCCGATACTGAGATCCGGATCCAAAATCCGATACTGAGATTTGGATCCGAGATCCGGATACTTTAACATTCAATTATCTGGAAATTTTTGGATCCGAAAACGAAACTATCCGGATCCCACCACTATTAAAAAGTCATTCTAACAAAACACAAATACTATAATACAACACAAACACAATAAATATTAAATAAGTTCAAAGCAGCAGTAAAAATTAAAAGAATAAACAAAACAGACTAAAAAAGTTAAAAACTGCAGCAAAACAAAAGCTTGATGGTTACGTTACACCAACATTGAAATTGCCGCCAACGCAAAGTGATAGTCGCATCCCAAACATAGATTGGCTACAGAGTAAGGGTCACGTGTGACCCCGTGACACATGGACCTTTTACATCAAAAGAGAGAGATAGAGAAAAATGACATATATGTAGTGCGCAGTAGTTTGTTTGCGCATTGGGGAGGCCAGATATATTTCAAACAAAATTTGAAATGGCGGAATAAGAATTAAATAAATTCACACAAAGCGTTTGTGATGATGAATATTTCAAGACAAGAGGACGGGTAGATGGGAATCAGAAACGTGATTATATGTTCTAAAGACGCGAAATAAAACCACATAAAGTGACAGATTTTTTAAATAAATTGTTTTGTCTTTATTAATAATTTCTTTACAATCAAAGTCAAAATCATTTAAGTTTTTGTGTTGTTTAAATATTTTTTTATCGAAAATAAATGCTTGTCCTTTTAATCATTTTACTTGACAACATGGTACCTACCCATCTCTAGTTCATAAAAATTTCACTACGTGGTGCAATGAAAAATGACGTCACGGTGCAATAAAAATGTAAAAGGTCCATTGCAGTACTGGACTAGTCACGCCGCCGCTATTTTAATTTATCTACTTGCATTGGTAGCAGGCTCATTCCCCTAATTTGGTATTTGTTATATATTTATAGGCGGTCTTTGAATCGCCAATAAAAATAATATAAATGGAATTCATATGAGTGACGAGTGCTATAACAAAAACCTCCTTATTTCCAAAGTATTTAAATTTTATTTCTTATTTATTATTAAGCATATACTTCCACTATTTTTTACTAATTTCTCTTAATTCAATTGAGCTGTTGTTACATGTATTGTTTTGTAGTGTGTGACGTGGGTTGAAGACGCAAAACTCAATCAACTTCGTAGAGAAGGTGTAAAATACGCCAGAATTCCGCTATACGACAATGATATATATTTTTTACCTAGAAATGTTGTGCACCAATTTCGCACAGTAACAGCTGTGACTAGCATAGGTAAATATAAACTAAACATACAGTTATTTTAATATTTGTACAACATGTGAATATTTTGATGACAGCTTGGCACGTAAGATTACAACAGTATTATAAACATAAAGAAACAGATAAAAGCCATTCGAGAGAAGGCACTGATCCAGTGACCGAATACCGCGAATCTAAAGAAGCAGAAGCAGCCGCCGCAGCAGAAAAATCAAAACGCAAACATGAAAGAGAGTCCAGCACCAACATTGAATCAAAAAGCAAGCGGAAGAAAAGATCCCGCAGCAAAACCCGCAAACGCAGTGTTTCCAAATCTCGGTCTTCAAAACACGAATCAGACAAAAAAGAAAAAGAGAAAAAGCGGGACAGTACAAGTGACAAACATAACACATCTCAATCATCAGTTGCTTCAAGCGACAAGGAAATAAAACCAGCTCAAAGTGAGTCCCCGCCTGCAGCAAAAAATTCCAATAGCAGTTCGAGCATTGATAACACTCAGCCCCAGAGCAGTGGGTCACCTACGCTGACGGCTACACAAACTTCTTCAACTGGAACAACAATCACAGTGTATGGTGGCAGCTCAAATACGTCTCTTAGTAGTAGTCACAGTTCAAACACTTCCAACCCCTCTGCGCACAAAGATAAAGACAAACATAAGTTATCGCAGAAACCGCGCAAAAAATCGAATCCGCCCGTGGATTTAGTCGCGCAAATCATGAAAGATATGGACGGAAATCACTGGTGAGATGAGATATAAAATGAAGCGTTCGTTACCTCCTGCAAAATCAATCAAAACTTAACAGTATCATTTGATGATTTAATTGTGTTGGTTGTTTTTATTTACCACTAGCAGTGATTTTGTAAGGTAACGAATTTGTTGCACTGGACTAAATATTTGTACAGGAAAAGTGAATTAACACTTAGAAGATGTAAATATTTCATATATACATATAATATATATTTTATATAGATAGATAAGTTACGTTAAAGCGTACTCTATTTTTGCATACGTTAGTAAATTATCACATTTGTTTCTAATGTAGGTAAAGATATCTATCTTAATTCGCTTCTTAGAATACCAAAATATCTACCGATATTTTCTTACCAATATTGTAATATTGGCGTTTGTGGACATATGCTTAATATTGAGTCACGGAAGATCCGAAAGTCTGTTTCGCTTTTAATTATGAAATGAAAATCCAAATGGCAATATTATCGGGATAGTATGATTGTAAACAAGAAAAGGACTTTTGGAGGTTAAAGTGACTCAGCCTGTACCTACATTGGTTCAAGCTTAGGTATACTTGAACATTTTGAATAGTTGTTTATTTATTTTTTCATATAATTATTTATAAATATATATTGTACGACAGCCAGTACCTCTACTTTTGGTCAGTTAATAACGCACTAAACAATGTGGTGAAAACTGCTGGGTTAGTTTTAATTTACTGCACCTTAAAGGTATTGGATTGGATGTATTAGAATGTGATAATGACTTAACTTAAAAGTTATCTTTTCATCGTGAAAGTAATCTTTTTTATGAAATTATGTTTTGAGAGAAAGCAAAAATTGCCAAAGTATTTATTTAAAATGTGTTTTATTAATTGTACAGTGCAATTTATATTAAAGATTCTCAACGGCAACGGCTACACGCATTACTTTCAGTATAGTATGTTTCATTTCATTGGGACACTCTAGCTGTTATTTCAATTTTCTGTCATTTCCAATTACACATCACAATTATATATAATAGGAAATGGAAATATCAGTTTGGTGTCTATGACGTATTTTTGATAGACCGTATATTTTCATATAGTCACGTGACGTGACATACTACCATGTACCTACTTATGGATATTTTAAATTACCAGATCAAGTGGCTACGTTCAGGCTCCACCTTTCACTGCAATATTTTATTTTATCAATTATTAATTCGTTTTCAATTGTACCTTAAATGATTGGACTCCTGAAAGCTGTAATTTTAACTTAGCCACAATTATTATTTGGTAATTCGAAATAAAAGTATTGTATTTTATTTTTTTGCAAAATTCCACAACTTTGTCAATCAAAGTTATGTTCAGTCAATTTTGTTTTAACTACCCAATTTTATTTATTACAAATATATAAAGTTGATAAATCTTGTTTGTAGTTGGATTTTGTCTTTTTTTCTTTTTTCAGTTGACGCATTAAAACAACTGCAACTTGTGCAGCTATTAACAGGATTAGAGTGAAAGAAAGAATGCACTAGGCAATAAACGCCTGTTATTCCTGTGATCTATTGTACATAGATCTATAATAATATGATTAAGTTAAAAGTGTAATATGTAAGTTATTAATTAATTTATATACGAAAAAACTCAGTACGTTAATAAAAAAGATAACTGGAAACTATTTCATGGCAATAAATTACAAATGGTAATGGAATTTTGTATAGGGAGTAAATCAAAAAGTGGGCCATAGGCGTTTAACACGGGAAATCAGTTTTTCTTTACGCAAACGTTACCTAATTATTTTATGCAAAAATACTTCAAGTAAAAATTATAAAATTACAGTTTTTATGAGGTTTTGTCTAGGAAGCCATGGATTTATGATAAAAAATAAACAAATGCGTTGTTTTTAACTGTCAATTAGAACTTTTACTTTTTGTGTTAATTAAATAAATCATCCAATCTGCTTTGTACACAGATTTCGGTAATGATGATGACATGTTTGTACCGTGAGGGCGTTTACTAGAGACGTGTTCCTTCGGGCTGTGATTTTGTGAATCCTGATCCTTTTGAATCACGATTTAAAAATTATATAAAAAAAACAACTAATAATATAAACACCATCTAGCGTCAAATGTAATATGCAGACCAATACATTTATTTTATAAATAATCTACTGTCAAGTCAGCACCAGGGCAACGAACCCGCCAAAAAATGGGTTCGGTTCAGGTTAATTTGTTGTTTGAGAGATGGGTTCTGGTTCAAAAATTAACAAAATTTGCGGTTTTGTTCCGGGTTCAGGTTCGGTTCGACATAATGAAAATTGAATTTATGTTTTTTGAATAACAATCATAAATATAGAAATAATTTAAAATGCGAACCGGAATTTACACGAGACAAGAACCCGAACACAATTTTCATAAACAGACAAAATAGACGTCGATTATGGGATGCATTACGATTACGCTTATATTTCGGACTCAAAATGAACCTGAACCAGAGCTGAATCCTGAACTCGAATTTTAATACCCGGTTCGGTTCCGACTCCGGGTTCAATGAAAAATATATTTGAGGTTCGGTTCTGGGTTCGCTAAAATGTTACGGTTGGGTCAGCACATTAAAAATTGTTCATATAGAAGTAAAAAAAATGTTCTTGGTAACTATGAAGTATGTTTACTTAAAACAAATCTTTTATGTAACATATTTTCTTTGTTTCCGAAAGTATGGTGGGTCATTACATGCTTTTGTAGGAAAATCATAAATTTTCTTTGATGCAACAAACCCCCACATTGATAAATTTCTACGTCCGAAAACCTATTATCGTCAGTCATTTTTAAATTTGCTCTGAAATGAATCCGTGTGATCATTCAATAAGGATGATTCAGACGGAAAAGATTATAAGAAAATGGGGATAACGAATATGAAACGAAAAAACATACTTCTTAATCATGATCACTTTGATAATTTAGATTGCGAATAAATCTTTTATTATTTATTAGGTAACGTTTGCGCAAAAAAAAAATTGATTTCCCAACGCCTATGGCCTTACACCGCAATGTGTGTTAAACAAAAAACATTTTCTTTGTTTATATTGTTCCTTTAATACGAAAAGTTTACAAAACTAGGAAAAATTATAAAAAATTTAACTGAACTCTTAACTATCTGGAAAGCTTTCGTTTTTCTTGCATTTTCGCTGCTTTCTTTTTCATGATCTGAAGGCGTTTATCGGCACTGACTAGATTTATATTTGGTGTGACCACACGACTAGATGATCCGGAAGACTTGGACGACGTTGAAGACGAGGAACTGGACGACGATTTGGAACCCATCAACTTGGTTGAAGCGATATCGCAGTACTCTGAAACATTTACTTGTACAAACCATTATTACACATGAAAAGACAGCTTACCTTTATCATACGATTTGGAAGAAATTACTTGATTAGATTTGTGTGATATGTTAATAGGTGATTGGACGGATTTTTTACCACTTCTGTTTGCTTGTGTATCCTGAAAACGTTTTTTTATATAAATAAATATCCTATAAACAATGTATATAGTTAGTAGCAGTGCAGACGCAACAACAGAAGAACGCACAGTACGTAGCCGTAGTTACTCAAAACTCTATAAACAAAATAAAAATAAATAAAAGGTTCTGTGTATATTGTTATTAATGGAGCGATATGTACATAAACCAAAAATACCATGCAATGCACACAAATCCAGAAGGTATTTTCGGTTTCTTCGTCTGTTATTGTAGGGTCATGGCACTCTTGGTGGTAAAGATTATGGCACTCTGCGCACTCAACCAGTCGGTTTCTAGCACCGACACCCATTCCCCTAACAGGCAAATCAATCATTATAGTTACAGATCTTTTTTTCATTCTATTCGCCATACTTGCAAACAGCGCACAACAAGTCTTCCTTGAAAAGATCCAGCTCCAGTTCGTTATCTGAGCTTTCACCCCCTTTAAGATCATCTTTCACTGAATTGCTTGTATTAACGGCAGTTGTTGCATGGTAGTCATGAAACTGAATTATCATTATTATTATTATTATTTATTTAATTTAATATTCTTTAATTACCACACTGGAAAAATTAGCATAGGGTCCCAGCTCTTTACCGGGACCATATTTGCTTTTAATGGCATCATCCAATAAAATTCTAATATTATTGGTAGATTCAGAACTATTAGAATGCAGGCTACGGATAGCTCTAACAAAGAAATTATCTATTTCTGAAAATGCCATTTCTTAATGGATGATAACTGGAAATGAAATGCATTTCAGTGTTCTACATCTACAGCTAGGTATTCCATTGTGTATAACTTACAAATTCGAACAATTTTGATTAAACAATCTATGTTTTTACACTCTAAAAATAATAAAAAAAACCTATTTATTCAAATAATAATGTTTGTTATTGTCACAGCGAAGATGAAACAATGTTAACTGCACAACACATGTACACAGAATAACTGGGATAACTGAACCAATGTGGTTGAGGTATGCCATAAGTACGCAGTACCATCTGGTACCGAAGTAAGAAATTAAAGTATTTGTTTGTTTTAATTGTCTTTTTATAAGTAGTTCAGCTATTAAATATTTATAAGGCTAGCGGGAAAATGTTTAAAAGTATAATTGATTTATTCCTATTTTGATTTCTCTTTAACTTGCGGGGGAGTTTTAACAGAATACAAATCTATTAACAAACGTTACTGCAAGTCTTTGTTTATTAACAATTGTGTAAAAAATTATATTAATTTTTCTCTGTATAATTTGAAATATAGCAAAATGCCGGTAAGTTGTTCCAAGAAAAGCTTGGAATGTTGTTGTTGAGGTTGGCAATATGGTCTTGCAGTATTGAAAGAAGTCTAACCTTTGTTGGCAATTACAGCGTAATTAAAATGTGTTTTTGATATAGTAATGCTGCGTTTTGAACTGTATTAAGAGCAGTAGTTTTAGGGCACGCATTTCAACAGTTTTAATTGGTAAAGTTGGAGAAAATGAAGGTCGTACTGACGGATTATGATTATGCTCATTTTCATTGAATCACTTCGCTTGTCGGTTTTAAGTAGTGGGGGAAATCACGAGTTTTAGTTAAAAATTGCATATTGTCCAAGTGTGCAATAGATCCAGAGGTTTGCGGACAATCGACAATATTCTTACTTTAATGAGAAGAATATTACACTGACATTGAAAATGTCAGAAGTGGATGGCATCGCTCTAATAGCTACCAAGTCAAATCTGACTTCAGTGTGTGACAGTCCCATAACTGATCCGGGATCGGGAAACAAGGTTCGTTTTATTCTTTACTCACGTAGTTTACAGTTGATTTGTTGCTAAGCCTGTGGAGAAAGCAACAATTAATGGATTTTACAATATTTTATATTTTGCTAAACATAAAACACGTGACTCGATGTGATAATTACCTATGTACATTCAAATTTTGTTTGACCCATTTATTAATTTAATTATTAAAGTATACAATAGAAATCATTATACATATAGTTTTGTGTTCCCTTACAGATCAACTTCATTGTAACGTGAAAATATGTGCTGTTTTGTGAGAGTTGATAATCTATTCCATTTAAATTGAGCGCGAAATGAATGAGTTAAATTTCAGCAAAATGGCACAATTTTCTTTCATCAATGTTATTTCAGTTACATAATTTATTTTTAGGGTTTGGATGGCTCAAATCCATTCGTTGGACAAAGATCGAAGTTGGTAAGAATACATATAAATGTGTATGTTTTACCTACTTTTGGTCTTAGAATCTGTACAAAAGTAGTATTGGTTGCATGGTTTTATGCTTTTATGCATCGACATCTATTTCATTTATTTCGCATCAATATTTATATATGGTTATGTTTTTTTTTAATTATGGGCTTTTTATTTTGTTTTATAATTTACATATCATAATTTCGGGTTAAAAATCGCAGTCATACAGTCTCAAATCAGTATTAAAATAATTGCGCGACTCCATTATATAAATATCAATTTAATTCAATTCACTATGCACATAGAGAATCCAAGCCAGTATAAATGTAAATGTATTAATATCAAATCAATAACATACATTGTGTTCTACTTTACATATTGTTATGGACGGCGTAAAATAAAAAAAATTGTATTCGATGTGATTGCACAGGGGCTGTTAATTTTAATGAAATATATTTTAGTGAAAGTATTTAGTGCAAGGGATTAACTGTATTTTTATTTCTATGTTTCTAAACTTTGTTGATGCGTGTGTTATTTAGGATGTGAAAACCTCTGGTGCGCTTAAAAAATCCAGTCGCTACCGCAGTCGATCTCTTTCTGCCTCCTCCACTGACTCTTACAGTTCAGGTTCTTTATTATTTTACCTTTTTATTTTCATCCTATTAATCCATCTACTGTCTGCTGTTTAGCTTCATGTACTGGCAGCAGTTCCGAAGAAGACGATGTTTCCCCTCGAGAAAAGATTCAGAAAAACTCGCGTGGACATTCCGATTTTTGTGTTCGTAATATTAGTCAGCATGCCTTTGGACGCCGGGAGATTGAGATTGCAGAACAAGGTATACAAATATCAGTGGCGGTTTGTGCTTTTTAGGAATGAGGAGGCAAATTTTATACTCAAAACACTACAAAATAACTAGTTTAGACATACGAGGATGGTTTGAAAAATCCGTGCAAAAATGAAAACTACTTAATTTTTCGGGATATTTTTTAATTATTTTTCAACGTAGTCTCCTTTTGGACTTATACACTTCGTCTAACGCTGCTCCAGTTTGTTGATCCCTTCCAAATAATAAGATTGGTCCAACTCTGCAAAATAGGCTTTCGTTTCTGCAATCACCTCCTCGTTTGAATAAAATCTTCTTCCCGCCAACCATTTCTTCATATTGGGGAACAAGTAGTAGTCCGAAGGAGCCAAATCTGGAGAACAGGGAGGATGTGGAACGAGTTGGAAATTTAATTCCATCAATTTTGCGGCTACAATCACATATGAGTGAGCTGGTGCGTTGTCGTGATGGAAAAGGACTTTTTTGTGGACCAATCGTGGACGTTTTTCTTGCAGCTCAGTGTTCAAACGGTCCAATAACGATGAATAGTATGCACCTGTTATAGTTTTACCCTTTTCCAAATAGTCGATGAGGATTATTCTGGAGTAGTGACCTCGATAGGGCGTCCAGGACGTTCAGCGTCACTTGTGCTCATTTGCCCACTCCGAAAATTTTGAAACCACTTATAAACTGTTCTAATCGAAGATGCAGATTCACCATAATGTTTATCAAGCTTCTCCTTAGTCTTCTGAGGCGAATTGCCTTTCATAAAATATGTTTGATCAACACACGAAATTATTTTTCTTCCATTTTTTGAAAATCAGTCGACTTTCTCAATTTAAACGAACGTCAAATACAGAGAAATAGATTGGTGAGCGTTCTTCCAAGACATGTCACTAACTAAACATAACCTCGATACGTACCAGTGTTGCCATCTCTCAAACTTTGCACGGACTTTTCAAACCACCCCCGTAAGAACAGCTGCCCTAAGTAAATAACACCGTAAGTGTAGATCGCAAATCACACAATTCGCATCGTCATTGAGTCACTGTTCGTTTGGAAACTATATTCTGCACTGAGACACTGACTGTCCCCATCTATATCCAAACGAACAATCTCGATATGCAGCGAGTTACCGAGTGATGCTATTGGTCGGAGTTCTTGCCTTCTATGCCATGTTTTCTCTCTGTTTAACTGTTGAATCTTACTTCTAGTAACTGTTTCAAGGTCATAATGGAACAAAACATGACCAGTAATTAATAATATATTTATTATTTGTGCCTCCTCTAACGAGCCGCCACTGAATGTAGTGTACAATAAAATACATAATACTAGAATGTAAGTAATTTATCTGTGTAGAAATGCCTGGAATCATGGCTTTGCGTAAGAGAGCAGGTGATGACAAACCGTTGAAAAACGCTAAAATCGTCGGATGTACGCATATCAACGCTCAAACGGCCGTCTTGATTGAAACTCTGGCAGTTCTTGGAGCCAGTGTTCGTTGGGCAGCCTGTAATATTTATTCGACACAGAATGAAGTGGCCGCAGCATTGGCAGAAGCTGGTTTCGCGATATTCGCCTGGCGGGGAGAAACAGAAGAAGACTTTTGGTGGTGTATAGACAAATGCGTGAATGCAGAAAACTGGCAACCGAATATGATTTTAGACGATGGAGGAGATGCAACTCATCTTATGCTGAAAAAGTACCCAGCTATGTTCAAAATGATTAAAGGCATCGTTGAGGAAAGCGTGACTGGCGTACACAGATTGTACCAGCTATCCAAAGCAGGAAAACTCACTGTCCCTGCCATGAATGTTAACGATTCTGTGACGAAAACTAAATTCGATAACCTATACAGCTGTCGCGAATCGATTATCGACAGCTTGAAACGCTCCACTGATATCATGTTCGGAGGAAAACAAGTTGTTATATGTGGATTCGGAGAAGTTGGAAAGGGCTGCTCCCAAGCTTTGAAAGGACTTGGCTGCATTGTTTACATCACTGAAATTGATCCAATATGTGCTCTGCAAGCAAGCATGGATGGTTTCCGCGTTGTTAAGCTCAACGAGGTCATACGAAACGTCGATATTATTGTCACTGCCACGGGAAATAAGAATGTCGTAACCAGGGAACACATGGATAAAGTTAGGACTGGATGCGTTATCTGCAACATGGGCCATTCCAACACTGAGATTGATGTTAATAGTTTACGTACACCGGATCTAACATGGGAGAAGGTCCGTTCGCAAGTTGATCATGTTATTTGGCCTGATGGCAAACGGATTATTCTACTTGCGGAAGGCCGTTTGGTGAACTTGAGTTGTTCAAGTCTTCCTTCATTCGTGGTTTCCATCACTGCCGCCACTCAAGCTTTGGCTTTAATCGAATTGTTTAATGCTCCACTAGGAAGATATAAATCTGATGTCTACCTTTTACCCAAAAAGATGGGTATGATTTTCATTTTCATTTATTGCAACGATTACATTGTAACTTTTTTGTAGATGAATATGTAGCGAGTTTACATTTACCAACATTTGATGCTCACTTGACTGAATTATCAGACGAACAAGCCAAGTACATGGGTTTGAATAAGGCCGGACCATTTAAACCCAATTATTATAGGTAATATATGTTTTATGATTGTTTAATAAATATATAATGAATGATTGGTAATTAATTTCCAGGTATTAACTAGCAGAGTCCATCCGTAAAGAATGTGATTTTAGACGGTTGAGGGTAGAGATGCTATAGTTTACAAATCATTTGTCTGCTCTGCTGGGCCTGGGAGTTCCTAATAATGTAGCCGTAGGAACATTTCCCAACGATGTTTTAGACATTTTATTTCCGTATTATGAATGCATTTAAACAAAAATTCATTATAATTATGTGAAATTGGCTGCGTTCAGTTAATTATTATGATATGACCTGGAACTGAAAGAAATTCCCAATATTGTAAACTGTAAATATAACAAGCTGTTAGTAGTGTTGTTTTGTATTTGAGTAGTAAGCAAATTTGCCTTGATAGAATAGGAATTGAATGCAGTCAATTCAATTGTGTTAAAGCTCTGAATGCACGTATTTCCGATTAGGAATTCCACTAATTATTTACATTGCATTGTTTGTAGGATGGCGTGAAACATCTGCTTTTATGTCAATTGTATTTATTATTTAAACTTCTCTTACTGAATAGTAGTAATACGGGTGTTTCCTTTAAAACAACCAGGGCTTTTTTTGGCCGAACTAATGACCTTAGAGAAACAAAAAAATATCAAGAATAAGGGGATAATTTAACAATAACACACTAAACATTCAATTAGTGGTTCTGAAACGGTAGAACAAAATTATATTTTTTTAAATGGTACCGTATCTAATTTTTTATTCCATTAGATAGAGATTTTTTTTTATTTCAACGATTTAAATATTGTAGGGTTGTATATATTTCCAGAAAAATTATTTTCGAAAAAATGCAACCTAGGTAACATTCGTGTTAACATTGTAACATTATTTTTAATACCATATTTTTCGAAATAATTCTTATACAATATTTATTTCGTTGAAAACAGAAAAAAAAATATCTTATGGACTAAAAAAATATATAGGGTACCATTTAAAAAAATATAATTTTGTTCTACCGTTTGAGAACCATTGGTTGAATTTTTGGTTTGTTATTAATGATAAATTAGCCCCTTATTCTTCATTTTTTGTATATAACATTTTTCTTTAAAATCAGTCTGCCCAAAAAAGCACTGGTTGTTTTAAAGGAAACACCCTATTCAGGGTGTAACACCAAACCCGACAAAACAAATTATAGAACAAAGTTCTAGGAGGGCAAGGGGGATATCCCATTAGAGAAGAATAGTTATTTGTATCACTAGTCAAATACGAGTACTCGCAAAGCAATTTCTGGACGTGTAATACACAAAAATTGTGCCGACTTCTCCCTAAATTTATTAAATGAGTTTGATTTATTGTCCAAATATGAAATACTAGGGATTTTTCATGTTGGTAACATCAGTAGATTTGAATTTCAAATGACATGTAGATATTTACAAACAACTTAAAAAATCAACAAACATTTTTTTATCGATTTTGCATTGCAATTTCAAATATATTTACTTACATTTAGCTTAAAATGTATTCATTTAAGTTACAATTAGCAATTTAGTATTCAAAGTTGTAAAAATTTTGAAAATTCTTATTAATATACATTAATATATCACCAGAATAATAATTCAAACTGACAAATAGCAGTTTTTGTTTTTCATACATAGCCTACTGAAAAATGACTATAAAAATCAAATTTATTTAAATTTCAATCTCATTTTTTTCAATATTTTTATTGTAAAAAAAATACGCTATCGAATAGGCATAAAAATATGTATAATACCATTTGAAAAAATATAACTTTATGTTTCAACTTGGGAACCACTGGTTTAAAAAAACTATTTTCTTCTTTAATGAGATGGTCTCCTATAACTTTTGTTCTATAATATTTTTTGTAACTATAATAAAGAAAATAATGGCGGTGGTCGGTTTTGGTGTTACACCCTGTATTTATGTTTTTAAAATTGTATTTATTTATATGCGCGAACGCCAATACATTTTCGATGTAAACAAGTATTATTTTATTTTTTACTTTACATGTTAGTATTATACACTGTTTTTTGTTTTATAAAAGAAATATAATGCAAATGAAAATAGACCACCAAAGAATGGGCTATGTGCTCTTGTTTGTATTGTATTTTTGTGTATCTTAATTTAACCTTGATTGTTTATTAATATATGTTACCGTTACGGGCCTAAAATCACTTTCATTTCATAACTTGATTTGTTTTCTGCACAAGTATTATATTATATAATCAAACAACGCAGATTTATTTGTATTTATACATAAATCAGTGTATGATTGTATTATTTTTGGCCTTATTGATAAATATACACCTGTAAAACACCAATAACAGTAACAAGAAGTGTACGAAATCTCTGAGTCTAGTGTTCCACCGGAAAAAATGTAGTCTGTGTATAAGAATCTTAGTTGCAATAAACAAGTTTGATTTTAAATGAATGTTTACATACAGTCCCAGTCCTAGTTTGAAAGTAAATAAAATTGGCGGGTACAAGTTGTTTTAAGTTGTTTAGCTGGTTCGCGGGTTGCTGTACACTCCGGACAAACATGTCATGGTTGATGTTAGTGAACTCGTGTGATTCATAGTAGGGCTTTTAAAAATGGATGTATACAAAGATGAGTATACTACCGAGGAGAACGAAAATGAAAACAAGCCTCCATTAATAAATGGAAGAATATGTTTCAATAGTGTATGCGCAAATAGTGAACTCCCTTTGCGCAAAATCATGGCGAGTTGCCCTCCGCCAGTTGCAGATGAGTTCGCAAGCACCATTCGTCCAAGTCCTGAAAATAATCGTCGTGGCCGTCCTCGAGCTGAAGTGTTAAACACCCTCATCATGGAAGGATCGTCTTCAGCCAGTGCTATTAAGTGTCGCTACTGCTTCCGTGTCTTTCCCAGGGAGAAATCATTGCAGGCTCATCTTCGTACACATACAGGTACATGTTGTTATTGCGGGAGTTTTAAACATAACCTTAACCAAATTTCATACACTTAGGTGAGCGTCCCTATGCTTGCGATTACCCTGGGTGTACAAAAGCGTTTACCCAAAGCGGCCAACTAAAGACACATCAAAGACTGCACACTGGCGAAAAGCCTTTTGTTTGCACTGCCCCAGGTTGTACCATGCGATTCACTCACGCAAACAGACACTGCCCAGATCATCCGTACGATACTCTTCAACGAAGCGATGGATTCGTCCTCCAGTTAATCACAAACTCGCAAGAACAATCTCACGATGTACTCCGATGGTTAGAAAGGTATAATACTACCATCCAAATCATTAAAAAATATGTATCGTTACGACTCTTTAAAGTAGTAAAGTTTGGTATATTTCAAAAACAAAACTAAAAATGGCTGAAGGAGATATTTTATTCTGCAAAGATGTGTATTTATTCACTTTATAATTTTATTAATTATAATTTTTAATTTAGAAATAGATATTCGGAATATGGACAGGGAATTTTAGTAAAAGGATAAGTTTTCAATTTCTTCTTTTAAGGAATTGGAAACTTGTTTTGTTTTGAACAAATTCCGATTATCTACTTCTAAATTTCAACTAGTGTCCAGGTGAAACTAATTCGAGTTTCTTATATGAAAGTTCTTAATAGGCACCACAAGAATTTTCGATTGTCTTTTGTTTTTGAGCTACAGGTTAAAACTTGATTTTCGCTTATTTTGAAAATACCCCATATCTCGCTTATTATGAGAGATAATGAAAAATTGTTTAAATATTTTGTTTTTTTGCGTGAGAAATAACACAAACATAATATTTTTTAAATGGGAACATATATTGAAAATAATCTCATCTTTTTCCTTATTTTATAAGCTTTTCAAGGATGTATAACAAATCTATATTCTTTTGTTTCAAACATGAATAAATGATGAATTATTAATTTATTGGAATGAAAACTCTATTAAGAAACAAATGAAAAAATCATCAGTTGTTTATTTCTAATGTTATTTTCTTTATTTATATTCTTTTTCCTAATTTATATACTTCAGAAAATATATTAAACCACATTTTTCGAAATATGTCAAACCCAACTTTAACGTCGATAAAAAATAAATTAACTACTCCGAGAGCTTAATTAATATTTTTTTTCGTTTATTTCTTAATAATTTTCCGTTATTTTTTTTTAACCCCAATAAATTAATAATTCATCTATTATTCATGTTTGAAACAAAATAGTGTAGACTGTAGACTTGTTATACATATTTGAAAAGCATTTAAATAAGGAAAAAGATGAGACTATTTTCAATATGTGTTCCCATTTAAAAAATATATTGTTTGTGTTATATCTCGAGAATTATTAAGTTTTGAAAAAATCCAATCATACCACAATATTCTACGTAAAAAACCATATAAAATTGCCTAAACATTTCTTATTTATCTCTCATAATAAGCGAGGTATAAGGTATTTTCTAAATAAGCGAAAATCAAGTTTTAGTCTAGCTCAAAAACAAAAGATGAACGAAAATTCCTGCGGTGCCTATTAAAATTGTCTCGAAAAGTTAGCTCATAAAGACCTACATCGCATTTTTTGCACCAAATAGTGGTTACTTGTTGTGTTGGCCGACTTCTGACGATGGCTCCATGGGAGTTGACTCAGAAGTTGTAAACTGGTGAAACTAGACGTAACTGTATTTTTTATTATATGTGTTTTTAGTAATGTAAGTGTATATTTTATGTCTTGTAGACGATGCCCAGCGAATTCCCCTAAGAAACGTAATGGTTCCCGAAACGTACATGGCACGAAAAGGCACCGTTCCTCAAAACAGCAAGAGAATCAGCAACCAGTAAAAAAGATAATAAAAAGAAACATGAGTTGCCTGAACAGTAGCACTAGTGAAGAATCCTTTGATGATTCTTTTGAAACATCTGGAAGTGAAGAGTGCCTTAAGATGGAATTGCCTAAGAAACGCTGGCTGCGGGAAGCCACTCAAGATCTCGCTCTTAGTAAAGAAACCTCGGAACTCAACGTTAGCGATGAATTGATAGTACAAAAGGAGAACCAGCTTCGACCAACTGTCCTCGTTCGGGCAAAACCAGCTGAAGACGATGTGAACCAAGAGTGGCAAGGTGCATTAGCATTGATGGAGCTTGCGAACTCCCACAATTCCACAGACATACCACTTTATACTCAGTTATAAACTCTCTATTGCGTCGGTAAGACAATTTTGTTTTGTTCCGTTTCGTTTTGTGTACTAACAGTTAACTATTCCATACTGTAGATTGTTAGTAATTTGTGATATTGGAAACTCAATGTTTAGTTTAAAACTCATTTTGTTTTATGCGTGACTGTTACATATGAAAGTGATACTATATGTTTTGGTGCTTGATATGAATGAGTCTTTGTGTTGGCTTTTCGGTTGTTTTGTCGCTTGATTGTTACATATCAAAGTGATACTATATGTTTTGGTGCTTGATATGAATGAGTGTTTGTGTTGACTTTTCGGTATGGTTACTTTAAACGTTCATGTTCAAATTTTATGTAATAACGGCTGCAAGTTTCAGCTAAAAATCCACTATATTTTTATAAGAATGTCGATATAATTGCACAAATTTTGTGCCTTAGTCATGTGTCAAACACTTCTTCCAGTGTATATTTTAATTTAATTATAATTATCTTTTTATTTAAAACTTATTTCTCTACACTATTTTAAATACATCTATATTTAAAAAATAACTTATGTTATGTCGTCTTTTACATTTGAAATATTATTATTATTATTATTTATTTACTGTTGAATATAAAACAGATCATTTTTCACAAACATATTTCTTAGTACAGTTTTTCTTTCGTATTCATTCGTTATTTATACTTTGTTTAGAATGCCTTAAAGTAGTACCTAGATAACATGCATAGTTTAAAATGTTCAGAATCCATGTAAATATAAAGTAAGTTAAATTATTTTTGTAACTTTTGTACTAAGTATAACAAAAACTATATTCTGAGCTCCCGACTAAGCAGGCGAAGGTGATTGTCGCAAGTTTAGTCGGGGGCTCAAAATATAAGTCATAGTGTGATAAACGTCCAATGAACTAACATTGTATTAAAAAAGCACAGTATATACTTGTACTTGCTCCGAAGTTTACGAAGTATTGTTACAGAGCATTGTATATGTAATATATTTGTTATTATTATTTTTAAGATTGTATTAATACATTTACCCAGGTTCAAATTTATACTTACAGTTAATTAATTTATTCATTCGTTTCGTTATGTTATATAGGTACATTATATTAATATAATATAAAACTCCAGGTTTTATTACAGTAAAAATAAATATGTTTGTTTAAAAATGTATTGATGTGTATACTTATTACGAGCCTTATAAAACTTTTTATAGAATTTTAGAAGGATTAACTATTGCTGTGAGGATCCGACAAAAGTTGCACCCGGATTTCAAAATATCCGATTCCTCGGATATCCGATGTTTAGATATTGAAGCGGATATCCGTAATTTTAATCCGGATTCGATGTTTTATTGACGGATCCGGATCCAAATTTTCATTCTGAATCCGATTCTTCATTTTGAATGTGAAGGTAAACATCTGGAATTGAGTTCAAATTCAAACCGTCAAAATGGAAACACTCGTAAACAAACAGTAACAAAATTTTATAAAAAAAAAATGGTCAGGTAGTTTGTGCGAATGTAAAGAAAATGAATTTACACTTTCACAAAGTCCTATTTAGTAAATAATGAATAAAAAGTACAAATTTGTATTATTACACATATAAAGTAACATACATATTAATATGATATACTCATATTCGAATCTAAGATCCGATACTCAAATCCGTTTCCAAAATTCGATATTCGGATCTGGATTCAAGATCCGGAACCAGTTTACAACTTCTGAGAACACCACTAGTATTAACGCTTGTCTGACAATAATAATTTTATACCATGGATGTAATACACTTTTTTATGCGACATTTTGTTATTAATATGACAATATTTATTAATGTTTTACTTTTATTATATTTATTAAACTTCTTTTATTAATAATAATACAAATTTGTATTTGTTTAATAATTATATTAAAAGAAAACAAAAAATATAAAACAACACGTACAATTTTACTTAATCTAAATAAACAGTATCTTAAATAATTATAATGCAATCAGTCAAAATTTACTCTTTATCTTGATCAATATAAACAAATTATTTCCTTTATTACTTTATTTTACTGTCATCGTAGACCCAAATAAAAAGAAATGTATTAACGAATATTATATATAACAAAATATTAACATATTTTAGCAGAATTCTCAAGAGTTATTGTTTGTAAATTTGTATCATGAGAGTTATGAAGAAAAAACCGAAAATCGGGTCAGTTTTGACCCTATTTTGGGAAGACAAGGGTTTTGACCCGATTGAATTACTGATATGTGGGTAGCATAGCAAGCACATATCAAGAGGAGGAAGTGGTTTACTCGTTATTTTTCTTGATATTTTATAACTGTACATTTTTATGTATGTTTTATAAGTATTAATTCCACGAATTGATTGAGAGTTTGTTTATATACAAACAAATTACTGAATTTTAAATGTTTGTTGACAGAGTAAGCATAAGCAGCATCTCTTTCATGTACCTACTACCTAGATAAAAGTAGGTTAGGATTTTAAATATGTCTTCCGTATTGAAGGGGTGTTTGTAGAAAGTTATGCGATTTTTTGTCTACTACGCGAATGATTGACAACAGCTATATTTTCATTTGAAATGTCTGATCAACATTCTTTCTGTGAAAATGAAAACAAAGATCAAGTGATTAAAAATGGGGATACTAATGATGAAATTCCGTGGGATAATTTTGCAAATTGGATACATTGCATCTGTGTTGTGACTTTTGATTTAGAACTTGGACAAGCAATAGAGGTAAGATTCAACGTTTATTCAAAAAAAATGTTAAAATTTGTGTGTTTTCCAGAGTATATATCCATCACATGTCGTTCTATCAAAACAAGAGATATCTAATGTGTGCTATTTAGCGTTTCCGGACTCAAATTCAGGATGTATGGGGGATACGAATTTCACAGTACGCTTACAGCAAAGTCCTGGCACAGCCTCATTGCGAAAAGAGCATGTAGTGTACAATGAGAAGTGTCCAGCTGCTTTGCAAACCCAACAAGGCTACTTCTGGGGTTATGTTTACTTTCGCCAAGTAAAAGATATTACTTTACCGAGAGGATATTTCCAAAAGAGTGTTGTTATTTTATCTCGTTTGCCATTTAACAAATTGTTTTCTAAGGTTAGTTCTCTTATTGCTCCAGAGTATTTTGACAATGGAGCTGTTAGTTTGGAGGCTGCTTGTTATAATATTGATAAATGGCCGTGCCCTGTTCCGGGACAAACGTTGAATCTACCAGTTTTAGGAACGGTGTTTCAGGTGTATATTCCTGCTCAATGCATGTCTTCTTCAAGTCCTTGTATCGATGTTAGCCACAGTGGCGAAAGCGCAATGGTTTTATCATCAGTGTCTGATGTTAACATCTTTGATATTCTTGTACCTGTTTTATCTCATATACATCTTTTATGGGAACTGGTACTAACTGCTGAACCTCTTGTTATTATGGCTACATCGCCAACCCATTGTTCGGAAATGGTTGTTACGTTAACGAGGATGATATCTCCGCTAAAATATTGTGCTGATCACCGGCCATATTTCACGATACATGATAATGAATTTAAAGAGTTTACTAGCAAAGCGAGAGGCCCGCCTCCTGTCATTTTAGGAGTTACCAATCCATTTTTTGGGAAGACGTTGCATCATTGGCCGCATACCGTTCGACTTGGTGATAATCTAGGCCTAGGCAATAGTCTAAAGTATAAACTCAAAAAAAATAGCAGCGGTAAAATGTTAGATACGAGTCCTGGTGTATATACTTGTTATAAGCCATTTCTTCAGAAGGATAAGTCACTTATTAAAAAAGTCCTATTGGGAATCCATTCTAAAAGACCATCGGAAGTGCAGACAGCTTTACTACGAAGACATCTTCTAGAATTAACCCAAAGTTTTATTATTCCTCTTGAACGTTATATTGCCAGCTTAATGCCTTTACAGAAAAACATATCGCCGTTTAAGGCCGCTCCAACTCCGCTGCCGTTTAACCCCGACGACTTTCTAGCTACGTTAGAAACATCGGGGCCGCAATTGACTTCAGGAGTCAAAGGAGATTGGGTTGGATTGTACAGAAAATTTTTTAGGTGTCCAAATTTTAATGGTTGGTTCAATAAGAGGTATAAGGAATTAGCCCTGAAGTTGCAAGCGTTGCAATTGCAAGCTTTATCAGATGCGGTAAGTACCTAAGGCGTATTCCATTTGCCACTTGGATCAGATCTAATTTGCACTTTCTGAATCGGTTCAGATATTTGTCATTCCATTTGTCGGGATTACTTCATCCCTACCATCGAAATAAGTGATTCGGTTCAGCTGGAAGTGATCCAGCTTTTTTGGCAGATGAGTTATTTCAGATAAGTAGGTACGCGGGAGTTTAAAATACTAGAAATCAGGGCATCGAACCCGAACCTGAACCAGACCAAAACCCCAGATATATTTTTCAATTGAACCCGGATCGGAACCAAACCGGGTATTAAAATTCGGGTTCAGGGTTCAACTCCGGTTCAGATTCATTTTCAGTTCGAAATGTGAGCGTATTAAGTCAAACATCCACGCCTTTGGCATCTGCGTTAGTGCCTGTGTTGACTATTTGTGAAAATTGTGCTCGTGTTCTTGTCTTGCGTTGCATTATAAATTCCGACCCGTATTTTAAATTATTTCTATACAAAGATTGTTATTCAAACAACATTAATTCAATTTTCATTGAATTTTGAACCCGGAACAAAACCGCAATTTTCATTACTGCTTTAAACAGAACCACACTCGAACCCATCTCTCAAAAATCAAATTAACCCGAACTGAACCCAGTTTTTGTCGGGTTCGATGCCCTGCCAGAACCACACACGAACCTATCTCTCAAAAAATAAATTAACCTGAACCGAACCCAGTTTTTGTCGGGTTCGATGCCCTGCCAGAATCACACACGAACCTATCTCTCAAAAAACAAATTAACATGATCCCGAACCGAACCCAGTTTTTGTCGGGTTCGATGCCCTGCTAGAAATACTTAATTAAATACTATATACTACTATATTATTGAAATATCGACATATATGACGGAAAAGGCAAGATTAGGTATTATTGAAAATATATTTTATTGATGAGAAGTTTGTAAATAATATGTGTAATATTAAATTTAGCTTTCCTCTATCTAAACAAAAATCAATAATAAGCAGTTATCTTTTGTAATATTCAATACAAATTAGCTCTAATAATTTACATCAATTACTAGTTATACTTGTATATTTCTTGTTCCATTTAAACAAGTGAACTTATTTATCTAAACTGATTTTTTTTTTTGGAGTAGTTGGATTTGATCCAAGTGGCCCCTGCAAGTGGAAAATGGAATACGCATCTAATATACAGGTGGGGCATAGAAAACTCCTTAATTTGCCGTCGCTACTACTCAGGCGCTGATGGTAGTGGCGGAGGCAGTGTTGCCATACGCTGAAAAGCGAAATACCAAACTTGCGCACTCAAAATTATCATATTTGTAAAAAAATACCGTACATTTCACAAAAAATATATTTATTTTAATTTGAAAAATAAGAAAACTAGTTTATCTATAATAATATTATATAGTTAAATGACAAATATAAAATATTTTTAAAGTTGTTTAATTCGTAGGTGTTTTGGAGTTAGCGATGGCAAATTGGGAAGCTTTCTCTGCCCCACCTGTATTTTATTTTATACCAAACCAACATTATTTAACAAAATGTTTTATTGTTCTCAGGATTTAAAGAACTGGGTTCAAGGCAAACCAGAAGTAGAAGTAGTAGATATGGTACTTAAAATAAAAAATAAATTAAATAAACTTGGAGAACTCGATATGCCAGTAACAAATGAGACAAAAGAACAACTAGCACAACGATTACAAGACATCATGTGTACGCTACCCGACGATCTGAAAAACATTCTAGAAATTACATGATAATAAAAAAAGTTTTAGCTCATTAAAGCAAATTGTGACAATGAATGTTAAATTTGTAGTGAAATTTGAAACTCAGAGCATATGCTGATGATTGTATAATGTTAACAACTAAATATTGTAAATTTGACGAAAAAATGTTGCTCACTAATTTTTATAACATGCAGTTGCAGTAATACGAAATCTTGTACAGGTTTTAAATTTTGTGAAATTTAACATGTGATATTTCTTAATCATAAGTTTTTAGTTTATACTTTTTTATTTGAACAATCAAGATTAGTACAAAACAGTCACAGTGGGGTTTAAAAACAACCCCATAAAAGTGTTTTATTCTCTGCATTTACCAGCAATCTACATATATTCGTCTACTGTATGGGTCACGGGCTCGCATGTGACCCTTAGTCTATTCAATCCAAGTTTGGGACGAGACTGTCACTTTGGAGGCGGTAATTTGAATGTAGTGGTCTGTGGGTGTAACCATCAAATGTTTAAAAAGTTAGGTTGCAAATGTCTATTAATAAATAATAATAATAGTTTATTAACCCAACAGAATAATCCATTTATAGGGTAGCGTGACCAGATTTATAAATCGCAAAATTGGGACATTTTTCAAAGGATTGCACCAAAACTTTGGTGAGGCAAGGGATCCATCCAGAAAAAAAGCGCCGCAGACGAAATTTTTTTTTCATTCAAGGTCAAATGCTTCAAAAAGAAAATATATTTAACGGATTGTTGACTTACCTGGATAAACTGTCTAAAACATATACATAATGCAAGAAATAAATTAATGTACCGCATAAAATTAGAATATACAAATCAATTAAAAATTTAGTAATAAAATAAATATTACAAAAGTCGATAGACGATATAAGTAATAAATTTGGAGTCGGGTATGAAAACCGGGACAATTGCGTGTCTCGCAGATGTTCATGGGGACACCGGAACACACAACTCAAAACAGGGACGAATCCCGGAAAATCGGGACGTCTGGTCACCCTATTATAGGGTATAAACTAATATTTTTTTAACTTAAGTCGTGTAGATTTAAGCAAGAACAAACACACTCCTACTACACGGGGCATGATTTACTTAAAAAGTCAATGTAACAAAACACAAATACTATAATAAAACACAATATTAAATAAGTTCAAAGCAGCAGTAAAAATTAAAAGAACAATAAACAAAACACACTATATACAAAAAACCTAACCTTTTAAATGTCAGTTTGATGGTTACACCCACCAACATTCAAATTGCCGCCAACGCAAAGTGACAGTCACACCCCAAACATGGATTGGCTACAAACCAAGGGTCACGTGTAAGCCTGTGACCCATACAGCGTATTCCATTTGCCACTTGCATCAAATCTAACTTGCACTTTTGAATCGGTTCAGATGTATATTTATCGGGATCACTTCATCCCTACCACCGAAATAAGTGATTCGGTTTATACTAAATTACCTAGGAATATTTAATTAAATAGGTATTTATACTACTATATTATTGAAATATTGACATATATGACGATTAGGTATTATTGAAAATATATTTTATTGATGAGAAGTCTGTAAATAATATGTGTAATATTAATTTTGATTTTTTATCATTAGCTCTCATAATTTATACTTGTATATTTCTTATTCCATTTGAACAACTGAACTGTTTTTTTTTTTTTGTTTTGGAGTAGTAGGATCTGATCCAATTGGCAAAAGGAATACGCCTATAGTGTTTATTTAATGTGTACAATTAAGTTTCTTCAAATAATTTCGTTGTTTAATTTTAGTAGACTAGATATTAGTATAGTTAAGATAATTATTCATACGATACGATTGTATAATAAAATATTCATTTTACCGTCCTACTACGGTTTCATGGTTCAAAATTCTATAATTTTAACTGTATAAAATTCCTGTCCATAAATTTTACTATTTTCGTAATAATAAATGCCTTTATAGTTAATATTTTTCTATTGGAAAATTTATAAAAGTTTTCGCAAGTCATGACTTTAAGTGAAAAACTTCTTATCTCCAATAAGTAATGTACTTTGTGTTTGTTATTTTCTTATAACAAAGCGTACTGTATTTAAAAAAAAAATATGCTGAATTAAAATATTATTTAATGATCAAGAATAATTCATAACATGTTTATTTTCTATTGTATTTTCATAATTTAAGAGCGTGATCATCATAATAATTGGGTGAATTATTGGCGATTTGGAAGCTTTTGGGCCTGTATATGCATCTACATTTACCCTCTTCCTACGCCACTGGTTTTAATATCTACTCTAGTGGGACTAACAACTTGTCAAAGTTCAGTTCCGTAGTGTTCTGCTTTTACATATAAATGTTATCAGAGTTAACTTTACGTTTAAATTTTCTGCCGTAACCAGAAAGATAGCTGTATTAGTTTTGTGTTTTTGAGCAAGTAAAACAAACAGAAACATGGGTCGAGTATTTGTAATTGGTGTAGGAATGACAAAAGTAAGTAAAATAATAATATATGTTCATATTTTTGCTAATTCATGATATTAGTTCGATAAACCAGGCAGAAGATCTGATGTAGATTACCCAGATTACGGAAAAGAAGCAGTCCTTAAGGCTTTAGCAGATTGCAAACTACAGATAGGGGATGTAAAACAAGCAGTCGTAGGATATGTTTACGGTAACAAAATTAGTTTTTTTAAATTTTTGACGTCAATTGGTAAAAAAATCCGTCCTTAGGCGATTCCACTTGTGGCCAAAGATGTTTGTATGAAGTAGGAATGACAGGAATTCCAGTATACAACGTTAACAATAACTGTTCTACAGGATCGTCTGCGTTGTTATTAGCAAAACAATTAGTAGAAAACGGACAAAATGATTGCGTACTAGCTTTAGGTTTCGAGAAAATGGAACGAGGGTCATTATCGTCGAAAGTATGACACTATTTTTGTGTTTTATTGTGGTATGATTAGACAGTTTTTTAGTTTATGGATCGGACAAATCCTATGGACAAACACGTAGAATTACTCGCTGATATCGCCGGTATTGATCACACTCCTATTACGGCTCAAATGTTCGGAAACGCAGCCTTAGAACACATGAGAAAATACGGAACTCGACCCGAACATCTCGCGAAGATTGCATATAAAAACCACAAACATTCAGTCAACAATCCGTAAGTTGTTTTTGTTTAATTAAAACAGGGTTTTCACTTATTTTATTATCAGGAATTCACAGTTTAGAGAAGAGTATAGTCTCGAACAGATTGCAAAATCTCCGGTGGTATTTGGCCCACTTACGAAACTCCAATGTTGCCCCACCAGTGATGGGTCAGCCGCTGCTATCTTAGCTTCAGAAGACTTTGTAAGACGACACGGTTTAGAAAGTCAGGCAGTCGAGATACTAGGATTGGAAATGGCGTCTGACTTACCTTCAACTTTCAACGAAAGAAGCGCCATTAAAATGGTAAGTAAATACTTATTTCTTTTGTATAATGGAATTGTGACGGCGAGTACGCGGGTGCATCGGTCAAAGTGCATCCACGGGCAAAAATGGGGGTGAACAATAACTTTCTTTTGTTTAATTGATAAAATATAATTTGTTTTTGTGAGACATCTTAAGATTTTCTATTCCTGTAACTTTAGAGCTAAACTACAAGTATAAAAAAAAGTTTAATTCGATGTAACAGCATATCTGTAACACCAGATATATATTACAGATACAGTGTTCAAGAATCAGACTTAGAATTTCACATTTGTATTTCAAGAAAGCAATACTTTCAGAAAAATGCAGTGAAATACCCCATTATATCAATATTTCTGAAATATCTCGTGCTGCAGGTATTTTTTTACAACGGATTTAAACTTTTTTAATGTAAAATTTAATGGGGTAGTTACCATATGTTAAAATTTAATGAAATTCTTATTTGTTTACAATATATGACTCATAATAAAATATATACTGTAATAATATTCGCCATTTATTATGTAAATATTTCAAAAAAGTTATTTAAAATATTACATGTCCTCTCTGTGACGTCACGCTTACATACTTAAAGCCGCAAATGTCGCTAGTGTCGTTGTTTTACAGCGATGGAATGTGACATGTCAAAGTGACAGTTGATGGTGATACTGACGCCGTGGACATAACCTTATTTCTATATATCAACTGTAATACAAAACGTCGTTACAAACTTGCTCAAACAAAAATAAATAAGTAAAAATACGTGCTAACTTGACAGCAATCTAACCTAACAAACAAGTTCCCCTTACTGGGAAGACATACGTCGCAAAATATCTTTGTCATACTTCGTACAGCACGTCGGAACTAAGTTGCAACGGAAGCGGCAAGGGTAACGTCACAGTGGCGGGAATAGATATGTCTGATATTTTCAGTATTTTTTTCTCATTTAAAAACAAAAATGTGGAAAGTTTAAATTTAAAAATATTTGCTTCTAATAAAAAATCAAAAAGGCGAAGCTACCCCATTGTAAACAATACTTATTTTTGTAGCTTTACTCCAAAAGATACAGGGAGCCATTTTTTGCATTTATTTAAAATAAAATCAAGTTATATTTTATTTGTTTAGGTAGGGTACGACATGACGAAAGCAGCAACAGAAAAATTATTCAACAAAGTGCCCTACAATCCAACTGATGTAGATGTTGTTGAATTGCACGATTGCTTCTCCGCAAACGAACTCATAACTTACGAAGCTTTAGGCCTTTGCCCCCCAGGTAAAGCTGGCGAACTCATCGATTCCGGTAACAATACTTACGGGGGTAAATATGTGATAAATCCGAGCGGTGGACTGATATCCAAAGGCCATCCTCTTGGAGCTACAGGTTTAGCGCAATGCGCAGAACTGTGCTGGCAACTTAGAGGACAAGCAGAGAAAAGACAAGTGCCTAATGCTAAATTAGCTCTGCAGCACAATATTGGTTTAGGAGGAGCTGCAGTTGTTGGATTGTACAAATTAGGATTCCCGCAATATCAGCAAGGGCTTAGTACAAGAGCTGTTAAGGTCTGCGAAACGGAAGAAGGATTCAAGGTCACTCCTTTACTGAAAATCTTAGAGATTGCCATGCAAGATGATGAGGATAATTTAATTGAAAAATATCGTGGAATATACGGATTTAGAGTAAAGAAAGCTAATGGCGATGAAGGCTATTGGGTTATCAACGCCAAAATAGGAAAAGGAAGCATTGAATACAATGGAAAAAGTAATTACTCAAGTATTTCTTGATAACTATGTTAATTGTTTTTGTTTGCAGCTAAGCCTGACGTCACTTTCATTGTCAAAGACGATGATGTAGTCGAATTAATTTCTGGGGATTTGAATCCACAAAAAGCATTCTTTCAAGGCAAGGTGAAGATACAGGGAAACATGGCATTGGCATTGAAATTGTCCGAATTGCCACGTGTAGCCGCTAAAAAAATCGAGCTACTCAGATCGAAACTATAAGCAGACATCTTGTTTGTTGTTCATATACATTCTTCGTAGATTATATTTGTTAAAGGCACTGGTATAATGTTTTGTACAATTATGTGGTCTTTGGTGCTGTCAGAGTGTAAGAAATATTGTTATATGGGTATATATGGTACCATTTTTTAATATGTCGAGCGTTTTTATGAAAAAAAATAATTGTTTTTAATAGTTGTTTTATTTTTGTGCTAAATATATTCCCCTTACATGTAATATATTGTCATTAGCAATTTTACTACAATTTTTAGTTGTAGTTTAATGTGTTATAATAGTAACATCCAGAGACATTTTATCAGAATTTCGGGGCATGAGCAAAAAAATCGAACCCCCTCCTTTATAGTAAAAAACAAATACTGATCTTTTTATATTTATAATGTAAGTTTATTTATTAAAAAAAATATCTACAGAGGGAAAACAGTGACCAGTCATATAGGGTGTTTCAAGATAAGTGATCAGTTCGATTATTTTCTTTATTATTGGGAATAGATGAAAACATTCAAATATAACATAAAGTTATATTTTCTTAAATGGAATGGTAATATATATTTTTAAGTTCATTCGACACAGTACTTTTTTCTGAATTCAACCCTGAAATAATTTTATGTCTTCATATAACAAAAATATTGAGAAAAATTCAATTGAAATTTAAATAATTTTTATTTTTATAGTTATTTTTCAGTAGGCTATGTATGAAAAACAATTGAGTTAAATTAAAACGAAACGTAAATATTTTGTTAATAACTTTATAAATACATTTTCATCGCAAAAAGAGGATGGAGGATAATATTGAGTAAAGGAGGACTGTCCTTCACATAGGAAGATGGATAGCAACAATAAAAGTAGATTCTTTATATCTTGGAAAGAAATCAAAATTGAAAAATAAAGTAGGTAACTTAAAAATTATTTCATAACAATTAGGCCGCGGCCTCGTGGGCCTAGGTGGTAATAAGGCCCTGATAACATCCATAAAAGATATAATAGCGTTCCCTGGGTATAATGAATGAGCATATGGTGATTTTTGTACCACATGTTGTTGGCTGTTGGCAGCAATGGGAGAGAAGGCAAAGAAGAAGGCGAGTAAAACTGTTGTAGGTGTGTTGTGGTTTTGTCAAGCGGGTGGAGTCCTCAAGCCTAGTACAGCAACAAGTGTCAAAATACAAATATAATATAATATGGGTTGTGCAGTGAGTACAACAGGTGATAAAGAAGCCTCGGAACGTTCAAAGAAAATCGATAGAGACTTGAGGGCTGATGGAGAACGAGCCGCAAATGAAGTGAAACTCTTGTTACTTGGTAAGTTGTCTGACTCATACATTACATTCAAGATAATTGCAATTATTTGTCATTAATTATGATTGGATCAGGGGCCGGCGAATCCGGCAAAAGCACAATAGTCAAGCAGATGAAAATAATACACGAGACAGGCTACTCTGTGGAAGAATGCGAGCAGTACAGGCCAGTTGTTTACAGCAACACAATCCAGAGTCTCATGGCAATTATACGCGCCATGGGACAACTACGTATTGATTTTGCCGACCCCAGTAAAGCAGTATGAATTGCAATACCCCGCTTTGAACCTTGTTTCGTAATAATGATTGTTTCTAGGATGTGGCTCGACAGTTTTTCACCTTCGCGAGTGCAGCTGAGGAGGGCGAACTCACACCAGAGCTTGTCATGTTGATGAAACGATTGTGGCAAGACCCAGGAGTGCAGCTCTGTTTCGCTAGGTCACGGGAATATCAACTAAATGACTCCGCGGCTTATTATTTAAACGCTCTAGATCGTATCTCTCTACCAAATTACGTGCCATCGCAACAAGATGTTCTGCGCACAAGAGTCAAGACCACAGGCATAGTGGAAACACATTTCTCTTTCAAGGGTCTACACTTCAAGATGTTTGACGTCGGTGGCCAAAGATCCGAGCGAAAGAAATGGATTCACTGCTTCGAAGGAGTCACTGCGATTATCTTCTGCGTAGCTTTGTCAGGCTACGATTTGGTTCTCGCTGAAGACGAAGAAATGAATCGAATGGTTGAATCCATGAAGCTTTTCGATTCAATATGTAATAGTAAATGGTTTGTTGAAACATCAATCATTCTATTTTTGAACAAAAAAGATTTGTTTGAGGAAAAGATCACGCGTAGTCCTCTGACGATATGTTTCCCGGAATATACAGGTTCAAATACCTACGAAGAAGCAGCTGCGTACATTCGAATGAAATTCGAAAACTTGAACAAAAGAAAAGATCAAAAAGAGATTTACACGCACTTCACATGTGCGACTGACACAACTAATATTCAGTTTGTTTTTGACGCAGTCACAGATGTAATTATTAAAAATAATCTTAAAGACTGTGGCTTGTTTTGAGTTGAGTTTGAAAATTTTGTTGTTGGTAAATGAAATGAAAATAGCGTAACGAATAACGAATGCGAATAAATAGAGTGAGAGGAAACTTCAGCCTAACCTAACCCGACCAAATTGTTAATTGTCATGTATTTTGTATGTATTGTACTGCCCTGCCAGCCAAAACGCGATGTTTCTCTCAAAGCATTTATATTTATAGCGATTAACGATGCACATCGTATAAAACAAATGTGCCTTAACATGAACAAATGCATTTATTTTTTATACAAAGACTTTTCAAGTTGTACGTAAATTTATCAAATATGTGCTTTTCATATTCATTTGTAATATTTAGATCACAAGCTGCATTTTATATTTTTATACAAATACATTGTTCAAAATTTTTATAAATGATACTTTTTAACATTAGTGTTCCTTTATTTTTTATAAGTATTTTAGGAAAATGATTGCTTTAAGCCGTAAACATGTATATTTCTGTATTGATGTTTAAAACGAATAAATATGTTAGACTTTGAAAATATTTTTTCCTCAAAAATCTATTGTACAACATTCCTGAACGATAAGTATTTTTAGTATTGTTTATATACGTCATTCAATTATCTAAATATTTTCATTGCTAGAAGATTTATCTATGTATATACAATTTGAGCAAATTTATTGCAAATAATATAAGTTAAAATTAGATCTTAATATTTATCTAACAGTTTAATTCACCTTGAGAAACAGAAAAGTAACTAAATTATTATTTACTGTTGCGTCTTTCAAATTGTTTGAGAACTGTAGGTACGATAGTTTAACAGCTCTTTTAACACAGATGGCAGCACCGGTCACGATTCTGACGTTTCTAGCTCGCTTTCATCAAAGTTTAGCTCAAATTTTTAAGTTTTGAGCGTGAATTTATTAGTAAATCGCATAAATCTTCCGAAAGAATAGTATTAATTCGTGTTTTGTTAACAAACAGCTGATTAATATTTATTTGTGTACATATTTCATTGTTGTGTTTAAAGCAAATATTTTAATATCATATTAATAATATGTTGAAATAATAAGCGCTAATACGATTTTCATTATAAAATTACAGTGATTTTATTATTATTAAACAACAACAATAATAATAATGACATTAGTTAATAAATTAATATAAAGTGTGGTTGTTGATATTGATAGGCTACTTTGAATTTTTAAAAAGTTATTGGTGATAAAAATATTAATATTCATTGTTTATTTCGCCAAATGGAAATGCCACGAATCATCAAGATCTGTAAGTAACATTATTTTTAATGAATACCATGTCTTATTACCATGTAAGAAAAGTACGTCATACCAAAAATTGGGTGGTGTTACATCCTTGGCAATACGAATTCTACACATTTTTTTACATAATACCCAAAATTTGGATTAAAATAGATTGTAAACGTAGAAGTTACGGATTTTAAAATTTTCATTGTGCGAAAGAAGTTACACCTAAAAATGGGTGGTGTTAACAATTAAATAATAATGATAATAATAATAAATTTACTTTATTGACATATATCAACGGCGAGGTGACTAAGTAGAATATTAAGATCTATACATAGTGTAAAAATAAGTGATTTCTTTTTTTTGCAATAATAAATTCTGAGACACTATATAGAATGTACGTAGTTGCTCCTCCCATTTTATACGGAGGTGTGTCTTAATACTTGTCTTAGTAACATTAAATTTTACACACCTAATTTATAATATACTCATATGTTTTAAAATCTTTAACAACATATTTAAAAATAATTACTGTTTCGCACTAATAATAATAACAATAATTACAATCCTGTGAAAGTAGTAATCATAATTATTATTATGGAAATTGAGGTATTCAACACTATACAAATTAAATTATGATGTAATATAATTCTAATAATAATAATAATAGTAATATGGGATCTCGTGGCCGTGTGCCTGACTGTGTGGTCGCGAATCTGGGGATCCGGGTTCGATTCCGACCGACGCCCAAAATTACTTCGAATTTCAATGGCACAAAATTGACCCCTGTGGTGCACTCTCCACGCCTGCAATGAGTGCCCGTGAAGTGACGCCTGGTAAGCGCCCGCATGGTACAAATATTTCATCATTACTGATATCTGTGTACAAAGCAGATTGGCACACCCAGCAATGGGTAATATGCCGTGATGATATATTTATTTATTTAGTAATAATAATTGTAATGAAGTTTTTCTATGACTATATGGGCCCAGAATAATTATCTTTCCGAACGGAATATGGCAGGACATCAAACCCCCTAAAAACTGGGTTTGGTTCAAGTTCCGGTTAATTCGTTTTTTGAAAAATGGGTTCATGTGCGTTTCTGGTTTAAGCATTAATAAAATTTGCGGTTTTGTTCCGCGTTCAGGTTCGGTTCGACCTAATTAAAATTGAATTAATGTTTTTTGAATAACAATTTTTATATAAAAATAATTTAAAATGCGAGCCGGAAGTAATGCAATGCAAGACAAGAACATGAACACATTTTTCGGGAACAATCAACACATACAGCAACGCAGACGCAGAAGACGTCGATCGTCGATGATCGGCTATAAGTATTATGAATTGAAATTGAACCTGAACCGGAGTTGAATCAGGGTTTGATACCCGGTTCTGTTCTTTCTCGGGTTCAATTGAAAAATATATCTGAAGTTCGGTTCTGGGTTCGCTAAAATGTTACAGTTTGGTTCCGGTTTTGGTTCGATTCAGGGTCGGGCAAAATTTGTTTCTTAGCCAAAAGTATTTTTGATTTCGTGGCCGTGTGCCTGAGTGTCTGGTCGCGAATCTGGAGAACCGGGTTCGATTCCGATCCAAAAATTACTTCGAATTTTAATGGCACAAAATTGACCCCTGTGGTGCGCTCTCCACGCCTGCAATGAGTGCCCGTGAGGTGAAGCCTGGTAAGCGCCCGTATGGTACAAATATTTCATCATTACTGATATCTGTGTACAAAGCAGATTGGCACACCCAGCAATGGGTAATATGCCGTGATGATATATTTATTTATTTTTTATTTATAATAGTAATAATAATGTAATGAAGTTTTTCTATGACTATATGGGCCAAGAATAATTAACTCAATATAATCACTGTCCTCCATCAAATAAAAATCATAATTGACAGTTACATGCGTAAAAAATGTGATCATTTTGAAATTTGTTACCGTTTGATTTATTAATTTATGTCGCGTGTTACCGCAATTTTAATTATTGTGGCACTTGTACATGGACACACCAGGATAAGGGCTCTCCTCTTTCGTCCACCTTCAATTCCACCCCTTCATAAATAATTGCGCTGCATATGGAGGCGCATAAGGAAAGCAGTTACTGGCATTAACTTTTTATTTAGCTGGCGCCGGCTGCAGATATGGAAACCGGCGCCGGCAGCATGATGCAAGGTGGTGCACTTGCACCACCTTGAATTTCGAATTAAATTATTATTCCTTGTTACAAATTATTTCGAATTTTATCAACACTGATAAATTCTATAAACAGAACGTCTTTTTCAAATGTTTCAATTAACGACCTCTTTTTTATTGCAAATGTAAGGTACCTGAGACCAACAAGGCCCAGCGTGTATTAAGGCCCGTGTACCGAAAATCATATTTATATTAGTTGCGGAAGTTCCAATTTACAAAAACTTCTGACAAACAACCGTAAATTTTATTTAATTATTCTTTGAACCTGTAATTTGTGAAACAATTTTATAATTTTAAAAAGAAAATATTTAATAAACGTAAGCTTTTGTTGATCTTCTACCCCGGGGCAAATAAGGCCCTGTAAATGCGATGCCAAAAAAAAACTCTTTAATCCGAATTGTGGGATAAATAACAACAAGCACGTATGATTTTTGAAAAAACCTATCAAATTTTGATTTAGCTTCCATCCTGGGATGTGATACCATTTCGCTCCGGTATTGCAATTGGTGGATGTGTGTGATACATTGTTTAATAAATAATAATAAATAATACTTTAGCAACTGGCGATCAAAGCAGGGATAAACGCCCGAAAACAAACAAAAATTTATATTTTTTTTCAGAATTTATTATTTATTATTTATTATTCAACAGGACGCTTACATCCCAATTACAGAATAATATTACATAGCAGAACAAAATCTGTTGTGGCCATCACAATACCTCTCGCGCCCTTTCCATTGTGGTATATATAAGTATTGTATTTAACATATCTTGTACACAGAAAAAAATCTAATTACACCTAATCTTTACATTTACTTATTTTCTATAATTTTAAATTCATTCTATGAGCAAGTTTTTTCCATTTCTTCTAAATGTTCGAGGTTTTTCCAATTCATTAACGGGATTGGCGGTATTTCTGAAGGGTTCATGTAATATACCTATAATTTTAAATATATAATTAATAATACATAATATCGTTCCCAGAAAAAGCTTTCAGTACTATCTGGAGATGTTTGGGCTGTGAGCAGGCTGTGAGATTTACTACAACAGATTATTTTATAGATTATATATCTATATCTTTTAATCTATAGATGGTATAATAAAAAAAATAAATGTGTCGGATAGAGAATTTTGTTTTTTAATATTAGTAATAACATAAATTTTCAAAAAATAATATTTAGAAGATTTTTGTTAAAATATTACTACTTCCGGTTGTTCAATTGTTGCCAGAATCTATTCAACTCTTCCCATTACTGTTAGATTGAGGAATCCGTAGTTACACAGGTCTTTATAGTCTTATAGAATTTGAGAAATCGTACCTCCAACAACCTCACACACATGCACACATTCACACACACACACACACACACACACACACACAGCGCGAATCTGGGGACCCGAGTTCGATCCCAATTGACGCCAAAAATTACTTCGAATTTTAATGGTACTAAATTTTCCCTTTGTGGTACACCCTCCACGTCAGCATTGAGTGCCCGTGAGGTGACGCCTGGTAATCGCCCGCACGGTACAAATATTTCATCATTACCGATATCAGTGTACAAAGCAGATTGGCACACCCAGCAATGGGTAATATACCATGATGATATATTTATTTGGAGTATCGTAATAGATGTTGAAAATTTTTCTAAATTGACGTTATTTACACTTATCCCTACAAATTCAGTAATCCGAACAAATCGTTAGTCCGAACACCCCCTTACATTTAGCATTTCGTATCTACTGTACTTGTTGATTTTTTCAAAATGTTTAATTTTCTTCAATGGTCTTATTATACTACTACAGATCAATAAGCCCAAATTTATTTTTTAAAGAATGTATTTTTATATGAAAATTTATGAGATTTATAATAAAACAAAGTTTGTCATGAATAAAGCTTTTTCAATAAAGATTCATAATTATCCAACATATTTAATTTTTAATTAAGGTGGATCTTATTGCCGGCGCCCATGCACACTGACTTTTTAAAGTGTTTATTTCTTTTAATTTTGAAAACACCCTATACCCAGAAATGGATGAAATATGGCCAGGGCAAAATAGGTCGAAGGTAGCACAGAATACCAAGAAAAGAGTTCTCTGTTGTCTTGGTGCTTCCAGGACGAAATGCGTAGGGGTATTTTTTCTACGCACTGTACGCACGTTTCCACGTGGAGCGCGCGCACTTGGGGGGGAGTTTAGTCATATGGCAGCGGGTTGTGGAAGGGACTAACTGTCAGTTTTGCACGGGTGGCGGTAAAGTGATATCGCGCCGAGCAACTAAACTTCGCGGAACTTACCATGTGCTCTACTTAGATTTGCAAACACAAAATTAAACAGGTACTAATTCAATAGTATTTTTTATTTTCGAGTGTTTTCAAAGTGATTTTGTGTTTTTTTGTGGGTGACATCTCCAGAAATTTGAGTTACGCAAGTTTTTGGGAGCGCGAAAAGTGACAATTTTTGTTTGTGTTTTCGTCGGTGACACTTCAGAGATGAAGAAAATATCTCTTAAATTTGTTAAGAAGTTTACATAATTTATTATAGCATAAAATTAAATAATTAGATACAAAATAGTTTTGTAATTATATGAATAGGTATATTAATATTATTATTATAACCGGAAAATTAATACAAATAAATAATTACTGTTATTATTATAATTATTAGTATTATTCATAAATTATTACTGAATAAACATAAATAATTAATATATCTATATATGCATATATATTTTTATTTTTCCGGATTAATTTTTTTTTTATAATTTCATTGGTCGCAATTTATAATTCTTTGTTTCTTTACTGGCAACTTTCATTTTCTAAAAAATGATTGAACATCATTTTTGAATTATTTTGAATGTTTTATCATTTTAAAATGATTGTTTCCTGTTTGTACCTCCAGGGTTAGCATGGAGAACTCCGCCTACGTGCCCGGAGCGGGTCACATTTCTTCCCCCGCTCTGGTGGTGTTCTCCCAGGCTGCCGGAGGACTGACGGAGGCCCTACGCATTCAGCGGCCCTTCAATCCACAGGTGACACTCTATATTCTATACCCTAATGCCTATATGGCCTACGGTCACTCCTCAATACTGAAAATATTAATCTTGACAGTACGAGGATTATAATATCCAGCTGGAAAAGATGCTTTGGTTCAGCTGGATTTTTACCGACGGAAAAATAACAATACCAAGATATTTTAGTTCTTCAAATTTTTGCGCACAAAATAAATAATTTTAAATATATATGCGACGCTTTTTACCCATTGCTGTTTTTGTACTTCGCGTAATTTTATCTAGCACAAGTAAAACTAAATTGTAAAGGAACAAAAAAAATCAGCATTAATTATATCAATGATTCTCCCACCCCTTTTGGGCGCCGAATAGATCTAGGGGCATAGGAACCGGTTTTTAAAAATTCTCGAGGGAGCTAGATTTTTGAGCAATTATTTTTAAGGAGTAATATTTTTTGGTCTTTGGCAATTCTAATTTCTAATCAATTATTTAAGAGTAGTATTCATTATGTTCATCACGCGTTAAATCATTATTATTTATAATATTCGTTTAAGCTGTGAAAAGTTCTCTATCACACTTACTTGTAAAAGATACGAAATTTATAGGTACAAATATATTTTTAATTTATAAGAATATTTCTTCTATCGTTCTATCTTAATTTATACGCAATATTTTTTACAAATTATTTTATTTAATTAATAAATACAAAACTGACACCGATCCTCGAGGGGGGTGAGCCCCCCTGTAGTCGGCGCATATGCAAGGGGGCGATGAGAGCTAAAAAGAGCAAACGCTCAAAAATTTGACCGACTAAAATATTTTTCAATATTTTTCCTCTTGAATGTCCAAATATACGTTGCATTAGTTTTAAATTTTCAGTCCCAAAATGATTTATTTTGAAACAAGATTTTAGGAATTAAAATATAATACATAGTTTATTTTTTAATACTCGAAAGATCGACGTAAAACGATAAAACATAAAAACTCTTATAATTATAATCACCATACTTCAAAACAAAACCACTATCACTTGGACTATTATGAATATATATTTTTTATTTGATTATCATCGCAGGAAATAATAATGGACTTTCAGCAAACATGAAATGAAAAATTCTTTTGAAAATGTAACATCTCCGTCGGACAATACTAATTTATCACTATTTATTATCAATTCCTTTTTTAACTATAAAAAATTACAAAAAAAATCATAATCTTATTTACGAAGTGTCATGGGAATATTCTGTTGCCAAAGTGCCACAAATATAGGGAAAATAAAAACATCCAAACCTCGTATTTTGTAGAAAACTTGCTGGCATTAAGTAATTTTTGGTAAGCGTGCTAAGAGATTTCCTTGCAGTTTCATAGTACAGGTGCGTGTAATCGTTTTATGCCGATCCTTTGAGATAATATAGATTAAAGTAAATTTCTGAGGGGAAAAATATATATTTAGAAATAAGTTTGAGTTATATCCAGCAATGAGTAAAACGCCGATAAAAAGAACGCGTTGTGTGATTCCTCCGTCGGTGTCTTAGCTCCAGCTGACCGACGCCGCTGGAAAGGACCTCCACCGGCCGTTCACTGCCACGGGCCTGAGCCTCCGTCACATGGAGGCCTATAACAGTCTCCCTGCCCATTTACTCCATCATCTCCAGCCGCAATTCCTCCATCCGAGTCTTTCGTTAGGCTCGGGGGCCTTCCGTCCTCTCGCAGACCTCAAGTCCTTTCCGTCTCCCTCGGCCTTCGGTCCTCCCAAGTGCCTGAAGATTGAGACCGTTGGGGATGGTCTCCACACGATGTTCAGTCCTGGGGGAGGCGAAGAAAGAATGACGACGGATAGCTGTTCGCCGGCGTCGGTGTCGTTGTCCCCGCCGCCTCAGTCGCATCAGAGTCAAACATCTGGGGGAGTTAAGGAGGAGAGCCTGGAAGGGCATATGTCCGATGGAGATGGCAACCAGACGCCTGGACCACAGGAAGCTGAGCATGATGACAACCGCGGATTTAGACGTAAGTCGAATTTATAAATATTTATTTTAAAAAATAAGTACACTGAAAAAAATAGGTTGCTTCTAGTAGCGCAAACGGTACTCTAATATCATGACAGCTAAAATATTTATTACTCAGGCCGTGTGCCTGAGTGTCTGGTCGCGAATCTGGGGAAGCAGGTTCGATCCCGACCGACGCCAAAAATTACATCGAATTTTAATGGGACAAAATTGATCCCTGTGGTGCACTCTCCACGCCATCTATGAGTGCCCGTAAGGTGACGCCTGGTGAGCGCCCACACGGTACAAATATTCCATCATTACCGATATCTGTATACAAAGCAGATTGGCACACCCAGCAATGGGTAATATGCCGTGATGAAATATTTATTTATTTATTTAAATATTATTTTATTGGTTTTTAATTGTTTCAGAAACAAGCATTTCTAATTTATTAGTAAAATTATTTACTAGTGTTATTGAAATAATTTCTGATATGACTAGAATTTTTTTTTTTTACTGAAATAAATATCACAAATTCTGATTCAAGTAAACCTTATTCTTAAAATAACAAATATATTTACTATTCTAGTGAATTAAATTCCAATTATTAGGTTTTATTTTATTAGTAACAGCGAAAATTTTGATTTATTTCCACGAATGTATACCTACGGGATAAGAAATAAATAAATGCATAGTGAATAAAGAATATGTTAATTTATAAAAAAATCTACTTACATCCATTTCAATGGTACACATCTGCGTAAAAATAATTAGGAACAATAATAATAAATTATAAACAATCCTTCAAAGTGTTTTATTATTACTTCTTCTTCAACATTCATTTCTCTTAAAATTTTCTTATTGTCAAACAACGATAGCCGATAGCCGCTACACTTTTTTTTTCATCATTTTCCAGTATTGCATCGAATCGGTTGACATCCCTTGCTTATATGGGAAGTACATTATATCTACAAAATTACTTTCAAATCGGTGTGACCGAGGTTCTGTCCTCCCCAGGTTACATTGTTACCGTGTTAGCAAATTCTTCTGCTACGAGTATATATTACCACAATAATCTATATTATTATATAATATATATATTTAATATTACTTACATTACTCCAAAGGCAGCTGTTTTTTTTCTTCTTTTTCAACATAAATGAACATGAACTGTTTTAAGTTTAAGCAGTATGCAAACGAATGACAAGTTACGATGTCATAGATTTAGGGTGCAATTCTTACTCTTACAGAAAATTTATTCGCTGTCATAAAAAAAGTATTAGTAAATGTAATATTAATTTTTCTAAACCATACAAATATATATTGTAATATAAATAAAATGTTTTGTTAAATTTTTATTCTAAAACAGAGATTTAATTTTTAAAATAGTAATAAATATTTGTAATGCAATAATGTGGATAATATTTTCTTCTAAATTAGAAAATTATTCGTTAGAAATAAAAATTCTGCTTGAGTAATTTTATTATCTGATTTTAACCCTTGTCTTGCCAAAATAGGGTCAAAACTGACCCGATTATCGGTTTTTTGTTCATAATTCTCATGATAGAAATATTACAAACAATTCTTTTTTGAGAATTCTCCTAAAATAGGTTAATAATTTGTTACATTTAATGTTCGTTAATAGAAGTTTAAGAAGTATTGAGTTTTTTAACATTTCTTTTAATTTGGGTCTACGATGACCCGATTTTGCTTTTCGATGTGATGATTTAATAACCATAAAAAAATAAAGTAATAAAGGAAATAATTTGTTTATATTGATCAAATGAAAGTGGAGAGTAAATTTTTAAATATATTGTTTACTTGATTGCATTATAGTTATTTAAGATATTGTTTATTTAGATTAAGAATAATTTTGTTTTGTTTTATATTTTTTCATGTTTTCTTTTAATATAAAAATTAATTATTAAACAAATACAAATTTGTATTATTATTAATAAAGTAAGGTTAATAAATATAATAAAAGCAAAACATTAATAAACATTTCCATATTAATAACAAAATGTCGCATAAAAATTTCGGGTCACATATGACCCCATTTTGGACATCTATAGTATAAAATTATTATTGTCAGTTAATAAAAACCAGGGCATCGAATTCGCCAAAAACTGGGTTCGGTTCAGGTTCAGGTTAATTCTTTTTTTGAAAAATGGGTTCGTGTGCGGTTCTGGTTCAAGCATTAATAAAATTTGCGGTTTTGTTCCGGGTTCAGGTTCGGTTCGACCTAATGAAAATTGAATTAATGTTTTTTGAATAACAAATCTTTAAATAGAAATAATTTAAAATGCGTGCCGGAATTTATAATTAATGCAACGCAAGACAAGAACATAAACATATTTTTCACGAACAATCAACACATACAGTGACGCAAACGCAGAAGGCGTCGATCGGCGATAATCGGTTACGATTACGTTTTGAACTGAAATTGAACCTGAACCGGAGCTGAACCGTGAACCAGAATTTTGATACCTGGTTTGGTTCCGACTCGGGTTCAATTGAAAAATGTAACTGAGGTTCGGTTCTGGATTTGGGTTCGCTAAAATGTTACGGTTTGGTTCCGGTTTTGGTTCGGTTCAGGTTCGGGTTCGATGCCCGGATAAAAACGTATTAAGGAATAATTTTTAACTATAAATGTGAACCTATTTTTTTCAGTGTACAGTAGAGACCTTTTAATTCGAATTGCTAAATGTAGGGGGTATTCGGACTAACGATTTGTTCTGTTTACTGAATTTGTATGAATAATTGTAAATAACGTCAATTTAGTAAGTTTTGCAATATTTATTACGGTACTTCAGAGAAAAAATAACCTCGAAATTAAATAAAAATCATAATTATTATTATTTTATCTTTTAGTTATGAATATTATTTAGATGACGTCTTCATATTACTATGTAATATTATTCCGTAATTGGAGTATAAGCGTCCTGTTGCATTATAAATAATTTTGCATGTAACTTAAGTGTTTGTTTGTTTTCGAGCATTTATTCCGGCTTGATTGCTATCGCCGAAGTATTATCTATTATTTATTAAACAATGTACACATCCACCAGTTGCAATCTGAGATTGGAATGATTATCACATCCGGTCACTTGTAGGGGTATAAACTAAAGTAAAACTTGATAAGTTTTTCCAAGAATCCATGTGATGTTTTTGTTCTGATTACCTTATTTCTACCCGATGTTCGGATTACTGGATATTCGGATTAAATGGTCTCTACTGTACGTGCTATACGCTCGCTATACTTCGACATATGAGTCAAAATATTTTTTACCTGCATGGCACATAAAAATAGCTCAAACTTTGAGTTTACGTTTTAACCACGTCTGGGATTTTATAGCGCTTGTAAATTGAACATTGGCACAGAAAATGTTTTCCTATCAAAATATTGTTTAATATTTATTTGGCACTTGGAACTCTGAATTTAATTTCTTCAATTCTTAAAATGATATTAATATACTGATATAATATTCGTATTATGCATTCGGTACAGTGGTAGCGCTAGGAGGAGGGGGCAGGGTGGTCATAATAAAAAGTCTAGTGCCCACCCACTACGCCATTCAAATAATTTAAATGGTTTAAATGTTATAAAATGTATGCATACAGTACAAAAGAAAAAATATGTTGTGGCCATTTTCACTTTATGTTGCATAGGGCGCGAGCAGTCATGTGACTTTGTTGGCCTTGGCAAGCAGATATGGGAACCCGTATCAGAATGACAGCTAGTAATAATGTACATAGGTGTCAAGTATCATAAGTTTTCATTCAAAACATTATGATTTTCCAAATCCATGTGGATTATTTTCCTCGACTAGTATATTCCAGACTATTGATGAGAAATAAACATCAGAATATTTTGAAATTTTGAATGAAAAATTATGACATATGACAATTGTGACATCTACTAGCCGTCATTCTGATACGGATCCTCTTATCTTCTTACCAAGGCCAACAAAGTCACATGAATTTAACATTTCTTGTACACACAAGTAATTGAAATTGTATCTCTTCTTTCGTTCTATGAGAAATTTTGTCCCACTATTCTAATATATTCAAAATTCTTTAAAATTATATATAAATTATTACTGAGTATTTACAGGTTGACATTTATCGTGTTACAATTGTTTTAGTTAATTGTTTTATTTCAAGCCACAGTCATGGCTCACTATTCTTTTTTCGACTAGGTGTATAAAAAAGTGCCCGCCATTTTACTTTTTGATAATGTAACATATGGATTATTTTACATGATTGTAAAGCAAATTTGATGTACTTTTCAAATGTGTAAAAAAATATAGTATGTTCCATTTGAAAGTTGATATTAATTACTAATAAACCGGAAGTGGTATCATGAATGTACATCCGTCATCAAGTAGCCTAGATGTTGCTGTATAAATCATGTTATATGAAAGAAATTGCTAACTTAATAAATAAGCGAGATATTTGCTGGGTCCACTAAAATATAACACGCTGTATATATAATGTGTAGTATATTTTTGTAAAAATAAAAATATGACGTGAAGCAAATTGTCGTACCCAACAATAGGTAATAAATATTTTGTTTTTTAATTACATACTTTAAGAATAGATATGAAAAATAATATGCTTTGAAACGTTATATGGGTAGTTTATCACGGATGTATGTATAAGTACTGTTTTGACTCAAGTATTAGTTCATGTTTGTTTACGGTATGGTGTTTTTTCAAGGATAATAATACTTTGAATTTGTAAAGAGTTTTAATGTTTTTACTGGTGTTAAACGAGAAGATAGGTTACAACTGTTAAGTACGGATTTATTCTAGAACAAATAAACTTTGGTTCCCCGTTCGCAATTGAGTCACCAGCTGGCTTTTAAATACATGTCCGGCTGTTCACAACACAACACATAAAAATTTAAACATTCTTTCTTTGCTGCGATAAGTTACCATACCACAAATATTTTTATCTTGTATTAAATTTAGAAATCTGACAAATTAAAACATTTCAATTGTCCGTTATAAATGTTCATGTCTTTTGTGGGGTGATAATAATTAATCTGCAATATGTCAGTGCAGTGCGATATTGTGGGAACGACTGAAACTGTAACGGTTTTCAATAACCAATCGTGTTCTTTACGTTTTTAATTTCGAATCCCATTAATTGTGGGTGAGAATGATTTCTGTTCGCGCGACCGACGAGAGTGGGAGCTAGGACCCCTAGACTTGGATAGCAATGCAATTGATTCCAAATGAAAGTAATATATCTCTCACCAAGAAACACCCGTCAACATAAAAATACTTTGCTTATTATTGCCCATATATTGTTGTGCTTTACATACGAGGTTTGTTCAAAATAAAGGTGCTTTTTATTTTTATCGAAAATATTTATTTATTCATCAATATCTAAGTAATCCTCCTCAGATATAATACCCTTGTGCCAGCGCTTTATCCAGTCCTGGAAGCACTTCTGATACGCGCTTTTTGGTATGGCCTTCAGCTCTTCCAGCGATGCATTCTTTATCTCCTCAATCGTGGGAAAACGGTGTTGTTTTTGGCCAAAAAATCACGAACAAGCAACGATGTGTGAGCAGGTGCATTATCGTGATGCAAAAGCCATAAATTGTTTTGCCACAAATCCGGGCGTTTTCTTTGTAGCTTCACGCAAACGACGCATAACTTGAAGGTAATATTCCTTATTGACCGTACGACCTATGGGCAAGAACTAATGATGCACCACGTCATTGTAATCGAAGCTGTAAGTAAAACCTTTTTGACCAAACTTGGCATGCTTTTTTCGGTCTTGGCTCTTCGGCTGCTTCCATTGGGATGATTGAGCTTTGGTTTCGACGTCATAACCATATACCCGTGTTTTGTCACCAGGTATGACCCTTTTGAACAAATCTGGATTGTCGTTGACGTCATTTAACAGCTCTTCAGCGATGCTCATGCGACGGTTCTTTTGGTCAAAATTTATCAATTTCGGAACAAGCTTGAACGTTTTATCGGTTGTTGACATGCTGGGGCGTCCAGGGCGGGCATCGTCATTAACATCTTCTCGGCCTTCTGTGAAGAGCTTGTACCACTTATAAACAGTTTTTTTGCTCCAAGTATGGACTCGCCAAATGACACAGTCAACATTTCAAGTGCGTTGGAGCACTTAATTTTAATTTTAACACAAAATTTAATACAGATTCTTTGATCCATTATTTCGATTGAAAAAAATCGCCAAGCACACCAAAATACGTCTGTCAAAAACAAACTACAAATGCATAATGGCTGTTCATGTCAAATGTTGGGAACATGTGTACCAACGTAACAAACAAAAAAATCGAGAATCTAATATACGTAGCCAGCGAAATTTGAAAAGTAAACTTTTTTTTGAACAAACCTTGTACGTCACCGTCACGGGAACAACTAATAAAAATATGGGTCTTCATTGTTGTCATGATAGTGGGTACCTATTCTTATTCTTGTTGCGTTGTCGTGGAGTGGAAGACGAAGTACTCAAAGTCTTTTTGCTGAGCAATCTCGTATTTTGCCCTTTTTTAATTGCGACTTATTTTGTAGCTACGTTGACGTTTAAAATACGAACACGGCATATTGTCGACAACGCGAACAGGAATGTTTATTTCTGACGTTATGTCTTCTCAACAGCAGCAGCGGTATTGCTTTATACATTTTTTCAGATAAGGCATTTCTTTTCAAATTGTGAATTTCAATTAATCTCCTATTGATTCCTATCTACTTCTTGTTCTTTCAACTAGAATAAAAATCCTAGTTGCTGCCACCATTTTTTTTGCGCAGATTAGCATAGTTAGATAAAGAATATATGATGTATAATTTTATGAAGTATTTGTAAAGTAAATTTAGTTTCGGAATATGTAAGATGAAAGTTTGATTTGGTAAAAGTGGAGACGTTTTCGTTATGTATTTTTACGACTCAAGATGAATTGTGTGTCGTGGATTTTGTCAGCCGTTTACGATTTGTATAATTCATTTTCTCGCCAGGGGCGAACTTAAATCATTTCAAAAGTGTCATCAAATTTGTTGAATTCTTCCTTCTTTTTAGTTTTATGCAATTTCTTGTTCTCCTATTCATTTTACGACAAAAACTGTTGAGTGCAAAGTTGTAGAGAATTATAAGTTTCACATAAAACTGTATTTACAATTTCAAAATTTTTGTTATTTCGTAGCAATAGCCATGACATTTGTTTTTTTTTTGTTTTCAGAAATTATTCATAAACGTCAAACGTCAATTTGACTTATGGAAAATATATCCCGTTGTTCGATAATTATTTCTACCACAATAATTCTTTATAATAATGACACATTCCGTATTTAATTTACTTTTTACAAAAAATATTTATTATAACCCAGATATAATCTGGAGACTTTTTACATACAAAATTGAGATATTTTATTAATGTTGGCAACACTGCATCGCAACAGATTTGAAGTGGGCGACCATAAGGTCGAAAGGATTCAAAGAGCGAATCCTGCCCTGTGGTTTCGGTGTGCATTGCAGTGGAATGTGACTTACATCGACGTGGTGACGAGCGCGAACGCACAATTAACAATTCAGATTCCTGATGATCCTGTGTTTGACTATACGAAAATGAATAACTTTCCTCTGTCGGTTTTTATGGAGAGATTTTTTGGTATGAATTTAACAAATTTTGCGGTGCGGCACGGTGTATGTTTATGCATGTAACATGGAAATGAATGTTTTGGAGCGGATGACAAAGTTTTTCATGGCTCGACATCCGTTGTCGTTAGTTTTTTGGGTGGCACGTCGTTGTTAATTTATTCGTAGCCAATTAGCACCGTTGCAGCTAGCTACCCTGTAAACTTTACTAACCAGTTTTGGATTAATTGTTTTACACGTGTTATCCGAATTAGTTATGTCGCTTTAATGAATCAAATTATGCACAGCCATGTTTTGCGAAGGTGCGAACGCATTCTTTCTTTTACATCTTTTCTCGTAAAATATACGTCATTTAATTCAGGCATTTCAATTCAAATGCATAGGCGAAGCTACGGGGAGGGCTGAGGGTGCTAGGGCATCCTCTAATATTTGAGGCAAATATTAAATTATTTTACAAACACTAAAAAGTATAGCAAATGGTTTTAGCACGGTACTATGGGTGTGCCGTTTTATATTTAACCTTATTGGAGATGTTTTATTAGTGGGTTGTCGAGTGTATGAAGTAGACACGGTTAACACACTATACTCAATATAATATTTATTTAAAACATTACACTTTATAATATTTTTCTATCTATTGACGTTGCTGTTTTCTTGATCCCTACTTGACAGCCCGTATTCCTATAGAAACGCCCTGGTTTTTTTAGTAGCGGTTCATAGTAGTTTGGGTGTCGGTTCATTCATAGTAGCTGGGTGTTACAACCTGTTAATATTATGTTAATGAATTTGGTATCAATTAGATGTCTCAGCCTGTCAGGATAAAAACGTTCCCGCTACATAAATACCATTTAAATTTGAATGGAATATATTGTATCACTTATGCTGTGCATGTTTAAACTTTTAAATTTTAAATTAATTTTGTTAAACAGTAAATGTTTCAGTTTCATTTGGGTACAAAAATAAGACACTTTCCAGTTTATTTAAATTTGTTTTTTCTACTTACGGATGAAACTTTAAAGGATGATATGATAATACAGTTAAAAATAAGATAAAAAGTAATCCTCAAAGTCAAAATCTCAAAAACAAAATTAGCCAAAAATCAGCTGGTTGAATTTCTATAAGCGTCTTATTTCTCTGGCCACCACTGTAAATATTGAATATTATGGAATCTAAAGTTAATACAGGGTATATCACGGAAAGTGAAACATAGGCGCTTAACATGGGAAATCAGTTTTTCCGTGCGCATTGCTCCCCTAATTATTTTAGATAAAAAAGTTTCAAATGGATGTTGTAAAGCAAAAAATTCTACATCCGAATCAATCTGCAGAAATAAAATTTGAAAATTCACGGAATTACAATTTAATAGTATTAGCCATGGAATTAGAAACAAGAGACGAACAAAAGCGTAACGTTTTATTACGTCAGTGTCAGAATAATGATTGCCAAAATAAATATTTTACGTAGTAAATATTATTTTTTTAAATAGAAATTTAATAATAATAATACGCTTTTGTTCGTCTCTTGTTTCTAATTCCATGGCTAATACTATTAACTAGCCAAAATGATTTTTTTTTATTGATTCGGATATAGAAATAATTAGGGGAGCAATGCGCACGGAAAAACTGATTTCCCATATTAAACGCCTATGTTTTACTTTCCTTGATACACCCTGTATAACTGATTGACAATAAAATTAAAAATTATTCTTAATCTTAAAATTGAATGAGAATAACAGTCAATTTTACGCCCACCCGTAGGTATAAAGAGAGTCTTCGCGGTTTTGGTAAAAATAAAAAAACACAATAATGCCACTTATATGCTACCTCAAATAATTTCTATATTATTAAAGATACAATGAAATAGTATAAGGCAATTTTATAGAAGACAAAGGGGGACATCCGAAAAGAGAAGGACATATTTTTTTTAAACCAGTGGTTCTCAACTTACAACACAAAGATATTTTTTTTTTAAATGAGATGGTATATATTTTTTTCTGAATTTAACCATAATCATTTTATTTTACATAATAAATTTTTTGAGAAAAAAATCAATTGAAATTTATATAAACTTGATTTTCATAGCTATTTTTCAGTAGTCTATGTACGAAAAACAAAAACTGCTATTTGCCTATTTGAATTATTTAGGATGGAAATCAAATAAAACACTATTTATAAAGTTATTAACAAATATTTATGTTTGTTTTAATTTAAGCTCATACATAGCCTACTGAAAAATAGCTATAAAAATCAAATTTATTTAAATTTCAATTGAATTTCTCTGAATATTTTTGTTATGTAAGGATATAAAATTTAGAAAAAAATACTCTATCGAATGGGCCTAAAAAAATATACCATCTCATTTAAAAAAATATAACTTTGTGTTGTAAGTTGAGAACCACTGGTTTAAAAAAATATTTTCTTCTGTAATCGGAGGTCCCCCTTTGTCTTCTATAAGATTGTCTAATAGTATTTTATTGTATCTTTAATAATATAGGAATTATTTGAGGTAGCTCGTTTAGCTGTTACAAAAATTAAAATGTTAATGTGATCATTTTCTTTTTCTTTCTGGCGTCCCCTAATAAACTTATTCAGCTTTGCCAGTATATAATATTTGCGAATAGAAGCAGATTGGCATGCTTAGAAATGGGTAATAGTCTTGTGTATAGTTATTTATTGATTGGTAATGTAAAATTTCGTTTAGTTACAGTTAGAGTTACGAGTATGAGTGGGTTTTATTTTGTATGCTATATTTGACCTATGTTTTGATCTGAGTTCTGATTGATTGATGGGCAGTGTAACGTTTGCATGTAAATCGGCAGGCATATTAAAACACCACATTGACAACTAAATTTACCAATCGGCAATCGGCAGGGCCTATAAAAGATCTTTTTGCGACCATGTCGCATGTCGTAGGAACCAAACGTATGATGTACGATGTATGTACGTCTACGTTCTACGTACAGCTAAATTTAAACATTTATAAACATAATTTCATTCCATTCGGTTCCCCGCTGTTATGACTGCGCTTAAATACTACCAAAATAAATATTTCTTATTGTATTCGTGATTGTATCAAACTTTACGTTTACTAGAATTATCAGAATAGTTTGTAGAATTCATAATATTTATAGGTCACTGTTTTAACTTTGAACATAAATATTTCCAGAATCAAACGAGATGTTGGCCTGCGCTTAAAAATATCCATAACCAACCCAAAAATGGGTGTTTGACAATTTGTTTCCCTTGCGAAGATTGAAAATGTTTTAGTAGGTATAAATATAAGAAATGACCAAACCCGGATCTAGATTTTTTCTAAGGGAGACAAAAAACCACATTGACCCCTCCCCCTTCCAGCACTGTGGACTTAAAGAATTTATTCTCTTATTATTTATATCGTATTAAATCTTAAATATCACAGAAATAAAACATATACAACAACTAATGATAAAAATATAAAATTTAACTTGTTTTCCAGTTCATTTTCTATTGCCAACATTGCCATTATATGCTTTTGTAGAAAATCATATTTCCTTTGATGTAACAAACCTCACATTGATAAATTTCTATGTTTGAAAAACTATTGTCGTCAGCTATTTTTAAATTTGTTCTGAAATTAATCCGTGTGATCACTCATAAATGATAATTCAGACGGGAAAGGGGAAGGTTGTCTAGTGATCACAAAATGAGAAAGTGGCGATAACGAATAGAAAACGAAAAAACATACTTCTTAATCATGATCACATTGATCATTTAGATTGTGTGACAGTTCCCCTTTGAGTTGATTTTCCCCATCATCACTTGTTCAAAAGGAAATATAAATTAAAACTGATTACAATAATAAAATCTGATTACAACAATACCAAATACAGAAAATTATTGGTTATTAAGGATTACAAAATTGAATTAAAAGACAATAAAATATTTTATGAACTTTACTATAATTATTTCATTATTACCTCTTGCTAAGAGAGGTATTGGATTCATGCTAAAAGTAAAAATCGTATATCCAGATTATAATATTTTTACGATGATGTCTGTGTGTGTGGATGTATGTGTGTGTGTGTGTGTATGTGTGTGAGTAATACTTAATATTTGTTTTACTACGTATTTCTCAATCGGACATTACTGGGAAGAGCTGAAAAGGTTTTGGTAATAATTGGACAACTGGAAGTAGCAGATTCTTAAAAAAATTCTTCTAAACATGAAATTTTTATATCTTTATAGATCTTTTATAGATTTAGAAATAAAGAAATATAGAGTGTATAATAATCTGTTGTAATAAATCTCACAGCCCAAATAATGTCATGGAAACCAAATGAAAATTAAAAATTGTAACTGACAGATAAATGTCAGTGTTAAAAATCCAGAGACATTACTGAATGTTTTTTCTGGGAAGTACATACATTATATTATTTCTTATTGTATTAGTAGTTACCCTTCAAAAATACTGTCAATCCCGACAATGATTTGGAAACATTTCGAAAAATTAGAAGAGGACAAAAATTCTTCATAGAATGAATTTAAAAATAAAAAAACTAAATATAAAGAATAGATATAAGTAGAATTTTGGTGTAAGTGTAGGTATACAAGAAATTTTAAATACAATAGGGCGCGAACAGTCATGTCACTTTGTTGGCCTTGACAAGCAGATATGAGGGCCCGTGTCAGAATGATATCTAGTAATTATGTACATAGATATCAAATATCATAAATTTTCATTCTAAATTTAGTGATTTTCCAATTCCATGTGCTTTATTTTCCTCAACAAGTAAATTCCACACTCCTGGTGACAAATTAACTACGTGAATTTAGAAAATCTAGAAATTCTTATATTTATGTAACCAAAACGGAAGTGGCGAGAGGTATTGTGCTGACCACAACAGATTTTGCCTGTTAGATCCGGGCCTGGAAATGACAAATACCTACCTGAGCTGTACCTAAGTTATGGTTTGAAATATTAATAATGGAACCATTGTAGACGAAAAAGTAAATTAGCATCGGATTCTTGTAGTTGTAGAAGATTTGCTTTGCTGATGGTGAGGTCAAATATCGTCGCGTTTTACGAGCACTTAACCACCGAACCTTCACAAAGTAATCTCTCGTTGCCGGACTTTTAGAAAAGACAATAAATTATCGAGTTACATCAATCCTTTGGCATATTTTACGAGTGCTTTATGATTTGAGCATTTAACAGAAGCATTATGTTTGAAATCGGTGCTCTGCCTGCATATGTCTACGCTTCTGCATCGCCATCACCATCTCCATCGCCTGCTTTACATTGTGCATCTTTTATGTCACTACTTTCAACTATTCGCCTTCTTTTATTTCTCCTATAACTTTTGCTTCTTTACGGAGAATTTATATTCTTTTCTAAACATCAAATTTTTGCAACACTTGAGGGTTTGTTTGTCCATCAATATCTTTGTCAATGCAAGAACAATCAATGTTGATAACGTAAACTAAAACCTTTTCTTCCGATTATCTCACTATGAACGTACGCGTTCCGCAAGGAACAGTCCTTGCTCCAGTTCTATTCATACTGTATACAAATGATTTAAATATCGTACTTAATGATTCATCTGCTGATGATACCTCAGTTCTAATCTCCTATAAGGATAATGAAAAACTACAGCTTAAGTGCAAGAATTGTCTGCAAAGCATCTCACAATGGTGCAATGACAATTCTCTATTTCTAAACAAGATTAAAACTATGTTCATTCATTTCCATAATTATCAAAATAGAAATATTCAAAAACTAACAAAATTAAAACTTTAGGTTTAACTATGGATGAAAATCTTGATTGGAAATCTCAATGTAAAGAAATCATTGCCCACCTAAATAGTTATTACTATCAAATTAGACATTTACGATGCTTCTTAAATGAACGACAATTAATTATGTACTACTATGCTGTCGTCGAGTCAAGAATAAGATACAGTATTTGTTTTTGGGGAAATTCCTCCACAAGTAATAAAGTTTTTGTAGTAAGATGCCTGGCTGGTGTAAATCGCCGGAGTAGCTGCAGAGAATTATTTAAAAAAATGCACATTCTCCCACTCTCATGTCTTTTCATTCTCGATTTATGTATTTTGGTACATAAAAATAAAGAAAATTTTATGTTAAACAAAAATTACTACTAGTTCAATACAAGAACTAAAAATGACTTTCGGACGCCATTAACTAGAACCAAAATCGGAGAACATGCACCCTATACACTTGGATTGCACATCTATATCTGCTTGCCTCCTAATATTAAAAACGCAAACAATATTACAATCTTTAAAAAACATCTTAAAATGTTTTTGATTGAACACTGCTTTTATAATTTAATAGAATTTTATCAATTCTGTAAAAAATAATATAATACTCATTCTCCTGTTTATTGCACTACTGTGTCTTTGAAAATAAAAAGAATTATTATTCATTATTGACCATCAAAGTCGAACAAAATCGTTGGAAACTTGCATTTTAATTTTTATCAGTTTTGCTGCCTAGTTATTAATTTCGAATTATAAGTTGTCCTTTTTTTCAATGTGTGCAGCAAATTTAATTGAACATTAAAACATGAGTTTGGTTCGTTTCCCAAGTTTTGCTCATCAATTTAAAATTAGTAAATGAAATATCCTTTTTCTAATTATGTACTTTATTGAAATTTCAAACCACCTTTTATTTGGAACTTATAAATCTTAAAGGCACGCCGTGGAGTAGGTATGGTTAGGATTTGCGCATTTAATGAATAAAACAATAATGGTGAAAGAATGGGAAATTGAAATTACGTGTGATGAATAAGGAATAAAAGGAATGATTGGTCATGACATAGCATTGGAGTCGTTTCGTTGCCGTTTGGCCATTCCCATTTTCCGTGATATTAAAGCTGTGCTCGGTGATTTTGTATGCGCGTGGCATATTGTTACATAATTTTAAATGGTCCTGTGCTTGTGCCGTATGCACGTGCATGTACAAATAACTGGTTAGCTAGAGTCCTGCGCACTTGCTGTGAGCTGTGCCGACGTCACGTCGAAACACTAATTGCTCTGTGATGGAAAACGCGTGCGTTTTGACTTTTGCGTGCAGCGTTATTGCTATTGCGCGACCAGACATATACCAGTACAGTAGAGTAGATGTTTACACCGCATTTTGTCCACGGACAATCAGGCAATCTCTAATTTACCAACATCAGGTCCATTTAAGCTATGCTAACCATGGAACTGCTAATATATTCAGATAATTCAAATTGACAGATGTCAGTATCAATGAAACGAAAATGAATGTAGCAGAGGTGAGGATGTTGAAATAGATGTTGGGGAAGACACGGATGAAAGAATAAGGGAAATAACTCCAGTGTAAGAAGTTTCTAGAAAGATACAAGAGAGACGATTACATTGGTTTGAACATATCATGAGGAGAGATGAAGAATATATTGGAAGAAGAATGAATAGCTTAGTAAAAGAAGGTTGAAGAAACAGAGGAAGCCCAAAGATAAGATGGAAGGACTGAATTGCGGAAGAATAAAAAATAATGACCCCTAACAAATAGGAAAAGCTAAAAAAGAAGATATCAGTGTCAAGTGCAATTTGCATAGTTAGTTTATGAAATAATTTTACTGGAAATTTAGAATCTTTTGCAAGAAATTTTATGTATGGAATTTATACATAATACACAAGATTGGCGGAAGGTATTGTGCTGGCCACAGATTTTTTTCTTTATCTTTGTTTACTGGTCGCATTGACTGTTTAAATAGTTTGTACAAATGGTCACCCATCCAGATTTAAACTGCAGTCACAAAAGCTTGACAATTGTGGTTAACAATCACATACTGGTTGACAAATCCATAATGAAAAAATCTTTGGCAAAATTATTTATTATTTGATCATGTTGGTTGCTTGACGTATCGTTGAAGTCTCTTATAAATAATAACAATAACCACGATATCATTTCTGAATTATGAGTCGTGAGGCATTATGGAAAACGCGTAGTGTTTGCTGAGTACTAGCGAAGCCTTTTGCGGCAGCTTTCGCTTCGCCCCTTTTGGGAAGGGTGCGTTTGTGCGTCCAGTGGCGTGCGTGGACTGATGTGCGTAATGAATTGTAATGGCTTGTTATGAGTGGATTGCCTGGTTTTTTGCACGGCGGGGCAGCGATGAAAGTTGCACCAATTCGCTTGCAATGCTGTTCTCTTGACACTTTTAAGAGATTGTTCTCAGGTATTTTAACAACCGGTGCAGTTATTTATCAGTTTTATTTCTTCATTGCTATTGCTGCACTACATTTAACGAATCAGATATGTACTTAACAATTTAACACTTGACAGTTATACAGGATGTTTCAGGACTAGTGTAACAAACTTTAACAGCTTATTCCTGAGGTCATTTTGAGCCAAAAAAATTTGTAATCAAGGTAGTTTCGGAAAACAAGAGTTATTATTGAAAAGTCATACTTTATTTGTATTAATTAATTAATTGTCTTAATTAAAAATTGTTGTACTTTTGATTGTATTTTTGTTTCATAATGGATGGTTATAGTACTGCTGAATATGCAGATATGATTTTTATTTATGGATTATGTAATGGTAATGCCCGTTATGCGTCCAGAGAATACCAAGACAGATATCCAAATAGACGCCAACCTTCCCATCGCCTATTTGCGCGCATTTTTCAGCGTCTATGTGAAACTGGATCAACAACTGTACGGGGAGGTTTTCAAAATGATGGCATTGGTGTTAATAACGTTGAAGATGAAAAGAATGTAATTGATGCTGTTCTTGATAATCATGAAATCAGCACAAGACGCATCGCTGCTCAATTACACATGTCTCACAGCACTGTTTGGTGGATATTAAACCGTGAGGAATTACATCCCTATCACTTTCAGCGAGTTCAAGCACTGCAATTCGGAGACTATGGTCCTCGTTTAGAATTTTGTCGCTGGTTTCTCCGTCAAAATTTAAATAATCCTGACTTTATTTCCAGAGTGTTATGGTCTGATGAAGCCCAATTCACGAGAGATGGAATAAACAATTTCCATAATTATCATTTATGGAGCATTGAAAATCCACATGCGATTGTTCAGTCCCGTTTTCAGCAAAGATTTAGCATAAATGTCTGGGCAGGAATTTTCAATACTAGATTACTAGAAATTGAAGTTTTAATTGACCGGTTAACAGCTGATGGCTACAGAAACTTTCTGGAAAACAGACTACATGAACTAATAGAAGATGTTCTTGTACAACAGATGTCTATTTAATAATTGTGTCATCGTATGTTTTGTTGTCCAAATCGTATTCGTTAATATTAATAAATAAAATTAATTAATACAAATAAGGTATGACTTTTCAATAATAACTCTTGTTTTCCGAAAGTACCTTGATTACAAAAATTAGAAAATTTCGTGTTATTTGTAGAACTTCAACCTCTTGTATTTTGATAACTAGAAGGAATAGGACCTATGTTCATATGACATTTTTGGCTCAAAATGACCTCAGGAATAAGCTGTTAAAGTTTGTTCCACTAGTCCTGAAACACCCTGTATACTATATTTTATTATTTGTGATTGTATTCCGTCTTTTATTTGATTTACCGGATGAAATTTTATACAGTTAGACGATCAGCAAAAAAGACAATTAGTATCAATTTGTCGAAATTTTTATAAACGACACAAAAAATCTAAATGAGTGGGTTATTTTGCAGGCAGGTAAATTTATCGTGCAAAAAAATTTGAAAAGTATTGTGGACGTGGCGGGTGTATTGTGTCGGTGGAAGGACAGGAAATAAGCAATAATTAGGCTGGACAACAGTTGCAGAACCGAACCCTTTGGGGCTAAGCGGCAGCGGCATTTGCGGATAATCGTACAGTGTTAAGGTAGGCCAGGACAGGGTGTTGCTTTCACACTACTCTGTAGCCGCTCAACAGCTTCACTTGTCAACTGCGGCTAGAATAGCCACAGGGGCGGCTGTCGTTGCTGTTGCACATTCCACAATTATTACATTTCAAATACAGGGTTTTTCAATAACAACTTTTTTTTAAATTGTAAATAAAACACATTTTGGATGAAGGATCGGAATATTTTAATTGAAATATGTTCTGCATAAGTTTCAGTACAAGAAAATGAGTCAATTGAGGAAGCGTTTACTCAAGAGAACAATAGAACAATAATTATCTCTGAAAGAATGATTGGCTTATTGAAAATGTAGTGAGAATGAAGCATCAAATATTTACATTCTTCCGTAATTATTTATTTATTTATTTACTCTGTCCAACAGGTGCACCCAATTACTTGACAGGATTATAATTCATACAATACATAAGTACCTACTTAAAATATTACATTTTACACCTTACAACTTTAATTAAATAATGATTATAATCTTTTAAAATTACTATCAAATATATCAATTTGATCTTGTAAGAAATGATAATTATTAATCATTGCATTGATCGGTGAGTGGAGTACCAAATTAGTTCGAGCCTGGAGAGGAATGAAAGAGTTCTGACTACGGGACGTGTAGGTCGGTGCTCTGAAATTAATGTACTTAAGAATATTGGGATGGTCTGCAGAATTATATATTAGTTTAACATGAGAGTTTATTCTGCGGGAAGAAAGACTTTGGAATTAAAGATATTCAATAATGTATCATAAGGTATATCTCGTGTCGGATAGTAATGAAAAACTTTAAAGTACAAGTATTTTAAGATTTTTTTCTGAATTGAATCAATCAAAACAGAATTACTTTGACAGAAAGGTGACCAATTTATTGAGCAATATTCTAGCTTTGACCTGACAAATGCGTTATAAAGTATAATTAATGAATCAGAAGATGTAAACAAGCGAATATTACGAATGATAAAACCTAGGGATCTATAGAATGATGTAACTACAGTAAAAATTTTGAAAGATGTCCGATCAAGGTCATCTGTATCATGAACGAATTAACAAATTAGCATACATTTATTCGGTCCTTTACAAAGGATTTAAGCGTGTGCGATAAGGATGGATATAACACGTTTGTCTTTCAAAAATTCATATTGTTTCGACTAAGTCAGGACATTCCATTTTTAAACGATGCTCGTTGTTAATAATACTTTCGCTGTAACGTAAGTTTATATATTCATTCAGATACATTACCTTGATTCATAGCCGTACGAATAACGTTATTTTCTGTCTGTGTCACTGACACTGATATTGTGTCAGTAACTTAATTTTCATATATTTGGTTTTACATTTGCTAATAAACTTACCAGTTGATTTATTTTTGAATTCTGAATGCTGTTATTGTAACTTATATTTTTATAATAATAAAATAACAGTAATATCTTATGTACCCTCACAAAAACTTAGCAAACGACACTACTGAATTTGTCAGAATGGGCGGAGCAAAAATCTGAATTCATACAATTCGTAGATGACCTTGATCGGACATCTTCCAAAATTTTTACTGTATATTGTTTATATGCTTATTAAAATTAAGTTATTATTCACTACATCGGTTTAAAATAATATTATTAATTTTGTACTCAACTGTGTTTGTGTGTAAAAGAAAGCATGTTACATTTATTAATATATTTGTTTGATTTACACCAAAATTCTAAGCGACTAAGAACTTGTTGTAAAGATATGCAATTAGAAGTGTCAAGAACTTTTCTAAAAAAAATTAAATCGTCAGCAAATAGAAGTACCCCATTATCAAAGTAATTTACAATATCATTAATGAAAATTAAAAATAAAAGAGAACCTAAATTGGATCCTTGCGGGACCCCTGACGGAGCATCATGAAATGGACAATTAATATTATTGTAAGAGACAAAGAGGCGGCGATTAGAGAAATATGAAGAAATAAGTTCAATTAAGTGTGTTGGAATATCAAAAGCATTTACATACATAAAATCACGCGTGTCCCACTTAGTGGGTTCGCACAAACCCGATAACAATAAGAACAACATCAACATCATACAATAAATCCTTATTCTTAAACATATTAAAGTGACCGATTTTCGGTAGCGAAATACCGCATCCGGATCACAATAATAGTTAGAAAACAATCATCCTTCGCCACACATTCCTATCTAAGCAGACTTCTTTCGCCACGGCCACACTCATAATCCTTACTCTTAAACATATTAAAGTGATCGATTTTCGGTAGCGAAATACCGCATTCGGATCACAATAATAGTTAGGAAACAATCATCCTTCGGCACACCTTCCTATCTAAGCAGACTTCTTTCGCCACGGCCACACTCATAATCCTTACTCTTAAACATATTAAAGCATTTAATTGTAGATATTTTGTGGTGAGTAAATAGCACATGAACAATTTGTTTAATTTACAATAAAGTGTTTGGAAGGGGAGGGAGGTTGTAGCGGGTTGTGGTGTGTAATGATTAATTCTTCTCGGTTGTAAGATTGGTCGGTGTGAGAGTGTGTTCTCATGTAGTGCGGTCCTGGCTCCTGGCGGCATGAGGCATCAGGCATCAGGCTGGCCACTGGGCAGTTGTGTGGTCGCGGAATAGGAGTGACGCCTGGTCTGCAACAGCCAGCGTCCGACCGCCACGGTCGCCGACGCCAACACCAACACCGACGCCGACCAAAATTCAAATTGAAATGTCAGTGTCATTTTCACAAGTGTCGGTGGCGTAGCATAGCATAGCTCTACCGCATGTCGCGCTCGCTCGCTGGGTTATCCCCAGAGCACCACATCAGATTTACGGTGTTTACAATACAAATCGGCATCATTACGCGAACGCGTTACGCACCGCATTCATTACGATTACACCACTTTACTTGCTACACTATTTTTTCCAAAATAAACGCTAGTTGAAATTAAGAACGCAAGAAAACCGCATGCCAATAAATATTGTTTAATTTAGATTCCTGCCTATATAAATGAGTAATAAATCCGCAAATATAATTCCAACAAAAGTTAAACGTGTCGTAGTAAAATTAAAAAATCTATTAAAAATTAAATTGATAGCTATAACAAACCATAACTCATCAAAGAAAAAATCAATTTATTAAATAAAACGCTATATGTTCACACATAAAATAAACATTTTAAACAGCAGTAAATTATTCCTGTGCCAATAAAAAGAAAGCGTCGTTATGATTGGTTCAGAATGGACGTATTTAACAGCTAAGCATTGCCGTTGCGTTCAGATTCTGGATCAGTGCTTTCGCGTTACGTTTCTTCCAATCTAAAGGGGCTCTAATCGGTCTAGCGATTTATAGCTCGTTTCTCCAATTCCCTACAGCCTACGGCTATCGCACACCAGAAGGAACCAACATATTTGCTCCTTACCACTTAAATCATTTATCTGTACCACATCATTGCAATATTAAATTTTCTATTAAACGAACAAGAATTATTAGTTGCGAAAGGAAATAACAAACTGTTAATAATAACTCAAGGACAATGTTTTTATTAATTTGTAATTAGAATTGTAGCGTTTACTAGAACCTATTGGTTTGTAAAGATCGGTATATCTTTTCTTGAAAGCCCTGATTTTTTTTTTCATTACCATAGTTACAAAATCACAGCAATGTATTGAAGCGTTTATTTTATGAGTAAACATAGGGAATAGTTGTCAGACTCGTCAAACACTCGACAAAACATTCCTTATCCCTTCTCACTGAATGATTTCAGCTGGCCAGAAAGAGACAACTAGAAATAGAGGTATATTTAGTCTAGTTCGAGCATTTCTCACTAGATGCCATCCAGTGTTAAAGTCAAAATTTAATCGCCAATACAATGAAAAGTAGGTTTATCGTTATAAATGTAATATAATTACAAAATACAAAATTGACTTTACCGAACAATAAATATGTACGAAAACAAACTAACCTCACAACCGACAAATCAGTATTTATAAAGTTACACTAAATTTCCTGTCTTTTTCTTTCACATAGTATTCTAAATAGTCGAAAACCCCTTTCAGACAAGATCCACTAGTAGTTCGCCATTTGGCTCAAAATCAGCTCCAAATATTTAAAAGCAGAAATTTGTTACAAGATATTTTAACTTCTTTGCAAGACCATATACTTGATCTCTGAACAATCACGGTATACAATCATTAAATTTAATTTTAGATATTTATTTTAAAATTTGAATCGACTACTAAACGAAAGTTATTGTAAACAATGTAACAAGAATAAGAAGTTTTTTATTCTGGTTTCTTATTTATTAGGGAGAAAAGTACTGAATAAATCGACTTAAAATATGTTGGCTTATAATTCGTTTTAATTATAATTTAGTAGTTTTATTTTTTATTTCCAAAGAATGTAATTATTAAGAGCATTTGCGCCTCTATTGAGCAATGCTGGCCAGCCGAAATCAAAACAAACCAAATGAAAATGAAGCTTTGTCTAGTTATATTTCGGCGTTGGGCATGCCCCATATCTAACACTATGTCCTGCGTTATATGGTTGTAATTACCGATAGCAAGAAGGAATGATTTACTAGCGTTTATTCTTAAATTCGTAATACAAATTTTTCCAGTTCCTCATTAACTATATCAGTTCGTTCATTTGACTTACATGGATCAATGGATGCTATGAGTTGAGCGTATTTATGGAATAGTAGATTCTTGTAGGTGTAATTGAATGTGTGAGCCGTAGTGTAATTAGTAGTGTGAAATTGTCGCCGTTCGCCGTCGCTTTTCTGTTTACGTTTACAGTGTGAGTATGCGTTAACGCTAATGCGCGCTTGTGTGAGCCGCGTCCAATTTTCGTTCTAATTATGTGATCTATGACCGCACCTCATTCCCCATGTCAAATTGGCAAATAATAAATGTAATTGTCATTCTGTAATTCCAAAATAGAAATTGTAGTGTAAATTAAACGGTTTACCCAATAAATCCTACTCGTTTCGGCATAATTCGAAATTATTATCTTTATCAGTTGTCCCATTGCTTGCTGTTCAAACATAAAACTAATTACGCACATTACGCGAACAATAACTTTATTAAATTAAAAATACTCAATATATATCAAGATTACCACATAATCGTTATCTCTTTACACACTTTATCCAAAAAATCGCACATTATAATTCAACCATCTTTTACTAAAATAAAACGACATATTTGGAATCCCACTTACACAAAAAATGTTTTGCTAAAAAAAATTGTACATATAATAAATTTAAATTCCCCATTGCTAATGACAATTATAAAAATACAGGATGGTGACCGACTCAGCCGAACATAGGACTTTAACATGTAAAATCAACCTTTCCTAATTTCCTGCTTCCCTAAGTATTTTATGTAAAAAAGCTTCAAATAAAAGTTGTAGAGCATAAAATTCTGCATCTGAATCAATAAGCAAAATTATTTTTCATGTCTTGTAATGGCAGAAATTAGGTATGAAAATGAAAATCACTTCAAAAATAGCAATAGCCATGGAATTGAAACAAAATAAATAACAAATGTATAACGGTTTATCTGTCATGTTAGAGTAATTTATTTTTATTAGGTATTATTTCTAATTTCTTTTCCAGTTATCAATTATCTGTTAATTTAAATTGATATTTGTTCACTTGAACAGAAATTACAAATAATAGTAAAAATAATTAATAATAGGAGGAGTCTAAGGTTAAAATACAATTACCCCTTAACCTTAAATTTTTAAAATAAGCTATATACGTATTTCGAGAACTAAGTTCTCATCATCAGTAGTACAAATTTAAGCGGAATAGCTACGATTACTCAACATGTAAACCATGCCAGAGGTCCTAACAACTCTTTTGTTTACATGTTAAATAATCTTAGCTATTCCGCTTAAATTTGTACTACTAATAATGAGAATTTAGTTCTCGAAATACGTATATAGCTTATTTTATAATTTTAAGGTTAAGGAGTAATTGTATTAGTAATAGTAAAAATAAATTAACAGCTTGACAGATAAATCGTTAACATTTGTTAATTTTTTGTTTCAATTCCATGGCTATTGCTATTTTTGGGGTGATTTTCGACATTTTCATACTTAATTTCTGTCATTACAAGGCATAAAAAATTAATTTTGCTTTTTTACCTAAAATAATTAGGGAAGCAGGAAATTGGTAAAGTCTGATTTTACATCTTAAAGTCCTACGTTCGGCTGAGCCGGTCACCACCCTGCATATTAAAAGAATTTAAAGTACAGTCTCTTGAACAAAGAAGACAAACAAGGGACAATACAAGAAACAAAAATAGATTTTTGTTGGAAAGTGTAATTCAAATAATTACAAAAATTTAACACTCAGTAGAATTATGGATACATATAATAAGAACTGTCAAGAATTAGACATCTTCTCATTTATCTATAGCACAATTAGATCAGCTCTAAGCTGCAATAATAACTTTTGAACTCGAAATATCTTATTTACGTACAACTATGTTTGTGTTTACGTAAATGATTGATTACATTATTGTACAAAATTATAAATTTCTCATGTTTTTATCCGTTGGGTTCCCAAATATAAACAAATAAATGAAATGCGTCGTTTATATAATACAATATCGCATTGTAAGGAATACTTTATGTCCACAAAATTTTATCCAAATCGGTCCTGAATTGAAATGAAAGGTACCTACGTCAATAAAGAAAGTTAATTCGCGATTTGACGATGTCCAACAAAAGCGAAAAGTGTCCTTTGGCATTGCGAAATAAAATTAATTAACAAAAATGTCAGTTTTAATTACCATAATAGATTTAACCGTTCGGAAGTGGGTGCGTGTGCCTGTGCTCATTCGCCGGCGTACGTTTGCGGTACGTGCACCCTGTTGGTGACAGAATTCAAAATGCCAAAACAACTGTCACAGCCGTGACAAAAATCCCAAAATTACACATTATATCTGTCTGGTGGAGTAGAAACGTTCGCATTCACACAAGCTTGCAAATGTTAAAATTGTTTCTCTTGTTTACATCTCAGCGTTTATGTCCAGTTATGATTTATGTTTCTCCTTAAAATTTAACGGTTTTTATGTTTGTCATATAGTATTTTATTAGTCCCTACGTATAGCTGACTTTTTAATTTCTTCAATTTTGCAAATTCAATATTTACGGCCTATTAAACCACTAGTCTTCGTCTTCGACGAGGAATACAACATTTTATGGTGATGGTGCTGTGTTTATGATTACTTTTACTTAATTATACAAACATAACTAAACACATCAGCGATTACGAATACAGAAGTTACCGGCGTATTCGTCCCGTTGGCAATATCAAATAAAAACCTGTCTAAATTTTATCTGAGCAGATTTGCAAAATCAATTTGATATAAAGCGGTAGCAATGGTACGTATGTTTCTTATTTGAAAAGCGTGCGAAAAAGTGGAAGTAAAAAATTCAATTATTCCCCCGTAATCCGAAATCGACACAGGGAAGAATGCTCCCTGTGAAATCTGCGTTTTATCTGACGGTGTTACAGCCACTGAAATACGCGTGAAGATTTCACAATCGTAACAGGACGAGTGCGAAAGAAGCCGCTAATCTTAATTAAAAAAAGTTAAATGTTGCCCCAGCCATTAACGGCCGACTTGAAACGGATACCCGTGCTTTATTAAAAAATAAATTTACACAATAAGGCGACACTTGAACTTTCGTTCAATTCCCACCCGGTGCTGGTGCGATCATACAAAAGAATTTGCGGACGATATTTACATTCACCATTCACAATTCATCAAAGAACAAAATCATTATTTAATTTATATTAACCCCTTAAACGCCAAGCAATGAACTAACAATTAATTCATATTAATTTTAGTCAACATTAGTTTAACAATAATTAAGAGAAAATCGAATTAAAAAAAATTCATAGTTTTTGAAAAAAAATAATTTTGCGTTTTTGCATCAACAGCGGAATTTGTTAGTATAAGTAAAATAATAAAATTTTACGTATCATGCATTTATTTACAAATAGATATAAAAATAGCTAAATATCTTAAATTCAAATTACAAAAACATTAAAATATAAATTACATATTATTAAAAAAATTTAAAACGGACAAAATGTATGGGAACATCACATTTTTGATACATATATTCCACCAATTTAGAAAATGTGAGGCCCGTCAACAAAATTGAAACTTGTAGCCGATATCAAAACAAACATTACAATCCGTCACCCCAAATCAAGACGGTGCAAAAAATGTCAAAGCCAGGTAGAATATACAGGGTTTATCACGAAAAGTAAAACATACGCGTTTAACATGGGAAATCAGTTTTCCGTGTGCATTGCTCGCCTAATTATTTTAGACAAAAAGTTGGATGTTGTAAAGCAAATTTTTTTACATCCGAATCAATAAAAAAAATCATTTTGGCTACTTTATACCTGCAGAAATAAAATTTGAAAATTCACGGAATTACAATTTAATAGTATTAGCCATGGAATTGGAAACAAAAGACGAACAAAAGCGTAACGTTATATATATATATATATATATATATATATATATATATATATATATATATATATATATATATAGTTGTTGCGCCCGGTTCTCTGAAAATCCCGGGCCTAAGAGGAACAGAAGAGTTTGAAGAATCTGATTGCTACAGTTAATTTTAATTTTTGTATGTACTTCTTAATGTTGCTATCGCATTTGGAACTTATTGTCTTGAGACAAATTAATTTGAGTTTAGAGGGTTATAAAAGCCGTTGACAAACTGTGTCCGCGGAAGTCTGTTCAGAAGGCTTGTGTAATTTATTCCCATACATTACCCGGCGGTCCGTGTATCGGTGTGTAGCAACAAGCAGTGAGCGTGTATCTCGAATTCTTTAGACCGAAAACCTGTAGACAACTTATTTATGTTTGAATTGTTTTCAAAATGCCGACGTTTTCCCACTGCCGTATTTCGTTCTCGGGTTAGCCGAACAGGGACAGGACAGCGGGACACGAGAATACAGGAGCACGATCAGAACACCTAAAACTTTTACATCTACATATATTCTACATTCGCCACTTTATCTGCGATAAACAATGCCAAATTATTGACTTTGTCCAAGTGTCGAATAGGAATCCTTCGAAAAAAATCTGTTGTGGCCATCACAATACTTCTCGCGCCCTTTCTATTGTGGTATATATAAGTATTGTATTTAACATTTCTTGTACACACAAACAATTCTAATTACACCTTTATATTTACGTATTTTCTATAATTTTAAATTCATTCTATGAGCAAGTTTTCTTCTAAATGTTCGAGGTTTTTCCAATTCATTAACGGGATTGGCGGTATTTCTGAAGGGTGCATGTAATATACGTATAATTTTAAATATATGATTAATAATACGTAAGAAATATTAAATATCGTTCCCAGAAAAAGCTTTCAGTACTATCTTTGAATTTTTGACACTGAAATTAGTGACATTTATCTGTCAATTACGACATTTTAATTTCTCAAGTAGTTACCATGGAGATGTTTGGGCTGTGAGTAGGCTGTGAGATTTGCTACAACAGATTATTTTATAGATTATATATCTATATCTTTAAATCTATAGATGGTATAATAAAAAAATTAAATGTGTCGGATAGAGAATTTTATTTTTTAATATTTGTAATAACATAAATTTTCAAAAAATAATATTTAGAATTTTTTGTTAAAATATTACTACTTCCGGTTATCCAATTGTTGCCAGAATCTATTCAACTCTTCCCATTACTCTTAGATTGAGGTATCCGTAGTTACACAGGTCTTTAGTCTTATAGAATTTGAGAAATCGTACCGCCAACAACCTCACACACGCATACACACAGACATCATCGTAAAAATGTTATTATCGGATTCTTTTTCACTAAAATCTGGATATGCGATTTTTAGCATGATTCCAATACCTCTCTTAGCGAAAGGTAAAAAAGGAAGTTAATCGCCAAATCTCATCCAGAGTTGTAGAGCAAAAGGAAGATATTCCAATACATTAATAATTAATCACCACAAATTTGTAATTCCAATTTTCTGGCAAGAGAAACGCAATTTATAGCCAAAAGGAGCCGTCTTATATTTGACAAATCTTGTCTAGAACAAAGAGTAAGACTCTCACAGCGATTTCGATTCATCTGCTCTCGTGCAGTGCAAATGACGTCATTACACTACATGCGTGTCGTGCTTCGTTGTCTAAGTCAAAAAACTTAATGCAATTATCAATAGTTTTTGTAGTGAGGCGAAAGTACTCTCGCATCTCGTCTAGACTCGTTGCTTAATGCGAGACTAGAACGAGAGCGATATTGTGGTTTACAATTCGAGCCGAGATCGATATAACAACTGCGAGAAATCTCGTGAGATTCTTGCGAGTGTCTCGCAATAAAAAGCGTTGGTAACCTTATAGCTATGGTTTGTAAATTCAAATAAAAATGTACCGGAGAACTATTTACAAGGTGTGAAGTCCACTCTATTTCTTGCATAGAACGCGTGAATGTGAAAATTATATGAATCCAAAATGAGAAAATGCAAAATAAAATAAAAAAATCGTTCCGCATTTTCATAGCTCCCTTGTTCATCCCAATTAAAGCCACGGTTAATAGAGTTATTGTGGCCCTGAAAAGTTAGGGATATTATATTAAGCGTCGATGGGATCCAACACGGAGTAAAGCAGAGTGATTAGGGTTCCCTCGTGTAGCGTTTTTTTGATGACTAAATCATACTTACTCGTAAATGGGGGCATATATTTAATGATAAAGTGTACTTTTAGTTACAAGAAACATTTTTTTAATGTTTAATTAGTTTTACTGATGACAAGAATGCATTAACTTTCCTGGCCGTGTACCTGAGTGTTTGGTTGCGAATCTGGGGACCCGGGTTCGATCCCGACCGACGCCAATAATTACTTCGAATATTAAAGGCACAAAATTTACCCCTGTGGTGCACTCTCCACCCAGCAATGAGTGCCCGTGAGGTAACGCCTGGTAAGCACCCGCACGGTTCAAATATTTCATCATTACCGATATCTGCGTACAAAGCAGATTGGCACACCCAGCAATGAGTAATATGCCGTGATGATATATTTATTTATTATGTTCATATTGAAATAGTTTATAGATCGCAATATTTTGATAAATTAGTTATTTTATAGGCAAATTAAATTATATAGTAACATCATATTTTCTGGTGACAGTAAATGAATAAAAATTATGATCGTAATTTACTGACCAGAATTTTGTATTTCTTCTTTTTATTAAAGTTAAAATTCTGCGATTGCAAATAAACGGATGACGGTACGATTGGCGAAAACTTGTCTCTTGTATCAAGAATAATACAACCTTTTTTAGTTTAGATTCTGTTTTATTTATTTAATTAACGACGTTTCGGCAATATACACTATTGCCTTCTTCAGGAATGAATATGAATAACAAATCAACAAATACAAATAAATAAATAACAAAACATTAGCAACAGGTAACTAAGGTGACAATTACAACATATTTAAAATAGGAAGCCATGCACGACTAAGATCTAGACCGTCACAATGATTGTAGTAAAACTGCGACGTAAATACGCAGCGCGCAGCGTTTATTTTTATGAGACTCTCGCGAGAGTCTCGCTCGAGAACGAGACAAGGCCAAGGGAAATGTGCGAGAACGAGAGCGAGATTGATATTTTATATTCCTTGTCTCGTCAGTCAGAATTTTAATAAACAAAAATAACTATGTGCAATAAACAGAATATTCTCAAAAATGATGATATATTAGGAAAGACCAGCATTTTGTAGGTTATGTTTACAAAGTTTAATGTTTTAGGTAGCAATTTATCTGGATTTAAACCCAAGTATTTTATTAAAAGAAAAGGAGAAAAGAGGAAACGACAAGCAAAAACATATGTTATGTATGTACTGTACAATGTAATTTGAACAAAACTGTAAATAGCATATTTATCAATATTACTGTATTACCATATTATCAATAATTTGTATTTTTTCACCAATATTTTGTTTTTACAATTTGGAGAATTTTTAAACAGTTTTATAATTAAAATTGCAGTTGACTATAATATTATTTAAACTGTAAATATGAATAATCTACTTTTCTTTTTGCTTAAAAACTAGTTAGTGCAGAAAAACGGCACTCAGTGCACACTGAATTGAACGATGCAGTTGGAATCGAACACGTTTTCTGTTGCATTCGTGCGATGCAACAGAGCAATCGAACACAACATTTGCACTCAGTGTGCAATGAGAGCGCATTAGTGCAGTGAATTGAAAACGCTATCAGTTATTGGGGAAAGAGGTCCACCATTTGATTGTAATTATAGCAGAGTAATGCATCTTCATCTAGAGTTTTGAGTGCTTGCAAGGAAACGCTTAATAATACATTTTCATCTATTTATGGAAAATGGTCATTTTTAGCAATGTGGTTAAATAAATTTTGAGTTATTTCCTTATCGAAATGCAAAGTAGTTAAAGTAAGAATATGTGTGCTTAATTCCGAATTGGTGCACCGTGTTTACATCTGCCGCGCGACATGCAGGAATTGAGAAATGAAATATTTAAATCGAAGGAATAGCAAACAAAATGTAAATGTGATCGAGAGACCAGCACAACAATATAGGCATTGTGTGCAAATTCACTCTCTTAATAAAATTTTGCAAGGAGTATCAATACGTCCAATCGGGGAAAGCTTAAGCTGCATCTAAATAATTCATTTATTTAAATATCTCGAGTAGTACTAGTCCGAGCAACTGTTACTTATTATCGTATCAACCCGTCATCTTGTTCCTCCGACACATACAAGAAACAATTTTTTTTTTTTTTCATTCTTTCGCTCTTCCTTATTTGCCATTTGCAAACAACAACTTTCAATAAAATAAAATAGCGAAAAAATATTAATTCTTTATTCTGTTTTGATCTGTTGGTGTTGTGTTTACGTGGAAAGCGTTGGAGCTTTTGAAGCGATTGCTCCCGTGATTTCACGCATGTTAATCTGCATCCCTTAGCAAAGTTGTCCTACCCTACTGCTACTAAATGCAACAGCTGCATTAGGCTCACTTTCGCTCGAAATGTCAAGCCAGATAGTCACCCAAATTAAGACTGCATGTGGTTGGTGAAGAGATGCGGATTAACCCTCGCTACAATTGCAATGAGTTACTGCACACAACGGACGCAGTAACTAGTGACATACATATATATCGTAGCAGTCTATGGTGGTAAAAGTTGGGTTGAGTGCGCTCAAGTGGAAAACAGGTGTCGCGCGTGGTCAGACGGTTTAGCTTTTGCTTTAGCTGACAAATCTTCTTTGTTGGCTGATTTATTTATTTCGTTTGTCGCCTAGTTATTAACACCAAATGCGTTTGTCCCACTTTAAATGCACTATAACCACCCTAATATGGGGCAGAAGTCGTTACACTTTTTTCCACCTATCTTCCCAATCATAGGCATGGGGATGGGGTGCGGAACATTAATTATTCATCCTTGAGAAGCATTTTCCACGATAGCTATAAATGCCCGTTGCAAATATTGGTGGTGTTAAATTCTTGATAGCTAGTCGCGTATGATTGTCGCCGTTCGCCGCTCCGTTGTTGATGCGTGGGTCCGTGTCCGTATGTGATTCATGGCCGCGGACAGACAGATAGATCGGATGATCGGCTGTTTTACATAGGATAGGAGCAAACACGGCACGGTCCGATGCCGTATATTTGAAGCATGCAGAGGCAGAGGCCGAGAGGACCTCGACCTGGCTGCTCACTTTGTCTCTCTCTCGCTCGCCGGCTGCCGCTCTAAACTCTAATTGATTTATATCGGCGAATTGTGTGATTTGTCGTTCCGCTCTGTCCAGTTCATTCATTGCCTATGACAACCCAAGAATCTTCATCAAACAATAATATTCTTCAGAGAACAGTTTCTTAAGGTCACTAATTTACAAACATTTGCATCCCAGGATGATTTTTTATTTTCGTTGTTTTTCTTTTCGGGGTTAGGATAAGGATATTGTAATATTGGGTGTTTGGTGTATTGTGAAATTGCTTACGAAGCGTAAACTGATGATGCGGTTTAATATATGGCAAGTATGATATCTGTTCTCTTTGTGTTTACAGTTGGGCCGCTGTTCAGCGGCAACGGCGGCTTCGGCGGAGGGTACGGCTTCCATGCCGCCCATGGACCTGGACCCGTACCTCCAGACGCCCATTCCCACGCACTCAAAAACAATTTCCTCTTCGAAAATGGTAAGTTACAATTTTTTATAAAGCATTGATTATTTTTGTAATTTGGAAGGTAATGGGGATACTAAGGTGGTAGCCCTTTTGTCGTATATTAGATACCTTCTTATATCGTTGTTAAATGGTGTCATTTCTCGGTCTGTGATCTTTTAATTAAATCTAATGAGGAATGTGGAGGATGAATAGCCGGAAAGCGAAGCGGTGCTTCCGTTTGTTTACAGTTTAAAGGTTACATTATCTTGTCTCTTTGTGTGTGGTGTGAAGTGCAAAGTGTCCATCTGTTTCGATAGCAAAGGCACCCCATTCCCATTCACGGTTCACGGCAATCTCTCCGTCTCCGTCGTCTGTCTCCTCTTTTTATGGTCAGAAATCTTCTCTTAGATCTCTGATGAAATTAAATGCCGAGTTTTAATGTTCATTGGGTGGAAAAAAGTTCATATCGTCTGGAAGTGGGAGACAGTCGCAGTAGCTGTAGCAGTCGATGCCGCCCGTGCTCGGCCCGAAAGAAGGGAATTTAATTAAGTAAAATTACACTGCTTGTACTTTAATTATGTTAGTATCAGTCGCAAGGAAAGAAGTCGACTCGAGCTCGGTAGCTGTTTGCTCCGATGCATATCGTTGACTTTTTACGATCGGTCCCCTCTTCCACCGGGGTGGCGTGCGCCCGTGTGTCGCTAGATTGCTAGGGCTTCGCGATTCAACGATCAAAGCACCCCTGGCATTGCTTATGTCCGAAAGGTGCCTCCACCTAGAATCCTACAACTAGGTACACTTTACCAACTTCTTACCGTTTAGACTTATCAATATTTGTTTATCTTTCGATATCACAACTTGATTATTTCATTTCGTACACCACTGTCCTAAAGTCGATAAAGGTGTTTCTTGGAGAAGTAAAAATGGTGGTGGCTATATAGCAGAGTAGGACAATTTAGTGCTTCCTGTAATAAGACCACGGTCACCCCGAGTTTCATAACGGCATGATGAATGTGTTTAGCTATAGTACCGAAGCAATTCGGCTGCGGCGTCGGCTTTTGCCTCTTACATCTTAGTTCATCGTGGAAATAAAATCTGTACCGCGGGCTGATGAAATAGGCAATTAAAGCGTTAAGTAGGCACAAGACGGCGTAATAATTTAAAATGCAAGGATAAAAGAAAGCAGCTGATAAGAAGGAAAATGAGTTTTATCGCGGGTATAAATGTAAGGGTTGTGTTGACACCTTCTCCTTCACCTTTCTTGTTCTTTTGAAGCAGTTTGGCGTTTAAAATATGGTAATTGTGCTAGGCAGAAGCTTCAGCAGGAGCAGCAGCAGCGAAGCAGGCATGTTAACACGGCTATTACTGTAATATCCTCTCGTCTCCCTCACAACACTAACAGAGTGTCGCGCGCTCGCGTTCTCGTTCGCCCTCGGCCTTCGCCCAGCCACTTTTTCACGCGCCAAGATCCTTCAATCTAGTTTTATTTTGCGGCCGATTTATCTTAACATATGAGAAGTAGGTTGGCGTTGCCACTTGTTTTCGCCTCGCGGCTTTATCCTGGTGTCTTAGGCGCGTTTATAGGCGCACCTGCCCCGATTTATCCGATGCAATTTCCATTCCGTTGACAGCATTTATTACGGAAGGATAAATTGGAAGACGCGTGCCTGTAGTCGCTGTCGTAGTGGTGGCACTCGACGCTTATGATGTCATTGCGCTGTTGGACGCTCAGCCCGGGAGATTTATAGCGGATTGCACACGTTTGCCGAGATTACACCATATAACAACACCGAGAACGATGGCGATGGATACTGCTACACCACTTCACATCGGATCACCTTTCCAAAAAACTCGTTTCATTCTCTGCACAAATTTCTAATTTTAAATTCCGATACCAGACAATATTAATCATTCTGTCGTATTATAAATTATTTGTTTCTTCTATGACTTCATCGGCTAATACTTTACGAGTTCTTCTCTTTTAACAGCGGTTGTAAACACGTCTGCCTACAACTTTTATCTTTCAAAAATTCAAATTTCCTTATAGATTCTACATAATTTTGATTGTCTTTATTACGGAATCTTGTTCCAACCACGGTAGGAGACGGACGTGTTTAATTGAGCTTCCTTGTGATTATGTAATTTCATTATATTAATAATATGATAGTGAAGTGTATTGAGGTGAAGTGAAGTACAGTGGAATCCACCTTTTTAAAGTCCCAGTACAAACACGTGAAAAATCCTCGGTTAAAATGAACTCGATTATAACAAACTTTCGCGTATAATGAACCCAAATTCGTTATTTTGTCCATTACAAGCGGAGCGATTCGGTACTTAAAATAAAGTCAAACTAATTCTAGATAAAGATTATATAGCCAATTTTTTTCAAAATATGTAATGGTAAATGGGGCCTCGTGACCGTGTGCCTGAGTGTGGGGACCCGGGTTCGATCCCGATGAAGCTAAAAATTACTTCGGATTTTAATGGCACTAAATACCCCTGTGGTGCACTCTATACGCCAGAATTGAGTGCCCGTGAGGTGACGCCTGGTAAGCGCCCACACGGTACAAATATTTCATCAGCAATGGGTAATATATTTTTTAATTTTTATATTTTTTGTAAATATATGCGAGTATGTACATATGTATGTATGTATTACAATAAGTTTTTCGTTTTTATATTCGTGCTCATCTATATACGTGTAGGTATAAGTTAAGTTATCTTTTTTTAATAAAAACAAGACAATGAAATAACATGAACATGCATTTGTTTAATTAATAATTATTCTGATGAGATGAACACTCGACTATAATGGACTATTTTCCTTGGGCCCCTGAAATCCATTATAAGCGGATTCTACTGTATATAGTGTTGTGAAGTGAAAATGAGTAATAATTAATAAAAAATATATATCAAGGAATTATTAAGGATCTGCCCGAAATAAGGAGTTTAGATGAAGATTCTAGCAAATATCATAGGAAGGATAGGAATCATTTTCAAGCGATAAATCGAAATTGGATAGAATAAAGGAACACATAAGACGATTAAAATGATCGGCATAATAAATAAAATCAACATTAAATTTAATATTGTAGTTAAGTTTTATCTACAGTCCTTTTAAGGACTTTTTTGTTTTCGGATGCAAGAAGGAATATGAACAACAATTCTGAAATAAAATTGGAAACCATGCTTCATGTAGATATCAATGTCAAAGGACAATTTTAAAATTGAGGTCATCCGGCATATGGAATTCAACTAGATATCTTTTAAATTTGCATATGAAGAGTAATGACAACACATCTTCACACAATTCAAATACATGCATGTGGTAGAATCCCACGTTAAAGAAGTCACCCAACATAGATTTCCATATGAAAAGTTGGGGAGTCTAGTGGACGTTCAACAATTTTTGATGTTTTGTGTTTGTTGACTGGTGCGCTCTTGTCTAGTCCGCGTCGTGTCGTAAGCAGGGCTGGCTGTTGGTGTGTGCATCCAAAAAACCTCTGGCGTATCCAGGATTCAGTACTACGGGAGAGTCGACTCAACCAGAGTCTACTATATTATTAGTACTGAAGTACTGTAAATGCACATATCTATATGTGTTTTACATCCTCAACTTTAGCAAGCGATCAACCAAATTACATGAAATATGAAGTGATAATATGTATAAAACATTTTCACGCGGAATACATGACGGTAAATGAATTGATGCAATTTAAATAAATTTTAGTTTGTCAAGTAGAAAGATAAATATTGAATGAACGGTTGCATCGCAGTGCAGCTGGAGTGTCGTGTAATAAAACCAAAATTACAGGTCCGCAATCAAACGACGGACTGACTGAAGTCTTTGCTTTGCTTTTCGCTTGTCGCGTTTGACCGGTCTTCTGACAAGTGTAGTGGAACAGTTCGTCCGGGACTAATCAAATAACGAAAACGCATTAACGCATTGCTATAACGTTAGCCGGTCTTTGACGCTTCCCCAACAGCCGAGGCAGAGAGACAGACGCAGTCAGCATAGCACAGCACCCACTGTTCCGCATTGACATCATGACATGTCTACTGCTCCCCACTATACTACACTACACAAGGATAAATACCAATTATCTTTTTGCTTTTGACATTGCTATCGGTTATTAATAAGATTCTCTATTCCATTAGCTAGCATTCAATCAGGAATTTATCAGCATGGAAAGGACACAATTTTATTGTATTTTACTTGCATTTTACCAACATAAAGTCAATTGGTGTATCGAAAACATATTAAAATTAAATATTGACAAATGTTGCATATTTACGTATATAAAAAGAACCCTTTGATGGTGGAATACAATATGCAGAATAATATTTTATCAAGACAAAATTCTGTAAATGATCTTGAAGTTACATTCTGTAGTAATTTTATGGTCATAGATCATATAAATAATACTTGCAAATCGGCTAGCAAGGTTTTCTTATGAGAATTTCTGTTATGTTTACTGATATCAATGTTCTAAAATCTTTATATTCAGCATTTATAATGAGTATGCTTGCTTAATTTGGTATCCATTTTATCGCAAAGTCTAGCTCTTGATCAAATCCATCGTAGATTTTTAAAATTTCTTTCATTTAAACTAGATAGGTTCTATCCAGGGAGAGGTATAGATCAGGATTCCCTATTACAACGTCATTCCATGCAGTCCCTGGCTGAGAGGAGAGAACAGTCTTGTGCTCGATTTCTTAATCGTTTGATAACCAATAAAGTTGATGCCTCATATCTCCTGTCCCGGGTGTCAATTCACGTACCACGACTGCAGTCCAGATATCCCAGGTCCTCTCATCTGCCAACTTCACGCACAAATATATTGAAACGATCTCCAATTTATGTAGCTTCCCATGCAGCTAATCTTCTGTACCCAGATATTTTTATTTAAAATATTATTTTTGTATTTTCTCAATACATGCATTGTTATTATTTTAACACGGAATTTATAGTTGATTCTAGACATGGTGCTTCATCTGGATCTGGTTGGAGAAAGTTGTAGATATGCAGTTTGAAGATGGCATTTTTGATAAAGACACAGTCCCCTTCTTGTAGGCTTGTCTTCCCACATCTTACATGTGGTAATACACGTAAACAAAGTGCAAATTTTCTTTGCATATCTGATGCGCATCATTTGGGCTTATAGGACAGCTGTATGCTGTGGTGCTATCTCGGCGGTTCGGTTGCGGTTAGCCTGTGCGGAGTGCGGTGTGCGGGGTGAAGAGATTGTGTAGGTGCGGATTTATACGCTATTTAGATACATGAAAACCGCGCGTCGGACGTAAACGATCTTATTTGTTTGGTGGAGGCAGTAGGAGGCAGAGGCCGTGTCGGCGGCGGTGGAGGCGCGCGCTGATCGATTCTGCGACGCGCGACGCCGCCTCCAGCCGGTCGTCTTCCAGGCTCCGCCTCGAACACGCCTTCTCCACTAGGCTAAATTCACATACACCGCCACCGGACAGATACTCATTGCCTCTATATAAATACCAGACTCAGACTCTTCTATTGCCAACACTATGATCTACAATCGTTTCAATCGATGAGAAATTACACTCTTCTCGGGATATTTATGCCATTCGTAGTCTTCAAATTTATACATCTCACAAAATATTCTTTATTTTTTAACGATTTTGATGTCCAAGTGTTTCAAAAATTCATCTAATCTCTAGGAGGTCTGGACCTTCGTCGTAGGAATTTCTCGATTTTCTTGCCAAGTAATCTAATTATTCTTGTTCAGTTTTTAAATGATTTACCTATAAATACTCTGATAAAATTAGAACTTATAATTGGAGCAAATACTTGGTCAAGAAACAGACCATAGTCTATATGGTTGCTCTAAGTTAAAAATGAGAGCAAATGTAAAAGCTTGAAGGTTGGTTTTAAAATTATATTTGGATTTTAAAATTAAATACCTATTAATTATTTTTCGCTTTAAATGGCCAGTGGAAATATAGAAACGAAAACAATCATCGATAATATTTCATAGACAAACACAGGTTAAAATAATACGACAATATAGTGAACACAAATTCAAATCTGGTTACATTACAATAAATAAATAATTTATAACAAGCTATTAAACAAATAAATCCCGAGTACATGCGTTGAGCGCCCCGTTGTCAGCCCGACCATTAACATGAACTAATGTGGGGCGCACTCGTCACAAAATCAAAAGGGGATTTTACCCTACCAACGCAACGCATCCCATTCACAACTATTTTACATCGATCATATCAGTTTAAAAACCAGATCAGATCATGTTTTCGACGACTAAAGTGATTTTTCATTCGCATAACAAATTGATGGATCTTCAAGCACTACTGACATAAAAACCAAATCCCTTACGAAGAAATATTTGAATTTTTTAAAGAACACGGACACTCTTACCTGTGCGACACAATACATCGCCCTTATCATCGCAAGTATCATATCTATGATGGTCATTTAATAAATAATGCACAGGTTGGCAACACTGCCAATTGGATGATGCAACAACAGTGAGATTTACGTCAGTTGTAGTAGAAGGCTTGGCGAAGCAACAGGAATGTCGTAACCGAAAAACTGGGTGAATACGGTTGGGAAGTGTTGCCAGACTTCGAGCTATGCGTGGATATCGTTTTCCGTCTCTGGAAGAGCTTCATCCTGCCGTTACCCAAACCCAACCATATGTTAAAATTTAATAAAATTCTTCTTTGTTTACAATATATGACTCATAATAAGATATATACTGTAATAAAATTCGCCATTTATTATGTAAATATTTCAAAAACGTTATTTAAAATATTAATGATTCAAATTGACCTCTTCTCTGTGACGTCACGCTTACATATTTAAAGCCGCAAATGTCGCTAGTGTCGTTTTACAGCGATGGGATGTGACATGTCATAGTGACAGTTGATGATAATACTGACGCCGTGGACATAACCTTGTTTATATTTATCAACTGTAATACAAAACGTTGTTACAAACTTACTCAAACAAAAATAAAAATACGTGCTAACTTGACAGCAATCTAACCTCACAAACAAGTTCCCCTTACCCCGCAAGACATACGACGTAAAATATCTTTGTGATACTTCGAGCAGCACGTCGGAACTAAGTTGCAACGGAAGCGGCAAGGGTATTGTCATAGTGGCGGGAATAGATATGTCCGGTATTTTCAGTATTTTTTTTTCATTTAAAAACAAAAATTGTGCAAAATAAAAAATATGGAATATTTAAATTTAAAAATAGTTGCTTCGAATAAGATCTAAAAAGGCGAAACTACCCAATTGTAAAGCCCAGACGTTGGAACTCGGTCATTGAGAAGCAGGTAGACTATATTGAAGGTAGTGTAATAAAAATAAACAAATGAATTAAATAACAATTGTGTGCAATATTTATTAAATGATTCTTATATTTTGGCGACTTTATCAAACTTTCCCGACTGTGGAATTATTAGTGAAATTTTGGGAAAAATGTGATGACAAGCCGGCAACGGCAACCTTTGGAAGAATGAATGTTTTGACAGTCTTGTGGTTGTTATACGGTATTTAATTAAAAAATCTGTCGTCACTTAAAAATAAATCGTTCATTTGTCTTGTGTGACAAGCGGTACGGGACAATGGACGTTGCAAAGACAGCAAGGCAGGCATCCCATCCGACCCTGTCTGCCCCTGCCCCTCGCGTCTATCCAAAGGAAAAACGACCAAGAGTTGCTGCTGTCACTGTATTGTGTACAATTTACTACCTCGTAATATGTTCTAGCGCGTTATTAAAATTTCCCGTGATTGATGGAGCTTAGATAACATTACGTAGAATACAGAAAAGTTTTTTCGGTGCTAGTATGTGTCGTACTTTTCATGTCGTTAACCGCGATGCCATACGATGCGATGTGGATGTGAAGCGATGCACGCGTCAAGTTGCTGGACAGTTTTTAGTCATGGTGACATCGTTTTAAAATTGCTACCGATATATTCCATTGTGATGAGTCACCGCTCAACATTCACTAGGGCACAGAGCTACAAGGATAGAGAAAGGGTGACCACCGTCTCCAATTTCGAATCTCTGTAGCGTCCTCAAACTACCCTAGATGAAATTCAGCAGGACTTAGGAAGATAACAACTAGGGAAGGACATGTGCGTCAAAATATTAAAAATCTAAAGGTTTTCATCTGTAGCACATTTCTAGAAATTTTAATCACTTCTTTAGGATAATATGCAGCAAAGGATTAGAGTTTCAAGCCATGTAGCTTGATGTTTTTGTAAATTACTTGACGAGTTAATTTTCTATCGTTACTACTTGACTTGATCAAGCAATTTCAAGAAAATTCAAGCTACTTGATAAATAACCGATTATGTACGAAAAGAGGTTTAAAAAATTCACTCAATATTGGAATATATACCAGAATGACCCGAGAATATGCCGACAAAATTTGAAGTCCTAATCTTTATTATTAAGATAACTGTATAGATGGTTTAAACTATCGCACAAAAACCCAAAAAGCTATACTCCATTCGAATTAAGAATGATTAATGGGACTTCAGATTTTGTCCTCATATTCTCTGGTCATTCTAGTATATATTCCAATAATGAAGGATTTTTTAAACCTCTTAATATCTCGGAGAAAAATAAAGTTCCAAAATGTGCCAAAACCGAATGTTATTTAAATGGGGAAAAATCAAGTGCATTTAGGCACGATCAAATATTAAAATTAAGCGGAATCATTGCCAGTATGTTTTTTTTTTATTTATTTGAAACCACTTTAGGGGGCGGCCCGGTTAAAATTCGACTTGCCACCTTTTTTTTAATTTTTAAATTTGAATGTATGATTTATTTTTATGAATAAAAGTCTATATTTCAAGGTATATTATTGATATTGTTATAAAACATAAGGAACTATATGAAAATGAAATATAGTCTTGAAGAACTTCTTGATTTTTCTGGTAATTAAAAAAAATAAGTACTTAATTTTTTCAAGTAATTGCAAAATAACTACTTGATTTTTCAAGTACTTGAAATTGTAACTACTTGACTTGACTTGATTTCAAGTCAAGTCAAGTAAGTTGAATATCAAGTCAATGGTGAAACTATATACAAAGGATATTTATTTATTTGTTTTCTGTATAACCAATAACAAAACATAAAAAAGTAACGAAAAAAGGAAATATTGTACGTATGCTTGTGGTTTCTTGTATAATGCCAGTTTTGAATTTTGAAATATAAAGGTGAAATATGTATATATGACAACATTGAATTATATGATTAATAATTCTGTTGATTCCAGGCTGCATTAAACTATTTGTGTTAGACTGTTGTTTATGAAATAAACATTGTTGTCTAGTATTTCTACTTGGTATGTGGAAGTTAATCAGGCACAGTATATTTAATCTATCATACATGTTATCTACTTATATTTTATCAATCTTTTATTTCTAAGTGATATAATATCGAAATTTTACAATCTCTGAGAATAATCTTGAATGTTAACATTAAATTTAATTAGTGTTTTGAGGATCCGACAAAACTTGGATCCGAGCATTTGGATATATTAAGTAATGAATGAATTTCCGTACATAATACTTGAAACATTTGTATGTCATTAATAAATAAAAAAAATAGTACAGATTGTGATTAAATTTCCCAATCAGCATGGAAAGTTGTTTACCTATGCAAGGTTGTATAATTGCAGGTGTGTTTTGAAATATATTTTCTAATTAATTTTCTGGATTACTCGGTTGACTTTATAGATTAAAAGTTTAAAAATAAACAAAATTCATTAGCCGGTACAAGTGCGAGAAAATTAGAAGTAAACGAATGTAAAATATTTCTTGAAACGTCAGCAATAAGAAAGTTAAATAAAATGAAATAAAGGAAAACAGACGTTGTTAATGTTTCATTAAGAGTGCGTCTAAGATGAAAATAAAGGCGTTGATTACGAAGCTGATGATTCTACCCTATTCATCCGTTGGGGTCGGGCTTGAGCTTTCAAAAAGTGCAAAGCGGCAGATACCTACATCGAGCAAAGAACAGAAGCAACTAATATCAGCTCACATAAATTTACAAAACATTAGAGAAATGGACGTAGTATACGTAATAATAAAATGACACGAATCGGAGGCGAAAGACAGCGGCAGTTTGTGGCTGTGTAGAGGGTGGGAGCGAGCGAACTGCGAACGGCAAACGCGTGCTGTAGGGGAGCCATAAATATATTACAGTGATAACATTTGTAAAATGGACCTTTTATTTCAGAAGAAAGGATATTGCAGGCGACGTGTATTTATCATCGGTCTGGAATGCGCGTATTGCATTGTGTTATTACAATATTTGTTGGACGCTGTCGACTGTCGACTGCCTGTGCCTGCTCTGCTACGCTACAGCTACACTAACACATCCTAAACCTGTGGATTTGTCCTACACACACACACAAACCACCACAAACGCACACTCAAATTTACACCAAATATACACAACCACACTTTTAAACACAAACATACATACACAATTATTTTTACACCAACTACATATCAATTACAAAGAACGCGCTCAAAAGAAAATTATTAAATTCTTTATGTTTTTTTTTATAATTTAGGTATTTAAATATCTCAATTTCTCTTTAATTCTATAAAGATCATTGCGCAGTTTAAATTACATGTTTTATTTCTATATTATAGAAAATACAGTGTTTCAAAAAAAGTGATCAGCTTGATTATTTTCTTTATTATTGGGAATAGAAGAAAATCATTCAAATATTTTTTATATTGTTGAAGGAAACATTCACTTATTACATACATACATACATAAAATCACGCGTGTCCCACGTAGTGGGTTCGCACAAACCCGATAACAATAAGAATAACATCAACATCATACAACAAATCCTTACTCTTAAACATATTAAAGTGACCGATTTTCGGTAGCGAAATACCGCATCCGGATCACAATAATAGTTAGGAAACAATCATCCTTCGCCACACATTCCTATCTAAGCAGACTTCTTTCGCCTCGACCACACTCATAATCGCATTCATACATGCTCTTCTTTTCTTCACACTTGGAAACGCTCTCTCTTTAAGCACCCTATACCAATCACATCCATCCACTTACACACTGGTCGGCCACGCAATCGAAAACCCTCTACTTCACCAAGATATATACGCTTAACTCACGTTCACTCGCCATTCTCTCCACATGCCCAAACCATCTCAACTGACTCACACCAACTCTCTTAATCACATTGTTTCTAACCATACATTCTTCATACACCAAATTATTCCTCACGCGATCCCGTCTGACATACCCACATACACCACGTAAATACCTCATTTCCACGGCAGTCACTCTCTTTTTATGCTTCCCCGTCCATGCCCAGCATTCGCTTCCATACATCAAAGCAGGCTCTAGCACTCCATTATATACACTCAACCGAGCATCCCTTTATACGTTAACATTTCGTGCAAACGTACCCAGAGCACCCATTACCTTACATCCCGCACTCACTCTCCTTTCTATCTCTCGATCAATTCGACCATCTCTCGACATCATGCTACCCAAATATACAAACTCATTTACCTGCTCCAGTTTCACTCCATCCACCAACACATTGCACTCAATCACCAATTTACTTCTTTCAAATACTAACACTTTGGATTTATTCACTTATTGATGAAAAATATTTAAACCAGTGGTTCTCAAACTATAAAATAAAGTTATATTTTCTTTAATGTAATGGTATATATTTTTTAGACCCATTCAACCATGTAATCATTATGTTTCGTTTTATTTTTTTCGTACATGGGCCTACTGAAAAATAACCATAAAAATAAATATTTTTTTTGATTACTAGAAAAAATAAAAATAAATAAATATATCATCACGACATGTTACCTATTGCTGCGGGTGTGCCAATCTGTTTTGTACACAGATATCGGTAATGATGAAATAGTAGTACCGTGCGGGCGTTTACCAGGCGTCACCTCACGAGCACTCAATGCTGGCGTGGATAGTGCACCACAGGGATCAATTTAGTGCCATTAAAGTTCGAAGTAATTTTTGGCGTCGGTCGGGATTGAACCCGGGTCCACAAATTCGCGACCAGACACTCAGGCACACGAAAATCGATCGAAGGCCTCAAAAAATTGAAGACCTCTCTAAAATTAAACCGATAGCAGGGCCGGATAAAGGTACTTTCGGGCCTGGCAATTTTGGGGTTCTTACAACGACTTCGGTTAAATAAGACATATGGTGCGCCTTGGGGGGGACGAGGGTTTGTAGGGTAGAGTAGTCATGTAGAATGTGCTCATACGAAAACTGGTTTGGGTCCAAATTTTCAAATAACTTTTAAACAATTAGTAATCTTGAAAAATGTTAGAAATAAAAAAAATTGAAATTTTTGTTTTTCGAGATATTACAAACTTACAATTTATAAATAGAACCCATATTTGATTTTTATTTAAAAAAAAATACTTCTTTTTCTCTATTTCGATTAGTAAGGGTTATTGTATTTTAAATTAGATTTTTCGTAAAATCTTAGATTTTTTTATATTTTTCATGAAATTTATAAGAGTTTGTAAATAACAAGAATACACGTTTTCCTAACCAAATTATTTTCCATAAAATACACACATGTCTGGTAATAATTTCGATTTTCATGTAAATTAAAATTCTTAAGAAAATAAAAACTCGAAAAAATGGTGTCGTGGCCGCGTCCCTTGCAGACCCGAGCCTTGAGGCGCGCGCCTGATGCGCCTCATGGTTAATATGGTACGGACCAATAGTTAGGGAATTAAGGAAAAGTGAGAGAATTTAGTATTGCTTGGTAAAATCAGAGAACTTTATTAATTACCAGGGAAAATATATTTTGTTTTGTTACTCATATTTAGTGGGATGATTTCCCTGTTGCTAATCAACCCCCAATCAATTACAATAAATTATGATATAAAAAAAAGAAAATCTCCGGGGAAAAGACATGGAGTAGAGAATACAAATAAATAAATATATCATCACGGCATATTACCCATTGCTGGGTGTGCCAATCTGCTTTGTACACAGATATCGGTAATGATGAAATATTTGTATCGTGCGGGAATACAATGTTTCAAATTGTCGGCCACCCTGTTAATTCACTTAGATTGTGTGTGAGGTGTAGCATTTGTACTGGTGAGCCTATGTAAAGGACTTATAATAACCTAGTGGGTTTGGAAGTTTCGATCCACTAGAAGGTAGCGGTATTTTTTTATTAGATTACACTACTGAAGGAAATTGGACTACACCTGAAGATATTGAACTAAGACCTCTCTACAACTAATTTAATAAAATGTAAATGAGGACTAACAATTTCGATGGTCCAGGTGATTTTTTTGTTTAGTTGTGTCTCCCCTCTAGTAAATGTGAGATGTAGGCGAATCTGAGGTGATGTCGTATGCTGGTGATTCCTTTAAATCCTTTAGAAATGTGTTGTTTTTCGCGGGGTATGGGTACGGGCACTGTTTACGGCTCAGGTGTGCTATGATGGGTGGGAGTGGCCAGCGGTAGCACAACCCTATCCTCCGGCCGGTTGCCGGCTGCCTCCGCCTGCCTTGCGCATCGCTTCGCAAGCAAACCAAAAACCAAAGCAAAGCATTCACTTCGCGGACGTTCTACACAACACTCGCGGTCACACCACACACATTTGTCACACCATGACAACTCTTATCCCCTATCTGCAGATCAACTACCTTAACACATATAAGCACATGACACCCTGACAGGAACATCACCAACGCTGGACCAAACACTAAATGACTGTTTACTACAAATTAGACCATCCAAAGGCACTGAAAATTCGTATACTTACATTGGAAGATACGAAGATACTAGGCATATAACAGGAACATACCTAAGACCCTTTAGAAATTCAAAAAAAAAATTTAATACACTTTTATTTAAACCTAGAAATAAATAAAACACAAACAATATTGAATTATAGTTCTCACGTAGAACTAAATGAGCTAAACATATTTTTATAACTAACAATAATATATATATATATATATATATATATATATATATATATATATAATTTGTTTAAATATTACCTGTAAAATATACAGGGTGTTTCTATACTTATGGATCAAACATTAAGGGATGATAATACAATTAAAAGTAAGTCAAAAGTCTTAATCCGCAAATTCTCGACTGCTACCGAGATATATAGATCATCTAATCTCGAGGCCGTGTGCCTGAGTGTCTGGTCGCGAATTTGGGGGACCCGGGTTCGATCCCGACCGACACCAAAAATTACATCGAATTTTAATGGCACAGAATTGACCCCTGCGGCACACTCTCCACGCCAGCAATGAGTGCCCGTGAGGTGACGCCTGGTAAGCGCCCGCACGGTATAAATATTCCATCATTACCGATATCTGTGTACGAAGCAGATTGGCACACCCAGCAATGGGTAATATGCCGTGATGACATATTTATTTTTATTTATCTAATTAACTGATTTTTCGTCTTTTTTAGGCTCACTATTCTCTTTTCGATTAGGTGTATAAAAAAGTGCCCGCCATTTTACTTTTTAATAATGTAACATATGGATTATTTTACATGATTGTAAAGCAAATTTGATGTACTTTTCAAATTTGTAAAAAAAATATAGTGTGTTCCATTTGAAATTTCAAAGTTGATATTAATTACTAATAAACCGGAAGTGGTATCATGAATGTACATCCGTCATCAAGTAGCTTACATGTTTCTGTATAAATCATGTTATATGAAAGAAATTACTAACTTAATAAATAAGCGAGATATTTGCTGGGTCCACTAAAATATAACACCGTGTATATCCGGAAATGACTAGTTTCAGAGCTATAGCGATTTTAATATTTTATTTCTGTCATATACAACTCATACTTTTAACATTACAATAAAATCATAGTGGCCGTTTACAATGGAAAACAGTGAATTATAAATTATAAAAAATGTTCAAAATGTCCACCTTGATCAACTATCTTCAATTGTTTTCCATTGTAAACGGCCACTATGATTTTATTGTAATGTTAAAAGTATGAGTTGTATATGTCAGAACAGCTGTATATAAAAAGATATGACGAATACATTGGTGTTATTAGCAAAGCTGTACCTCTTCCCAGTTTTGGGTATTAGTATTCGATTCATCGAATCAAATTAAATATGCACAAAAATTCTTTTTAAAATATCTATTCCAGAAATTGGTGATGAAGGTCTTTCCAAATATGGTTGAAGGTACTGAACGCGCTCCTCCTTCCGTTCGGTGCTTCTGCGGTCAAGTATCTGTTCCGGTTTAGTGTTATAACGTTAATTATTGTCCGGTAAATCGTTTTATTGTGCCGTATTAGTTGTATATAATATCCGATTAAATAATTATATACCCGTGTGTATTTTTCCGACTAAATCCAGATAAAAATTATTTATTATTATGAAGCTTACGGATTTAAAACTATTGAGTGGTTTTTTAAATTGTTGGTTAAAAATTGAGTAGTTTTGTTGCTTTTACCACAATCCGGTTAAAATGTTAAATTGAATGATGAGCAATTTATGTTAACAGCTGCGAACATGTAGTCAGCACGAGACACCATTACTGAACTGATTTGTGTCCCCCATACAAGACAAGGGGAGCATGCATAGCACACAGCACTAGCTGGGTTGGGTAACATATTGGATCATACCTAATTACTTCATAATCATTGCCAGGATATTATACATCAATGGATGCTACTTCCACACTAAATTGTTTTTCCTGACATCATGAAGATCATTAAAAAAGTCATCAAGGAAGGACTTTGGAGACTTTGAAACATTGGGGGAATCTTATTTCGATTTTAGCAGTGGCTTCGATCTGATTTGCTGATTGCTGGTCATTCCGGAGTATCCGGTTCAGTTTGTATTTTTAAAGATTGGCGATAGAGTAATGAGTAGTGTAAAGAGAGAGATAACGCCGTGGACGATAAATCATAGTCAGCGAGTGAAGTAGTGGGCACGCAGATTGATGGTGCCGAGTGCCGAGTGTCGAGCGACTGTGACTGTCGCAATGTGTTGACAGCCGCTTCAACGCCTATCACCCGCTCCAATCCGATTCCAGCAAAATGTTGCAACTTCTTCAGTTATGAGTTGTAGTAAAACTGCTGCATTCATTGGTTATTGTTCTAGTATTTATTGCTGTCGGCTGGTGCACTGCCAAATTTGGTTGTTTTGTGAGTGCTTAAAGGATTCTTGTACTTCCGCCGGGTGTCTTCGAGCGGTTGCGGTTGTTTAATTTTTAAGACTTTAACGACTTACACCAATGTCACAAGCAACTGGTAGATTTCAAACAAAAGGGTCACATATGTTTCCACAACTTAAACATCGATTTTCTAAATTCCCTCTTCCATACTGATGTGACAGTTAAACTTGGGTGACAATTTATAGATATTATTGTGGTTTAGTTCTTCAACTATGTCCTAAATTTCGTTATGATTAAGTCATTATGTTAAGATTTAAAATGTGTCGTAACTTAAGCCATTGTTATAGATGACTTTAACATCTGTCACTTTTAGTACCGGTATTTTATTGTAGATTGTGTCTAAAATTACGTTGACGTCTCCTTTAGAGTTATGACTGCGGCGCGGACGAAGCTTCATTCATACCTATGTTATAACCATATCATTCTGATAGTATTAACGTTGAACATATTTTTTACGGCAGGAACAATAGAGCAAAAGCCACAGTAAAACCACGACAATTAACACAGACATTCTTTTATGAACCACTCCTGGGCTGTAAAATGTACAAGTATTCGGATTTCGGATTCATTTTCATAGGTAGAAATATCTGAATATGTATTTGTAAGGATACGGGTACAGGTGGCAGAGCGTTCAGGTTATTTGCATACGATGCGCGTGGTAGATCCGAAAGTTGATTTGGCCGAGGCGGGGCGGCGAATGTTAATGCGTGCCCTGGTGCTGGTGCAGTTCGCAGTCGGAATAGGGAAGCTTGTCGCGAAATTGCTATGATAACCGGATTTAGCTTTTCATTTTTCTGCCACGTTGGTTTGATCATTGCCGCGTTTAGTCGCCGGTGGTGGATACGTTTCTCATTTCCTTTTACGGTCCGCCTCGTAGCTCACAGTAATGCAATACTTACATGTTCTCGCGTCTCGGCTCCATTCCCATTCCTTTACCCTGCTTCCACCAATTCTCCTCTTTATTTTATTTTATTTTTTGCATTTCTTTTGAAATAAAACCGGCCGATATCCGGCAGTCGTAAAACGGGAACACTCCTTGGACAGGAGCAATCCCCCAAGTTTCCCTGCAATATGTGATGTGTGTGTGTTGTGTTGTGTTCATATTCGCATGCCCTGTCACTCACTCTGCAAGCGTTTTATTGTATTTAGATTTTATTTTGAGACGTAAGAAAATTTGAATGCCACCGAGGATCAGGCGGGACTTAACTGCCGAGCTGTGCTTTACGGCGGCATTTACTCTGTCATCTCGTGCTATATTGACGGCTACGGCCAGGACCAACCCGCTGTCAATCATACCAACACACACAAATCCCATCACATTTGCAAATTAAATTCAACAGAACAACTCCTCGCACTTAGAAAATCTCATTTTCCAACGATGATGTTCCGAAATGAAATTCTTATCACACAATTTTATATATCATTTAAATTTGGCGTTTTAAAAGCTGGAAGCAAATGAGCGGAAGACAGCTCTCTCCGAAGCAGCAGTAATGAATGGGTAAATGAGGCAGCGGCATCAGCAACGGAACGACCAGGTTAACTCCCTTGTACTTGTACCCCGCGAGCCGTGAGCCTTGTGTTAATAACGAAACTGAAACATCAAACGAACGTAATCGAGACGAGGCCCGATTTATCGGACGTGAAAACGAACAATAAATAAGCGAAAGAAAGCTAATAACTCTCAATTATAACGGGGGCGGCTGCCCATTCTTGGCTACTAATTCAATTGCCCTGCGTTGCGCTCCGCGGTAGCGGTAGAAACAATTCCTGCCGCTTATTTGACGAATAGGTACGAATTAAATTACCACAAAAATACTTTCATTTATCATATTTAATTGCGAGAAAGAAATATGGAATTCCTGAAGGAAAATCTTTGTGAATTTCCACACATTGCAGCGTATGAATAAAATTGTAAGAGACGCCGAGTCGAGAGTTGGAATTAGGTCCGCGTGAAAGAGCTCTGCATAGCGTTTCGACGTTTCTTTCTTTATAATCCCCGCACTGTTTAGCATATGCCAGGCCACTTGATCTCGTGAAAAGTAAAATATTTTGTCGGCATTTTGAAGAAGAATGAGCGACAGAACGTCCAAACAAGTCGCGCTTCTGATTCTGGTGAAGGTGATTTTGAGGAACGGCAGTAACCGCTGTACTACTCTGCTCAGTTAGTGGATCAAACACGTCAATTTATTCAAGCTTCTTATGAATACATTACAAAATACCTAGCCCCGGCGTAATTCTTCGCATCAATGAACGTGGAGCCGGAGACAAGCTCAAAGCCGAGTAACGTTTACCGCTAGCTCTACGTCGCTACTGTTCTCGCAAGCCACTTACAAGCCTCACTAAAAATGAATCAGACGGGATTCTTTTGAAGAAATAATCACTGAATACAGCCTTCTGCGGTGAAACACCGTCTAGTTTACCACCGCGAGCTAACGTTTGATAAGGCAATGTATGTATTTTTATTATATTTAAGTCATACTTAGAAAATCATCATCAATACGTTACTTTCAACGGCTTTCGTTCGCGTTATTATATACGTGTACCCCAAGGCTCAACTTTGAGGGTCACTCTTATTTTTGCTTGTGATTAATGATATTACTGACAACATAAATTGCAATGTTTTACTATACAGGGTGGTGACCGCGACCCCGGAATATAGGACTTTAACATGTAAAATCATGCTTTCTTAAAATTCTGCATCTGAATCAATATATATATGTATATCATCACGGCATATTACCCATTTCTGGATGTGCCAATCTGCTTTGTACACAGATATCAGTAATGACGAAATATTTGCTTACCAGGCGTCACCTCACGGGCACTCAATGCTAGTGTGGAGAGTGCACCACAGGGGTCAATTTTTTGTGCCATTAAAAGTCGAAGTAGTTTTTGGCGTCGGTCGGGATCGAACCCGGGTCCCCAGCTTCGCGACCAGACACTGTTTTAATTAACAATTATTTGTTAATTTAAATTAATATTTGTTCACTTGAACAGATTTTACAAATAATAATGAAAATAAATTAACCTAGCTTGACAGATAAATCGTTAACATTTGTTAATTTTTTTCAATTCCATGGCTATAGCTATTTTTGTGGTGATTTTCGACATTTTTATACCTAATTTTTGACGTTACAAGGCATACAAAATTAATTTTGCTTAAGCCCGCTTCTACCACCTCTAGTTAAAGGGACAGTTAGTGTTAACGAACGGTTATGTTGCAAAAAAATTCTTACCACCTATGGTTAGAGCTAACTACAAGTTAAAATTGTTGTTCGCATCTCTTCTAACCTTCAGCTTAATTTTTAACTAATGGTTAATAAACAGTCACTTTAACTACAGATGGTAGGATCGGGCCTTAATGATTCAGAAGAATTTTATGCCCTACAACTTTTATTTGGATCTTTTTTACCTAAAATAATTAGGGAAGCAGAAAATTACGAAAATCTGATTTTACATGTTAAAGTCCTATGTTCCGGAGTCGCGGTCACCAGCCTGATGACAAAGTTGTATACTGAACTAAAAACTGTCTTAGACTGTAATGTTCTACAAAAACAATATAAACAAATTAACTGAGTGGTGTGTTAACAATCAAATAGTACTTAATAAAGAAAAATGCGAGCTGTAAGAAAACTCCTATTATATATGATTATATGATTGACTCTGTAGTTTTATCTCGTTCCTCTATTATTAAAGACTTGGCAGTTTACTTTGATCCACATTTAACATTTATAGACCATGTTCATGAGAACTTCAGCAAACAAAGTACTTGGACTTCTTATTAGAAACAGTAATAATTTTTCAAATCGCATTAAAATCATTTCACTTTGCCTTTGTGTGATCTAAGTTAAGCTATGCTATCATCATATGGTTTCCTTACTATGAAATATCTGTTACTAAAATTGAAAAAGTGCAAAGAATTTTTTTAAAATATGTATGGTTCAAAAGTTTCAACGTATTTTCAACATTGATTCTCAATTACTTTCTGAACAATTTAATGTGATTAGTATTCAGCAATGTCACACAAGCATTGCGTTAGATACTTTATCTAAAATTATTAATAACAATATTGATAGTGAATATTTGCTTAATAAACTTCAGTTTCATGTACCAGGACCTTCTTCAAAATGTAAATTAACTTTTTATTTGTAATGTAATGTACAACTTATATAATAATATTTGCTCGGATGTTAACATTTTTAATATGTAAATATTTACTTATTGTTACATTTACTTGTATTGGGTATTTTACCTGGCAAAGTAGTAAAAGATTATTATTATTATATATGAAAGAGCAAAAAACTAATAAATGTCATTGGTGACAAGTGAATAAAGAAGAGTTCGTCGCCGTCGCCGTAGCCGTAGGGGAAACAATCCGTTGCGGTTGAAGTTGAAATGAAAATATATTCGTGTTCGGAAGTTTGAGTCGAAATCCACCTTAATATGTTTGGGCAGCAAAAAGAGTCGGTGTCGGTGCAAATCTAGGCTTGCGGAATGGCAGATAGATTACCTCAAATTAACCCTTCCATGGCGCGCTGCGACATTGCCATAAATCTGCACCCTTCATTTGGCTCCGACGTCGCGGTTGCACCGCTCGACCGCCGAAGCTTCATTTATACTCGGATCGTGCAAGCTGTTGCCGCCGGCCGGGCCTCCTACCCCCTCACCGACTTACGTTCGCGACCATTAAACTATGTGTAACAAGAACGATTTGATGGATGCAAACGTGGGCGATCACCAAGCACCCTCACATCGCATTTTTACCCCACTATTTGAAACTTTTTACCGACAATATTCTATGCTGCACATCACCTACAATAGGATAGTTTTAATATTGTAATTGGTGGTTACCTATCGGAATTGCATAGTTGGTAATTGTGATAAATCGAGGAGGAAATAATCCGTGAACTTACGAGGTATTGGTGGGCGCTTTACATACCTTGGTTCATTATGTAAACAGCGGCGGCTTAGGGCCATAACTCGATGATTCCCATCGAGTGTGGAGCTAGAAGCTGGAGACTGGAGCTTCCCCATGGAACGTGCCTTGCCGCGCGTCATTAGGAATATTACAACCGCTGCCAAACCGGCAAAACTAACTCTCATCCACACCATATGGCTCCAGCAACAGTGACGCTGCTGCTGCTCCCGCTCTCTCGCTGCTTGAGAGTCGAGCGTCGGGCGTCGTGTAATTTGCTCCGGACTGGGACTATCATTAGCGCGATTGACATTGATACTGCACTAGCAATAGCAGTAATACTGTGTCGGTGTCTCCCTCGTTATCCACAACTTGACTTGTGTCATCTGCATTTACCTCGGGCTCGGGAATATCATCGATCACTTGAAGATGTAATGTGACAATATCCACGTATGTAGACAAAGGCTTCTGCTACTACTATTATAAAGTAAGCTGAACGTTTAACGTGCAAGCCATTCCACTAAGCACTGAGCACCGACAGATTAATAAAATGCATCGGTATGCATGGCTCTGATCGTTACACAAAGGCACTCTGTGATTCCTCTGTTCTGTCTGCTCTGTGCATCCACACGTCTGCCTTTCTCAAACGACTGTAAAATGAATATTGGCGACTTTGACAATTCAATAATTGATGTCTGACGTTAAAGTTTATTGCGGTTCCACACAGCACAGCCTCGGCGACTTATGACTTTTTAACGTCCAAGCATTCTGCATTCAGCTTGCATTATTATTAGCCCAGTAGTATTTGACCAGTACTGTACTGCTACCACATTCTCTCTCTTGTAAAGAATGATTGATAGATTAAGATGAATTATTCGAGGTACCACAAGTGTGATGATTATCGAATAAAATTGTTGTTGAACGTGACGATATTATGGCGAAGAAAGATATGAAACAATTCCGGTTTGGTTTTGCAGTGCAGCATTACACTGCAGCACCTGACGAAGTCGTGAAATGAATTCGTTATTTTGTGTGTTTGAAAGCGTGAAAAGAGGCTCGCGTTGAACAGGGTAAAGCTATAAAGACACGCCTGGTTCCATGCCCATGCCATGCAGGTATACAAGCTGTTTTACAATGTGTAATACATCTCAAAGTGGACGCTTCGTAAGTCAACTTTATGTCCGCTTTTATGTCGTTTTACTCGTTAAGTATTGCGATACAAAACGCACCTAAAACCAATAAATATTTTAAGTGTGCTTTGTATCTCTCTTCCTATGATTTTTCGCGATTATTACGACTTTCCAGAATTATTGTCAGCACCAGCTCGAGCAGAGATTGTTGACTTCCGATTTGCCGCTGCAGTTTGTTGCAATGTTCGGAGATAATAGAATGGACTGGAGCCACTAGCGAGCACTTGTGTACGCTCAAAATGAATGAAGTTTGACAATTAAGGTTCCACTTAGTATTGTAGCGGATATAAGACACCATAAGTTCGTGCACACTTGCGAAGTTGTAGTGAAAGTTTCTATTCTCTCTTCTCTTTTCTTCCTTTGAATTGTTTTATATATTTTCTGGGAATGAATGTTTGTGTTTGATTGGTGGATAATAGTTCTTGGAAGGTGCGAGTATATATCCGGGAGTGCAATATCCGCGTGTTTCTCAAACAACGCACGATTTCCGTTAAAGCCTGGCAATCACCCACACGCAGACTTGGACTTGGACGCAGGATTTCGGATGTGCTGCCCATCTTAGATTTCTTATAAATCTCTTCTTTCTCCCCTGATATATTTATATCTTGTTGGACACTTCGCTTTATCCTACAACACATATAGACATTTCACCAAAATCTACAACTTTTTTCGACGCTGTTCTATACAGGGTGATTCAGGACTAATGTTACAAACTTATTAACATACGTCTCATCTCTTCTAGTTACCAAAATACAAGAGGTTAAAGTTTTATAAAAAAGCTCAAAATTTTCAAGTTTTTGTAATCAAGATACTTCTGAAAAAGAAAAGTTTTATAGAAAAGTCAAACTTTATTTGTCATAATTATTGTTATTTTATTAAAATAAACGTGTGTTGCTAAAAAGTATGGAAAGAAAGACAGATAAACAAATTCTAAATACAACATAATAACACTTACAATAGATACCAAACACAATATGAAATAAGACAACAAGTTAGAAATATTTTATAGTAAATGCTCAAAATGAGCGCCTTGAGCTCGTATGCATGCTTCACAGCGGCGAATCATGGAATGATAGACACGATTTGAAGATTATCAAGAATAGCATCAACCACATTCTCTTCCTCTTCATGGTTATTAGTAACACCAATACCTTCATTTTGTACGGTAGTAGATCCAGTTTCCCTTAATCGCTGAAATACGCGCGCAAACATGGTATGGGAAGGTTGGCGTCTATGTGGGTATCTGTCATGGTATTCTCTGCACGCATGATTGGCATTACCATTACAAATCCATAAATAAAAATTATACCTGCATATTCAACAGTACTAAAATTATCCATTATTACACAAGCAAAGGTATAATAATTTTTAATTAGGATAAATAAGGTATGACTTTTCAATAAAATTCTTCTTTTTCAGAAGTATCTTGATCACAAAAATTTGAAAATTTTGAGCTTTTATATTTTGGTAACAAGAAGAGATAGGACCTATGTTCATATAGCATTTTTTGCTTAAAATGACTTCAGGAATAAGCTGTTAAAGTTTGTAACATTAGTCCTGAATCACCCTGTATAGAGAGTAAAATAATATTCTTGACAATTAGCGCTACCTTGCGTAATGTAAACAGGGTTTGGTCGCGGCTAGTATTTTTATCCTGACAGTGACAATGTGGACAAACACAGCACCCTCATACTACTGTACCCCTCCCTTTCCCTTCGGCTGTGAAACATGCTAATCTGCGAGCCCTGTATGGCTCGGTGCTCGCTTGATACGCACGGCGATACGATACGGAAAACGGATGTTTCGATTTTATACTTTTACATGTGTAATCTGTTAATTTAATGTTCGGGAGAGGAAGATTCTATCTGCACAACAATTCAAACATTTAAGTTTGATAGATCTAAGTTTTACTTAGACTATTCCTTGTACAAAAATTGGATCATATTATAAAAGAATATATATTTAAGTTGTTGGAATAGGAAAAAAGAAAAGATTGTCTGCAGCTGTATGCGGTCAAGTGTTAAAGTATCTGTCTTTGTCCTTCCCCAATTACGCCAGTCTATTGCGGTCGTGCGGTTTGGAAGGATAATGCGTAAGACAGTTCGCCCACAAACTGAAGTATCGTATGCTTAGTAAACAAATTGGTAGTGTTATAAATATTGTGTGGGGGTCAGATTGGCTTGGATCTGTGATGAGGTATTGATGATTGGAGCGTGTCTGCAGCAGCTGAACCAATTACATCTTGTAAATCCTTAGGAAACCACGGGCGGTGTTCTGCTCCCGCAAGGATTACTCAACGCAGAACAACACTTGTTAGTTCTAAACACCTAAACCCCAACGTTTCAACAAACCCTCTTTACAAACACAAGGACGATCGCATGGACGAAGAAAAAAGAATTTGCTTGCATTTTAAAACAAATCATTGTTTCATATTAGTTCGGCCAGCATATTTTTTTTACCTTAATGATATTTCATACAGGGTGTTATATTTTAATGGACCCAGCAAAAATCTCTCTTATTTATTAAGTTAGTAATTTCTTTCATATAACATCTTGATGACGGATGTACATTCCTGATACCACTTCCGGTTTATTAGTAATTATCAACTTTGAAATTTCAAATGGAACATACTATATTTTTTTACAAATTTGAAAAGTACATCAAATTTGCTTTACAATCATGTAAAATAATCCATATGTTACATTATTAAAAAGTAAAATGGCGGGCACTTTTTTATACACCCAGTCGAAAAGAGAATAGTGAGCCATGACTATGGTTTGAAATAAAACAATGAACTAAAACAATTAGAACTATTATTATTAAACGAAATAATATTTTTTTTTGTCATAATAATACAGAAAATAAGAATAAGGAACACTTAATAACAACAAAATGATTTCACAACAAATATTCAAAATGACTCCCACCTTCTTCAATACATTTTTCACAACGTTTTGAAACAGAATAAGTAGCTCTTTCGGTACTACAATGAAACTTGCTAATAATAAAGGTTAGAACAATTATTACATTTACCGTGTTACAATTGTTTTAGTTATTAATTGTTGCTATTAATTATCACTACTAAATTTCTCTTTTATTAGGTACTACTAAGTTATACTTATATTTATTTAATAATTAATAATAATATTTCATTTTTTTTTAATTATTTTTCTATTCAAAATACTTGGAATTGAAACGACAACAAAAGCAGAAATGATTGTTAACCCTTGATCGAATGAAACACCCATATAATAAAACTAAAGACCGAGCAATATTTAACACCTCGATAAATGATAATCAATCTTCAGTAGGTGGGTATATATTTAGGTGTTATATCGTCATTTGTTATTTGTTGTAGATGTAGCATTACCAACACAAATATGAAAGACAGAGGGTTCATTTTTTTTAAATACATAGCTTTTTGGCGTTCCAGTGTGTATTTTACGGTAATAAATTTTGAAAGAATAAAATATTTATTGAGTTTTTTGTAATAAAATGAAATGTCATTAAGGTAATATATTGTACCGGCCGAACTAAAATGATTTTGGATCCGTATTTCTTCCTTGTAAAAGTAAGGGGATGCATTTTTTCAAATCCTGCGTTTGATTAAAAATATTTTCTGCTCATATTCACCTATCCTATGACTCATTGTGTCGTGTATCCATTGATGCATATTTCTTCGAACTTGTTTGAAGAAATATGCATGAATGGATAGTAATAACACCACAGCGTATATACAACAACATAATAACACTGCGAAATTATTTTTTCGCAATTTGTAAATACGTAGATGATAACTTACAGTTTACGTGGTAGTTTAAGTAAAATTCGTTGGCAACATAATTGTAGGTAAAAATAAAATGATAATGACAGCACAGCCATACATACTCGTATCGTATCTTGAGTTGAGAAAAGTATTATTTGTCCATAAAGTGTTGGGTGGAAGGAATGACGAATGGTCAGTCAAACATACGAGGCGTTTAGAGTCCGGAAAGCTCCCCGGACTCGTTTACAAATCCGGGCGAAAGGATTTAGCACACCCCATGTCAACGGCGGCGCGAATATCACGCTCGTAGCGTTAACAGGACGTAGTAGAGGTTGGGGTTGGAATCGTCACTCGTACTCGTCCCGTACTCGTCTCCCCTTCTTTTCGATCTCTCAGCAACGTATTTACATAAAACTTACCTACTTTGGTTTTACCTACTCGAAGTTTTACGTCTGTAATACTCATTTTACACCTAATGCGATGAATATTAAATGAGATCGTTAATGCCACTGCCACCGCTAGGCTCATTGAAATGGATTGCTTAATTGAAAATTATACAAAGATTGATCCCGTAGACAGATACGGGGCATTTTACGCCCGATGCAATTGCCGAGGTTCCTGTTCCTGCAATTATTGTTACGCGCCAATAGATAGATAAGTGGATTTAAGCCCTTATATTACCCATATTGATTTATACTAATATTCCCTCAAGCTACTAACATCATCACACTTACATTCACAGCCCTTTTTACAAAAAAAAAACTACCGGAACGTTCGATTTTCAAAGTGGGCGATATCGCCCCCTTCTGGGCGCTGGATAGATCCAGGGGGCGCTAGTAGCCCCAGGGTTAACAGGTGGGGCTAAAAGGGGAAATAAGAAAACGTTCAAAGAATTTGACTGACTAAAATATTTTTCTACAGTCTACATAGAAAGTAGCCATTTGCGCTCTCTTTTGTCAACGCAAAATGTCACTTTGCCGCTCTAGCGCGACAAAGTAGAAAAAACGCTCGCTGTCCAAATTATACAATTATACTATACAATGTTGAGAAATGTCACTTATCTATATTCTTAATGGAAACGTTTAGTCAGGAAATAATGGCACTGTAGTGACACATTTACAAATCAATCTGACATATAACTGCTCTGGTCTCGTGGTCGTGTGCCTGAGTGTCTGGTCGCGAATCTGGGGACCCGGGTTCGATTCCGACCGACGCCAAAAATTACATCGCATTTTATTGGCACAAAATTTACCCCTGTGACGCACTCTCCACGCCAGCAATGAGTGCCCGTGAGGTGACGCCTGGTAAGCGCCCACACGGTAAAAATATTCCATCATTACCGATATCTGTGTACGAAGCAGATTGGCACATCCAGCAATGGGTAATATGCCGTGATGAAATATTTATTTATTTTATTTATTTATTTGTTTTGGAAATATAATATTTCCGTCAGACAAATCTGAATTATCTCTATTTATCGATATATCAATTCCTGTCTACTATCAAATTTACAGACAAAAAAATCATAATCTGATTTTCTTTAAGTCGACATAAATTTCAATGTTGCTAAAGTGCCACAAATAAAAGGAAACGAATCGTTAAAACGGTATATCGTTATGGTAATAACGAAAATCGTTTAATAGGCTTATTCTGTAAACCATCGTTATGACATTATGCATTGTTAAAAGGTTATTATAACGATAATTATTAGAGTGGTATTCTGTAAACAAAAAATTTAATTCTACTTAACGAAAAAAAGATTTTTTTAACGACTGGAAAAATCATTCGTTACCTAAACGTTTTGTCAATAATTCAGTATTTTTATTCGTGTCAAAATAAAATTGCTATTATATTCAATAGTGATCTCAAAAACGCGTCACATTATAGTTTTTTACAAGGTAATATTAAAATAATTTAATAAGTTTTTATTCCTAGCACTTAACGCAAGCTTCCCAATTTGTCTACAGATGGTAGTAGTAGCTCTAGCATAGTCCTCAACAAGAAGAAGAGTCTGACAGCTGACAGGTTGACAGCTGACTCCCACCAGAACTAATCTAACCTAGAAGTTTTGTTAGTGATATTGAATTATTTTAGATATTTCCTTTAAAACTAAATTTGATTTTAGGAAATAAAGTTTTTAACTTGATCCCAAGGTTATTATTTTTTAAAATGAGTTACAGAATACGGATACAAAGATAACGATTATCGTTAAGTAGATATAACGATTTCGCGAATATTTTACAGAATAGGCCTGTAAGAGATTTCTTTTTTACTTTTATAGTACACATGCGTGTCATCGTTTTATGCCTATCCTTTACGATTATGTAGATTAGGGTAATTTTTTTGAGGGGGCATTGAAAAAAATATTTTTGGAAAGGAGGCGGAGAACACAATAAATTTGAGAATCACTGCTGTAGAGTAACACGTAAAGTGTAAGTTATTATTTTATTTAACAAAATGTTGTGATGTTTATTGAGTATTGGTGTCTTATTTAGAATTTTATTTTGAAAGAAGGTGCAATGTGTGGTGTGCATATCGCATGAAATATGTGGTCGAACGGACAATGTGCGATATGCATGCATGCAGGAGCGTAGCGCATAGCGTGCATGTTCATGGGAAATGATGCGCACTTCATTGCCCCGGAGGCTGCGGTCCAAACCGTCGTTCCGGGGCGCCCACCCGGAAACAATGAGCAAACTTTATTCTAAGACATTTGCCTTGTATTTCAATGGATTTGTTTTATACCACACACATCATAAACACAGCCGGCTCTCGATCCACGTCTTCAGATTATTATACATGTATGCTTTGCATACGACGGAACCAAACGGAACAAAGAATTGAGATCGTTCTCAACTGTTTATGTTTCTTCTTATTGTCATTAACATTCCCACAAAACAGCCATTTTGAATAATAAATTATGCATACAAATTGCGTGTATTTGTGTTTTTGTCGCGTATGAGTGTTTTCTGATGGTGCATTGAGCCATAGGGTTTTTATCTCGTGTCGTCTGTCCACGTTAATCTCCGTTTCTTGTCACGTTTGGTTTGGTTGGTGAGCGCTGAACGGTCACCGTACCGTCAGCTCGTCTTCTTCACAAAACATCAATCCCAACTTTCAAAGATATTACTAAACTTTACTACACTGGCACTGCTTGCTCTGTATTAATTTCCGAATCCCCACCATAGGATTTTAGATTTCTATCTCATCACCTACAGAACAAAACAAATGACTTCAAACATGGACGAAAAAAAACAAGTGAACGTTATATAGGCTGTTATATTTTAGTGGACCCAGCAAATATCTCGCTTATTTATAACATGACTTATACAGCAACATGTAAGCTACTTGATGACGGATATACATTCATGATACCACTTCCGGTTTATTAGTAATTAATATTAACTTTGAAATTTCAAATGGAACATACTATATTTTTTTACAAATTTGAAAAGTACATCAAATTTTCCTTACATTCTACACTTATTCATAAATTAAGTAACCTGGGAATACATGGAACATTCATTATTGAGATGGATTGAGTCGTATATATCACATAAATCGCAATTCGTTTACTGCAATGGCTTTATATCACGCACCATCACTCTAACATCTGGAGTACCACAATGCTCTCATCTGGGACCTTTATTGTTTAATCTATTTGTTAATGATATTGCCCATTACTTCCAGTATTCAAATTTCCTGATGTAAGCAGATGATTTGAAAATCTTTAAAACTATATCAAGCGTAAATGATTGCATAGACTTACAAAGGGATTTAGATAAATTCATCAATTGTTGTACATTAAATCAAGACATCAAGACCCATTAACATTTCACTATAATCTCAATATGATTACTATAAAAAAGAGTCAATTGTTAGAGATTTGGGAATAATTTTTGTTCGGAAATTAACTGAAAATAATCATATAGCTGAAATGGTAAAACAATCCTATAGGAGGCTTGGTTTCATATTACGTCAGTGTAAAAACTTCACTGATCCGTTTTCTATTATTATTTTGTATAACTCCCTCGTACGTTCTAAATTAGAATACGCATCACTAATTTGGAATCCCATGTATAATAAAAACGTAAGTCTTATTGAAAGCATTTAAAAAATAATAATTTATTTATTTATTTATCATTAATCACTCAACAGGAACAAAAGTTCCCAATTACAGAGGATTATTAAAAAAACAAGAATAATACAATGTAGTTACAAGATAAAATGAAAAGTGACAATATGAAGAATAACTTAATGCAAGTGCGAAAGATCGGACAAGAAATAATTCATAATTATCTTTCCAAACCCAGACTGAGCATCATTAAAAATGTCAAGATTATTATTGTACATGGACAGAGTATTGAATGTAGCACACAAGTGTCTAATTGGAGATCGAAGTTCGTAGTTAGTTCTAGGGGTGCTGTATGTGAAGGTTAACTTGCGCCGAGAGTTTAAGCGAGGTACACTAAAATTTAAACAAGCTAGCGAATGAGCATCATCAATTAGATTATTTACAAGTTTATATAGATATAAACATGATTGAATTTTTCTACGGCAGTCCAAAGAAATAACATTGAACTCAATTAGACAATTGGAGTAACTACAAATCGTATCAATGCGGCGATGGTGAAATTTAGCAAAACAATACGTATTATTTAATAAATTTAAAGTAGATGCGAATAACTATGAAGCTAGTCTTCATCATTTCAATATGATCAGTCTAAAAAACAGAAGAATTTTGGAGACATGGCCTATCTATAAAATATTTAATAACAAAATTAACTGCAGTGAAATTTTGCATTTTTTTAATTTACATGCCTCAGAAAACAACAACAAATTTCATTTCATATAAAAAAGAAATAATGAAGTCTTCTATTTGAGTGTTTTCGTTATTCATATAGGTGTATATTTCTTTGTCTAAATGATTATTGCTTGTCTATTTGCATTGTATGTTTAATTTGTATTTTTGATTATCCATTTCATTAAATCTTTTCATTATTATTATTATTATTCATAATGCTAATATGTGGGAACCTATAATTGGTTTGTAAAAACTGTTTCATAAATAAATAAATAAATATTCTAGTAAATTCGAATCTGGACTCCAACAACTCATTATAAAATATTCTAGTTAATAATAGGTAATCCCTGTGAAAACGATGTTAGTGTGTTGAAGCTGATAACTTATCAATACATAATTGATTCTTGATACACGCATAAAAGGCTGTCAGTCGATATGACAAATTAATTAATAGTGCAACTGTAACTGTACTGTATAGAGCTTTGTATAATGAAACATGTACCTGATATCAGTAGCATATGGCACACTCAATCTAATCACTCTAGTGACTAGCCACTTTCTGTTACGCGGTTACGTTAACGAGAATTCAACAACTTTGCTTCACACCCTCCCAAAAATCTTTACTTTGCCAAAATAACTTATCTCTTTTTTCGTTCTTGTCTAGCAGAATTTTTATTTGCTGCTTGAAAACTTTGAATATTTTTTGGTGTACCGCAAGGATCACATTTTACTCCATCACATTTATCCATAGATTCGAATGGTAAAAGTATTTGTTGTAAAGTATGAGCATAAAACGTCAAATAAATCTGAGGTACTCGAAGAAATTGAAAAGAATTGTTTATGCCTTTCTCTTTGTAATATTACAAAACCATAGTACATCAAATTTATGCGATATGTACGTAAATATAAATATATGTTCCATAAATAATCTTTTGTGTATTATTGCTTGTAAAATAATTGCTAAGAAGTTATGAATATATGGATGTTATTCGCATTCACACATACTTTGTATAATCTGAGAATTTTCGAATCGAATGTCTATTTGAAACTTCTAATACCTAGAAAGCGGTAAGATATCCAACATGCAAGCAAGCGGGTCTTATTCAAATGCGGAGGAATCGGAATCTCACCCTAGTTTCCAAGTCGCTGGTATTATGTTGTACCTGCATGCCCTCTTGCCCACCTATTGACTTTGAATTACCCACTAAGAGTAGAATCAAGGGAATTTCTGACATTCCAAACTGTTTTAATATATTACAGGAGTACTACTTTATACCAAAATTACATCTAGCATGGTGTGATTTAAACTATTCCTGTCGGTTGCTGTACAGTAAGACTTTGGCTGTTCTTGCATATAATTAATCCATTCGAGATGTTTCCTTATCACGATCACATAAAGTAAAAGGTCTAGGGGTTATTTTTGATTCAAAATTCACTTTTTCCGATCATATACAGGTCACTTACAATGGGGCTGAGGATGCTAGGATTTGTTATTAGAAATACTCGCACTTTTCACGATATAATAGCTATACGTTCCTTTACTACTCATTGGTACGGACCAAATTAGAATATTGTAATATCATCAGGATCTCATGTATTTTAAAACGTTTCACGTCTACCCCAACTACTCCGTTTCTTACAATGACCTTCTGTCTATTTTCAATATAAAAAGCCTTTTTGTACGTCGAGAAAATGGTCATGTTTTACACTTGTCTAAATTTATCAATGGCTGTATTGATGATCCCCGTTCTCTTTCCTGTCTTAATTTCCATGCTCCCTCTACTAAAACCAGAAATACCTTTTATTTACCCGCTGCTAGAACTAATTGCCTTATGATGTCACCCATTTATACGAGGGTAAGTCTGTGCAAAGTTCGAGAAATGGCAACACTGGTACATATCGAGGTTATGTTTAGTTAGTGACATGTCTTGGAAGAACGCTCACCAAGTTTCAACCAGATCGGTCTATTTCTCTGTATTTGACGTTCGTTTAAATTGAGAAAGTCGAGTGATTTTCAAAAAATGGAAGAAAAAGAATTTCGTGTGTTGATCAAACATTATTTTATGAAACGCAATTCGCCTCAGAAGACTAAGGAGAAGCTTGATAAACATTATAGAGAATCTGCTCTTTCGATTAGAACAGTTTATAAGTGGTTTCAAAATTTTCGGAGTGGGCATATGAGCACAAGTGACGCTGAACGTCCTGGACGCACTATCGAGGTCACTACTCCAGAATAATCCTCATCGGCTATTTGGAAAAGGGTAAAACTATAACAGGTGCATACTATTCATCGTTATTGGACCGTTTGAACACCGAGCTGCAAGAAAAACGTCCACGATTGGTCCGCAAAAAAGTACTTTTCCATCACGACAACGCACCAGCTCACTCATCTGTGATTGTAGCCGCAAAATTGATGGAATTACATTTCCAACTCGTTCCACATCCTCCCTATTCTCCAGATTTGGCTCCTTCGGACTACTACTTATTCCACAATATGACGAAATGGTTGGCGGGAAGAAGATTTTATTCAAACGAGGAGTTGATTGCAGAAACGAAAGCCTATTTTGCAGAGTTGGACCAATCTTATTATTTGGAAGGGATCAACAAACTGGAGCAGCGTTGGACGAAGTGTATAAGTCTAAAAGGAAACTACGTTGAAAAATAAAAAATATCCTGAAAAATTAAGTAGTTTTCATTTTTGCACGGACTTTTCAAAACACCCTCGTAGTATGTGTCATATTTACACTATAAGTTCTCTAAGGTTGATGTCTTCCAGTTAGAGTTTAGAAAATTCTCAAACTATATCACCAAATATTGTTAAATTTGTTGTTCTTTACTACCTTTTATTTGGGCTTGGCCTGTTGGGTGGTTGTAACTATATAAATAAATAAATAAATTTAAAAACAGATTTTTTTATTTGAGTTCGCTTTGTTTGCTGTTACAAATAAAAGATTTGAAAGTAGGGTTGGGCGAGTAATAAAACGTTGTGTAATAGAAAGAAAGGTGGTATCTGCTATCAGGTCGAGATAAGGGTGGGCGACGCGGATGCGGATGCGGGTAGTAAGGTGAGCAGACGCTAGACGTCGGCGCCGCCCGCACCCTCTACTTCCTTCCGTTCCGGCCAATCTGGCACACAGCGTCGCTTCTTTCTGAGCGTGTCCTCTATTAACATGACAAATGCTAATATATTTCAACAGTCTTCGAGAGGATTTTGTCTGAGAAACTGATATATTTTCGTAAGGGAATCCTCATTGTTTGTCTTCGGGTTTAAAGCCGAAGAAACGCAACAATTTATTTTTATAACCCCCGTTTGAGTTTCAAGCATCTTTCCAAGAGGGCTGCAAACTTTTACAGGTTGCATTTCAACTTTTACGGCAGCGAATATTTCACCGGCACAAGCATCGGGTAATTATTTTTCAAATTAACTTGTAGTTGAAAAATAATATCGGATCTATTTTACCGCTTCCTGCAATTTATGATATTATAATTTACACACAGCCATAAATCGAATAAATCATCGAGCACTCTAAATAAATACGCCAGATATATGTTTTATTTCCGAAGCGAATTCTACGGCTCATATTAGCATATCCTATACGGTCAAGTCAAATTTAAGTTTCAATTTTATCATATTAAATATAAAATAACAGAACGATTTAATTATTTTATCTATGCTGCATATATTTTCATTTATTTGACATGCAATTTTGATGGAATTTAATGTCAAAATAATTATTATTTACGCTAGGATTTAATAAAAATCTCTGGGCACACATTGCCATTGGATAATTTTACATTGAGTACAAACAACAAAGAATAAATACACAATATCAGCCAGCATTTTAGTATTCAAATAAATATTAATTTCATGCATACACACATGCACAAACATAATTATGAAGTAAAAGAAATATTCGCGTAAAATCCCATTGTTTGTGAGTGGTTTTGAAGACGCTGTAAAATGTAATTACACGATGTAGCAATGATGTGAAAAGATTGTGTAAAAGAAGAAATAGAATTTTTATCTTCGGCTTCGGGATAAGGGAGGTTGAAGATGGTGCTTCTTGTACTCGTAGAGCAGTTAAAAGAGAAAACGATCCATGATTAGAGAATGAGTAGAAGCTTGCTACTGCTACTGCTACGGTGTTTATACCACCATTTAATTAATTAATTAATTCGAGGGGCTGCTTTCTCGCAGCCTTTTCGTAATCTTCCAGCCAGTTATTACTTTGTAAGTATAATAACTGTAACACTACTTGACAATCTGGAAATTAATATCTTCATAAAACGGCGGTCGCCGGGACATTGCTCGACCGGCGCGTCGACGACGTTGAGCACGCCTTTATTATTTAACAGCGTGAGCGCCCCTACCCCTCTCATCTCTAATAAAACACCTACACCACAACATACAATCTCATTACAACCTTATTCTTACCAGAGACTAAAAACAAAAAATATTTCGTTCAGTTCTTATTCGAACGAAACCGAAAAATTTCGTTTCCGTTCTTAATGTTCCCACCTAAATCTTTTCGTTTTCGTTCACAGTAGTTAAATACCGGTTATAACTATTAATGAGAAACAATTGATGAAAATATAGAAATATAATTAGTTTTTTTTTATTAAACATGAAAATAAAACATACATATAAAGGAAAGATAATACATATATAAAAATACGAAGAAAAGCTTGTGCTATGGCCTGAATTTTTAACAATAATAAAACATTAATTACATTTTATTTCACCTATCTAATAGTACGTTTTCAAGCAAATCTTCCTTTATGTTAGTTCTCTTATATAAGTATTTAACATAAATAATAAGACGAATACCGCCAGTGTGTGCAAATGAAAATTATTGCAGTCAGTGTTCAATGGATGAAACTACGAGTATACCGTTTAACCTAACACGTAACAGGGTTAGCTACGGGAGAGGTACTTTGAAAGGCTGCTTGTTTGCAACTCAAATATCTGTAAATAAAATAAAATATTAAATAAAATAAAGGTTAAAACCGGTAACCGATATTAATTATTTTGTTTTCAATCATGAACGAAAAAAATATATTGCGTTTTCGTTCTTATAAAAATTTCGTTTGTTTCGTTATTTCGTTTTCGTTCTCATTTCGTTTTTTGTCCGTGATTCTTATAAAGCGTTTTCTTCCTAATTTAAATTTCCTAAGACAAGTCGGTATGGTAATATTAATAGTGGTTGGTAGATATTGAAAATATTATCGGTTGGAAATGAAAGGATATAGGGATGTTTTATCGATGGGCGGAGCATTAGTTTATGCATTGTGCATCGGTCGTGCAGCAACATTGCGGTATTATTAATTTGGCAAAGTTCAAAGCGCTGGAATGTGGATATGAAAATGTTCACTTACATGTGCATAACGCGCTTATTGTATGCATTCTACATGGAATTAATTACATAACTGCCGGAAAATTATATTTAAATATGGACAAGTGCAATGACGAATAGTAGTGTCTTCTCTCTTGAAGTGGAGGTAAAAAGGTAGAGGTGCGTTGTGCCGGTGTAAATTTCGCGCTGACGACAGCGGTGTGATGACTTAAGCTCGGTTTTATCCCCCTTTAGCCGGTCCTGATTTACGTTGGGGGTACACAGAGGGCGGCAGGGTTGCAGGCCTGCAGGCCAGCAGGGCTCGCAGGGGCAGGGGTCGGGTGGAGCAATTAACAAGTTTAGCTCGGCTAATCCCATGAATGATGTCCGCTTACACTGACGCGGTCTGATGTGGATGTGGATGTGTTCACCAACGCCAGCATCACGGCACGGCACGCTGATAATAAGCTCGACACTCAGCTGCTCCCGTATTGTCCCCGACGCAGATTACACCTGTAACACCGCCTATTTATTCACTTCTTATTTTATATGCGGGTTTCTTTCTCATTTCTTACGAAGCACTCTATCGAACACCCTGGCATCCTATATCCCCTTTCTCTTTGGGGCAGATATTCACAAACAACCTATTTAAATATATCAAGGAACTACTCCTGTTTTAAAGATAATTTTACTAGCATTTCAGTCATTATTTTTTCTGTTCCATCTGGGGTACCACAAGGGTCTCATTTGGGTCCCTTACTATTCAACGTATTTATAAATGATATTGCCAAATGTTTCCTCTATTCAAAATTTACTTTATATGCTGATTTAAAATTTTACAAAACCAAAAAAAAAGACTGTCAAGCATTACAAACTGACTTAAGTCGCTTGCAAGATTACTGTGAACTAATCATTTATCTCTAAATGTCTCTAAATGCTATCTTCTTAACTTCACAAGGAATCGTACAAAATTAAAATATAATTATGCTATGTGCAACACGACATTAACTATAAAAGAAAATTCTAGAGATTTAGGATAATATATGATTCAAAATTACTTTTCATTTTACACCGAGATGCTATCATTAAAGGAATCGTATAAAATTATAGGATTTATTTTCAGATATTGTAAATATTTTAAAAATCCGTATTGTATTCTTTGCTTATACAATTCATTTATTAGGTCAAAGTTGGAATACGGTTCTACAGTTTGGAATCCATGTTATACTCAAAACATTAATTTGATGGAAAATATACAAAGATATTTAAATTTCAAATTTAATCTTCAAATAGTCGATTATATATCTAGACTAGAATATTTTCAAATATTAACTTTGGAAAATAGAAGAATTAATTTAGATATATTATATTTGTTTTGAACAACATATTATCTTATATTAACTTCCACATACCCAGTAAACTTACTAGGTCTAGAGATTTATTTTACATTCCCTCACACAATACAAATAATTATAAAATAATTACTCCAAATATATGTTTCTTGAAATGTTACATATCAGAGATGATTGCAAGAACTGATATTCAAGGACTTAACAGCGTATATTTTGGTGTATTGGAAAAGTTCAAAAAGGAAAAGGCAAATTTCAGGCCAAACTGGGTTTCATTAATTTCCTTACATTTTATTTAAATTCCTACAACTTGCTACATTATTATTGGTGAACAGACGACCAATAGTAGTCCGTATCAATGATGTCACCAGAATCCTTACACATAATATCCGGCTATATTCCATATTATTCGGTTGTCGTTTTTTAGAGCAAATAGATGTGGGTATCTTCTTTGAATGTTTTGTACGAATGTATTTTGTGTACATCAATTGTAAGAATCTGTAAGATCTTACTGTAAGTGTGATAATGTCCATGTTACTTTGTATGTATTACATTTTTGTTGTATAATTGTTGAAGAAGGTGCAAGAGTGCACCGAAACGTTGGTATAGTAAGAATAAATGCTGTTAGACTGAACTTTCGAGTAATTGTTAACTGCATATTTGGAAATAATCATAGGAAACTATTATGACCTCATCGTGTGGTGACCTTGGTTTACAATGGGCCTGATTACGATTACCAGACAATCTGTAAAACACCTGCAACTTACTATCACTAATAGTATTCTTTCTGTTGTTTCTAGCGTTGAAGAAGAAGCGCGACCCATCCTGCTGTCCAGTCTGCGGTCTAGCCGTGAATCCTGGAGAGCTAGAATCCCACTTCTTGCACGAGTTGGAGCGTCTTTATAAGCTGAGCAGCAGTCAGCAGGCTAACAAGGCGAGACGACACGAAGCTCCCAGACCGCCTGCTCATCCCGGCGATTCAGGACCGGACGGACGCTGGGAGGTAAACAAAGCAAAACTCACCACCATATTCCTTAAAAACTCAACAATAACTTTTGTGTATAGACGTTTCAAAGAATAAAAACGAATCGACAAGGACGACTTCGAATAAAGATGCGAAAACGTAAAGCCGACGATTCGTGTCCTATGTGTATAGGACGCGCACATAGAAGTCCAGACGAACACGGAGAGTGCATCCGTAAAGTAAGATTTTTTCCAAGATTTTATGTCAGTATTTTTAGCAAAATTCATACAACGTAAATTGTTATCCAAAAACTTGCAGAGTTCTGTGGGCAACGACGAAGACGAAACAGTGGATGTTGAAGGAGATTCCGAATTCGAAGAATGGTCTACGCAACGTCGACTACAAACTAGTTCTAGTACTGCTGGTTTTAACTGTAAGTTCACTAATAACCAGGGCATCGAACCCGGACCTGAACCGAACCAAAACCGGAACCAAACCGTAACATTTTAGCGAACCCAAAACCGAAACTCAGTTACATTTTTCAATTGAACCCCAGTCGAAACCGAACCAGGTATCAGAATTCTGGTTCAGGGTTCAGCTCCGGTTCAGGTTCAATTTCAGTTCAAAACATAATCGTAACACTTATAGCCGATCGACGCCTTCTGCGTTTGCGTCACTGTATGTGTTGATTGTTCATGAAAAATGTGTTTATGTTCTTGTTTTGCGTTGCATTAATTATAAATTCCGGCACGCATTTTAAATTATTTCTATATAAAGATTTGTTATTCAAAAAACAAAACCGCAAATTGTATTAATGCTTGAACCAGAACCGCACACGAACCCATTTTTTAAAAAAAGAATTAACCTGAACCGAACCCAGTTTTTGGCGGGTTCGATGCTCTGCTAATAACCTCTAATATTTCGTGCCTAAATTATTGTGTATTCAGCTTCTAGTAGCAGTACAAGCGTTCGCGATGTTGACAACGACCCCCCCGAAAACGAAGACCTAATTGTTGATGGCGACGAACCAGAAGATACTCATTTCAACGCCCCAGAAACTGTGGTTGTTATTGGCAGCAATACAAACGATAGCTCCAAAGAACAGAGGTATTATTTTTTATATTTTTAAGTTCAACAATCTACAAAATTTATTTCCAGTGCCGACGGAGTTCAGTCGCAAGTAGCAACATCAAGTGGAGACGTAGAAGTCAAAGTTGAAAGCGGGCAACATTGCGACAGCAACGTTTCTACTTCCGACGCTGAACCTAGCAGCCGAGCGCAAGTTTTAGAAGATTTAAAGAGCAGGATTCGTCAGCTAGAAGCAGAAGCTGGAGATGCTGCAACTAGCACAGAATCCGAAGACTTTAAATGTCTTATTTGTTTGGTAACAATTGTTGTATATTTGTGTGCGACCTTGAATTATTATTTTGGTGATTTTGCAGGAACACTATAAGAAACCAGTAATATCTACGGTCTGTTGGCATGTACATTGTGAAGAATGTTGGTTGCACACATTGGTAAGTGTTATTTTGATAAATTTGAATTGGATTTTAATGTTTGTGGTGTCCAGGGTACGAAAAAAGTTTGCCCGCAGTGCAGTATGATAATCACGCCCTCAGACTTAAGACGAATCTTCATGTGATAGGTTTTTTAATATTTAATATATTAATAAAATATCAGTACTTCTGTACTTATTTATGCAACGCAATTTATAAACTGTTTCAGCTGTGTATATAATAAATCTTCCACATGTAATGTGTGGTTTTATATATAAATATATTAATTGTTTTTCACACATTACAATATTTCTGTTAGTTTCTGTTTATATCGACATATGTATAACATATTCTAAGATTGTATAAATGTGTGTACAGAAATGTATGTAGAAATTATATATAAATATATCATATAAATTATGTGTATAATAAATATATGAGCAAATAAATGTTTCATGTAAATCTGTATTAAATCGGTGATAGTATCTCATTTTTTTGTTTAAGACTTATTTGCTTTACTTATGACCTTATTTATTTGTTTATCATTATTTTTACTCCTTATTTCTGTTTTCAGATATTTTGTCAAGATGGTAAAAAGGTGGTAAAGGTAAGTTTTTAAAACATATTTCTAATTTTAAGAACAATTCGTAAACGTAGAGACATCTTATGAAACACAAGTTACATAGCAGTCCTTATTTTGCGGGTTATATAGAATCCAAGCGGGTTCGGATTTTATAGTTTTCGCTTTCCGTTAACAGATGGTTCTGTATTGCACAACAATAAAACTGTTTGATGTGTCCTGGTACGTTTTGCGCACTTCATTCAAACTCGAATCAGTGTTTCCATACGTACGGTAACTACATACGGTAAAATGACTAAAAGTACGATATACGGTCAAAAATTCAAAACCGTACGGAAATGTACGGTTGAACTATATAACATATATTACAATGTAAACTTCTCTATATAATAGCGGAAGTAGTTCAACATTATTACTTCCGGTTCTCGAGTAATTGATAGCAACTTTTAATTTTCAAATGAAACACCCTATATATTTATTCAAATTTAAAGAGTACATGAAATTTACTATCTCGCAGTAAAATGCAATCGTGAATGTTCAAAAAATAACATTTCATTAAATGTAGTAGGCATTGAAATTCACTTTTTTAAACAAAAAGTACCTAACCAAATAACATTGTTGACATTAATTAACAAGTATAATAATAATAATTAATTATAAATAAACCTTTTTTGATAAATGTAAAATAAATGAATGAATGCCTACTACATTTAATAAAAACGTTATATTTAAGTATGCGTCATTATATTTCTTTATAATATGATATATAATTGTTTTTATACTGATAGTACTGGATAGTAAATTGCATGTACTTTTCAAATTTGAATAAATATGTAGGATGTTTCATTTGAAAATTAAAAGTTGCTATCTCAAGAACCGGAAGTAATAATGTTGAACTACTTCCGCTATTATATAGGGGATTTTACATAAACGTAATAAGCGAGATAATTCTGATGATTTTATTTACATTTATTCTGTTCTCTATCGAATAATAGAACATGATAAAATAGACATGAATGTTGTAAGAATTTTTTACGCGATCGTGCAGAAAATGAGATGTTTCTGATTACTTTTTAAACCGGAAAATTCTTCTTTACTGAGCTAGCTCGGAAAATTGTCTATGATGGATGATTCCATGGCGATCAGTTGTTTATCTATTTATTTCGTATTTCCTCGCAATAAAATATAAAATAATACATACCTATAGATTTTTATTTATTCTTTTTCAGGACCGTGAAAAAAAATTGTACCTAATATGACTTGAAAGTGTCTTTACCGGGCTCACAAGCTTCCATATGTTTGCTCACCCAGTAAAGTATCACTTTTAGGTCTTGTTACGTAAATTACTATTAAAATATCTATAAACATGCAACCATAGGAGATAAGAGCTTTTTTGTATATCAGTTTGAACAGAAATCGGTAAATCCCCGAATAAATTTACAACCCAAATCCAAAAGGATCTTCGTTTCAACTTTCGACGAATTAAATTTTAATACATATATTTTTTATTTAAGTGTACGGTATTTTTTTACAAATACGGTAATTTTGAGGTCGTAAGTACGGTATTTTGCTTTCCGTCGAATGGCAACACTGACTCAAACGGCTGACAAGAGTAACAACTTGCACTGACCTTACTTGTCAATGTGCTAGCATATGTGCAAGTTTAAATTTTAAATATGAATACTGCAGATCTTCAAAATAAAATCAAAAGGCTAGAAGAAGAGCTTGAGGCAGTTAAAAGGAAAAATGGACCGAACAGAGATAAAATCTATACTATGTCTTCAGAAGTTGTGGATTCCAATCCATATAGGTAATAGAGCAAATGTCATAATATTCTTCTAAACATTTAAGGATTTTTCAGCCGTTTGATGGCTTTGAAGCGTATGGGCATCGTGAACAATTATGAGAAAATTCGGGAGTATACAGTCGCAGTTGTAGGCGTAGGAGGAGTTGGAAGTGTAACAGCCGAAATGCTTACTCGTTGTGGAATAGGCCGTCTCATTTTATTCGATTATGACAAGGTAGAATTAGCTAACATGAATAGATTATTCTTCCAGCCTCATCAATCTGGATTGAGTAAAGTTCAAGCTGCAGCCGAAACCTTGCAAAACATCAATCCAGATGTTGACATTTTAACATTCAATTACAACATAACAACCGTTGACAATTTCGACAGATTTATGGAAACGATAAAGTAGGTTTTATATTGTATTAATGAAAGTATGTAATATTTGTGAATTTATAGAACTGGTAGTTTAACTGGAGGACCAGTAGATTTGGTTCTAAGTTGTGTAGATAATTTCGAAGCTCGTTTCGCAATTAACGTAGCTTGTAATGAATTAAATCAAAAGTGGTTTGAATCAGGAGTGTCTGAAAATGCTGTTTCTGGGCATATTCAGTTTATTTCACCTGGAGAAACTGCATGTTTTGCTGTACGTCTCAAAAAATCATGAAAATTTGTTTTTATTTATGAAAATATTCTAGTGCGCTCCTCCTTTAGTTGTGGCTTCTAATATCGACGAAAAAACCTTGAAAAAGGATGGTGTTTGTGCCGCTAGCTTACCTACAACGATGGGTATTGTTGCTGGTTTTTTAGTGCAGAATACGCTGAAATACTTGTTAAACTTTGGTGAAGTATGTTTAATAATTTGTTATTTATTTAAATTACATAAGTACATATTAGGTTTCCTATTATTTGGGGTATAACGCCCTGGAAGACTTCTTCCCAAAAATATCCATGAAGCCCAATCCATCTTGCGACGATTCTAATTGTTTAAAAAGGCAATCCGAAGTCGCAAGTCGTCCAAAAATAGAATCGCAAGTAGTTGTTAAAGAAGATACCGGCCCTGTGCATGAAGATAACGATTGGGGTATTGTATACTGTGAAAAGATATTATATTTACTTGATTCTTATTGAATGTTAGGTATTTGTGTGGTGGATGAAAGCACCCCAGTTGACAATACTGATAAATTGAAAATGGGAGAAGGAGTAAAGTTTGCGTATGAAGCCCCTGAAAAAGAAAACGTTTCTGAAAAGTCTGTGGACAATTCTGCCGAAGAAGTAAGTGTGGAAGACCTCATGGCACAGCTCAAAGGAATGTGAAGATCCATAAGAATATATTTTTTGTTACATTCCCCTATGAATATAAAAAGTATTATTTCAAATAAAATAACGTTTATTTTTTTTACAAACTATTTATTTATATTTGTTGAAGTTATCACACAAAAAGAATGTACATTGTATGTATGAATTTAAAAGTTATGTTTTATAAAATGAATAAGTAATCATTTTACTTTGGTTCTGAAACATTAAATTTTAGTTACACTGTTTACACTAGGTAAGTTTTATTGGTGCTTTTATCACAGAATGCAGTATTCGTGTTTTGTACGGTAGTAAGTATCGACATAATTCACAAAATTAGCTGCACACCAATATCTAAACTGAGCAAAACTCATTAAAACTTAATAGTTATTATAAGAGATCTGTTCGGAAATAATTGCTTTAAAATTAAACTTAGGCAAGACATAGAGAGACAAATAAAATACAGGAATGTTGAAAGCATATTGAGATATACCACAATCAAAACTCAATTAAATTGGCCTCCTCTGGTGGATCGGCCGGGGTAGCACACGCCGTTTGCGACGACGATTCGATGTGGCAGCGAAAACTAGATTTATTTTGTCCAACAGTCTTTTGCTTGGTCCATGCCAGCTTTTCCACATCACACTGATTCCTAGCATACGAAACCATAGGGTCCTGCCCCGTTCGCATGCTAATCTTCTTCTGCAGAATGCTCAACTCGGTTCTCCAATATTCGTACGCGGAACTCTTTAGCTTCAACACCCACTTGTTAGCATCATCTTGACACTTACACGAGAAGATGTGTTTTCGTTGTAGTTCGTCACCAAATTCAATAGAAAATGGAAAGGCGGCTCCATGAAAAGGCTTTTCATGTTGTACTGTGAAGTTCTCTAAGACTAAAACGCCCAGTGGTTCGGATTCATCCAGTCGGTAGTAGAAGAGTAAGTTTGATACCAGCTTGAATTTGCGTTCTTTGTAGGATGGTTGTGAATACCAGTTGGCCCAATCGTTGCTTTGTGGCCTGAGATATTGAAGAACACCCTCCAAATCGACGGGGCCGAATCCTTTAACGGCAATCTCTCTGTCGTTAAATTTCATTATCTCAAATGCATCCTGTTCGTGCACACTAGAAACAAAAATCACTTTGATGCTGATTTTATTGTTGGCAGTTAAATTTTAAATTTAGAACTCAGCACAGCTGTCACGTATCTAACCCTACATAAATTCATAACAAATGTTTTTGAGACTGTGCGTAGTGAAGTGAGATAGAACCAGATGCGCATTCTAAAAACGTTCAGCCGCAAGGCCTGAGCAGACGGTCATTAATTAAAAAGAACAAAAAATTGCAAAAAAGTCAAAGGTACATCAACTTCACAGCGATTCGCATCTTGTAACTTTAAAGCCGATGCATTTTTTTGTGTCGTACGCTAGCAAAAGCTCTGCGAGCCTACCTCGCAGATGTAAATTCTTTTATATGTTATCTGTCGGTTCATGTACCTTTTAAATATTTATACAAGATAATAGTTATCGTATCATGAATAACAGTAACGCTTAGGAATACTTTCACTAGTTAGTCGCAGAGTAAGTGTATCATTTGCGTTCATACTGAACCAGGGAGCTTTTACTAACTATCATATCATCGTATATGCTTGTCAGGCTTATTAACTTGCATAGTAATGTACGATTCACAAGTTACAGAAACTATTTTGGAACATCCATCATCGCTAGCTCTACCTTCCAGGGAGTGAAGCTTGTCATGCTACTAATGGTACGAATGTCTGCATGATTTTCGTTTTCGCATTTTGTTCGTGGCTCGTTTACGTTTTCATTTATGTTATTTCCTAGGCATTAAATGTTGTGTTTCTTCCAGAATGTTCCAAACGGGCCCGGTTATGTATGTTCTGGTGGTTTTTATCACACTCACTCTTGCTTCTGATGCTCTCTCCAAAAATGATCCAAAAAATGAGAGAAATGGAGGTGACTTAGCTTTATGGATCGACGAAAAGCAAGTCAAAATGTTTAGTGGTACGTACAACAAACAAAAAACATTTATTACAATTGTTTAATTATATTATGTTAGGTATGTCCATGGAGATATACGCCATATTAAATGGAAACGTATTGCCTTATATATTAGATCCTAATTTCGAAAAATATTTGCCGGTTATACCTTCCGAAGTCAGTTACGTAAATTTCACATGGAAATCAGGGATGAAAAAATATAATTACAATTTTGATAGACTCCTTTCTTACGACGAAGCTATTCTCGAACCTCCAATAATATCTATTAAGACTAAAGGCCGGGTACCCAAACGACCGAAAGAATTCAGCGTCCTCCTTCCATGTATTGGAAACAGTTCAGGAATCGCTGCTTTCAGTATTGGATTGCTGATTGAGAGCCGCAAAGGGAAACCTCTCACTGGAACTCCTCTACGACTGAAACTAAGAAAAGAGTGTTCGCAAAGAGGTCCCGATCCCGAATGTGATAAAAAATGCGCAAATCACGGCTGGTGCAACCACGAGAAGATATGCCAATGTCCTGAAGGTTATATGGGGCAGTATTGCCGTACTGCTCTTTGTTATCCGCAGTGTATGAACGGGGGAAACTGCACATCTCCAGGAGTTTGTAGTTGCCCTCCTGGCTTCCAGGGACGACACTGTGAAGGAGGTACATTTACAACAATTGTGTTCTGTACGACAATAACCATTTATTTACAGGAATATGCAGTGAAAAATGCGAAAACGGGGGCAAGTGCGTCCAAAAAGACACCTGCGAGTGTTCGAAAGGATTCTATGGATTGCGCTGCGAATATTGTAAGAACCCATATTTGTATTTAGGTATCTGTTTACTTGTCTTTTTGCGTAGCTAAGTGCGTGATTCCTTGCCTAAATGGGGGGAAATGCCGAGGAGTGAACAAATGCCGCTGCCCCATAGGTTTTCGCGGGGACCATTGCGAAATAGGGCGGCATGTATCAACTCGGAACACTTGCTCCAAGCCCTGTAATAATGGAACTTGCGTCAACAACTCTTGTGTCTGTGATCCTGGTTGGTACGGTAGAAGGTGCCATCATAGTAAGTAAATGTATATATTTTGTGAACTGACAAAAATGTACAGGATGTTTTTTGTTATTATGTACAAGTTAAGATTTTTTGAGTTGATACTTTATTTTCAGACATTCAGAACTCCAAAGAATGATCTGAGGCTGAGCCGAAACGATAGAAAGTGCCTCGTTACGTAAGTATCATCTCTAAAAGTGAATACAAAAGTAACGTAAATTTTGTGTCCAGTAAATAGATATTTGATATAGGTCTATATTTTTATATATTATGCATTTATCTATACTATGCAGATCAATATTTTTATATAAATGTGCTTTTTGAATTCAAGTTCAAGTACTACTTTACTAATTATGTATTATTTATATTTACGTATGACTGAACCAAGTTAAATTTGAATTATTGATGTAATATTAACAGACATGTGGTCTCATTTTACTTAATTTCGTTATATGATGTATTACTTAGCATTTAAAAAGTACAGTTTTAATATTGTGATATTAAATATTTAGTTGTGAAGAATATCAAGTTCAACAAGTAATTTTACATTTATTCCTTTCTATATCATGATCCTTCAACCACGTTTTATGATGCATTCCGAAATTGAACCACGCTAACCGGTTGTATTTTCGGAAGGCGGTTACTGAAAGATTTGGTAACTTTTCCGTAACCAAACTAACCGCGCTAGCTCGGCGGTTGTGGTATGGTTACATTTTGGCGTATGACAGAAAATATACTATGAGCCAAGGAGGATCATATGAGTACTTATCTTAAATTTTACAAGTTCTGTAACATAATAACCATTTTCATTGGTTCCCGTGGTACAATTTCGGAATACACTACTGTTATGATTCTATCTACTATATTTTGCAAACCAGGAATTGGCTTCAATCAGCGTGTTTGCCCTTGAATTCTGTCAAAATATTCATCATTTCTTGTAATTGATTACGTTCGCGTCTTTTCCAATGCGTATATTTATTTATCAGTGACTTATTACATACATATTGACCTAATTTTATTTGAATATGACCTTCCACCATATTTGACAAGCAAAATTATTTTTAGATAATTGTTATTTATGTTTTGGTGACCCTAGTTTATTCTAAAATAGATACAAACAGAGAATGGCGATAGTTTTTTTGTAGCAAATTTGCAGGTTATAAGATCAAGGAAATGATTAAAAAATAAGCATTGCTATTCATTTTTAAAAGAATTAGCTTGAAAATTTAAGAAAATAAAATGCTATTAACATTGTTTTAAAGTATTGCAGGAAACATATATTTGTATTTCAGGTGGCATAAATTTATGCGCATTACTTTTCAATAAATGAAATGTTTTACCCACTCCTATTAACCAATAACAATTAGTATATTTCCCAAGTTTAAAAATAACATATGTTTTAACATATTATGAATATGAACTAATAATATCGCTTTTTTTCTTGATTAGGCATTTGTATAATAATTGCCTCGTTACACAAATTATGTCTTCACGTAATATGCTATAATTTTTACATATTTCTTTGCGGTTGTCATTTTAAATGATAATCATATGAACCTTGACTTATCCCGATAAAATTATAATTTATTTATTGTGTTAGTGTATCTCTTGAAAGCTAGTTTTAAAGGGAAAACACTAGATATATGGTAAGGTATTTTCATAAAATAGAGCATATAAGATAAAAATGAGAAATTTAAAGTTCTAGAAAGAATATAATTGCCATGATTGTTATTGTTTGTAATGTCATTACTGAAATTTTGTTGACGTATGATTGAAAAATATGTTGGTCAGTAATTTTACAAATTATAGGTCAAATGGGGTGACTCATTTTAAATTTACGAGTAGTATAAATTTCTCATTTTACGCAAAAACGCAACGTAAGTAATTCGAAAAAAAACTAATTGATAAAACGGGCGCGCACAGTAAAAGTAAAAAATATTGAAATGCACTTGATTTGAATATGTTAAAAGGTTTTGTATGTGTGTATATCCGTCACATAAGTTTTTTATATATATTCAAGGATAACTTTTGCGTTGTGTGAATGCGATGTTGACCTATACTAAATTTTTATGCATATGTATTTGAACATACGATACAAGGTAGAATTAAAACGTAAGTTTTTCTGTTTACTAGCAATTAAGTCACTGATACGAGAAAGTTAGTACGTCGCTACTTGAGTCGTAAAATCAGGTGGTCCGCAAGGTAGATATTTTAGATAAGTCGTTCTTCTACTTTTGGCTTTTTAGATGCGTCATTATATCCGGTGCCGGATTCATTATATTTTACAAAATTTGTCGATTCATTACGCCCCTATGTCATCAAATCCGAAACGTACGACTATGTATAAAAATAATTAATTCATATTAATATCTACCAAAGGAGTAGAAGATAATGCTGCATAATTTGGGCACTTGGCAGTGCAGGTGTGTTTGTTGGGATGATATGGTGGTAAATAACGTTATGATGATTTTGGGTAGCTAGGAGATGTTTTATGTAGTATTTTATGGGGGGATTGTATAAGAGCCCTTGGAGCCCTGAGGGATCCAGGTGCATCTTGATAGATACGCCTCTGTCAGGCAACGCGCGCACCTTTTGCTTTTGGCGTAGGGCGTGTGTAAGCGTGCGCAGACTCTACAGCTCACCGATTCTTTGAGCGATGGAAACTGGTTGCCTGCAGACGATGGTCTGCCGTATTGCTAGTCATATTGTATGTTAATAAAATAATGATATTTATTGTAATAAATGATGTGCAACTCAGATAGACTGAAAGTGAAAGACATTGGAATGTGGAATTTGTTTTTGCTGTGTGTGGCGAGTGTATCCGTGGTAAATGCATCGGAATTGTCATTGGGTATGTTCTTGTCCTCTTAGCGCTAATTATAATTTTCAGGTTACATCAAACTATGCACATAAATATCACTAGTACCTTGTCTTTCCTGCACGCCAATTTTCACGCAAATCTGGACCACGTTTCATTGATAAATTACCAGATCTATGTTGTTTACAACATGGGAAAAAAGTTTTGTTGTTGTGACGTGAGGTGTATATCACCTGATTTTCGAAAATCGTACGATGTACACATCACCTGTAACACGCAATTCAATTTACCTAAAATAAACTCATTCTCAAATGATGTGATTTGTTGTCAGCACCCCACGTTGTTGATTGGAATTGGTTTGCCGCCAGGTGCATAGCATCGCATGTTCTCAATATTAGAAATAGAGTTATTTAGATAGGTCCCGCGCTTACCAAGTCGCTTTTTAAATGTCCTTTCAGTTTCTGAATGAGTGGGATGATCCGCACTCACGTTTCCTTCCGATATGCGGAAATGCGGTCACACGCACGCATCTCGCATTTTAACATTTAGAGTATAGGGCTCGTATTCTTGCAGCTGCTTGAATAAGTCTAATCACCGAGCTGGCATTGCTAATGGAGACCAGATCGGTTATTAGAAACCACTTAGGAAGCTTCAGTTTCTCCTTGCCGTTGCCGACGCATACACTTTACTCTGAAATATTAACAATTACTAGACAAATACAAACAGTAATGTGCATGATGAATATTTGGTGATATCCATAATTATGTTTTCAAATTGTACAACTTCTGCCATTTAAACTATAAATACAAACAGCCCTATTTTTTACTAAAGGTAGTCAGTACCTCAGTGGTGGATTGGCCCATCGGAAAAATCCTAACAAGGTAAATTTTAATATATTCATCATGACGGGGTTAAGTTTGAAGATATTGCGGCTGTTAGCAGTTGGGCAGGATTAAAACTTTACAGATGCGAGTGTAGGATTAAACCCATACCGTAATGTGCCAAGGATTTACATAAAATATTCGACAGGTTACTGCGAACGCCCTGGATTTCGGTGGTGGTTTCATATACACCGCGTGTATGTTTCTCAAATATTTATTCAGCAAATGACACTGACACAGCAGTCGGAAGAATATTCATAATTAACAGCAATGCGTGTAACATTTCTCGCAATTTACATACCTTTGATCTTTTATAAGCCAGATTTTTCTGGACAGTAAAATACTAACTATAAATATAGCTCCACCATTATTTTATTTATTGTTATACTTAAAAAATACTATAGAACAAAGTTATAGGAGACCAAGAGGGACATCCCATTAGAGAAGAAAATATTTTTGTAAACCAGCGGTTCTCAAGTTACAACACAAAGTTATATTTTTTAAATGAGATACATATATTTTAGGCCCATTCAATAGAGTTTTTTTTTAATTCAACCATGTAATTATTTTATATCCCTACATAACAAAAATATTTTTATAGTTATTTTTCAGTAGGCTATGAATCCAAAGCATCGAACCCGAACCGAACCAAAACCGGAACCAATCCGTTACATTTTAACGAACCCAAACCCAGAACCGAACCTCAGTTATATTTTTCAATTGAACCCGAGTCGGAACCGAACCGGGTATCAACATTTTGGTTCAGGGTTCATATCCAGTTCAGATTCAATTTCAGTTCGAAACGTAAACGTAATCGTAATACTTATAGCCGATCATCGACGATCGCCGCCTTCTGCGTTTGTGTCGCTGTATGTGTACTGCATTAATTATAAATTCCGACACGCATTTCAAATTATTTCTATATAAAGATTGTTATTCAAAAACATTAATTCAATTTTCATTAGGTTGAACCGAACCTGAACCCTGAACAAACCGCAAATTTTATTAATGCTTGAACCAAAACCGCACACGAATCCATTTTTCAAAAAACGAATTAACCTGAACCGAACCCAGTTTTTAGCAGGTTCGATGCCCTGAAAAAACAATTGAGCTTAAATTAAAATGAAACAAATATTTGTTAACAGTATTATAAACAGTGTTCTATTTGATTTCTATCCTAAATAATTCAAATTGGCAAATACTGAAAAATGACTATAAAAATAATATTTAAATTTCAATATTTTTATTATGTTGAATTTAGAAAAAAATACGCTATCGAATAGGCATAAAAAACATGTATAACCCCATTTGAAAAAATATAACTTTGTGTTGCAACTTGAGAACGACTGGTTTTTAAAAAATATTTTCTTCCTTAATGTTCCCCTTAGTCTCCTATAACTTTGTAACTATAACAATAAAGAAAATAATGGCGGTGGTCGGTTTTAGTGTTACACCTTATATTTTTTATCAGATTTGCTCATTATTCTATGAAAACAGGAAAAAGTAAATTAGAATTTCGTCAGTTCTTATGAAAAAGTGGTGTGGTTTTTAATGAAAAAATCGTGACTGATAAGAATTTCAGATTAAAATTGTTATCGCGTCAGATTTTGAAGCGCCCAGATAGCCACAATCGTCTGCTATAGTTTAGTCCGCATTCACATTATTGAAGTTGTATTATTCTTCTGTGAAAGCAATAACGCGGTGAGCGTTTTAAAGTGAACACAGCGAACAGATGTAAAGTACGTGTTACATTTGGCTATATAACATATATAGAATATGGAATATATTATATAAATGTAACCGTGCTATGCGAAATGTCATTTGCTGCACATATGTCGCCCATTAATTCTCTGTTTTACGATGTCGCCTGCTGCGGAATCATGAATGTGTAATTATTGGAATTGATTACGTCTTTGTTGATCAGTATAATTATTCCGTAGACTTCATGAATATTTGAATCACATATTCAAGTTATGTATAGCTTCATTTAACACCTAGTAGTTCTTACTAACCATCCGAGAAGAAATTATGTCACGTCCGCTTTCCCGAAATTTCTAATAAATTCTGTTTTACCCGTACAAGATTCGAAGAGAGTTCCGACCAAATCCCGGTCTAACGTTTACTATCTCCGCGCGCTTCTCAAACATTTTATTTTAACCGTAAACTTGTCCTTTTTAAATGGCTCTTGGAAATGAATTTCTATCCCGCCCACAAGCTCCACGGCTGGGGCGGGCTGTCCCTTTAGTTTACCAAACTGGGACTTTGGTCAAGTTTGACCTTTTATAACTAAATCTAATTCTAATAATTGGATTCGGAAGTTTATTTATTGCTGCGCCAATGTGTGAACTTTTTCGATTTGACATTTCATTGCTTTACTTCCGATTGTCAGAAACTGAACGTACTCTCATTAGTTTTCATTTTTTATTTGCGGAACAATTATATCATTCCTAAATCTTCAGCGCGTGGCTTTTCATAGACTATTGATATGTATTATCTAATAAGATTTTCGGATAAAATCATTTCCTTTCGAGATGAAAACAATGAGAATCTTTCCATTACGTTACTGGAAATTTTGATGTAGTAATCATTTCGTCATATATTATGACTGAACTAATTAGTTTATTAGTGATAACGAGCACCTGTTGTATTTAAACACACGTAGTATTCTGATAAGAATGTGAAGATTTATCACGGAATAATGTAGTGCATTAGGCGGTGATAATATCAGGATTTCAATGGCTTTATAAATGCTAATATTTAAGCTATATCAAAATCATCTCATATATTAACTTTCACGAGGAAATAGATATTAATTTTAAAGCTTTGCAATCCATAATTTCACATAATAAATTCGCAAATAGTAGCTTATATTTTATACTTTCATTTCTGAGCAAAATTATCTATAAAACTATAAAAATTGTTGCTTAATTTCAATGTGGAACAATGTTATAAATTAATACTAAAACAAAGAATTGGATTTAAAATATCCTGTAATATATAGGGTATTATTAATTAAAATCATTTATCATTTATTAATTCATTGAAGTCCCTATTAATTCCCGCATTATTTATTAATCCAGAGTATTATATTTAAAAACTGAATTTATTATATGGAATCACCGATTATATGTAAATAGAGCCGTTATACAATACATTAAAATATACAGATGTTCATTTTATTTTGTCCACTATTGCTATCTTGAGAAATATACGAGCTACGAGGTCCATCAAATTAGCAAACAATTTCTATTTTACAAGACTATTCTAATAAGCGTAATTTTTTTTTCAACCAGTGGTTTGAAACTGTGGGGACTATCTTTGTTATTTTAAATGGATCATATAATTTTTATTTACTAGATAGAGACTGAATTCAGTCATATAATATTTTCATACCCTTAGATAACATTTTTTTTTTTGAGAATATTACATTTAAAGTTTTAAGTTAATTTGATTAAAATATGGCTACAATAAGAGTTGCAAGAATGGAAAAAATGAATACATGTTATTTTTTACATAGAATTAGAGTGCCCTGACACAAAGACGTGAATATTTTAATTGATCATAAATGTCCAGCGCAAATGTATTTATTTTATGGCATTCTAATTCTATGCATAAAAATTAACACGTGTAGCTACATTTTAATCATATAAACAAAAACTTTATATGCATTTTTCTGAAAAATATCGTTATATAATGGTATAAAAATATTACATTATTTCAGAATAAAATTCTCTATCGAATAAGCAAATAAAAAAATATATGGTTCCATTTAAAATAACAAAGTTGGTCTTCACTATTTGTGGACAACTACTGGAGGAAAAAAAAAGTTATGCTCATTAAAAATTAAAATAGTCTTGTAAAATAGAAATTGTTTGCTAATTTAACCAGGGATGGGAAACGTTATAAAAAAAATAGAGTTTTTACATAACGCCAAAGCTTATTTTGGCTTCAATGCGCATGCATATGTAATTTTTTACGGTATGTAATAGCATGTAACCTTTCTTCAGAAATGGAGTTCGTTGAAAACCCCTTTATATCTAACGTTAAAACAGACATAACCCAACTTTTAGAGAAAGATAGTTGCAACGTTTTATTTAGACATAAAATAATGTGTACGGTATGTGCAAACATGTTTTGATGTACAGTATAATATTCACGTTATTTGTAATTTAATATTGTAAAGTTTGTAAACTTGGATAACGTTAAAGTGAATCATTATTTGTTATGTTATGGTTACATAACGTTATTTTGTAATTGTAACGTTATTAAATAAAATTAATAAATGAAACTTTATTATAACGTTATCTATAATATATAATCAATAGTGGACAAAACACCTGTATATATGTCCGTGAGGTTGCAGTTTAAAAAATTTAATTTGGGGAATTTTATCCTTTGTATCACTGTCGTTTTTTCTGGAGCTGAACTGGTTAAACCACTCGACAGTACAGAATGGTGGTGTATGGTGTGTGCATGTGTCATAATAACAGTGTTGTTTTTTTTTTAAAGTAACAATTTTGTCAAAATATTATAACGACAAATGAAAACATCAAGCAGAAATTAACGTACGTTGTACACATTTTGTAAACTAAACACTATTAACAATTAGATATAATTGTTGATTTGAAATTACTTGAATATATAGTTAGTAAGTAATAACATTTCATATTTAATTTCATTGTAATTTAGGGAAGTTGTTATTTATTTGAAAAAATATATGTGTCCGCGAGGTTGCAGGTTAGAAATGTTAATTTAGGGAATTTTATCTTTTGTACTACTGTCAAACGGTTTTGTTTGGCACAAAATGGTGGCGTACAGTTGTGTGCATGAGTGCATGTGTCGTAGTGGTATTTTTTTTCAAATGTCAAGCTTTGCAAAAATATTATTAAAATAACAAATCAAAACATCAAGCAGCAATTAACGTACGTTTGTATACATTTGTAACCTAAACACCTATTAACAATTATATCTAATTGTTGAGTTGAAATTACTTGAGAATATATATATATATAGTTAGTAAACAATATTCCTTGAAGTAATTTCATATTTAATTGCATCAAAGTTTGGGGAAGTTGTGGTCACCTTATACGTTCCCAGTGGCTGTAAACTTTGTTGTTGGTTTCAGGTGGTTCAGCCTGCGGCCTTAGGCAGTTCCAGTGCGACAACGGACATTGTATCGCCCTAAGTTGGGCCTGTGATGGGGAGGACGACTGCGGCGACCACTCCGATGAAAAACCTGATGAGTGCCAACGTAAGTCGATAACTTTTATATTTTATCTGAAATGAGCAGAAGTCAGGGCCGGATTAACCATTTTCGAAGCCTCAAGCTGAAGACGTTTGAGGCCCTCCATTCTTTTAAAAACTAAAAAAAAAAGTTGTTAATTTCAATAAATATGAGTATATACAATATACAGAGTATTCATTTTATTTTAATGACCATAATTTTTTTTTCACCAAGTGGAACGCGCCATTTCAAATTGGGAAGTTATTCGCTAAAATAAAAAACTGTAAACTTTATATTTTTGCCAAAATCTAGTGACATGCCTTTTTTTGTCTTTTATCCAATTTAACCGTGTCTCTTATATAGTGTGTTAAAAAAAAACCAACTTGGAGTAGGCTATGAACAGAGAAAGGTATGTCTTAATTTGAAAGTATTTAATTATACGTCAATATTCTCAAAAATCTCATCCAAAGAATCAATTTTTTTCTCGAATTTTATTTTAGAAATGGAAATAAATTAGAAAACGGCGAATTTTAACATTTTTTTACTGCCTATTACAATAAATTTCAGGATAATGGGGTCATTTCACATTTTCCAAATTATTTTTTTCTTGAAAAATAGGTCAAATTAAATATGTAAGTGTATGTTTTACACCTTACAAGTCCTTAGAATCAGAGATATGATTTTTTTTAAAGTCTTTAATTTAAAATATTTGGACGTAGACGTCACGGCTTAGCGGAGACGGCAGTAGCGCTCTATCGGTTGTGTTTGGAACTATCACTTGTCAGTTTGATTTTGTGACAGCAACATATTGTTAACTAAAAACATATTTCATACATTTGGTATTTATTTTAATAAATGTTTTATTTACGTATCTTTACTCTTAACTTTGTTGTCACTTGTCACAATTTTAGGTTAGTTTATTTACAACAGCAAACGGACACTACGTGGACCGTGAATGTGTGTGAAAGAGGAATGTCTTTGTGTAACAAACCGTGACGTCTCGAATTTTACAGCCGCGAAAGTTCATTAGCAAATTTATGAATGAAAAGTCGCATATTTCATGTTATTTTATATTACTATATTTATGAAGTAAGACGGATTTCATGATTTAAAAAAAAAAACGATATATGTTTTTTAAATGACCCCATTACATTTCATGATCAATTTTGACTCTGTGCATAGCCTACTCCGAGTTCGTTTTTTTTAAATTCTCGAGACCCCCATGCAGGGCGCGTTTTTTGGAACACCTGTATGTAAAGCCCGTTTGACAAATAATTTTGTTAACAAAGTTAAAAAAATTGATAATAAATTATTTCATTGGAAAATTTTGATAAATATAATGTTCTCTTTTATTCCAACACAAATTTTGTTATAAATTATGACCGGTTCAAATGGGAATACTATTTTTTTATATTTTTTTGTCGAACGATTTGAGGCCTCAAGCTGCAGCTTATTTAGCTTAATGGTAAATCCAGCAGTCGCGTTTCACAAAATATCATAACAGTTCCGTTGATATGAGATGAAGTGTTGTCTGTAATTTTATGTGTGTGGGCGTGAAATATTAGTAAACAATCTATTTAAGAAAATAAATATAAGTAGTTAATGTCGTTTCGTTCATCTTGTCATCTGTTATTAATATATCTAACAAGAAAGATCTCATAATCTTCTGAAATATAAGAATTCCTAATTCTGCATTATCTTGTCTCGTCTTTCAAAATTCGTGACACTTGAGGGATAACAATATCTTAAATTAATACCAGGAATTGTAACATGATATAGGTGTGACGTCCGATCAGATTGAATATTTAACTTGAAATTTACGGCAACTGGGTTTTAAGATAAACAGCGTTAGGATACGCATTTGACAACGTCAGTAAATTATTCGAGAGCAAGTGTTAAGTGTACTACAACTTACTTATTGGGAGCGATTTTCTTCAATTAGTTTATTAAATGGGCCGCGAAACTATTTATATTATATGCTGACATGTAGAAATATAAGGCGTAATATACTGTTACACATATTTACATAAATGTTATGATACTTTTTTACAGGTACATATATTAAAAAATTATCAATTACATAACAAACGACAACATGAACTTTAATGTGTAAAAATATAATTGAAATATCTGAACTAATAGAGAAAATATTTCAACAGTAAAATATTTCTTTTAAAGCATAAAAATCTTATTACTCTTTTGTCTGCATCAAGAGATTTCATTATAGGAATATAATTTTGTTTCTGGGTTAATTTAAATTGCGGCGAGAAAATTAAAGAATTTCACTTCATTTATTTAAAATGATTAGATATAATTCAGTTGACATTTTTAAACTTAGTCATTTCGAAAAGTAATTAAAATTTTTGTAGGGTTTCTCAACCTTTGTCTACCGCCCACTTTGTCATACTTTAAAGTGATGCAATTTGCTTACCGCCCGCCTACATAATTCGAGATAATTTTAATGTATTTTATTTTGAAATAAAATATAAAATTTATGTAAACAAAGGGGCTCAAAAAGTCAAAAATCATATATAAAAATAACAAATTAATTAAACAATTTAAAAAGAAAATATGTCTTGCATTTGGTGCTGACTAATAATAGGTATTTATGCTACAAGAGAGGTAAATAGTATTTACTAGTCGAGGATGTGGCTGTCAATTCAGTCCGAGACTGGTGAAAGATGTTTACCTACTTTTCGAGTTACAAAGATATTTTCTCTTTTATTTATTTTTTATCTTTGATTACATTGAAACAAAGGATCTTAGTATTCTTTGGAAAATTTAACAAGAAAAACGCTGTCATCTGCTACATTTGACAAGAAAAATATTTATGAAATGAGAACAATTTAAACGAACTTATGTTTGATTCACGGTCACTCACGCTCACGAATTTATTTTGGTGCTCACGCCCAGCGGGTCACGAACGTGACGCGTAATTGTACATTTAAAATATGTATATCTTTAATGGTTTCCAAGTATGTAATTACATATGTATACAAATTTAGGTGCTAGAAAACTATTTAAAAAAAAAATACTGTTGATCACATATTTCGACATACTAATAATAATAGATGTAAAACTATATTTTTTTTTAAAAATCTGTTGTGGCCATCACAATACCTCCCGCCCTTTCCATTTTGGTGTATAAAAGTATTGTATTTAACATTTCTTGTACGCACAAATAATTCTAATTACACCTAATCTTTATATTTACGTATTTTCTATAATTTTAAATTCATTCTATGAGCAAGTTTTCTCCATTTCTTCTAAATGTTCAAGGTTTTTCCAATTCATTAACGGGATTGGCGGTATTTCTGAAGGGTTCATGTAATATACCTATAATTTTAAATATATAATTAATAATACAATAAGAAATATTAAATATCGTTCCTAGAAAAAGCCTTCAGTACTGACACTGACATTAGTGACATTTATCTGTCAATTACAGACATTTTAATTTCTCAAGTAGTTACCATGGAGATGTTTGGGCTGTACAGGCTGTGAGATTTACAACAGATTATTTAAAATAAAATAAATAAATATATCATCACGGCATATTACCCATTGCTGGGTGTGCCAATCTGCTGGGTACACAGATATCGGTAACGATGAAATATTTTTACCGTACGGGCGCTTACTTGGCGTCACCTCACGGACACTTAATGCTGGCGTGGAGAGTGCACCACAGGGGTCAATTTAGTGCCATTAAATTTCGAAGTAATTATTATTATTATTTTATAGATTATATATCTATATCTTTAAATCAATAGAAGGTATATTTTTTTAAATGTATCGGATAGAGAATTTTGTTTTTTAATATTTGTAATAATATTTAGAAGATTTTTGTTAAAATAACTACTACTTCCGGTTGTCCAATTGTTACCAGAATATATTCAACTCTTCCCATTACTGTTAGATTGAGGAATCCGTAGTTACACAGGTCTTTAGTCTTATAGAATTTGAGAAATCGTACCTCCAACAACCTCTCTCACACACACATATTTTTAGGCCCTCACGCCCAATCACGCTGTAAAATTTAAAATATATTTACGATCACGCGGGTCACGTGACCCGACAAAATTCACGACCCGCGCCCACCTCTAGCTAAGTGTTTATCATTTTGAATCGTATTTGAAAAGTTTTGTAGTAAATATGAACGGTATGCATGTTTTATTGTTTTAAACACCCTCAGGTAATATTAATACCTGCCAATGTTTTTCGCTTGGCAACTTTGTTTGCGATTGTAATACTCTCGACTTTAACGTCTAAATGTACTCTAGTGCCATTGAATACAAAGAGGTTTAGAATTCGGGCTCTGTAATAAAATATTTAAATAGGCAACGGTTAACTTTATGCTCTTAAATTTTATACAGCCGCCAAGTAAATATTCAAAACTTCTGGAATATATTTTGTATATAAATACCTTAAATTATCCGTCCTACTTTCGAAATGACATACCTTTTTCCAGAACGTTCTCCGACAATCAACAAATGCACTGAATCTGTTCCAGATAATTTAGAACAAAGTGTAGATATTTCGTATCTGGAAAAAAACAGACAGTGGAGTTCCCTTTCTAATATATCTACCCCAACATCAGATGAAAATAACAGCGATCAATTTTTCTCTGTCATGTTCGTTTTCAACGCGTTGTCATAGATTTTTTTCAGGCGTATGGCCAATTTTGATTATTTTCGAGACATTTAGTGAGGTGTGATATTGTAATATGTAATGTAGTACATACGAGATATTTAATCAGTACCTAGTCTAGTAGCGGTGGAATCCAACAATCGCTTCGTAAACGAGCGCTGTTATCACGAGGCTGCATTCTCTAGATACGGTGTTTTGAAGTTAATTCATCCAAATTATTACTGTTCTGATCCTTGCTTTTTTGTTGATTTCTATAAAAATTGGAAAATCCAATCATTAGACATCTTTATAGGTTAATGCATACCTTGAAAAAAATGGTCGAATTATCATTTAATATGATGATGATTTTATCACTCATGTATCGTACACATCCTATTATGAATTATATATAATAAATTATAAAATTTCACACAAGTTTTTCATTATATTTATGCAACAAAATTTGACCTTTGAACAGGTCAAGACTGCGCGAGTTGAATCTTGTAAGGGAAGGGGAAGGTACTGAAGTTAGAAAGATATATTGAAAATAGTAATATTATAATAAAAATTATTAATAATGTAATTATAATAAAAGTTCTTTTATGAAGCACATTTCTCATAAAAATATAATTTAAAAATACGCTAGTTACAGACGATGTGCACATTTTGAGCGTGAGCGCCTCTAGTGGCTAGTTTGGTATTTTTGGGTACCGAATAAATTTTGACATTTCAAAGTTATATACAATATACAACTTTATTTTGAGTAATTTTGACTTTCGACCAATTGTTAACACACATATTTAAATGAATAAAGAAATTATTTAAAATGCTGTATGCGATATAACCCAAAAAGAAAAGTATTTGTAACTACACAAAAATTACGTTCTTTTGTGTACACTTCGAGTAATTGCTCAAATCTGATCTAAACGAATAAGAGAAAAATATCAAAGTATTCCTACATTTTTAGAGTAAGACAAACGAACAGACCTTATATGCAGAGATAGATAGACATAGCGGTTAACGTAATTATATCGTGAAACCATTTTACCCAGAATTAATTGAAATTTTAATTACATCTTAACTGAAGTATAATCTACCTGCTCTCCAAGTTTTAAAACAATTGACCACGCGATACCTGAGATATTTGCAATTAAATTTGGCCTTTTTCACACATGAAGAATAGGAAATGGCAAAATAAACACAACATTTGAAATTATAACTTTTATATCCATACCGACATTTAATAAAAAAACTAGTATGTTATAGAAAACTAATTAACGGATTTTATGTAAAAATTTGAAAATTATTTACCACCCAGATTTAATTTTATTGCCTCTAGAAAATTATAATCTGGAGATACTATAAATAGGTAGAATTATACTTGACAACCATGTACAAGCGTTTCAGATGGAGTATCAGTTAACAACTCCCGCTTGGTATTAGCGAATAAGAGGTGATCTTTGTTAAAGGAATTTCAGACGTACATTCGAAGGAAATATTTTTTAAATTGGTATTTTCGTGAAAAGCATAAAAACTTTAAACAGTATAATACTACTTTTGTGATTTTAAGAAAGAAATATATTAATTTGTTTTGCAGTTTCCATTTGTAGTTTAGAATTAGTATTATATCTCAAAATATCTTATTACTTTTATACCTGAATGTACCAATAAATGTCTAGGTGCGACGTTGCCATAGTTATTCTTCAACATTCATACTGTAGTGTGAGTATATTGAAATACGATATGTGTTAGTGCGAGTGGTACAGTTCAAAAAAAACTTTTCTACGGAAAAATAAAGAAATTTAATCTGTTACAGTGTTTTATATTAGCTTTTAACTATTTTGAAGCAATCTATTGTATACACAATATAATGTTAAAAAATATAAGTTATTGCAAATATAAACTGCATTAGCTTAATTTTTATTTTGAACATAGAACAAGTTTTTAAATAGGACAACTACCTTAATAGACAGTGATGGTAAAATTCCGAAAATAAAATTATCCTTTATTCAAAATTTAAAAATTCCCGCGATTCGGGAAATATTCCACAAGGGGGCAACACTGGAACTTTATTTAAAAGTTAATAACATTTAAAACAAATATTGTTTAAGGTATTAATCAAAAGAAAATTAAAATAATGATGATCCCACATCGTGAATCGGTTGCTAATTAATGATCCGGGCGACATACGTAAATTGTGGTAGTTTTGCCGCATGTGCAATGGCACAATCTGTATTGTGCTGATGATTGCGTTCTGCATTATCGTGTCGTGTATCCCTGTCGTCGGAACAGTCGATAACACATGCGAATAGCTTTCTTGACACTCGGCTATTTAACCTTTGCTGAACTTTGCCGATTAATCGAACCATATCAGTCTCGAGAGTCACGTACGGGGGTCGGGTACGACGAGCATATTTTTTATACAAATAGAAAGGTCGGGACTACGAACCCATTATTAGGGAGAACACTACCCTTTACCGTAACATTTTATGGGGTTCGGTGCGAACCCGAAATTTATCATCCGTACCCATTTTTGCCTGTAAAATTCCTTGTTTGCAATAATGTTTTTAAATATTAAGCCTTAATCTTTCAAAATAAAAGATGTTTATTGATAAATCAACAACTTTATTAAAAGTAATTGCATGGCAAAATAATAACAATCATAATTAGTAAAGGATGTGTAAAAATAACTGCAAATTAACTTGTTTATTATTAAGTTTTAATTTTACAATCATTTACAATTGACAATTTGGTTACAATAATAAAATATGTATCACGTTAATAAAATTAGTCGCCATTTTTCTTGCGTACATTATTCACGTTACGAAGGATCTGTCTGTTGTTCATCGTGTTCTTCTTTACATTTATAATAAATGTAAGTAGATTTATGATTACCAAGATATACATTAATTGTTATACTCCCATACGGTGTCGTTTCGACTTCGATATTGCTATCTGTTACATCTAAATATAATATTGTTAATATAATTTATAAGAAACTATATTTACAATATACTTACCTAAGACTATAGGCTTTGTTCTAACAACGGCCTTTATTTTAACGTCGGTCTTGGCCGTCTTAGCCGTCTTAGCCATTTTCTTTTGTCTACGCCTTCTTTTTGCCATTTTGATCTTAATTTATCTGCAAGTTAGAATAAATAAATACATTATCTATACGTACAAAAATCGTATTATACTAATAATATACTCACTCAATAAAATGTAGTAAAAATTTTGACAAATATAAAGTAAATATGAAGATTATAACTTCAGAAGTTACAAAATGGATGATAATATCAGGGTTGCCAGATTATTTTATAACAATGTCACCAATTTCAGAACTAATAGTCAGGGGCGGATTGGACAAGTAAATCGGCCTGGGTAATTATTCTTTGTCCGGCCCTTTTTAGAGTAAAAATGATATATTGATGAAAATGATCACACTGTTAAACAGTATATTATTTTTAATTATAATTATTCATAATGGTACAAAAATTACCAATAGTAGATTACTTATAATAACAAATACTTGTTATAACTAATTAACTATTGATAATAATCTTTATCTGATATTTTTTCTAATATGTCGGGTTCACAATTCATGAGCATAAATGCATAGATGCATAGGCATCGCTATATAAGGAATATTTTTCTAAATTGTTGTTGCAAAAGTGCACATCGTTTGCAAGTATCAACATGGCTATCTACATCAATAATTTCCGATTCTTCTTCATCCTCATCATTTTAATCGATTTCTCCGCAATTGTCATTATTTTAATAGTTTTTGAAATTCTACTTTTTAAACAATTAAATTTAGATGCAAAATCTAACAATTCTTCTCGAATTTGATTTGCCGTTGCATTACTATTATATATTTTGAAACTTTTTCACTTAAAGTTTGAAATATTTCTTTTGGCAAATACGGCATTTCATGGAATTTTTTTAAATCAAAACAAGTTACTTCAGCAAAAACCTTCGTGTTACAAAATCTATTTTTTGGATTTCAATCTGTTTTTTTTTTCGTTTTCTGGAACGTACATCTGGTAAATCTGAAATCTGATGGAATTTCTTCATCTTCTTCAAGATATTCATTTGCCCAAATAGAAAAATTTCGCCCAGCAGTTAATATATCATCAAAATCAAGTGAAATATTAGTAAATAATAATATAAATAAAATAAAAAAAATATTTCTTTGTCTATGATGGTGTAGACCAAATTTAATTCAAGGCGACTAACCGGCCCTCCGAGCCGCTCGGCCTTTCGGGATTTGCCCGATCGCTCGATAGGACAATCCACCCCTGCTAATAGTCGCCCAAAGTAGTCACCTGCATTGAAATAAAAGTAGCTCAATCAAGGCGCCCAATTTTAAATATTTTTATATAGCTGGGTGCGAAGTTGAGACTGGAGTTGCGCATACTTTGGCTTAAATAAATCACCTTTCCATTTTTACCGATTTTAGAGGTCTTTTCCTCGTTATAACAATATCATATTATAATTACTATTACATTTCGACCTGTCCAAGTACAAATTTTAGGTTCTGCGCATTCAAGATCAGCCTCAACTTAATGCGCGGCAGCTATAAACATTTTTTCGTATATATTATGATATACATAAAACCACAACCAAGCAGTTAAAGTCTTATTTATAATAATAATAATAAATTATACTTTATAACCAGTTGCAGTGCGTAGAATATAATCCGCTTTTAAATATATTTTCATTAGTTTTGGCGTTTATACCCAAATTAATAAATTTTTAAAAATTGGTAGCCAAATTAGTAGCCTGTAGCCGATTGTAAATATTAGTCGCAAAAATATATTTTTTGTAGCCCAACTGGATAATATTGATGTTTAGTGGTGCCATCTCTGTCTGAACCAGAAATGCAATTAGGCACGTATTTAAAATATAGCCCTTTTGGAAACCATTATTCCAAATTCTCTTTTCTTCTGCGGAGTAATTGGCAAAATATGTTGCTTATAAATTTTTATATTCCTCGTTGTTAAAGAAGTCTCCAAGAATTGAAAAGAAAATAATAAGAGAAGTTAATTTCCCTAAAGACTGCGGACTGTCATGAGAAAAATATTTAATTTACCTACCTTATTTTTGAACGCAAAATGCTCATTGATATGTTTCATCTTACATATTTTATTTAAATCCTGTGTATGCATTTAGAAATATTTCATTTCCCGAGAAAAGTAATGAAGATAACACGATTATGTTGGTGTTTGTATTAGAAATTCAATTTGATATGTAATGTATCTCATCTCGTTGGGATGATGTTCTCTGTATGCAAATTACAGTTTGCGAAATGTGATTAGTGCTGGTCAACTAATCTACAGTCCCTTTTCAAAGAGACGCCGAACATATTTGTGAAGCGAAGCAAAGCAACCTTACTACATTATACAAAATAAACATATTTTTCCATTGATTACATATCATGTTTATTCTCATTAAGTTGTTGATATTTGTAAAATTTCGCATTTTGTGTAGACTAGTTTATCTAAATAAAGTTAATTAAGGTATATTGCAGACAATAAAGGCGTCCATGTTATAATTTAGACGTTAAAATTCTACGGAGCATTTCAGTAATTTGCTTGAATAATAAATGAATAAATGAAATGCAGAATCCGCAAAAATACAACCGCAATTATCTCGGGATAATAAAACAACATTTCAAATTCGGATTTTCATCTTCGTGATGTCTAAATCTTACTCCTCGGTCTATGCCTGTGGCGGATCGACGTATTTGGGGACCTGAAGCTTATAATTTTTTGGGGCCCTTTTCCGTTGGGCGTCAGAAATGAGAAATTAAATTGAAATTAACTGGAGAACCATATATGAAATATTTTTATTCAAACACAAATATAAACTAAACAAAATGAATAAGAAAAACACTCGGTTGTTTCACAAATTTAAAGAAAATTATTTATTCATCAGAAGAACTTCAGCGGGTCCTTTTATATCTAGTTTAGCGGTGGAGATTTGGGGATTAAGGTTTCAAGAAATGGGGAATGTACCAAGTCTAACTGTTTATTCATTAAAGGGGTGTTATTGGAAATGGTTTTCTTAATTTCATAGGATTCCAGGAGAAGTAGTCTTGCTAAATTATTTTCGACTGATGATGGCCTAACAGCCGAAATTGTACAATAAAGAATTTTCTTTAATTTTGTGAAACAACCGAGTGTTTTTCTTGTTCATTTTGAAAAATGTTTCACCTAGTGCCAACAGCTTCCTCTATTGATTTTATAAATTAAACAAAATCAACATACTACATTTATTTAAATACAGATCATATTTTTATAAAAATATATAATTATAAAAATAACTAGGTAGGTATGAGAAAACTAGACAGCAAAAATCTGTGGTAATTCTACATCTTCAACAAATAACAAATGACGAAATAACACCTATATGTAACCACTTACAAAAAAATGATTATCATTTATCAAGGTGTAAATGTTTCTTGGGTTTTAGTTTTATTAAATATGGGTGATTAATTCGTGTACATTGTAGATCAAAGGTTAATAATCATTTCAGCTTTTGCTGTCGTTTCAATTCTAAATATTTAGAGTAAAAATATAATTTAAAAAAATGGAAAATTATTATTGTTAAGTAATAATTAATAATCTATAAAAATGGATTAATCAAAATAAAAAAAAAACATATCTTGACAATCGGGGGCCTCATTTACGCGGGGGCCTGACTGAAGCTTAGGCTTCATAATCTATAGATTCGCCACTGGTCTAAATGAGTGTATATAAAACATTTCAAAGTTTGTTATCTTGGTGTAGTTATCTTTGAAGAAGCCGCAAGCCTTGACCATGTGGCACGCGTGTCCAAGGATTTAGGATAGAATCTAAATCTAAATCCTTTCCTTCCTTGTTCTCGCACATTTAATGCGCACTTTGCATATGAATATTATCTACTTTTTTATTAGTCTAGCCATGATAGATAGTTATTATTTTTAAATGTATATTGCAAAGGAAAATCGCAATTAGGAAGTCCTCCACTTTCATTTCGTACAGAATATAAAATGCATTTTTATAGTTTGTTTTTAAACATTAGTATATTTCCCTGTTAACTCTGCATCCGACTGACAGCTTCTCATTTTAGTTGTTTTTGCAATTAGTAATCATTCAGCGTGTTTGATTCGTAAGCGTTTGAATTCGACCGGGGTGCCCCACATCCAACCTGTCTTAATACGCTTTAAAATTATGTGCTCATGAACATAGTGAAATCGTCTGGTTACTTTGTTTCAATGTAATAAACGTTTGTTTTAATTCGTATCGTTGTCTATGATAATAGTATTTCAGAAAATAGCAACATGGAAGACTACGAGCGAGAAATTCGCAAAATTATAGGCGACGCATCAGAACTTCCTACAAAAAAAACTAAATCAAAATGGTCAACAAGGATGTGACGATTATCCTTGTGCCCGTGATCGTAAAACAAAATAAGTTTGCTTAACGTGCAATAAGTTTATATGCCTGAAACATTCGAAATTGTACTGTGACACTTGTATAAAAGTGGCACAAGTTGATGACCAATAACTTTTTTTTTATTTCCAATATACAGGGTGGTGGCCGAATATAGGACTTTAACATGTAAAATCAGACTTTCCTGATTTCCTGCGTCCCTAATTATTTTAGGTAAAAAAGCTTCAAATAAAAGTTGTAGAACATAAAATACTGCATCAATAAGCAAAATTAATTTGTATGTTTTGTAACGGTAGAAATTAGGTATGAAAATATCGGAAATCACCTGAAAAATAGCAATAGCCATGGAATTGAGACAAAATAAATAACAAATGTCTAACGGTTTATCTCTCATATTAGGGTATTTTATTTTTATTCGGTATTGTTTCTTATTATTTGTTAATTTAAATTGATATTTGTTCACTTGAACAGAAATTACAAGTAATAATAAAAATAAATTAACCTAGTTTGGCAGATAAATCGTTGACATTTGTTAATTTTTTGTTTCAATTCCATGGCTATAGCTATTTTTGGGGTGATTTTCGACATTTTCATACCTAATTTCTGTCGTTACAAGGCACACCAATTTTGCTTATTTATTCAGATGCAGAATTTTATGCCCTACAACTTTTATTTGAAACTTTTCTACCTAAAATAATTAGGGAAGCAGGAAATTATGAAATGTATATTTTTGTTGCTATTACAATTTTCTAATATTTTATCCTTACTGTTTTCGAGCTATTTAATTATTATTTTAATATTCCATATATAATATCCTTTTTTGAAAGCAACTTATGTTTTCTTTTAATCAATAAAAGCTATGATCCTGTTTTTGTTTCACAAACGAGATGTTACAAAATATAAATTTCATGAAAATGATCCCAAAACGCTTAAAATTCATTTTTTAAACCAAGAAATAGATTGGGGTTTCTCAGACCCCAGCTGTCTAAAAATGTGACACAATCCCACGTGTCGGACGCAGGGTTAAATTCCAAAAAATATTCATATTTAAAAAGCGTCGCCAATTAATGTACTAGCTGTAGCCATCCTTGCTTGACTGTATACACATACGCTTCTAAATCTGCAAAGCATGAATCAAACGAAATATTTAAATTATAATTGACGTACAATATCAAACAAATAAATAAATAAATAAATAAAGATAACACTATAAAAAAATAGATTACAGAAATGTACGAAATGTTTTGCTGCAAATAACAACAAATATTTTGAGGTAGTAGTAAACGTAAATAATTGCAAAATCAATGTTGCTTAAAGTTGTTGAAGACAAAGAAAAAAAGTAAATTGCTTTTGGCTTGTAGTTAATGCCTAGAGATTTCATCAGACGATTGGTTTTAGTTCTTTTTAGCGGATGCCTTTCTTTGGCCGTACGAGTACCTGTACCGTAAGACGGTTGATGCAATCTTAAGAATCTTGCAGAATAATGTGTTATAAGCACATACGAACATTTTTTTTGTTTTAGTCGATTCATTGATTTTGTTAATTTAATAACGAAGTTGTAAACATTAAATGGCAGTTTTACAGCATTACAGCAATTCGAAAAGATTTTTACTTGCTTTGAATGGTCCATAAAACCGAATAGCCAATAACTTTCGACAATTTTTGTTTATTAACCATTAAAGAAATGGCTTCATAATTGAACCATTTTAATTCAAAGGGCCAAAACAATATTGTACAAGATCGTTACATAAAATTTAAAAAAGACGCTTCGATCTGTTTCAACTTGCTTGAAAACAAAATCACGTGAATGTTTCGCTTTATTTACAAACTTTAGAATCGCACACTTTTCCATTGAGCAACTGAGCAAGGCCGAGAAATGAACTGTAAAATAGTTAGAGGAGGAGAGAGGAAGGAATGAGCACGTGGATTTGTATACAAACTGTCGTTCATCGTCATCGTCAATCTTCAGACGTATTACATCAGTCAATACATTTTCTTCTAATTTTATTTTACTTATCTTTATTACTTCCTCAGATATGTATATACGCACAAACAAATTTTTGTTCTAATTTATCAAACTTTGGGTCGAAATTTTTTCAAACCGCAAGTTGGTATCTTTTTCTGTTACCAAAAAATGGTTTGGAAATTTTATTTTTCTCGTTTTTTTTCAAATGCATTAATACAAACTAATACATCGTTGAAAAGAGAAAAAAATTGGTTTATATTTCAGTAAAATAATTATAGGTTGCTATTTAAAAAATAAAAGTTGATAGTCGTATATTGTAAACCTTTTGTGAAAAATCTGCCATTAAATAGTATATTTAAAATAATAAAACTTTTATAGAGCCATTTTTTCTATTACTTATAACCAAAAAAAATCTGAAAATAAGTACACTTGTGTATGAATTTTTGTTAAATCGAATGGCGAAATCGTCATAAGGATCTACACCCATTTTTAGGTATTTTTTTGAAAAATATTTGACGTATTAAATTTACGAATTTAATATCAAGTTACTGTCGGAAAACAAAACAAATCAAACTATTAAAACGTGTTTTGCAACAAATGAATTAGTATTATTAGGTATGAGTGTTGTATACCACGTGCGTTTGTATACATTCTGTCCACCAATATCCGCGTGTGTTACATCAGACTTCGCCCCGAAGCAGTGAAATGCTCCTTGCAGAAGCTGTGCGTTTCGCGTACGGAGATATGATAGCAGGGCCCCCTCTCTAGCCGGTTCGGAGGAGGACAGGGCTCCTGTAAGAAGACTGCTCCGATTCTCAGCCCTCAAATTCCACTCAGCTCTTGACCGGAGCACAACGGGAGGTACAACAGATTGTAAAGTATGTGGAAGTTCGGGGTTTTGGTGTTCGTGCTTGTGTTGAGGTACTCTCATCAGACCTATTTCTCAGATGGTGAGTTACCAATCACTTAATAATGCTTAATGAGAACAATTATATTTCTTAAAAAAATTACTTTTATTTTTTTATAGTATTTTAATATACAGGTGTTCATTTTATTTTGTCCATTATTGCAATCTCGAGAACTATAAGAGCTACGTATCGGTTAAATTAGCAAAAAAAAACTGTATTAGAGAGCATAATTTTTTTTCGACCAGTGTGGAGACCAACTTTATTATGTTTAATGGAACTACGTATATATTTTTTATTTGCTTATTTGATACAGATTTTTATTCTGAATTCTGTGATATAATATTTGCATACCCTTAATTGACTTTTTTTTTTGAAAAAATGCATTTTTAGATTTATATTAATTTTATTTTAACATGGTTAAAATAAGTGTGCTATGAACGATACAAATTAATGTGAAAAACAATTACTTTGTAACAAAACATAACAAATTCTGCTCAATTAGTCCTCCATTTGAATCCATATTCATTTGTATCGTCCATGGCATACTTATTTTAGCTATAATGAAATAATCTAATATAAATCTAAACATGATTTTTTTTCAAAAAAAATGTCATTTAAAGCTATGCAAATAATATATGGTTCCAATTAAAATAAAGTTGGTCCTCACAATTTAAAAACCACTGGTTGAAAAAATAATAATTTACGCTCATTAAAATAGTCTAGATCAGGCAACTTAGCCAAGACCTCGGGCCAGGAAGCAAATATCACATCAAATCGCTGGCCGGATTTTACATATAAAGTACATTGACAGAAAAAATACTTTTTATTCAATATCACGAATAAATTCCGTTCTAAATTGACTAAATAAAATACAAACCTTTATAATTATTTCCGTTTTCTATAATAATTAGCATATATATATTGAATACGAGTTAAAATATCTTTAAGTTTCCGAGGGCCATGTCTGGTAAGATTTGAAAATTGTTACAAGGGCCGGATTCGGCCCGCGGGCCGTACGTTTCAGATGCCTGGCCTAGATAAATAAAAAATTGTTTGCTCATTTAACCGTCCTCGTAGCTCTTATAGTTCTCGAGTAATAGTGGACAAAAAAATGAACACCTGTAAAAATTTAATAATTGTGAGAATTTGAAAATAGAATTCACGAATTTTCTTGTTTAATATGTCAAATATTTTCAATATTCATACATATTACATTGAAATGGGTATAATTACTATAAAAATATTTCATTTTAATTTTGGAATATTTTAAATTTAAAGGATGTGCGTACGAAAACATTATATTAATGAATAAAAGGTTTATTATCGGTATGGTTATCGCGCATTGAATGCACTATCAATGTACAGCAACTTTGTCCCACTTTATCTAAGTAACTCATAAAATTTTGATAGATTAATATTGCAGTAATTGCGTCGTAAGTAAAATAATGCGTACTATTATATCGCTAGTTCATCCCGAATGTCAATTTAAAAAAAAATCCATATTTGAACATCAAGTAATTTTTATTATGGGCAGGAAGACATTACTTTCACAATCGTGGAATGTTGGAATTTCTATAAGGCTTATGGCCCAACATTGCGCTACAATACACGCTCAGAACACATAATAACATAATAATACATTACAATAACTAATTGGGTGCTTTTATTTAAATAATCAATCAAACGAACAATGAACTATGTTTTTTAATAAATAACGTAGAATGACGCCTTTGGGGAACTTCTGTACTGTTAAAAATCCAATTCATGTATCCAATTTCATCGAATTCATGTCGACTTGAATCGGGTTAAATATCAAGTTGTTCTTGAGGGGCTGGTTCAGCATTGGTCCTCTTTAAATTCTAATTGCCCTCCTTCATTTTTTCTTCTCCCTCCCCTTTAGGGCCAATTTCTTGCTCTTCTGGATATTCAATGTCGGAGTATTCTTCGTCACAAGCGTAGTCGCTCATATTTGAGGGGCTTTTAGGGGGACTACTGCTGACATCCTACAATAGGTCTCATAGAACCTGCCGGAGAGGTGGCTCCCTTTGGAATGCCTACTGGGGGACTGCGCATTGAATGCACTATCTATGTCCAGCAAATTTGTCTCACTTTATCTAAGTAACTCGTACAATTTTGAGAGATTAATATTGCAATAATTGCGTCATAAGTACAATAATGCGTACTATTATATCACTAGTTCATCCCAAATGTCAATTAAAAAAAAATCATCTTTAAACATCAAGTCATTTTTATCATGGGCAGCAAGGCACTTTTATAATCGTGGATCATTGGAATTTCTATAAGGCTTATGGCCCAACATTGCGCTACAATATACGCTCAGAACACATAATAACATAATAATACATTACAATAACTAATTGGGTGCTTTTATTTCAAACAATCAAACGAACAATTAACAATATTTTTTAAAACATATTAAGACGTAGAATGACGCCTTTTGGGCATATCTGTACTGTTAAAAATCCAATTCATGTACGCAATTTCATCGAATTCATAACCCCTTGACTTGGGTTTATTTCCAGGTTGTTCTCGAGGGGCTGGTTCAGCCTTTTTTTCTTTCCCAGCATTCGCAAGGGTACTGCCATGAGCGAAATGGCCCTCTTTAAATTCTACTTGCCCTCCTACATTTTTTTCTTTCCCGTCTTTATGTTTTTCTTCCTCCTCTTTCGGGTCAATTTCTTCTTCCTCTTCTGGATATTCAATGTCGGAGTACTCTTCGTCACAAGAGTAGTCGCTCATATTTGAGGGGCTTTTAGGCGGACTACTGCTTGCATGACTTCCTACAGTTGGGCTCATCGAACCTGCCGGAGAGATGGCCCTCTTTGGAATGACTAGTGGAGGACTACCGCTGGTGGAACTTTCAGGTGTAGCTGCAAAATAGAACCATTGGCTTAATTGGATACAGTTACAGATGATATTAGAGAGTTTTTGCATAGTGTTTTTCCGAAAGACGTATACGCTAACATTTATGTTAGTTAACAATATCGTATGTGTTACTTGTACGGGAAGTTTGCAGACGTAATACGTCCGTCAAAGTTAATGTGCGTCTACTATAACCTGGTAGGCACAGAATTTATTTTAAAACGTCAGAACACTTTAAGCGCCATGTGGTGCGAACGTGGACTCACACTTTTTTGACTATTTTGGCCACGCGAGACCTATGTCAAACTACATGTTCGGCTGCGTGATACCGCACTGGTCTCGAATATATAGTGTGTTCGAAACTTCAACCACGGTTATCGTAGTCATTTTACACGGTAACTGACAGGTTACGGTTCTCGTGGTAAGCAGTCGAACGCATTGGTATTCATGGTTATTAATAACTGTCAAAATCCTTTTAGTTTGCACAGCAGGATATTTTTGTTTGATACTATTTGTTTTTTGTACCATGTACAGTACTCAGTTGTTTTTAAATACAATTTACGTTTAAATGATGTCAAAGAACAACGTATGTATACTTCAAAAGTTAGGTTAGACTATAAATTACCACAAAAACCGTGCTCTGAGCACGGTTCCGGCGGTAATTAAAATTTACCACACATTTCAGTTACCGCGTTCGAAAATTGTGCCGGTAACCTGAAAAATTTTACCGGTACCGTCGTGGTTCAATTTTCGAACATACTAATAGCATTTAAACTTATGGGGTCTGGCCTGACGTATAAAGGCCTATTTATATCAACGCAAGCACGCAAAGCAGTGGGTAACGAAATCGCGAAATTTGTAATTTATAACCTCGTTAAATTTACTGCTTGTAACCAATCACAAAGCATAGTGCAAATCGGGACTAATTTTGAAATTTGACGTTTACATAACCTCTACCGTGCACAAAGCACTTGCGCGCGCTTCTTGTGAAAACTGATTGGTTACACGCTAAAGGGAACGCAAGGCATCACGCAAAAAGTTGAAAGTTGGCCATCTCTTGCGACGTCGTTTATTGCGTTACCTACTGCATTGCGGTATTACAAGCATGCGTTTTAACTCCTTACGTTACGTATTGCGTTTGCGTTGCGTTGTTATAAATTTAGAAACCGTGTTTGGCTTACGGAATTTGCGAGACCAATGTGGCTTCATGGGGCCATATATTCAGGGATAGTTATTTTGATATATATTTGTTCATATTTAAAGAGAATACAAACAATTTCGCACAAAACATGCAACTACGAGTAAATAGATGTCGCATTCGAACACGTTCAGACATGAAATGGTGTGGTGACACGGCCATTTTGGACAATTTTTAAAGCAGGAGACCGCGCGAAACCAATGTGTCACCACCAATTTAATTTGCTCTAATTTTCATCATCTGGTAATTTATAATGAATTCTTGTAGCATTATCAACCATTTGCAGTGAAAAACTGGTGGTGACCTCTGGGGCCAATTTTTTGTATGAATGGTGGCATTATTAGATTGGGTAACATGTTGAAAATTGAGAATTTACCTGCGATGATAATTTAAGATTGCTAAGACATGTAACAGAGATGAACCTTTAGGAACATTTGTGTAGTTGGAACATCAGTTAAAGTAACCTGAATGGAGATACAGGATTTTTTTTCTTTCAGAGCTGTCAGTGAACATGTAAAACACCTTGTGAATTTAGCAAACAGTGAATTACATTAGTTTTTGATTTTTTTACCAAAATACAATGAAAATGACAGATATTTAAACAAATGTCATTTGAACGTCAAAATATTGACGGAATATTCACGTACGCTATGCAAAAATTACCTATTACTTACCTGGAATGACTATAATCTCATCGAAATCATCAGGGGGCCCAACTGACATTATCTTCTCTACTTCTTTATCAGCTTCTAAAGATGACTCGCTTTGTTTCCTAGGACGCCCAGAGGAAGGCGGGTGGTGAATTTCTGCTTCGAGTTGAACTTGATCGCCGCTGAACAAAGGGTAATACATCTTAGTTACGGTATTAAATATATGCGGAGGGTCGTCGTCTTCCATTTTATATTTCGGAACCTTTTGATTTTTTTCTGTTTTTTTGCTAGTTGTTAACGCCAAAGGCACAGTGTCTTCGAAGTCCCAGTTCACGCTTTCTTCATACCCGTCATCGACTAGCCCGTAATGTTGAGCCAAATAGGCGGAGACTTCACTGCGCCGCATTTGCTCGTAATACAGTTGCGCGCAATAATCATCGTAGGCAGCAACTTGTTCTTTTTGTTTACGGGCAGCTACACGAGGATCCCTATTTTCGTAGTCCTTTTTTTTCGATGTGCTTGCCATTGCGGTTTGCTGTTTGGCGGCCTGTCGTGGATCCCTGCTCTTAGTATTTTGTTCGCTTTGAGTTTTTGTGGTCATCCGGGGATCACGGTATTCATGGTTTTGTTTCGTTGAAATATATTCTATATCAGGGATCTGGGGGAGTACTTTATCCGTGGAAGTGATTCTGTGATGAATTGCAGATTTGGATGGACCTGGAGTTGCTGATGAACTCGAAGATGTCCAGGTCCCCGAGCATGATGAGGGATCTGAAGAAGGGGATTGGCTTGACGATGATCCTGATAGTTGGGAATATTTTTCTTCAGTTGGGGAATTGAATAAACGTTCTAAAAAATTTCCTTTTAGGGATTTCTGATACGCAGACCAACCAATGTAGCTGCCTGATGGTTTGACTGCTGTATTCATGTTAATGTCTGCCAACCTCCGTTTTGGTTTTTCGCCTTTAAATTTCTTTCTGGGAGGCGATCTAATTTCCTGTTCCTCATATTGTGTACTGGCATCCTTTTTTCTGCTGACCCTACCGAAATCTGACTCTTCATATTGTGTAGAAGCATCTTTCGTTCTGGGAGAAAATGGCCGTCGAGAGTAGCTATGGTCGTTCCCACTGAGGTCTAAAGCGCCACAGCCATCGCCGTAAAATCCTTCTGAGAATTAAATAGTTAATGAAGGAATAACATGATTATGATAAAACTTACTTATAGGCCAATTATTGTTAGACATCTTGATGTTTAAAAGATATACGAACCACAACAGATTTGTTGAGGTTAAATAAATACAATACAAATTTTGATACGTAAAAAACACTTATTATATGTTCTCTTTAACTATGAAGAATATGTTTAGCAATAATGAACAAATTACTGTTTGAATATCACGATTATATTATGTTTGTACACTTTCATACCTCCAAACTCACTTCATCGAAGACAAGGGATGGACGCAGCACGCTGATTTACCGCTTAGATTGTTGTACAGTTTAGCAAATATTATTGCATCAAATTTTAACAATTTTGCAATAAATAAATATATATATTATACCAAATAACAATAAAATTAAATAATAAATTTATGGTTTTTGCATTTATTTGTAAAGATATTTAAACAAATTTAATAAAATTATTAACCACCGTTATGACTGTTATAATTGTCATGCCATAAAGGCATATCCGGGGCGCCAAAATTAAAAACACTTTTCAATAAATAATTTTTAATATTAATACATATTTATTTTTAATTAAATCTTTATTGAAATTTATTGATTACAACAATGTGTAATATTCTCAAAAGAAAAAAATCAATTAATTTGTTTCTAAAATTTATCAACATTTGCATTTTGATGAGAGATAGTGTTTGCTCTGCAAAATTAGCTCTATACAATAGTATTCATGAAAATTTGAATATGAATGAAAGGTTTATTGAATGGCAATCACGCAATATTGACTACGCCGTCTAGTATACAGTAACTTTGTTCCTCATTATCTAAGTGACCCGTTAAATTTTGATCCTCCGATTAATTAAAATTATTTTGATATTGCATTATAGCTGCGTCATAACATAACTAAAATAATGCGTAATGCCATATCTTTAGTTCAGTGTAAATGTCAAATTATTTCAAAACAATCTGTAGTTGATCAAAAAAAGCGATTAGTTTTTGTTATGAAAGAAATTGTTTTACAGATCGTGGAATGTTATTACTATTATTATTATTAGTATTAACAGCAAAAAAGATACGTGATTAATAATTAACAAAGTTAATCAAAAAAAATACATGTTTAAAGTAAAAACAAATTAATATTATTATCACAAAATAATTTTAAATTAATGTGGTTTAATGTAAAAACAACCAATGTCTCCATTTCGTAATTTTTTGAATTAATAATTCAATTAATTTGTATGTAAAATAAAATCAAAACTTCTAGTACCATCTTGTGTTCATTTCTGAATTAATTACATGTATATTTCATATATAAAATTGCTACTTCGCGTAGTAATTTTTGCACTATATATTTTCTACGCTGAAACAAGTAGTTCTATATATTTCAATTTCAAATAACAAATTAACAAGTAACAATGCAAAAGTAGAATTTTGGTTTCTACAAGTTTGTTACACCGTAATGTTTATTTTATTAATATTTTATTGAATTTATAAAAATTGCGAATTTGAACAGGTTGGTGCTACCACCAAGCAACAAAAATTTGTACTACTAGGCTCATAGAATATTTAAATATAACTGGCAAATGGTGTTTTTATGTGCTTTTAAAATAATTTTTGTGGTGTTTTCTCCACTATAGCTATGAGTGCCTGTAAGGTGGCGTCTGATAATTTTTCTCATACAATAATATACATATTTATATTTAACTATGTATAAATACAAATAACTCGTAGAATTTTATACTTAGTGAATCTTTGAATTTTAAGAACCAAAATAAAATAAGATGTATGTACCATGGCATAATCAATATTATAGAACTCGGGAAATTAAAAGCTCGACGCGTAGCGGAGAGCTTCAACATTCCCCATGCTATAACTAGGCTCACAGAATGTTTAAATATAATAATATAACATACAATTTTGTATAAATGGTGGTTATGTTTTTCACGTTCAAGAATAAAATATTGAACACATATTAATATAATATTATTACTATTGTTTTCTTTCAATATTCAATCGTGTTCAAATTATTCATAATATATAGGTGTCAGTAATCAATATATATTTATTATATATACTGGGTGTTTCACGCAAAATGAAACATAGGCGTTTAACATGGGAAATCAGTTTTTCCGTGCGCATTGCTCCCCTAATTATTTTAGACAAAAAGTTTCAAATGGATGTTGTAAAGCAAAAATTTCTACATCCGAATCAATAAAAAAAATCATTTTGGCTACTTCATAACTGCAGAAATAAAATTTGAAAATTCACGGAATTACAATTTAATAGTATTAGTCGTGGAATTAGAAACAAGAGACGAACAAAAGATTAACGTTTTATACGTCAAATTATTAATATTTATTTTGACAATCATTATTCTGAGACTGACGTAATATTATATATACAGTGTGTTAATTAAAAACCTGGCCGTAGGCGTTTCACATAGACAATCAGTTTTTCCTTGCGCAAAAGTTTCCAAATTATTAATAAGATTTTATTTTTGACATTTCATAACCGAGAAAATCAATTTTAAATTTTTTTGGAGATAGCTGATTTATAGCGGTAGCCATGGAACTCAAAGAAAATTACTAACAATTGTATGCCATCTTAACTGTCAAAAAAGTTTGTGTTTTGTGATTTTCGTTCAATAACATATTTTTTTGGAAATATGGAACAGTTTTCTCATCAAGAAAAGCTTCAGATTATAAAATGGTGGACAAATTTTATTTGAGTTGCATGGCTATCGCTATAAATCAGCATCTTCACAAAACTTTAAAATTGATTTTATCGGTTATGAAATGTCAAAAATAAAATCTTATTACTAATTCGGGTGCAACAACATTTATTTGAAGTATTTTTGTTTAAAATAATTTGGGAACTTTTGCGCAAGGAAAAACTGATTTCCCATGTTAAAGCCTACGGCCAGGTTTTCAATTAACACAGTGTATGTATGTATATATAATATTGCTTAGTTTGATCCTGAGCAATGACGAAATATTTTCATTATGAGATGTAGTGAAGTAGAACGTAATATTATTGGAAAACTTTTTAAATTTTTGTAGGATAATGTATTATTCAAAGTCTTTGAATTTCGTCTTTTATAAGGTTTTTAATTTGAAATAGTAAATAAAAGTAAAAGTAAACAAAAGAATATAAGCTCTACTATAGGTTGAAAAGAAAACGACTTCATCTACTCATCTTTTATTATCCTCTCATACTCGTACAATGTTTAATTCAAATAAAATCCCAATAGTATGTAGGTAGCTCGTATGTTGCAGTATTCCATAAAATGTGGGTTATATGGAACACAATGAAAACATGTGATCATTTTCCAATTTCCAAATATGATAAAACACGTTCGCCTCGCCGACGTCCATTTGTAAACGAAAAACGATGTCCGACTCCCCCGAGATTTCCTCGGGTCGAATCGAAAGGTTCAAGAGAATTCCGTACGTGCGGCCATCGTCAGAAAACCAATGGACTTGTATTTAAATCAACGAGGGAGAAACATTTTAAAGCATGGCCATTGTTTCGCATATTCCCAACTTTACCAAAATAAAGGACAACCTTCAGCCTTTATTTACCGCATGGCTTAGTACGTTAAGTAACTGATTGTAGTTGTGAGGAAAAGAAGGAATTCTGTTTCTGAGCTGAGAAATGTTTTACAAATGTTATCGTCTGGCATGACAAGACAAAGATTCGAACCCGACCCCTGGTCGTGATTTTGATTGTGACAAATGATCGCTGGAGTTATTTTCCGGTTGATATTCCTCCTTCCGTCCGCCAAGTTCCGGTTGTTGTAAGGAAGCTGGTTCTTCCTGCTCTGGATTTATGACAACATTTTAGGGATCTGCTTATAAATTGAAATGAAATAAGCCGACCACCTTTCATATCTCCGGATCCCGACTAACCCTTTGCATTACACCCCGTTAAGCTCTTGTCAAAACAGATTGCTAAGCTCGCAGGAATACTACAAATTGCCTGGAAGCGCCTTCTTAACGGTTTCTTACTTTTTGACAATACAAATTCGAATTCCTTTACTTTACTTAAATTTTTATACTGATTTCGTCGAAATTGTTAAGATATTGAGTTATATTATTTATTTATTAACAGGCACTCAACAGGGTACAAAAATATATCCCAATTACTGAGGGCTGGAAAACAGTATACAAAATACATAACATACAATTTCAACGTATCACAAGAGAAAAAAAATCTGATGTGGACACCACATGACTTCCTTGTACGATTATTAAACTATACATACTTTTTTAATAATTAAATTACAAAATATTGACAGACTTAAGCCAAGCCCGAGAAATATGTTGATGTAGAACAAAAAATAATTCATTTACTACTATCATTCTTAAATTAACATTAATCTAACCCGTTTCTTTTTAAAGAGAGTTTTGATTACAACAAAGAAATATTTGATTACAACAATGAATATGACTAATTTCACAATAAAAATATAATATTTGTTATTGTACGAATCATAAAATTGCACGTATTTAACGTAATTTGACATGAACATTTCTTTTGTCTTAATCCATAGCAAGCTTTATTACAAAAACAAAAAAGTATATAATTTTTAAATTTACATATTTCGCTTATACAAAGGGCTAATTTAATAATACTTGATGTGCTAGACGCAAAAATTAATTCTCTAAAATTATTTGAAGCATTTATTTCTAAAATCAAAATAAAATCATTTTATTCAAGAAAAACTGTTAACAACTTCAAGTAATGTACCACTTCCGGTTAGCCTATTTTAACCAAAATATATTATGTTATTTCAATTGACATAAAAGTCTTGTATACCAAATTTGAAAAGTTTTGGATTATATTTTAAAACAGTTTTTCATTAAAATCTATTATAGGCTTCATGTAAAGTGCCACTTCTGGAAATTGTGTAATAACCAGGAAGGGAGGTGCACAACTAGATGTAGCAGTCCTAAATACAAAATTTCAACTTTCTACGGCTTACCGTTTTTGAGTTATGCGAGATACGTACGTACAGACGTCACGACGAAATTAGTCAAAATGGATTCAGGGATGATCAAAATGGATATTTCCGCTGAAATCTGAAAACCGAATTTTTTCGCGATTACAATACTTCCTTTACTTACGTACAAGGAAGTAAAAAAAACATGAATTTAAAGAACAACAGAAACATTCGTGTAAACAATTCTTTTAGCTGTGACAGATTACAATATATTATCTGTGTTAGAAATATAATTATTAAAAATATGACATAATCTCCTAACAGGAGCTTTAAGTTCATAATTAGTAGTCGTTACTGATAGTTTAAATGTGTATTTTAAACTACCCGATCTAATTTGAATACGTGGTACATCAAAATGAATATTACTCAGACTTGCAATATTGTTAATGTGGTCATGGATAAATTTATAAAGATATACGCAGGATAGAATATTGCGTCGACTCTCAAATCCTGTAAAAATCTGAAGAATAGCAAAATTTACGTGCACAGAATCTAACAAACTTTCTCTGTATTCGTTCAATTTCATCATTTTGTTTACTATATTTTGGATTCCAGACTCAAAACAATACTCAAGCTTGGAGCGCACAAATGAGTAGTATAAGGATCTGGCAGTCGGTAAATTAGTGAAATAAAATGAATTTCTGATAATGAAACCCAAAATTTTGTAAGAAGACTGGACTAAACATTCAATATGAAGTGAAAAGTTCAGTTTTGGATCAAACGTAACACCCAGATCGTTACACTGTGCAACTCGTACAAGAGGTACATTTTCCATATTATAGACATAAATTAAGGATTACGCGTCGTAGAATGTCATTACTTCACATTATTAATGTTAAAAAATAAATGCGAGGCAGCAGACCATTTATGGATATTGTTGTGGTTATTGCGTATATTGACATAGTTATAGCATATAATTATGTATTGCATTATTGAAAAATTATATTTTTGAATCGATAAACTAAATGTTTATAAACATAACATTAAGTGCTTAAAAATTTGAATTTATTTAGAACAGATATATGCGCATTTGATTCCATGAATTATAAATTGCATAAAGCAAAAATCAATTTAATTTGCTGCAATAGATTACGCGCAGAATTGCCATGCGAAAAATTTCAAATTACCTGTAATGATAGCTCTGGACTTGCGATATAATTATTAATCTGAGTAACGGCGAAAACTAACTGTAAAAAAATTCACCGTCCGAAATAAGTTTATACTTTTACGCGAATCATTTTAAAAAACTCCACATAATCGTTATATTTTGGGACTATGGAGCATGAAATTATATTAACACATTTAGCCACCAACTTCGGTATATTAAAATAATACGAAGTAGATGTAGGTACACCGAGATAATATAATGATAATAAGAAAATGGTCTTCGTTATTACAGAACTGGTACATTGTAGTTAATAAATGTTACTCTATTTTAGATGCGAATAAAATTTATTGAAGAATGTACGATTATCTTTATACCGGTGGCCCAAGCAAACCTTGACATAGGCGTTTAGCATGGGAAAAACATTTTTTGTAAATAAAAAGTGTCCGGCAGAAGCCATGCTATTGAATATGATAATAGTATATTACCTCCTGTACGTTATTTAATACTAATTACTTTATTATCATTGCATAAATCAAAGAAAATTATAAGTAAATGCCAATAAATATTTCTTTCAATATTTTATTATGTAATATAAAAATATTTTCAACTGTCATCATGTTTTATTAAGATCTAAAGAAAATATTATGCATTTTTATTAAATCCATATTTTGATTATTGTAAACAATTTTTGTCATTGTTAAAACCAATTATTTTTATTTATAAAATATTGTTATCCATTTCAATATCTATCTTCTATTTCCAGTTACAATAATTTAGAAATAAGCTTTCTCTATTAAAATTATTTAAGGTATTTTTCTTTTCGTGTCAACAATGTATTCATTGTTTGGTTTTCGTTTTGTTTATATCAAATATTCGTGTCAAAATGAATTTCTTAAACGCTAACGATCGAGTGAATATTATAAAAATGTATTACAATTCGAACTTAATTCATAAATAAAAAAAAATAATGAAAAGTTTAGCTTGATGGAGATTTGAACCCAAACCTTCAAAAATTCTTTTATTCAACACGAGCCATGCTAACCATTCAGCCACAATGACAATTGCAAATATTTTTTATTACATAATAAAATATTGAACAAATATTTATTGACAGTTATTTATAATTTTCTTTAATTTATGCATTGATAATACAGTAATTATCATGTTCAATAGCATGGCTTAATTTTCTGCTGGACACTTTTTATTTGCAAAAAACTGTTTTCCCATATTAAACGCCTATGTCAAGGTTTGCTTGGGACACACGGTATGTTTTTCAACAAAGCAAAAACTTATTTTTTGTTATTAGAATTTTTATTTAATAACTTTGATTTTATCATTGAAACATTTTATATACATTGTAAATATTTCCGATCTCATGAATCAACCTCTGTCTTTCCGGGATGTGTTAATCTGCCTAACTCAGATTCCGGAATTATCTAATCTTAGTTCTCCGTTGGAAATATCTAGTGAATAGTAAGTATTCCTAGTTGTTCTCGTTCTCGTGAGTTATATTGACAGATACTCCTCGAAAGAAAACATCACAAACTGGATTGCGTGCAGGTTTAGGTTAGGTTGCTTCCAGGCTTTATTATCCTGGCTAAAACAAACGACCCAATGGCCCGAGGCTCGGCGTGTTGGCAATCAACAGTTCAGCAATTACCACAGTCGAACACATCGGCAGAATGCACTTCGTTTCGACCTTACACCTTCGGAGAGGACCAACAAAATAAACAACATTGATAGTTTTTTGTTGGTTGGCCGGCGTTAAAATTTAGTATTACAATACGTGCCCTTGATGTATGGAAGTTTGGCGTGAAGGCCCGGAACTTGGCTCTTATAGTTCGGGCAGAAAAGTTAGTATCCGGTAAACCACCACCACAAGGATGTTTTTAGAAGAGGAAAGTTTTTGTCAAACTTAACTCCCGGGCGTTGCCGATAAAGTTGTTAAAAATCTAAGCTTGAGAGGTCGTACAACTTCTATTAATTAAATATATAATTAATGATATTTCCTAAATTACGAATCTGTCCTTCCCAGCGTAATAACGCAACAAATTAAATTTGGACTAATTGTAAAATAGCTGGGTCACAAAATTTATAGTCGTTTGAGTTTGAGGGAAATTTGTGGAGACAATCGTCTACGGCGGGGGTTCTCAACTTTTTTATCTACTGCTCACTTTGTTATATTTTAAAGTGACGAATTTGTTTGCCGCCCACATAATTCGAGATAATTTTATTGCACTTTATTTTGAAATAAAATATAAAAATTATTACTAATAACACAAATATCAAATTAATTACGTTTTTTTAAAAAGAAAATATGTGTCTTGCATTTGATGCTGATTAACAATAGGTTATGTTACAAGAGATGTAAATAGTATTTACCAGTCGACGATATGTTTGCCACACGAGCGAAGCGAAGGCTAGTAATACAGCCCAAAACTGGTGAAATATATATATAAGATTTTTTCTACTCGATCATTTATTTTTTATCTTTTGTTGATACATTGAAACAAAGGGTCTTAGTATTCTTTGAAAATTTTAAGAAAAAAACCCATCTGCCATAATTTGTCAATTCAAATATTTATGAAATAAGTAAAATTTGAAAGAACTTAAATTCAAAATGAGTAAATATTTCACACAAGTTTGAAATATCTAATCTAATAAGCTGCTTAGGCAGGTAAGGGAGCTACTTACGTCCAGCCGTCAATAGAAACTGATACCTTGGCGGCAAAATGAACATACGTTCCTATAAACAACGTCCTAAGAAGAGCTGTGAGGGATCCTCGGATATCGGACGTTCGGATATTGAAGCGGATATCCAAAAAAATAATTCCATGTTTTGTTTACGGACCCGGATCCAAATTTTAATTCTGGATCTGGTTCTTCATTTTGAATGTGAAAGCTAACATCTGGAATTTGAGTTCAAATTCAAACTTCAAACCTCTAAAGTGGGCTTGTTTATCTTTACAGTGGTCTGTAAACACTAGTAAACAAATAGTAATACATTTTATAATACCCCTCTTAAAATAGCCAGATAGTTTGTGCGGATGTAAAGAAAAACGGAATTTTATACTTTCACAGAGTCCTATTTAAGCTGTATTCTTTCGCTGCGTTGGATCAGATCCATGTTACATATGGATCCAGTAAATTGCATGTTCTTTCAAATTCTGTTCAGTATCCCCATCCCAAGACCAAGTAATCCAGATCAGTGCCTTCTACTCCAACAAAAACTTGTATTAGAATCTGTTATATTTTATAAGTTAATCAGGACAAGAGGTTACATTTAAGGTTCTAAAAGAAATTTAAACACGAATAAACAATGGTAAATATAGAAAATTGAAATTCATTTTTCCGACTGATTTTGACAGATACTTCTTTCGAATAAATTCATCTGCGTCCACGTGACCTGATCTGATCTAATCCATACAATCAGTTGGATCTGACCCAGCGAAAGAATACGCCGTTAGTAAATTGTGAATAAAAAATTCAAATTTGTATTATTTTTATTACACATATACTCATATTCGAATCTAAGATCCGATAATCAAATCCATTTCCAAGATTCGGTATTCGGATCCGGATTCAAGATCCGATACTCAGATCCGGATCCAAAATCCGATGCTGAGATTTGGATCCGGATAGTTCAACATTTAATTTACGATATCGGTAGTGAGAAAATATTTTAAATTTGGTTTTAGTTGATAAATACTAATAATTTCTGCCGCCCACCAAAAATCGGAAATGCCCATGTTTAGAAACCCTGGTTTACGAATTGTTGGGAAAAATCCACCGTACCTGTAATTAAATTTGCACAATTAGCACCAGTTCCCCGTCCCCATGATCGTAAACGGCTACTTAGCTGATTGAAACCATTAAAGAAAAGCGAAGACGAAAATCATTACAACTGTTCAAAAACATTAAAAAAATTAAAAAACTTATTAAATAATATTAGTCTATATTTAACAGCAAAGCCGACAAACAAGTTTTTATACATGTACAAGTGTTTAAAGGACGGGAACCAGAATAAATTATCTCTCGTTATCGTCATCGTCACCTTGATTAGAATACAATATATAGAGCACAAGAGTTTCATAGTTCGTAGGTACTGACTTTTTTCCACCACGAGTAAATAAATAATGAGCTGTAGCTAAAGTATCGGTAATCGATAGATAGAAGCGCGTGTCCAACCAACCACTCTACTAAATGTAAAAGTAAAATTTTGATATATTTAAAGAAATAAGGTCATATGATTGTTTGAATTTTTGACGAATAGTGGTCTTTGCTTTCACATATGTTATTTCAATATGAATGGAACAAAGAAGCAAAGAACCCTGATAGTTTCCATTTTCAATTAACTAGAATCTGTTGACACAAATCGGTCAGAGTTACTGTAGTGTTTATCCTCGTCCGTGATATATCTCCGTTGGTAGTGATCAATTTTTTAAAGATCAGCTTACCGTTTGAGCAATTTATTAAAGAGTCATAAGCAAAGAAAAAAGTTTGCTTGTCCCTTGTCCCAGCACTGGCGTTTCTCAGATTAATGTGATTAAATGTAAACGACGACTACGTCTGCGAGCGATCCAGAAAATTGGCTTCTTAAACCGAGATCAAAGCGAGAGCTGCGCTACACCGTTTATTAAATATAACACAAGTTGTCGCTATCTACTCGATTTTTTCTTATTTATTACTCACTTTTCATCGTCGCTTCAGCATTCTTCAGTCACGGACATTCTTCTCATACCCCCTCTCGCCCGATCGCTTAATACTTTATTGAATTCGACAAATTTAACACTGCTCTGGAATTCGCTACAGGACAAATACCAGTCCTACTCGTAAACGAAAAACTCCTTTTCTGCTGCATTTTTTCCACCCATTAAATTTATTACTTCAGTGAGATTTATATACTTGTATAGTAGCAGAAAGAATTTATTCCAGCCAAGATGTGTTCCTAAATTCAAATAAATATATTATAAGATAATGATAAAGTTTTATCACTCTCCCAAAGGTTTAGTTTCTGCTCGCCGGCATTGTTAAATAAATTAAGTTGAAGCCTTTGGTATAAAACATGAAATCCTTTTGTAAATTTAGAGATACTCGTACAACACGTGTCTCCATAATTAGATATTTCGCGTGGGTAGGAATATTATGAAGGCCCGAGCATTCATCGTTAATGTTAATATTCCTTTTTTTTCTTTTTAATGGAATTATGTGAAATGCAAATTTAGTTAGAAAGTTTTATGCCCTGCCCTGCAGAAATAATAATATGCATGTGAAATATTTTGGATGATTTGCAGAGTTACCCCTTGAGATTTGCGCGAGGGCCACTTTGCATACGTAATATAAACGATCTTATACTGTTCTGCAAATTACTTGCACCTTAATTAATTAGATTTTGGGATATTTACTAAATTACACTTCCCTAATGTATGGGAATAATACATAGTCCTGCCATAAATAGAGTCACATGGTATATAGGCTGCTAAAAATTTATAAAACTAATAATACATTTTGTATTGTAATTTATTGATTCTAGTATTAACAGTAGTAAAAAAATCTATTCAAAATGCCCGCCTTTGGCTTTAACGCAAGCCTAAGACGGTCTGGTCATTCTGCTATGGCAGCACGGACCGTATTGTAACGTTTTATTTATATGGGTGAAGTGTAAAAATCAAATAAATAATATTAATTAAAATAATACGTTTATTAAACGATAAATAATTAGGACAAATATTAAAAAGATAATAAAAACTAACACTAAGATTATTTATTTAAACAATATTTATATCACTATATTTATTTATACAACTACATTTATTTATGTTAACAACTCGTAGACTTTATTTATATCACCCACTGTTCATTGCTCGTTGCTTCTATATATCAGACTGTCTCCGCTGTCCTTCGAACGGTATTTATACAGCCCAATGTCCTTCTGGAACTTTCTGATGCGACCATCATCGAACACAAAGGATTACACCACCGGGTGTAATTAACCAATCTGAACGCGTATGGGTTTTCCCCCGCCGGGGGGGATTACGTCATCGCTCGGGAATATTCTACCAGTGACGGCGCTCGTATACTCTTAAGTCAGGGGCGCACGTCACAGTATCTATCGGTATTGGTAGTTCCCTCACTGCTTTCTCCAAACTTCTCTTTAGCTGGTCCAAATTTTGGTGGTGTTTAACACATGCCTTCTCTTTCAAACTGACCACAATTTGTAGGGTTGAGATCTGGAATGAAGGCACATTGCCCCGCAGCCAGGCCTGTATGGTTCTGGCCTTGTTTGCCGGGGCTGAATCCTGCTGGAAGGCCCAGTGCAGGTGCGGATTTAGGCATGGGCTTTACGGGTTGCAGCCCAGGGCCCCGCAGGTACAAAAGGCCCCCCGCTCTTATTTATTCTGACGTGAAATTTGTTGTTTCGTTTTTTATTTAGAAAAAGTCTCCGTATTACATTATTTTCAATGTATTTTAGAAAAAATTATAGTCTACAACCCGATATATTTTTTTTTTAACTTAAGCCCAATTAAGTAGGTTCGAGTTTTTTTTTTTAGAAAAATAATACAGCTATAGTCAAATTTTTTGACTCCGTCGGGTACAGTAATAAAACTATAAATGAACTATAAAAATCGCAATTATTATGATAAAGCGGCATATCCTTTACTTTCTGTAGTATAATACTGTTTGGCATCGGCCCATATTTTTGAGCCGCTCTATTCATGCATTGAATCCTATACATACCTGGTAGACGTTTGAAGCTCCCTTACGTTCCTATTTTATTAAATACCATCAATTAGATATTTTAAAATTATTTGCTCATACTCATAATTTACGATTTCGAATTTAAGTTCTTTCAAGTTGTCGTTATTCCATAGATATTTGACTTGTCAAATGTGACGATGACAGCGTTCTTCTTCTTCTTAAATTTACCAAGGAATGCTAAGATCTCTTGTTTCAATGTATCAATCAAAGATAACATTTCTTCGACTGGTAAATACTATTTACCTCTCATATTTTCTTTTTAAATTATTTATTGAATTTTTGATTATTAGGATGCAGAACAATATGACAAAAAAGGTTGAGAAACCCAGAAACCCTGCTATACACGATGTGACAGTATTTATGGCAGGACTGTTTTTTAAATTTGGAAATGTGCCATTTAAGGTCAATCTGAATCAATTTAAAAAATGGCTGAGTTTGTTCTTGAATATTGTGGAGATTAAAAGCTAAAAATATTCCACATTTTGTCAACATATTGTTAGCAACGTAAACATTTAAATTGGATAAAGTTATCGTATACAATTAAAATATATCCTGTTATTATTGTTAATAAAATATGAAATAGTTAAGATTTTTGACCCGTCGCCCGGCATATCTAGGATCAAAGCAATTAGACGACTCTGCAGACTGGAGACACCTTTATTACAGAAGGTCTTGATCTTTTAACTGCTTGGCTGATAATGTTGTTGCTAAATTTCGTTTCGGGTCAGAGAGGACTAACTATTATTATATCTATATCTATGGAAGCTTAGTGACAACTTTTTATGTGTATTTTTAACATGAGTGAATGTGAAAAACACGCTGAGCTGATAAATGAAGGGTGATTATAGCACAATAAATAAAATGATAAATGTTATCCGTTTTTGCAGAGATTATACGTATTTTTTGGCATTCATTAATCGATTAGAGGGATTAAACCGCGATAAAAATATCCTCCAGAGTTTTTGTAAAAGTGGTGCGGTGCGTGATATTTTGAAAATTCCTTTCCTTTCCGAATCTGTCAAATGAAATTCAACATGCGTATCCGCTTTCAGAATACGTAAACTCACCCGTTTTCCAATAATACACAGTGTCAAAATGATGGAACGTTCTCTGTTCTGAAAATCCGGCAAAGCTCGGAACTCGAACGGACGCTGGACCGACGCCGACGCTCATTCGCTAGGCGAAGCGAAAAGCTCACCACACAACAATTCTATAAACTTCACACATGCAAAGCACCATCACATTATAAACGTTAGAGCGAACTGTCACCAACCGGATACAGAGAGGAAAAGGTACCCGCTGTTCCGTTAATATTGCATTACTTCGATTTTGGTATACCTACTAACAATTCTCAAAAGCTTTAAGCGTGTATTGCGGAATTATTAATAATCGGAATTTCACTTAGTTTATTTGAAAATTCATTTTTTTCTTCAAGCAGAGCTGGGAACTACTTTAAGTAAAATTACTGGAAGTATTACTTTAAATACGTCCAGTATTTACAATACTTTTCAAAATTAGTACTTAGTATTTTTTTTATTAATGAACGACTCTAGATCAAAGTTCATTTTCATGATTTATGAATAATAATTAAACTTTGAGTTTTTTATAAAAATTTATTTATACTTGTTGTATATTATTGGTGTTCATATTTATGTTGAAAATTAGAAGAGTAGGTCTCCTCTTTTTTTTCTAAAAAAAGTACTTCAAATACTTCACGCATGCGCAAAAACATATTGCTGTGTGTTTTGTTCACTACTGTCAACACGTTCGAGCAAGTACAGGAAAGTACTAAAGTTTTCGCTATCTACAGTTTTAATCAAATAGTTGAAAACGTAAATAAAAATAATTCAATGCAGTATATTATGTGGACATTTTGAACAACTTATTTATTAAAGGATATTTCTACTTGCTAATCAATATTATACAACTAAATAAAGAATTATTCTACTCCAATGCGTGAAGTAGTAGCTACACACATTAATCGCAGTAGGTGAAGTCTGACTTTTAATAGCGATGCGTAAAATGCAATACATATCTTTCTTACACGTAGACAGACTTGACTTCTTCACTTGTTCCACAAATATAGGTACTATCTTTTTAAAATAGTATATAGTGGGCTACTTCGACTGTCTTATTAGATGAGAATGATATACCTAAATTCGATATTTTTTTGTAATATTTTAACGGATTTCATAAAATAATACTTAGTACTTGTATTGTAAGTAGGTATAAATATTTTGCCTTCTGTCAGTAAATATGAATGAAGAAAATGTACAGTCGGTGACACGAGAGAAAATCGGTCTGAAGAAGGTTAAATTCTACCAGGATATCTATAAAGCTGCACTACGATTAGACATATTTACCATGACTTATATTTACTATACATTAGAACACGATTACGTGGAATATTTTCCCTTGCAACACCCACTTTCTTTCGTGTCAACGATTGTACGTTCAACCTCGCAACACATCATACGAGTTTATTTAAATTTTGCAATTAAGTTTGATTGAAAATTAACATTAACCTCAACATCGCCATTTAATATTTTATTTATTTATTTGTTTGTCAGTTTATCAAATCCAGCATTTTTGTTTAATATTATTATTATACAGAATTGTAAAATTTATATCAAATATAGGGGTAGAAATTACCTGGAACTGGAAAAATTCCGTGGTAAAAGTGGAAAATATCTGGTAGTATAAATATATATTTCACATAGCACCCTAGAAGGTCATCCGGCTTACCATAAAATTTCAATATAATCTCTTCTTCAACAAAGTACGAACCACCAGTTTTTCTTTGAATACTTTCAAATTATTAATTATCAATGCATATGCATTATTATATTTTATTAAAAATATGCAAGCATATACTTAATACGCATTTTACATATTTTCCGAACTGTAGAATATAACATTGGTTCAAAGGATGCTATTTCTTATAGATTCCTTTACAATTAAACTTTGTTTTGCTTGACTGCATAAACAGATCAAATATTACTGTACGATTTACTACGTAAATGTTTATGTTTTTCCCTTCTGTAATTTAATTTTTATTTGATATTTTCTTTCTTTTCACGACAGATCATTTCTCGGAATTCTTCTCGCATTCAATTTTAAAATATATCTCTCTGTATGCTCATATTCAGAGCTGGGAACTACTTAAAGTAAAAGTACTGGAAATATTACTTTAAATACATCTAGAATTTACAATACTTTAATTAAAATACTTTTGAAAAATTGTACTTAGTACTGTACTTAAAATACTTTTCATAAAAAGTACTTAAAATACTTTTTGGTACTTAACAGTATCCAAAAGTATTTAAAGTATGTTTTGTGCACTTCTGTCAACACGGGTGAGCCAGGGCATCGAACCCGCCAAAAACTGGGTTCGGTTCAGGTTGATTCGTTTTTTGAAAAATGGGTTCGTGTGCGATTCTGGTTCAAGCAATAATAAAATTTGCGGTTTTGTTCAGGGTTCAGGTTCGGTTCGACCTAATGAAAATTGAATTAATGTTTTTTGAATAACAATCTTTAAATAGAAATAATTTAAAATGCGTGTCTGAATTTATAATTAATGCAACGCAAGACAAAAACATGAACACATTTTTCACGAATAATCAACACATACAAGGACGCAAACATAGAAGGCGTCGGTCGACGATGATCGGCTATAAGTGTTATGATTACGTTTATGTTTCGAACTGAAATTGACCCTGAACCGGAAATGAACCCTGAACCAGAATTTTGATACCCGGTTCGGTTCCGACTCGTGTTCAATTCAAAAATATATCTGAGGTTCGGTTCTGGGTTTGGGTTCGCTAAAATGTTAGGGTTTGGTTCCGGTTTTGGTTCGGTTCAGGTTCGGATCCGATGCTCTGGTTTGAGTAAATGTAGGTAGTTTTTTTAAATAGGTATATAGGACTACTTTAACAATCTTATTGGATGATAGTGATATACCTAAATTCGATAATTTTTTGTTATATTGGGACTGTAAGTAGGTAAAAAATATACTTCAAATATTATTACTTAGTATTTAAATACTTTTCTTGTAAGTATTTACTATTTAGTGCTTAAATACTTTTTTGAGCACTGGTCTCAGCTCTGATCATTATTGCAAAGCGAATGTGTATAAATATTTCTCGCTTGATACGAATAAAAGTTGAAAAAATCGTATCGTTAATTCGAGAAAGTTTTTTGATGTATGTTTGATTATTTATTAATTACAACCCTGCGATTAATTGCAAACTTGGACGTAGGGTTGGATTAAAATTTGGAACATACATATAAAATCAGTCATTAATTTTATCGTAGTTGAAAACTATGAATCGGGAGTTGGGAGTTTTTATGTTTAAACTTTCAGGACTTGAATTTGTATCTAATTGAATTTAATTTATATGTACTTTTTATCTTTGACAGGTCTGTCATTTTCAATAAGAAACAATCTTCTTTGTATGCTCTGCTGTTTTTCAAGTATATTGTAAACAATTCTCGGAAAAGTGTAGGTAGCTTTCACGTTGTTAGTTTAAGGCACGAGTTATTTATAATTGGTTCAATAATGCTACAAAGGGAAGAAAAGCAAAATAGATTACAGAAACATCAGAAAGAGGAAAAAGACACCACCGTATCATATTAACTTGATTAATTTCTGCTTTTTATATCAGAAACCAGATAATAATTTTGCAACAAATTTTTCGCGCATCCACCATTTTTCGCCTGATAGAAATTTATACCATGAGCTGTATGGTGACTATAATTGTTCTTATACGGCGATGGATGATTGGTACAATAATTTTCGACGCGAAAAATAATTAGGATTGGTTACCGGTTTAACCGTTAATGATTTGGGTATGATTTATTTGCTATGGAGCTGGTTTGTTCACAATAAATACCTCTTGTGCAGTACAAATTACGACAAACGTAGACTTTATTTCCCCTTAATAAATGTGCACTTTTAGGAAATAAAAGGTATATAAATAAATATTTCTTTTATTTATTAATATATTATTTTTAAAAAACTGCCATTTTTTCAAAGAAATAACGCTTGTTTCAATATGAAAACACATTAATTAATATGAAATAATGTTTTATTTGAATAAAATATTATTCCCGTGAAATAAGTATTAGTTACCCAATATTAAAATAAAACTTTATTTTACTGAAAGAAATTTTCTGTATGCAAGATTTAACAAGTTTGTCGAGGAAACCACTAGTGCTTCATTTGTGTATTGTACTTCTTTTCTATTAGATTTGGTAATATACCTATATATTGGTTTATTTTATAAGTGATATTACCTATTTTCAATTATAAAAATTGATTGTGCATCCATATGTTTATTAAGTTCGATAATTTCTACTTTATTTAAACTTTTTTATTTATAATATATTTATTATATTATTTTTATATGTTGTTTACATACGTATTAATATTATGTTATACAAATCAATAAATATATGTACATATTGTTTACATATGAAATATATTTTTTTTAATAAGTAAAAATAACAGTTTTTCTTTATTTAAAATAAGAAAATAATTGCTTTCAAATAAACCTATTAATATTTCCAGAAATAATGTATTTCATTTGCACACCCGGACAATATTTCTCTTATTAGTTACGTTATGCACAGGATTGTGACAGTTTGGGATGAACATAGGGTTTTTTGTTTTATACAATTTCCTGCTCTCTTATATATTTTACGACATATCCTGTAGAGTTCAAACTTGTACAGTATTAAAAGTTGAATATAAAACTGTTTTTATAAATTGTTTCTAGTTTCGTTACAATTAAAAAAATAATCTGTTCGTTGATCTAACTTATAGAAAATAAATCCCGTAATAATGACACTTATTCGAATAAACAACAACAAAAAGAAATACAGAATGTAAATAAAATAATATTGTTTTCTACAAACTCATAAAGTCAGGGCTATTGTTACTAATTAACGGAACTTTTGAAATTTCTTTTTAAATTTAAAAAGGAACTAGAGCCATAATAAAAAATGTACACAACATTTAATTCTGTACAACTTTGAACTCTACAGTTTTTGCAGTAAAATGAACAGGAAAGCAGGAAATTACATAAAACAAAAATCCCAAGTTAAATACTTTCCCCTTTCCCCTAATCACCACCACTTTTTATACGCTAAATTTTTTTGTTTTGTTTAATATTCTACTAAAATATAACATTATATTATAAATATGAGTGTAATTATTACATTAATTAACAAATAATTTAAATATGTACTAATATCTCTTATATTTGCTATAAATTTAAAAGAAACAAGTAACCGGTTTTGCATTTCGATTCACGAAAACGAAATGAGTGAAAACGAAATATCGGGTTTCATTCCGAGTAAAAACGAACCAAATAATTTTCCTTTTTAGTCCCTGATGTTAAGGGATATTTCTTTTAAATTCATTGAATTTAATTTCTAAAACGTATATCTAATAGATAGAAGTGAATAGATTTACTAAGATTGGAAGAAGCTGCGTTGTTTTGAATAGGAGGAAGCCATGTTGTTTCCGATTTCACAAACAACTTATTGTTTTCTGTTTGCCATGTTAAGATAATATTAATATTTAGATTATAGAAATAATAATATTATTGTATCTTGTACGAAATGGGATCAAACGAGTTTTGTAATCTGAAATTTGAAGAACCGTTTGAAATAAATCAAAGCGAATGTTATTATTCAATGTCACCGTTCTAAACTTGTAACGTAATTAGTTATCGGATCTTAAGTTTCTTCCGTTCTTCAAAAGCTTCTCTGCTTGCAATGTCTTTGTGATGGTCATTGACAAACATCCGTTTCCTCTAATCCAACTCATTATTAAACTTCTAAATTTATATCTGTGAAATGAAATAAAATCTAGTTCTATATAATTGGTGATATGAACTATCTTAATAAAAACTAGCAGAATATGTGAAATTATCTGTCAGCAAATAATAAACAATAAAAGATAAACTGTGTATGTGCTGTGCACGCTTCAGATACTTCATAGAAAATAAATTGTATGCAAAAAGCAATGCAACCGTCTGATCTTACGTCAGTTCTTTTGAACTTTGAAATATTTCAATCGAACGTGTGCCAATCTACTCTCTCAAGTGAAAACTCACAATATTACTATGCATTATACGTGTCCATAAAGCACAACTCGTGCATTTTATAAAACAACGCATTCATCTCAAATTTTCCGCTAGTTTGGTTTTACTTTTGTCGTAATTGCGCTGAAAATGACGTGCAAAGAAAGGTGGATTTGCAGCAAAGTTTCTCGAGATAAAATTTGATGATGTTTTTATTTATATACTTAAAAAGAACGTAAATTCTGTGTGACTTCGTAAGCCCTCGAAGTGCCTGTACATTATTGTAATATCCTGGCATTAAAAGTTTTTTCAGCTCGCTCGAAAAGTCTTTAAGGTTGAAGAAAGTTTGTGTAAATGATTTGTCAACCTTCGCGAGATGATAAATTAACTGAGAAGGAGACACGGGTTCAGGATACTACGGGGAGTGCGTGCATATTTAATTTGTAATACGTCATTTCATTATCTCTCCACTTCATATTCATATCTACTTTATACCCTCATCATTTTACTCGAGTGAGAAAGTTTAATAAAACAATGAGCAGCGCACTCTTCCTCTGCATATGACAACCTCTTCAACTACAAATTAAGTTTTGTGCTGGAAATACGAGTACTCGTACTATATCTGCAGAATGTCACAAGAAAATGTATTTTTGTGTTTCCGGAACACAAACGCACAATACAGCTACTATTAAATATACAACCGGAAATAATGTGGAGTGAAAGAAGCGTCAAACTTTAAAAAGGTTGATTCATATTTAAAAATAAATCAGAGCGAACATTAAGTTTTATTATATGAGGGTCATAAATAATGTACAGTTTGGCAACATTCAAAATGGATTATGCAACAACAGTGACAATTACCGACTATGGGCGGAGGGATCGTTCGGAGAACTCTATCAAAAGTCGAACAAATGATGAATACGGGAATACGGTTGGGAAGTCTTACCTCATGCTCCCTACAGTCCGGACATGAATCCACCAGACTTCATATGCGTGGATATCGTTTTCCGTCTCTGGAAGACATTCATGCTGCCGTTACCCAAGCCATTCGACAGTTGAACAGAGATGGTGCCTTGAATGGAATAAAGCTTCCTAAAAGTTGGGACTCGATCATTGAGAAGTAGGGAGACTATATTGAAGGATTGTAAATAGTGGTGGGATCCGGATCCGGATAGTTTCGGATCCAAAAATATTCGGATAATTGAATGTTGAAATATCCGGATCTTGGATCCAAATCTCAGTATCGGATTTTGGATACGGATCTGAGCATCGGATTTTGGATCCGGATCTGTTTATCGGATTTTGGATCCGGATCTGAGGATCGGATTTTGGATCCGAATCTGAGTATTGGAATTTGGATCCGAATCTAAGTATCGGATCTTGAATCCGGATCCGAATATCGAGTCTTGGAAACGGATTTGAGTATCGGATCTTAGATTCGAATATGAGTAATAAAAATAATACAACTTTGAATTTTTTATTCACAATTTACTAAATAGGACTCTGTGAAAATATAAATTCCTTTTTACTTTGCATTTGCACAAACCGCCTGGCTATTTTAGAGGGGTACAGATAAACAGGCCCACTTTAACGGTGTGAAGTTTGAATTTGAACTCAATTCCAGATGTTAGCCTCCAAATTTTAATTCTGGATCCGAATCCGTAAACAAAATATCGAATCCGGATTCAAATCTGGATCCAAGTTCAGATCCGGATCCAAATTCGAATTAAATTTTCGGATATCCGCTTCAATATCCGAACGTCGGATATCCGAGTATCCGGGTATTTTGAAATGCGGGTTCTCGGATCCAAATTTTGTCGGATCTTCACAGCACTAATTGTAAAGCGATAGTGTAATAGAAATAAACAAATGAATAAATTAACAATTGTGTGCAATGTTTATGAAATGACCCTCATAATAACGGGAGTAAATTTGACGACTGTGGTGTTGGGGTAGATTAGGTGTTAACAAATACGCGAAGCCAATATTTATTTTATTAGAGACAGAGAGGCTAAGACAGGTCCACATAAATTGGTCTGAGCCCTTTCTTTTTCTCCCTTCATACTTCCGTGGGAACGCCGAATAAACGCTCCGAAGTTTCTGCTCATCGATCGATGTTCCTCAATACTCAAATCTGTCAAATAACATGAAAGAAAAAGCCCTCCAGTATCCTGGATTATAAAATTATTGTGAGCGCATTCAACAAACTGACATCTGCTTATATCGCAGCGCAAGAAATAAAAATAAAACATAGTAATTCCGGATGGTTAAAACGTGTTAACAAAATGCAATGGGCGTGATGCTGTTACTTGCTCAGTAGCCGCAAAAATGTACAAATAAAAAAGGCGACAACCGGCAACGATAGAAGTAAAAAGGCAATGGCCATACATTGTTCTGTCCTGCGGCCCTGTCTGATAACGTACGTCGTCCAAGTGTTAAGCCCTAGCAAAAACCGCCATAAAAACCATACTACCGCGCTCTGCATTTTTCATTTGTTCCTCATCTTCTCCGTACGACAACCTAATCCTAATTCGACTAAATACACGTCAAAAGCAAGAGAATTTTCAATTCTTCGATCCTTTTACGTCGTAGCGATGCCTGTTTTGGTTGTACATTTTTCCTTCTGACCTCAAAGTTGAAACCTAGTTGAAACTAAATTTCTCTTCACTTATAGGCTTTGCTTTCCTGTTTGCGTAAATGTGTTCCACATTTGACAGGATTCCTTCACTTCAGATTGAGATTGGCGCCTTATAAATGACGCGACGCATCTCTTACCTTCGTCAAACAGAATTCTTTAGATAAATTTCATTCATCCCACGTCTCCAACTAATATCCGATAGGAACTCTTTTTTTCTTATACTTAGTCCAAAACATACTTAACTAATATAAAGAAAGGAATGAATTTAAGGTCAAGCATGATACATCGAAAATAGGTCAAACATTCCGCACATTTTTTGGGTATAAAAAGTATGAATATGAGATTAAAGAATGGTTCATTAGAAATAGTTTTAGTTTAATAATGTTTTTAATTTACTTTTAAATGAGGGCACTGATCCAGCATTTTTAATAACATCATGTAGTTTGTTAAATTCTATCAATCTTTTATTGAAAACATTGGAAGTTGCAACTCTATTAGTTCTAGTAACATAATAGCTATTTGTATATTAAGAGCGCAAAATAGGACATTGTCGATTGAGAGGTTGTTGCCTCGCTCCTGCGTCGCGCGGCATTCTCTCGAAATCGACAATGTCCGTTCGAAACACACACAAGATTTTTTCTACAGCCGCCACAGTGGGGTCCTCCACCATAACAAAAAATAATAAAATGTACACTTTATACTTACACTACACCTCAATTAATATAAAGAAAAAACGTCTTTTATATTTAATTTTAATTTATCATTATTTCTCATTCTTCTTGACCTATTGCTTCAAATCTAATCTAAACATTTTATAATTTCGTTTTTGTAAATGAATGCCTTATTTTATTTTCACAATAGTGCAGCATTTTTTTTTTTTTTTGGTTATGTAATATACCGACAGAGCAGTTATGTCAGATTGATTTGTAAAGGTGGTAAATGTGTCACTACAGTGCCATTAGTTCCTGACTAAACGTTTCCATTAAGAATGTAGACAAGTGACATTTCTCAACATTGTATAGTTAGAAATTTGGACAGCGAGCGTTTTTTCTACTTTGTCGCGCTAGAGCGGCAAAGTGACATTTTGCGTTGACAAAAGATGGCTAGTTTGTATGTAGACTGTAGAAAAAAAATATTTTTCTGCTTGGTATTATAGCTACTATGTATATTGCTACAAACATTGATAAACTTCCTTAAATACAGAAGTAATATATTATTACTTAATTTATATACAGGCTGGTGACCGCGACCCCGGAACATAAGACTTTAACATGTAAAATCATACTTTCTAATTATTTTAGGTAAGAAAGCTTCAAATAAAATTCTGCATCTGAATCAATAAGCATCATTAATTTTGTGTGCCTTGTAACGGCAGAAATTAGGTATGAAAATGTCGAAAATCACCTCAAAAATAGCATGGCCATGGAATTGAGACAAAATAAATAAATGTCTAACGCTAATACAATTACCCCTTAACCTTAAGATTATAAAATAAGTTATATATACGTATTTCGAGAACTAAGTTCTCATCATCAGTAGTACAAATTTAAGCGGAGTAGCTAAGATTACTCAACATGTAAACCATGTCAGAGGTCCTAACAACAGAGGGGTAATTGTATTAGTTTTAGTTACAATGAATTATTATTAATCAAATGTCTAACAGTTTATCTGTCACGTTAGGGTAATTTATTTTTATTAGATATTATTTCTAATTTCTGTTTTAATTAACAATTATCTGTTAATTTAAATTCATATTTGTTCACTTGAGCAGATTTTACAAATAATAATGAAATTAAATTAACCTAGCTTGACAGATAAATCGTTAACATTTTTTGTTTCAATTACATGGCTATAGCTATATTTGGGATGATTTTCGACATTTTCAAACCTAATTTTTGACGTTACAAGGCATACAAAATTAATTTTGCTTAATGATTCAGATGAAGAATTTTATGCCCTACAACTTTTATTTGAAGATTTTTTACCCAAAATAATTAGGGAAGCAGGAAATTACGAAAAACTGATTTTACATGTTAAAGTCCTATGTTCCGGGGTCGCGGTCACCAACCTGTATAAAGACTATGTATTGAAAGTAACATAATTTTTAGTATAAAGCCAATTTAAATGATTAAGGGCCAGTTTTACAATCTTTGGTTAAAATTTTAACTGTCAGTTAAATAAACAAAATTGAAACGAAACGAACTGTCAGATGACAAATTGATCATTGCTGTTAATAATCCGATTCAATATTGTTTATTTAACTTACAGTTAAAATACTAACTGGATATGGTAAAACTGGCCTTAATCCATCCATTTTACATTAGTATATTTATTACAGCAAAGTACATCTCTAATAGCTTTATTTTGTAATTTTTACAACTTATCTATTAGGTAATTTCGCAAGAGTACTAGAATAATAATTAAAATACGATAAAATGATATAATTATATAAACACAATTTTGCATATCTACTCAGCTGTTTTGATACCCTCTTAAAATAGATAACTTTTTTTGACAATTTTTTAAGTAAATAGTTTACATGTACTTTAAAATTTAATTTATTATTAATAAATACACCCATATATTTTATTTCAGTTACTCTAACATAACATTATCTATTACAATTTTAAAATTCTCTAAGTTTTCATTCTTTCTCTATATAACTATGTATTTACTTTTCAAAGTATTTAATTTTAATTTATTTTGTTGCAAATAATGATTTACCATATTCAAATCATTATTACACATATCATTAATTTTATTAATATTATCACCAACGAGATATATTAGCGTATCATCTGCAAATAGGAGAATTTCACAAAATTGAATTTATATATTTCCTTGTAGTACACCAATGTCACATTATGAATATACAAAGTTTTATTTTCGGTTTGTAATCGTAAAATTGGAGAATGTAGAATTTGCCGACGGTAGGATGGCATTTTGGAGAAAGAGTTATTACTCCGTACCTATATCTCACACGCACCTGTATTTCCCAGGAGTATTTACTCCAACTGCGAGTTAAATTCGCCTTTTGTTGCCACACACTGATTAAAATCGTCATTTAATGGGGCTTATGATTTCGACGACGTATTAGCTTCGCTTGTTAGAAAGAATTTCGTATTTATTTTTATTTGTCAATCGAAATTGTTCACGCTCTTGGATGAGATAGATTTAATTTGGAATGGTCGCCATCGCATTCGCAATGACCTTTTATTATGTAATGGTCAATAAACACAGGAATAAGGACATTTTGTTTAACGAACTTTGTATGGAAAATGGTTCTGATTTAACGATCAATTTATTATAATGCAAAGAAGCTATTTGCAAATCAATGTTTAATTTATTCATTCATTTTTTATGTTTGTATGTACGTGGTTTATGAAACGTTACAATTATTTACGTGTGTTGTATATACATTTTAAGTCCTTATGACTCGTGAAAATTTAAAAATAATTTAGTAAATATTTTTAAAGGAATGGTGACACCTAATTCATAATGTAAACTATTGCCAATTCCAAACTTACACTGTCAACTTAATAAAATATTGCTGCATTATGATTCAAACATATTTTAACATGCCTGCCATATAATCAATAGCCTTAATACAAAATTTAGTAGTTTTGCAATTGCCGGTTAATGCAGTAAGATGTTACATATCACAGGTTAAGGTCAGAACAGATCAATTTTAGCTGTTGATCACTTTCTTCTTGTTAGTTTTTTGGCGTCGAATATTTTGACGTCAACAGAAACAAGTAAAAATAGAAAGCTTGCTTACGTTGTGTCACACCCGAAATACGTATCACGTATTTAGATACAGAAATAATTATAAAAGGGGTGTGTGGCCAGCTGTTGTAAAACAGCCAACAGGAGCGAAGCATAGGTTTACAATTTACATTTGCATTGCCTCTCCATCGCCTCTTTACCTCCACCTAAAGGCAAGACTTGCATCACAGAATTCTCATTATACTCTTCAAAATAACTTCTTTTTTTGTTGCCTGCTCCTGCCTGTTGCCATTACTCGATAAACACTGATAGCTTTAATATAATGTATTACTGCGACGCAGTGAAATAATTAGTTATTGATTCGCAAGTCAACTATGAATTTGATGGAGTAAACTTCACAGAGATCTCGTCGTTCTTAATTAGAAAAGCTAATTACAAACTTTGATTTTTATTTTAAAGTTCATACACGAGTCGAGCCATCTTAATACATATTTTATTTGTGCACCTTTGTGGATCGCTCGGTGCCTCCGTGGTAGTAATAAACAAAAAGGGATAAAATCCTTGGTCTGCTTCTGACAAGGGAAACTATAAAGGAAACAATCGGTAGCCAGTGTGCCGGAGAGCGCGTCGCGCAGGATGTTCCATTTTAGTTTTTGAGAGGCCGAATGTTGCAATAAATCACAAACTTCGCACACTCCCAAACATTCGGCTTGACTTTACTGCAAAATGAATGTGTATGATTGTTTTTGAATTTGTTTTACCACCTGGCATTTTGCTGAGGATATTTATTGTATTGTTTTAGATGGGCGAACATGTTCGAAAAATGAGTTCAGGTGCAGCAGCGGAAGATGCATACCAGCACACTGGCAGTGCGATAACGAAAAGGACTGCAGCGATGGCAGCGACGAAGACATAAATACTTGTCGTAAGTCAACACTTTTATAAGGCTTTTGAAACAGGCCCGAAGCCAGAGGGGTAGCATTGCCCACGCTGCAAGAAAAAGTTGCCCACTAGAGAAAATTCTAGTATTTTTTAAATACCTATTGTTTTTTACCTCCCGCTACCCTTGGTAAGGAAGATGCTAAAAGTCGCATATTAAAGCCGTATTCTTTCGCTGCGTTGGATCAGTAAATTGCATGTTCTTTCGAATTCAGATCAGTATCCCTACCCCAAGACCAAGTAATCCAGATCAGTGCCATCTGCTCCAACAAAAACTTGGATTAGAAAGATCATATCACTTAAGATTCAAAAATGGCGGAAGCAGCGGAAGACTGTCATATTTTATAAATCAATAAGGACAAGAGGTTACATTTAAGGTTCTCTGAAGAAGGCAGCAGTTCATGCTGCCGAAAAGTCGGTTTTTATAACAATACAGAACTAAAACTAAAAAGGTTGTATCGTTTTAATCGAGTAATGAGTTCTGAAAGATTTTTTTAAATAGTTCTAAAAGAAATTTAAACAAGAATAAACAATGGTAAATATAGAAAATTGAAATTCATTTTTTCGATTGTTTTTGACAGATACTTGTGTTCTTTCGAATAAATTCATCTGCGTGACCTGATCTGATCTAATCCATACGATCAGTTGGATCTAATCCAACCCGGCGAAAGAATACGGCTTAAGATTTTGGTAAATGACCACGTTTTAAGGTCCCTAAAATCCGATTTTAACATTTTCACGATGATGTCTATGTGCACTTTACTTGAAGCTCAAAATAGTTTTTCTTCAAAAAATTTAATATATGTTATTATAAAAATTAAATTTTCTATAGGTTTGCATTAATACCGGAAGTTTATTTTATCAGTAAACATAGGGTACCTATGTCATTACCATAATTACAGTATAAAATAATTGACAGCAATGTATTAAAGCGTTTATTTTATAAGTAAACATAGGGATAATTAACATAGACTAAAATAAATATTAAATTATGAATTAAAAAAACGAGAAATTATTTATTTATGTTTATACACTTAAGAACTGCATTAAACTAGTGAGGAATTTATATTTTAACTTATCAAGTACTCAAAATTGGCATCACAATATCCTACACGATTATAAAAATAATTAATAGCATTTGTTTTTTGCTGGAGAGTAATATTTTGTGAAGCTGCACTAATTCTGTTTTTTAATTGTTCAATGTTCATTCTCATTTTCTAAGTGTCCTCAAAGAAAAAAAAACATTTGGTGTATAATTATTATAGATTTTTCGAATTGGTGCTGGGCAGGGTCTGGGTCGATTATTAAATGTAGCAGCAGATACATGAAACTTATCTTAGGCTTATATTTGAATTATATCTGTTATAATCTACAATTTTATAGAAAACTATTTTGAAATGTGGCAGTTTGACGAGTCTGACAACTATTCCCTATGTTTACTCATTAAATAAACGCTTCAATACATTGCTGTCATTTTGTAACCATGAAAATGAAACTACTATGTTTACTGATAAAATAAACTTTCTGTATATTTTATGGATAAATTTATAAAATTATCTATAATTTAAATCCCGGAGCCTACGCTTTAAATACAACTTTTTGGTTACACAGTTCATCTCAAATGTATGTAACTGACAGATGTCACTGCCAAAAAACTAATTTCAAATTTATAATAGTAACGTTTTAAAATAATAGTAAATAGAACAATAGTTACATGGGAAGGAACTTAACCACATTAAATTATTATTATTTTTTGGAAAGAAATTACATTTTAAATTGCTCTAATAAAATTTGGACTTGGGTACTGGCCTATTTTGATATTGTGGAATGCTTTTGTTTAATTTATCCCTGTTTGAATTTATAGAGCAGAAAAAATGCGGTACGGATGAATTTTCCTGCCGTTCAGCTCCCGGCGAATGCGTGCCCCTTACTTGGATGTGCGACGATAACCCGGATTGCTCCGATGCCAGCGATGAAAAAGCTTGCAGTAAGAATAAGAATCATTGCCAGTTTGTATTGCCGCCATTATTAATTTTGTTTGTGTTGTATATTAGATGAAACGTGTCGATCAGACGAATTTACGTGCGCAAATGGAAAATGTATACAGAAAAGGTGGTTATGCGATTTGGATAACGACTGCGGAGACAACAGTGATGAATTAGACTGTCCGCCGGTTACTTGCGCTCCAGATACTGAATTCCAGTGCGCAGATAACTACTGTATAACTTCTCGCTGGAGATGCGATGGTGATTACGATTGCCCCGATGGAAAAGATGAACAGGTATGATACAAAGTTTTAAAAGATATTTGAAAATACATTTATAATAAATTACAGGGTTGTCCCAATCCTACAACGTCAGTGTCTCTTTGTTTATCGAAAGAGTTTGAATGTGGCGATAGACTAACATGCATTCATCGAGCGTGGCTTTGTGACGGTGCGAAAGATTGCCCGGACGGTTCGGACGAAAATCCAGCTCATTGCACAAACACAACTTGCCGCCCCGATCAATTCCAATGCAAAGATCAAACATGTATACCTGGACATTTGCACTGCTCGGGACAAAAAGACTGCGCAGACGGCAGCGATGAAATCGACTGCTCTTCCCCCGAAGTCAAGTGCGACCCTAAAACACAATTCGAATGCGGCGGCGGTAGCTGCATCTCACTTTCCCTCGTCTGCGACGGCCACCAAGATTGCCCCAACAATGAGGACGAACCCAGAGACAAATGCGGCAGAAATGAATGCAAGGACAACAATGGAGGATGTTCTCAGAAATGTGTGGACACACCTGCAAGTTACTACTGCGATTGCCTTGCCGGCTATAAGCTCGTGGATAACAGAACCTGCAAGGACATCAACGAATGTGAAATACCGGGCAGTTGTTCGCAGAACTGCATCAATGAAAAGGGCACATTTAAGTGCGAATGTGAGAAGGGATATATGAGAGATCCCAGGGATCTTACTAAGTGTAAAGCTACTGAAGGACACGCTTCACTTTTATTCGCAAGAAGGCGAGATATTAGGAAAATATCTTTGGATCATCACGAGATGACTAGCATAGTTAATGATACTAATTCAGCCACAGCTTTGGACTTTGTTTTTAGAACAGGGATGATCTTTTGGAGCGACGTTACAGACGAAAAGATTTACAAGTATGTATCAGTTTGCTACATTTTTTAAATCTGTTTTCTCTACTTCATCAATAATTCTATTAATCTTAAGCATATATTTGTAGATGATGTTGAACCCTCTATTAAGCAACTCAAGTCCTTAATTCGTATTTTTTATTATTTTACAGAGCTCCCATCGATGAAGGCAGCGAACGTACAGTTGTTATCAGCAACGACGTAACAACATCCGACGGTCTAGCAGTCGATTGGATCTACAACCACATCTACTGGACAGATACTGGCAAGAATACCATCGAACTAGCCAACTTCGAAGGAGAAATGCGCAAAGTTCTCATCAAAGACGAATTGGAAGAACCCCGCGCTTTAGCACTAAACCCAATCGATGGATGGATGTTCTGGACCGACTGGGGCACTGATCCTAAAATCGAACGCGCTGGTATGGATGGTTCCCACAGACAAACCATCGTTTCGTATGAAGTCAAATGGCCGAATGGTTTAACGTTAGATTTGGTGAAAAGGCGAGTGTATTGGGTAGACGCTAAGTTGAATGTTATTTCGTCCTGCAACTATGATGGTAGCGGAAGACGAGTTATTTTGTATTCTCCCGAAACTTTAAGGCATCCATTTTCTATCACTACTTTTGAGGATTGGGTATATTGGACCGATTGGGATAAGGCCGCTGTCTACAAAGCGAATAAATTCACAGGAAAAGATGTTACGCCTGTTACTGCTACTAAAATGGCAAGAATTTTTTTTATCTTTTTCACGTTCACCTCGCCCATATTTATAATAAACTTTTTCGCAAACGTAACCGAGCATCGCTAATAAATATTTGTTGTTTGTAGATTCAACATCCAATGGTGATCCATGTCTACCATCCATACAGACAACCAGATGGTGAAAACCATTGCCAAGCAGTGAATGGTCACTGTTCCCATTTGTGTCTTCCCGCGCCTCAGATAAACCAGCACTCCCCTAGAATTTCTTGCGCATGCCCAGAAAATTTGCGCATGTTATCAGATGGACTAACCTGCGTACAAGACGGTGAGCGTGAGTTTATGAACATTTTGTTCACATTTAGTTGTTCGTTTATAAGCTGCACATCGCGTCAATATTTTATTTATTTTATTTGATTGGCGTTGATTTTAATTTTTGTTTTTTATAAATTTCGTTAGTGAATAAAACATCTACAGAAGCACCTAAAACAAGTAAAATAGTGCCGTATACTGAAGTACCCGTTCAGCAAGGAACCACCACCCGTGAGTAAAATTATCGAGAGTTTTACTTTTCTGTTTCTTTTGCCTTTCGGTTTTTCTGTTCTTTCTAATCCTGGCTTTGGTTATGGTCTTTTATCTAATGTGTTGTTTATTTTCTCAACTAACGACAGCGAGGCGACTTATAGGAATTAGACTCCGTGTGTAAATAGCTCAGTGGCACACCCAGGAATTTGGATAGGGGGATACAGTATAAAAGACAAATCTAAAGTTGTATATTTTTTTATTAGCACATATCTTAAGTACCCAAATTAAACAAATACCTTTAGAAAAATTATAAATATTAAACATTACCTATAACAGGGCTGTGAATGTTATTTTGTGAATCATGATTCAAATTTTTTATCAGGAAAACAACTTTAATAATATAAACACCACCTAGTGTCAAATGTCATATGCAGACCAACGATCACAAATACACAAATATTTGTGGTCGTTCCCAATACAAACTAACTTCATTTATTTTATAAATAATCTATTGTGAAATATTGTAGTCAGTATTAAAAATGGATAATATAGAAGTAAAAAATAATAATTTTGGTAAGGAATATGAAGTATGTTTACTTAAAACAAATCTTTTATGTAACATATTTTCTTTGTTTTCAAAAGTTTGTAGGAAAATCATATTTCCTTTGAAGCAACAAACCTCAAATTAATAAATTTCTACGCTTGAAAAGCTATTGTCGTCAGCCATTTTTAAATTTGCGCTATACCTAATCAAAACTAGGGCATCGAACCCGAACCAAAACCGGAATCAAACCGTAACATTTTAGCGAACCCAGAACCCAACCTCATTTTTCAATTGAACCCGAGTCGGAACTGAACCGGATATTAAAATTCGGGTTCAGGGTTCAGCTCCGGTTCAGGTTCATTTTGAGTTCGAAACGTAAGCATAATCGTAATATAGCCAATAATCGTTGCCTTCGGCGTATGCGTTGCTATACTTTGGTTCACGAAAGAATATTCAAGGTCACTTGTTCGAAGAAAGAATGCACAACACTTTATACAGTAGTAGCTTAGCAACATTTTATGTTAGAAAGAGAAAGATGTAGTTTATGTTGTGTGACAGATATATGTAAATTGTGACATCACTTTCTAAAACATTACAAATAATAATGACGTATGTCGTAGAGTTACAGATATCTAATTATCTACTACATTGCCCTCTGTACTAATATTTATCCAGTGACGTTGCGTTTTGCAAAAACATAGGTGAAGAGCATAAATCTTTGAGAAAGGCATTATTTAAAAAGAAACAAGATTTTCAAATAAATTACTAATTTTTTTCAGTTAAAATATATCCATAAATATTTCATGTTGCACATGTATACAAAATGCAGTGAAGTTATTTGCAAGTATTATTATATCAGACGGTTAATAAATGACCTTGAATAGTCATCTTTCGTGAACTAAACTATACCTGTGTTGTCTGTTAGTGAAAATTGTGTTCGTGTTCTTGTCTTGCGTAAATTCGGGCTCGCATTTTATTTTTTTGTATATAAAGATGATTAAGAAAACATTAATTCAATTTTCATTAAGTCGAACCGAACCTGAACTCAGTACCTGAACCCGGAACAATACCGCAAATTTTATTAATGTTTGAACCAGAACCGCACCCGAACCCATCTCTCAAAAAACAAATTAACCTGAACCGAACCCAGTTTTTCGCAAGGGCACCCTTAGACCTCCCCTCCTGGGTGCGCCACTGAAATAGCTTATTCTCTACTTTATTTTCTAGTTTCTAGAAGATGGCTTGGTGGAAGTTTGTTTTGGTAATAAAAGTAAGTGGATATATTGAGGTAATGATTTATGTTTTTAGGTACTGGTATGTCTGGAAATAAGAATCATACAGATGCCACTGTCCGAGCGTCAGAAGATGCAGATTCGGGCACGGTAGCATTGGTGGTCATTGCAAGTGTTACTTGCCTGATCATCTTAGTTGCTTTGGTAAGAAGATTTTTGTGAGATTGTATGTTATGAGTTTAAGAATGTGATTATTTTGTAGATCGCATACATGGTGTACAAACACTATTTACATCGCAACATCACAAGTATGAACTTCGACAACCCCGTGTACAGAAAGACAACAGAAGATCAGTTCTCCCTGGAGAAGAACGCATACCAACCTCCGAGAATATACCCGAGCACTGTGGGAGAAGAGGTAAGAGCGTTAACACTGGATTATCATAACATTACCTCTAGATAATTGCGTCCATTCTTAACTTATAAGAACTTATATAATCGTCATGTCTTGTGCACTTGTTCAGTTCTTGCCGGGTGACGTACGTTTACGTTTACGATAAACTTATAAAATGGAGGTAGGAATAAAAAGGAGGAAGCATGAGGTTATTTTGTGGGCCAGGGGAATGAACGGACGAACGAAAATAATAAAGAAAATATCTCCGATTTTATTTGTACAGTTAACATTGAATGCCAAATATTTGTACTGATTTTTTTTTGTCCAATAATGAAACTTTAAAATAATAGGCTAATAGATTTTATTAAATGTGCTATGTGATGTGATTCCCTAGAGATCCATGCTTTAAGCAATGGTTTATTAAATTTGAAAATATATTCGTATTAACAAAATTTTGTAAAATAATTGTTACTACATCAAGTAAAAAGACGAAAAACAAACATAACAGTCTTAGACGACACAACACAAACGTAGACAACTCAAACAAAGTGGCATTGTTAAAGGTCGGTTAGGCGCTACCTGGAGTGGGGGAAATGGCTTGTTCCCTCCTTATTTATTTCTACCTCCATGACTTATAACATGCAGAATAGAGATCTGTGCACACTGGCTGTTTACTAGTTTATTTTGTTACTGACTTTTGTAAGACTTGTTAGGAGTATTCTTCACTATGCCAAGTAAGGTAACTTAACTGTGCCAATTTAGTGCGTGGCTCAATTCAATACCGAGGTATTTAATTATAACTAACACTACGAATTTGTGTTACTGTTAATGTAACTTTTTATGAATAGAGAAGTATAACGTTGCCAAGAATTCAGTATTAACTTAAGTGCAGTTGCAAATGCAAAGCAAACGTGAAACTATACACAACGGCAGTACTATTTTTCTAAAGATAATTTACAAATTTTTGAAAAACATTACTTTTGTAGATGTACACATTGCTCACACTTAACAAAGTATATATTATATATAATATAAATACTACTTAAGATAAATTAACTCATTTCATTTGAACTCAAATATTTGATAAGCCAATAAAAATATTTTTAAAAGTAAATGAACAAAGAAGAGTGATGTTTTTCATGTGAATTACACTGATTTATTTTTCAAACATGTGTTAGTAATATCGCTATAATGTGGTGTGCGCTTCATTACATAAAATATTTAACAATTGCATTTGATATCTCTTAAGAATCATGTCCATTTAGAAATATAATATGCATTGGTATTGCATATTGCATCGCATCGCATCGCATCGTGAACTTAGAATATAATGCATTTCATACTTGACTGAAGCCGATGGTGACGGTGACTGACTTTACTTTCATACAGTGTTGCCACTACCATTTTATAAATAAATCTGTAGACTGTAATCCATAGTTATGTTGCGCAGAATACAATTTAAATAAAAAACAAAGCAGCGCATTCACTGACCATAAAATACGACAAGACTTCAGACCCTGTCCCAACTCACCAATTCAGTATTGTAGAGAACAGGATTAGCTAAAATTGGAGCCATGTTTGCGCAATGTAATTTCAGACTAGTGTCACTGTCATGTATATGACATCTCGTGTCATTTTTATGTGTAATGTCAAATATCTTTATGCGATTAGGAAAACAAGTAGATAATACTTTATATTTCACACTTACTACAATATACAAAGTTTCAATGGTATTATGATACGTTTTTAATATTTATATAAAATGTCAGATGGCAGCAGCCATTTTTTAATTATGTCGGTTTAAAACTGGCGTTGATGTGAGCGCCATCTACTGAATTGGTTAAGTGGAACAGAGTATAAACATGGACAAGACAAGACAACTTCACTATACGTACTATATTTCACAAACAATAATAGAAGCAAATGGTGATGCGAGCGAACACAATATAACTAAATTTCTGAACTCAAATAATTTTTCTGTGTCGCTATTGGAAATCTGTAGTATTGGCAACACTGCTTTCATACCAATACCGGAACCGGACTGTATCATCGCCTTCAGGAATTGTGAAAGGATGTACCTACCTACTAGATAATATTCTGTTGACTATTATGTTAACTGACCCTTTAGCATTTATATTTACATATGCCCAAATTGAAACATCAAATTTTATTCGTTAAGAAACATTTCTTTGTTTCATGCTTGTCACGGTTTAAGACAAACATACCTTCGGTAAGTAATTAATTGTGATTGATTGTAGTACGTTCTTTTCACGAGATTCGTTCATCAGCCATAGTTGAATGTTCGATAAGTTTTGATGTGTCTAATTGTAATTTTATTTTTCGTTACAGGCACAAGAGCCGCTGACAGGTGCAAATGGCACTGATTGTGTATGAGTCCTGCGTAGGTAATTATTCAGTTTCTATTGTATCGTACATAATAAAGCTCAAGACATAATTTTGCAATCACTATGATGCCTTGTTTGACATCCCGTGTATTTTTGTACCGACATTTTCACCGGGTGTGATTTGCCTTTTTTCAAAATGGCCGTCGAGTGGAAATATCCATGCAAAAATAACGGGAATGTGAAAATCTGTCCAAAGATTAAAAGTGATTGAAATATTTTAAAACAAAATTGATACTAAATTTTCTAAGTTTGCTTTGCTCACCTCACGGCAAAGAAAGGTAAAGAAAGATTGGTTGTTTTTATTTTTACTTCATCTGCATCTCGTGTCGTTTTTATTATGGTTCGTTTTAACATGCGTGCAATAGTATCCCAGTTTTAAGTTATTCGTTTTATTTTACAATAAGATTTTGTTAATACAAAGGACCTCAATAGATGCCGTGTGTTTCATTTTAATTAATTTATTATTTATTTAAATAGTCATTGCGTGAATTGATTCTGATCACATAAAACGTAAACCCGGTCTCATCTTATGGCAATGGGAACTCAAACTCAGTAGTAGTAGTGATTGCATTTCGTTCATCATACGCTCAACTCTCAAATAATACGACTCTGAATACGCGAATTTAATTCTGTATAACATAACGCAGGTGTAGTTATAAATTCTGTGATTTATTATTTAGTATGTTTTGAAGAGAGACAATGATTTATAAGTAAAGTAGTACTATTACTATAACTAATGTTGACATTTTGTTGGATGTGTCCGGGCCAAGCCAAGCCTAGTCGATCTTTCATTTCACGCACCGATCGGCTGCTATAAATATTATGTGAACAGAACAAATATCAATATTCCAACCAAATGTCTTAGTTCATTTCTTTTTTATGATTATTTTAGAGTAATTTCTTTAGATCTACATTATTTGTAGGTTTTTACTAAGATGTAATTTATCTTAGGAAATATTTCTACTTGTAACATACTTATGTCGCAATATATATGTAAAATATGTAAAACATGTAAGAAAACCAACGTCATTTTATTTTTCCTACATTTATTTGATTTGTACAATTATATTTACAGATATATTTTTCAGTTTGTAATTTATTTATCAACTGTTTGCAACACTGTTTATTCATTAGTGGTAGTGTAGTGACAGCTGACGATCGGTACCGGTGTTTTGTCTGTACCAGTGCAGGTTATTTATTACACAACATACATGTGCAGAGTGATTAAACATTGTTTTTAATAATTTAGAAACATTCATTTACTAATTGACTAACATAAATGTTGGTTTAAACATCAAACCAATACATATATCATAAAGCCTCATCGCTAATATCATAATTTTCAAGTTTAGCACTTAGTCTCCTTGCAGAATTAACAAACTTTTCTTCTTGATTAGTATTTGGGGTCATCTGAGCTGCAATTGTTAGATAATAGTGTGCTCTATACATATTACCCATTTGATAATTAACTTTGCCTAACATATAAATGTTGGAAAGATAAAATCGCGGTTTTAGTTCCTCTGCTTTTAAAAAATAAGTGAGTGCTTCTTCGTAGTTGCAGGTTGGGACATCTTTATAGAGCAGCGAGGCAATCTTCTTCTCGAACCTATAAGGTAGGAAAACAATATATATTTTTACTTTGAATATAACTATTTACCATGTTAATGTGCACAGTTTATAATGCAATTGTCCTAACATATAAAGAACGGTAAAGTCATCGGGATTTAATCTGTTCGCTTGTTGTAAATGAATTTTTATTTGATTATTAATATGAATTTGAGAAAATCCTTTCTCGAAATGCAATTTAGCATCGAGTATGATTGCCATCCATTTGTGTACATCAGCATTATCTGGATGATTATGTAAAGCTTCGGTAATAATGTCATATGCTTCCAGTATCATTCCATGTTTAGATTGTGTGTCGTAATCGTCTGATTTACTCATTTTAAATAATGCGCGACATATTCGCCAATCGATTTCAGTTATTTTGCTTGCCTAAAATGATTTATGATAAGTGTTAATATAAAAATGAATAGCAACACTTACATTAAAACTGGACAGTATATTGTATACTTCGATATATTTCTCTTCCTCATACAATTTATCTACTTGATTAATAATATTAGTTAGTTTCTTTATATCAGTATTAGCATCAGGTTTATCCTTTTTGGCAAAGTACCACAGTAAACTGTACGCAGGAATTATGTTTCGTAAATGTGTCGGTTTTCTCCTCCAGTTAACATTGTTAATAAACAATTTTAACAAATGTACAGTATATTTTGACGTTCGGTTCATTCTTTCGCAATATTATTTTGAATGTGACACTTTGTCAACACGCGTTTAAAGTAATTTCTTGAAGTTGGTAGCAAGGTGTACTAGGTACGTACGTCATATATATTTTTGTGTTTGGCACTGGCAGTTTGGTATGCAGGCGATTACTAATACGGGCGGCGTCTCTTATACAAACCGTTTATTAAAATGTTTTTACTTTAATACTTAAAAGACTCTTTCATTTTAAGTATGTGATATTAAGCAAAAGTATTAAAATGAGATTGATTTTATTAATATTTATATTATTCTTTAATATACATGTCAGTTATGCTGACAATTTTACAAGTAACAATTACACACCTAAAGAACATAAAGGTATTGTATATGTTTAACAAATAATGCAAATACTATTTGTATGAATCTTTTAGTACCTGGCCCACCAGGTAGTCTAGAAATAGAAAATGTAACTGATATTAGTGTTCATGTATTGTGGTCCGCACCTGTGACACCTGCAAATATTACTCAATATGAATTGGAAGCTAAAGTATTGCACACGTATTCAAACGATACTTTGTACTTACCAAAATGGCGCTTTTCGAAAACTATATTTCGATCAGAGATAAATATTCTTCAGCCTGGGACACAATACAATCTAACATTAAAGGCTATATCAGACAAAGTTATAGGACAAGAGAAAAGTTTGGTGTTCAACACTTTGATTGGAGGTAAATAAAAATATATACTTTTTATTAATATACTGGCTAGTATGATTGCTAATGTATATTATAGTACCTGATCGACCACCAAAAGAATTAAAAGTACTAAAAAGAGATGATACAACGATGACTGTTCGTATTGAACCAGTAGAAAGCAACAACGGTCCAATAACATATTATCGATTAATAGTGATGAATGTAGATCAAATGCAAGAATTTCAACAAGAAGTTTTAGGATCGTATCAACAAGCTACCAGAGATGGTATTTCTTATTACATTACTGCAGATTTAAACCCAGAGGACATAGAGAAAGACTTTACTATAGGGGATGGTAAAACATATAACAATTACTACAATGCCCCGTTAATGGCTGATACTCATTACTACGCTTTCGTTGGAGTAATTAGCGAATTAGAAAATTTAACAAAGGTGCGCTATCCAGACATGGCAATCCGGCGTTTTGATTTCCAAGAACCATCTGAAGGTGCCGGCCTCGTAGTTGGTCTAGCAGTAGCTGTCGTCATTGCTAGCATCCTTCTCATCATAGGCGTCGTTGTCTTGGTGCTAGTCAGGCATCGGTTCCACCGTACTCGTCGCCAAAGACTTTCCGACAACCAAGAACTATGTTTACAAGGACCTATGATACAGGTAGCTAACCAGGGTTATATCCCTGATGACGAACCAGAGAGAGTCAACCATTATGACGAGCTCAAAAGAAATGTGTGGAATATTCCGAAAGATTGTTTGCAAGTTGATACGGCAGCTGCAGGAGATGCTTACTTAGGGTTTGGGTTATTTGGACATGTAGTAAGAGGGACGATTCAAAAACCAAATGAGAAAAATTCCCAACCGCAACACGTAGCGTGTTACATCATCACAGGTCAGACGACAATTATTTGCATTAGTCATAATATTATTTGCAATTTATATTTTTAGATGGTGATTTGAACGCACAAAACAAACGTTTGATGCTTCGAAAGCTGGACATACTTATAAAATTAGGAAAACACGAAAACTTAGCAAGTTTAATAGGTACTTGTGAATATCCAGAAACAGTTCATATCGTTCTGGAATACTCCCCGCTTGATCTAAAAGACATGTTACTAAATCATAGACATGTAACTCAGAACGGCAAATTCACAAACATCCACGAAACAGAAATATTAAATATATTAATAGGCATTGCTAGTGGCATGACCCACCTGGAATGTAAGAATATAGTTCACGAAAAACTATGCGCCAGACATATTCTGATGTTTGATGGACGCGTCCCAAAAATAACAGGCCATGGTATATCTCACTACAACAGAAACAATATCGCTGTGGATGTCCGTCGATGGACTGCCCAAGAAGTACTCAATATGAAAAACGCAACGATAAAAAGTGACGTATGGTCCTTTGGGTGTTTGTTGTGGGAAATTTGCAGCCTTGGAGGAACACCTTACAGCCATCTAGACTCGCAAAGATTCGCGTACGAAGTAAGCAGAGGCGTCCGTTTATCAAAACTACCGTACGTTGGAGAAGAATTATACCAAGCGATGATAAACTGTTGGCAGAACGACCCTGGAGAAAGGCCTACATTCCACGAAATTTTACAGCAGCTAATTTATTTCCGAGATACGTTGTCTGTGTACGCACATTTAAATTTTGATGCATCTCCGGATTTTAGTTTCGAGAACTACGTGCCGACAATGGAAGTAGCAGAGGATGTTTGTCACCGTAGTAAATTATCGTACTCATGAACATATATTGTACTGTACTTATTATATTTTTATACATTTTTTAAAATAAATACATTTTAATTTAAATTGGAATGCCTAAGTGTTTGCAATGTTATTGCAAAATATTTTTCACTGCGCGTTCGACAGCGAATAAGTGTTCGTCGTTGACTCCGGGTGCGATGTCTCGCATTACCGAGGCTAATTTCAGAACGTACTCGACGTTTGGTCCACTGGGGCCCACAGCTGTGGCAATTTGCTGAGCTATAGCGTCTATACTGGTCGGTCCCGCATATTGTTTATTGTTTTCAGTAGCAACATAAATCATTATTTCGAAAGGATTGGAAGGATCATCTTTTGGGTAAAATAATGTTGCTATACGTTCGTAGCCACCACGTTCTCTGAAGTCTAAATGGTTTATCACATCCTCAACTTTATCACTATGTATGCTGTAAGCAATTCCCCAAACCTGATCCTGTCAATTAAAATAAAATATAGTAATATTGATGATATGTTGTTATTTACATACCTCATTATTTATACTAGGTAGTAAGGTCACAACACGGCCAGGCTGTAAAATATTAAATAAAATTATACCTTAAAGTAGTAATCAATGTAATAAACATCATACTTTTTCTGGTGTTCCTCTGTGATCAGTGCTGTGCTGATAAAATCTTCTTACGTACCCTCTAACGTAACCAACTAATTGTCTTTCAGTAGGAAAATCAACTTTCCATAAAATAGACCCATAACCAAATATCCACATTTTTATATTTATTACAAATCAATGTACCGTAAAAAACATTTCAATGATGTGTCCCTATTCGTCATCAACATGAACAATATGCGGTTCTGTTAAGAAATTAAACTGCAATTTCACCTTATAAATTTTCAGAATTCATCTTATGTTAAATTTCAATCAAGTACAAATGTCAAAACTTTTCATGTAGATTATAAATCAATATTTTTTAAATTTTCAAAAAATTAATCGTGGTACACCCATCTTACAGTGTACCGCTGAACTAAGAGAAATTTTGCATCGAACTATTGGCAACATTGAATAACAAACAAGCTAAGCTGTGCAATAGAGGTGTGTACGTGTGTGGTTGAGTAGTTGTAAAAAGTTATAAAAACTGAAAATATATCGCTTTTGTGAATCAAAAAAAGAGCTGACACTCTCCAGAAAGTGGATGTGCAAGGAAAAAATACAGTAAACGATTCATCATCAAGAAACGTTTCAACTTAAGTAAGACCTAAAAACCCGAACCTTTGTATTCAGTGATTTATTATGTAAGTCATGCTAACTACATTTTTTTTCCTATAAATCGGTTTGTGTTTCATTTCAATATTTTGTTGAGCTGTTTTTATTTATATTTGGTGTTATAATTTGTTTAAATCAGTGACGGTGCCTGAATTTAGAGTGAGGTGAGTAGGCTCGGAGCCAGCCATCGGGCAAATGCCCGGTAGGGCGAATCTTTTTAAAATCGGGCCGACTGGAATAATTATTATTATTTTTACTGTAATTTTTAAATAAATAATCAAAGGAAAAAATATGTCTTAATCTTTTCATAAACAATGATTTAAAATGATTCTTTTTCAAAATGGGATTAATTTTGATTTGGGCCGGTATATTTGCCCGAACCGACGTTATAACTTGTATCCGGCCCTGGAAGTGAGGTCAAATATTGAAAGAAAAATATTCTTTTTTGTTTAAGGTCAAACATTTTTGAACGCTACATAAATAATCAACACATAATTAGATATTATCTGTTGATTATGTAATCGTAAAATTGTGCCTTTTTTAAGTATGTTAACAATAACAATTCATTTTCTATAGAAATTTTTGCTGGAATATCAGGCTAGACTAGGGGTGGGCAAACTTTTTTGTCCGGGGGCCAAATAAATAGTTGTAACTTGACCAGCGGGTCGCATAGATGTTTGTAACATGACTAGCGGGTCGCATGTAACTAAGAAAAAGTCTCACGAAGTAAAAATAAAAATCTTGCTAATATTATAATAATGTTTTTCTATTTTTTATTGGTAATAGAAATTAAACAAGTTGTCAAAATATTGTAACGCGGGCCGTAGTTTGACCACCTGTGCAATCTAAGTGCTTCGAAAATTATCTATTATTTTTTAAAATTTGATTAATGCAGTAGTTTTTGAGATATTCTACTTTTTAGAAAAAATCTCTAGTAGGTATGTATTTAAAAAAAATTATATATTTTGCTCCTATGGTAACTTGATTGTTTTTTAACATCTAAATATTATGGATATTTTAAAAACTACAGCGGTTATCAACTTTTAGCAAGAAGACCCTTTTCTGTATTTTTATATTATATGTGTACGTAATATTTTATAAGTAAAAATATATTATTAATATTAAGATAAAAATTACCCAATATTTTTCTGTAATACTTATAAAATACCTCAGAAATATTTTTTTTAATATTTCATTTATTTCTTTAATACCAGTAATTCTTGGTAGCATGAAATAATGTATGACAATATTTTTCTTCGAATTTCAAATAAATTCAATAAATTTAAATAAAATAAATTGTCAATATTTATATGTACTGCTCATCCATTCCCGTCGAAGCGATTTTTTTAGACAGGTACTACTTTTATATAGGGTTAAATGACAAAAAAACAATGCCCCTTTAAAAAATCAAAACTGTACTGCACTGGAATAAATAAACATTTCTGCCTTCTACGCATCTGTTGTTAAAAATATAAACTAATAGATACCTGTGCCACGAAGCCACGCTGGAACTTGCGTAATCACCACGTTTTTACAACGCATTTTTTGTGTGTGATCTTCAGATTTTTATTTGTAAAACATGGAATATTTTGATTTATGATTTGAAATTGTGTAATTTTGATGCATTATTTTATGAAGAATCGAATGGTATAATTTTCAGGTGTGTATCTAGTCTCATTTTTGAGTTATTGGTGTGATAAGATTGGAAAAGGTCTAACGTACGGTTTAAGAAATTGAAGCTGTATTTGTTGCTAACATATGTGTTTGTGTTTTTCTATTATATGTGTATTATTTTTGTTACAGATAAATTGAGAAAGCAGTTGGTCGTTGGAGCGGTCGAAACAGATCACATGATTTTGGGAGCACCTATGGTAAGTCCATTTTGAAATTTACACTTATATTGAAAATATTTTATATGTAAATATTAAAGCATGCATTAGATTTGTCAATGAATTTTTCTCATGTAATACTTTGGAATTTCCTTAAGTAATATCCGGTAACACTTTTAATTCCAGCGGTACTGTAATACTTATGTACATTAGACATTTCTCTGCATTTTGTTATGTGCTCTTATTTCATATTTGGAGAATGCTTTTAAAGTTAGATATGGTTAAAAAGACAAATAAATAAATTTGATGTAGAAAATGTAGATTAAATACAAAATAAACAATTTATTGAAACTGTTCAAAGAAATGATCGGCAGTACCAATTATTACAACGAGAGATAATTTAATAAAACATAGTCCTCTGTTTCTCAAATTCTGGGGCGCGAAAAGAAATTAAAAATGTAGTTAGTTATAGTATAATTTTTAAATGTCTGTTGCTTTATTGAATAATAGGTAATTTTACAAAAAGTACAATTATATACATAAAAAATTGAGAAGCTCCTGGCAAAAAGAACCATAGTTCAAATATTACAAATATGAGCAACATCTACTTTCAATGATTCCAAACAATTTGGTTATTTCAATAAAAATGGACTAAGGTTGTTTTTCCCAAGAGCTCTAAGATTCATAATAGATATTTATTTTTAAAAACTTATTTCGAGTTCAAAAACAATTTGGCGTACAGATTATTTGAAGTCTGAATGGGGTCCGAGGATTAAAAGTTTGGTAAACACTGACGTAATCGTAATAGTTCAAAATTTAAATAATTTGATTATCATTCATTATGAACATATTTCTGTGGTTAAATAATGCAAAAACAACTAATGTATATTTTTGTCTAAAATTATATTAATTGTGTAATTGGCTAAAATATGTTATATTTTTACATACAAGAGCAACCAAAGTCGTTATAAAACAAAAAATACTATTGCAATAATAACCAATGGAAATAAGTTAGTTAAATCTTAGTGTTTTAAACAGTTTTAGTCACTGAATTAGTACATTTGTATGTAGCAAATAAGTGCTGAATGTGCTATTTATGTATATTCATTAAAAAATTCTTGTTCATTTTAAATAACTCATTCCAAAAATTACGTAATTTTGACGTTGTTGTTCTTGCATTAAATCATATATTTTTCTGTAAAATTTGTCATTTTAATATTTTTTGAGGATTTTTTAAAAATATTTTTAATAAAATATATTGCAACAGAATTTTAACAACTGAACATAATATTTATGTTTATTTATACAAATATCCTAATTTTATTATTCTGAATATTTATCTGTAAAAGAAAAATATATGTTTGAATTGTGGATGAATGAATACCTACTTATTCGAAATATTTATTTAGTATTTGAATTAACAAAGCTAATACTTACAAATATACCCTAGTTAAAGATATAGCGCACTGACTTTCAGTTACATTACATATAATTTAAGTCGGTCTGGGAATACACACAATAACAGACACATATTCTATTTTTATACGAACATAATGTATAATCCCGTTTGAAAAAATATAATTTTGTGTTGAGAACCACTGATTTAAAAAAAATAATTCTTTAATGGTCGTCTATAACTTTATTTTATATTTAGTGTTTTTTTTTGTAACTACAATAATAAAGAAATTAATGGCGGTGGTCGGTTTCGCTGTTACACCCTGTTATATTTATTATATTTTAATGGACCCAGCATATATATCGCTTATTTATTAAGTTAGTAATTTCTTTCATATAACATGATTTATACAGCAACATGTAAGCTACTTGATGACGGATGTACATTCATGATACCACTTCCGGTTTATTAGTAATTAATATCAACTTTGAAATTTCAAATGGAACATACTATATTTTTTTTACAAATTTGAAAAGTACATCAAATTTGCTTTACAATCATGTAAAATAATTCATATGGTACATTAATAAAAAGTAAAATGGCGGGCACTTTTTTATACACCTAGTCGAAAAGAGAATAGTGAGCCATGACTGTGGCTTGAAATAAAACAATTTTAACTATTATTATTAAACGTTGATAAGAATTATTTGCGACCATCCGTAACATATTTAAACATAGAAGTAGGCCGTAGGGTCGAGGAATTATCTAATTCCTCGACCCTACGGCCTACTTCTATGTTTAAATATGTTACGGATGGTCGCAAATAATTCTTATCAACGTTTATAAAAAGGCAAGCTGATTCACAACAATTATATATGTTATATACAGGGTGTTTCCTTTAAAACAACCAGCGCTTTTTTAGGCGAACTAATGACTTTAGAGAAAAATGTTATATACAAAAAATTACCAGGAAAAAGGGCTTAATTTATGAGGAATAATAAATAAAAAATTCAACCAGTGGTTCTCAAACGGTAGAATAAAATTATATTTTTTTAAATGGCAACCTATATAAATTTTTTGTCCATTAGATAGAGAATTTTTTTCTGATTTCAACGATATAAATATGATATGGGGTTGTATAACAATTATTTCGAGAAAAATGATATTAAAAATCAGAAATAATTCTACAATATTGAAGTAGGCTATGCAATAAACAAATGCAAACAAATGATACAGGTGACAGATATTTTTGTTACTTACGTTAAAACAAGTTATTTTAGATATAAGAAAATAATATACTATCGTAACCTAGGCAATAGTCGTATTAATAGTTGTTTATTGCATAGCCTACTTCAATATTGTAAAATTATTTCTGATTTTTAATATCATTTTTCTCGAAATAATTGTTATACAACCCCATATCATATTTATACCGTTAAAATCAGAAAAAAATTCTTTATCTAATGGACAAAAAAATTATATAGGTTGCCATTTAAAAAAATATAATTTTATTCTACCGTTTGAGAACCACTGGTTGAATTTTTTACTTATTATTCCTCATAAATTAAGCCCTTTTTCCTGGTAATTTTTTGTATATAACATTTTTCTCTAAAGTCATTAGTTCGCCCAAAAAAGCGCTGGTTGTTTTAAAGGAAACACCCTGTATAGCGCATTGTTCGCTCTGAGTATTCATCTACACCGTATGGTTAGTGTACTCGTCTACGAAATTTGTAAAAAGAATTGTGAATGATTCATCGACTTAAATGGGACGGGATCTTGTGGCTCAGTTGGTTAGAGCGTCTCACTATATATGAGAAGGTCCAGGGTTCAAATCCCTGCGAGGTCCATGAATTTTTCATAAATTCTTTCTTCGTTTATTACAAATAATTCCTCGACCCTACGGCCTACTTCTATGTTTAAATATGTTACGGATGGTCGCAAATAATTCTTATCAACGTTTATAAAAAAGCAAGCTGATGCACAACAAATAATTTTTTTTTTGTCATAATACGGAAAATAATTGTTTTATTTCAAGCCATAGTCATGGCTCACTATTCTCTTTTCGACTCTATTCCGGGTAGTGGCAGTTAGGGGTGAACATAGGGATTTAACATATATAAATTTTATGTAATTTCCTGATCTGTTCATTTTACGAGAAAAACTATGCAGTGCAAATTTGTTCAGAATTAAAATTGTTTTTATATTTTTTATTGTTTTTGGTTTATTAATATGTTTTTTTTTTTGTTAATTAGTAGCAATAGCCAAGGCATTTGTTTTCTTGTTTCTAAATAAATAAATGGCATTGTTGAATTGGCCAATCTGCTTTGTTCGTACATAGATATCAGTAATGATGATACAGTGGACGCTTTTCAGGCGTCACCTCACAGGCACTCATTGCAGACGTGGAGAGTGCACTACAGAGATAAAAACTGTTTAGTGCAAAGTTACATACAAAACTTTATACATTTATATATTATTTTTATAATTCTTTAAAAATATCATTTTATTTTAATTACATTAATTTGTGTTGCCGTGAGCCGACCGTAATTTGTTTAAAGTGGCAGACTGGTATGCCTTGGCACAACTTATGAGTCGTGGGAAACATTGGTGCGAATGGACTTATATATCTGTGCAGTAAATATTAATATTTAAAGTGTAATATGAAAATTTATACAAATACGGATATACAGTCAGTCACATAAGTCTTCATACACCTTAAAAAAACGATGAATCTATTCAGTATGAGGTAGTATAGTAATAATAATTATATGTAAAGTATATTTCTCAACTATAAACTTCATTCGGCATATAAACAAATAGAAAATAAGGCATGCAAAAAATTAATAATAACAGAAAAAAATACACCAAACAAAAAAGTCTTCATACACTTCAAGACTTAGGGAGAAATAAATAGTTCTTAAATCATTTAATACTTTGTTTGTCCTCCTTTTGCGGAAATAACAGCTTTTAAACGCCTGAGCATAGATAAAATCAGATTTTCTGTTACTTTCGGTGTAATTTATTTCCACGCGTTTTATAAAGCACGATTTAAACTGTCTTTGCCTGAAATTGTCGCCCTTATCCCTGGTACACTAATGCGTCTATCTAATTATTCCCAAATATGCTCAATCGGGTTTAAATCTCGCGATTGGGGCAGATGATCAATGGTTTTAGGTACATTGTATAGTAATCAATGGGGACTTATACAATTCAAATATTTTGGTCGCCATCTAGTGTGTAAAAAAGTATTTAATAATTAGTTATGTAGTGAGCAAGATTTAGCTCTAAGTTTGACGTTTATCACGTGACCCATATTTGGTCCCATATGATCTACTCAATGCATACCTTTCGATTAATTCGTGTTTATTTCCACTTTTCCTTAAACCCCGTCATTCTAACCATCTTTTCAACTGTAACACGGAATGGTCTTCAATGTTTTTAAATACAAATGCGCCCGGTACATCATCTTGTGTTAAACTCATTATTTATTTGTGAACTTGGTTTTTACTTCCTTGTACGTAAGTAAAGGAAGTATTGTAATCGCGAAAAATTTCGGTTTTTAGATTTCAGCGGAAATATCCATTTTGATCATCCCTGAATCCATTTTTACTAATTTCGTCGTGACGTCTGTACGTACGTATCTCGCATAACTCAAAAACGGTAAGCCGTAGAAAGTTGAAATTTTGTATTTAGGACTCCTATAACATCTAGTTGTGCACCTCCCTTTCTGGTTATTACATAATTTCCAGAAGTGGCACTTTACATGAAGTCTGTAATAGATTTTAATGAAAAACTGTTTTAAAATATAATTCAAAACTTTTCAAATTTGGTATACAAGACTTTTATGTCAATCGAAATAACATAATAGATTTTGGTTAAAATAGGCTAACCGGAAGTGGTACATTACTTGAAGTTGTTAACAGTTTTTCTTGAATAAAATGATTTTATTTTGATTTTAGAAATAAATACTTCAAATAAAAGTTTTAGAGATTTAATTTCTGCTTCTAGCACATCAAGTATTATTAAATTAGTCCTTTGTATAAGCGAGATATGTAAATTTAAAAATTATATACTTTTTTGTTTTTGTAATAAAGCTTGCTATGGATTAGGACAAAAACATAAAAAAAATGTTCATGTCAAATTACGTTAAATACGTGCAATTTTATTATTCGTACAATAACAAATATTATATTTTTATTGTGAAATTAGTCATATTCATTGTTGTAATCAAATATGTCTTTGTTGTAATCAAAACTCTCTTTAAAAAGAACCGGGTTAGATTATGGTCGCTATATATCTTACTGTTTTGAAGTTAAAATTAATATTTGGTAATTTATTTATTAAAAAAATATGTATAGTTTAATAATCGTACAAGGAAGTCGTGTGGTGTCCATATCAGATTTTTTAGTTATATTCTAAGGATAATACAATTGATAATTAATAACAATCACTACACATAATAACTTAACCAAACTTTGCTGACTAAATAACAAATTATGGGATCAACAGGGCGGTGCTGAAGAGGGAAAGCATTTGATCGACTGGGCCATGGTATATCACCTCGCTCTTTCTAAAAATTTCTTGTCCCTTTCCAAATTGTGTGGCGGGAGGTCCGCTGCCGATAACGTCAAAATCATAAGTCCCCATTCACATTTAGAGCGGTATGTTTGGGATCATTATCCTGTTGGAAGATCCACTGTCTTCCAAGACTCAAACGTTAAACACTTAGCAGTATATTATCACGCAATATGAACAGGTATTTGTGGTGGTTCATTATGCATTCAATAAAACATAAATTTCCCACTCCAGCTGCTGCTATTGCTTCCCAAACCATAACATTACCTTCACCGTGCTTCAGCGTTAATGTCATATTACACATTTTCAATTCTTTATTTGCCTTACGCCATATTTCTCGTCTCCCATCACATCCGTGCATGTTAAATTTACTTTCATCCGTGAATAAAATTTGTTTCGAAAATTCAGTCCTTTTCTTGATATCAAGATGTTTTTGTTGATTAACTTTTGAAATTAAAGGTTTTCTTCTGGGTGTTCTTCCGTAATAACCACTCCGTCGTAGTGACCTTCGTATATTTTCTGGATGTACTTCTTTATTATTAATGCCTGATGCAAGTTCAATGGCTAAAGTTAGAGCACTCTTTCGGAATTTCCTTTACTGTCCGTATCAATAATCGAACGTCTCGATCGTTCAATATTTTTGGCCTTCCTGATATTGGTTTATTTAATACATTTCCGGTCGCATTAATTTTTTTTTTATTATAAACGGATGCCCGACATTTTTAACTATTCTAGCGATTTCACTGTCATATTTTCCTTCTTCACGCAACTTGTAGTGTATGAAGAGTTTTGTGAGGCATACTTTTATGATTATTTTACTATATGTTTAAATAGAACATACTACTTCAATTTTATGTACTTGAAGTAAGAGACGATAGACGCCGTCGATGAGTATTTATCTTAATTTTATTAATTACTAATATGATTACTGACATATATCATTTTAATGGTTTTGTGACTGACTGTATTTAGAATTTAGACGAAGTCCCCTATGGTTGAAAATATATTATCAGACGGTCAGTTACATCATTTCTTCCAAGGGAAAATGCGTTTTATAAATGAGACGCTTATGAGGTTTTGCTTTTTTATATCTTGTTGAATATATTGTTTTTCTGTATGTATAATGTATACATACAATTTATATGTATATTCTAACATGCGTACGTAATGAAATTATAATATTTGGTGTTAAATATTTAAAAGCCGTGTTCACATTGAAACGAACATTGTTAGCGAATATGTGTTCAACAACATACATACATACATACATAAAATCACGCGTGTCCCACTTAGTGGGTTCGCACAAACCCGATAACAATAAGAACAACATCATACAACAAATCCTTACTCTTAAACATATTAAAGTGACCGATTTTCGGTAGCGAAATACCGCATCCGGATCACAATAATAGTTAGGAAACAATCATCCTTCGCCACACATTCCTATCTAAACAGACTTCTTTCGCCTCGGCCACACTCATAATCGCATTCATACATGCTCTTCTTCTCTTCATACATGGAAATTCTCTCTCTTTAAGCACCCTACCAATCACATCCATCCACTTACACACTGGTCGGCCACGCAATCGAAAACCCTCAACTCTACCAAGATATATACGCTTAACAAGCCGTTCAGTCGCCATTCTCTCCACATGCCCAAACCATCTCAACTGACTCACACCAACTCTCTTAATCACATTGTTCCTAACCATACACTCTTCATACACCAAATTATTCCTCACGCGATCCCGTCTGACATACCCACATACACCACGTAAATACCTCATTTCCACGGCAGTCACTCTCTTTTTATGCTTTCCCGTCCATGCCCAGCATTCGCTTCCATACATCAAAGCAGGCACTAGCACTCCATTATATACACTTAACCGAGCATCCCTTGATACATTAACAACATAGTTTGTGAATAATTGTTTGGCAATAATATTAGTTAATATACAGGGTGGTGACCGGCACAGCCGAACATAGGACTTTAACATATAAAATTAGACTTTCATAATTTCCTGCTTCCCTAATTATTTTAGGTAAAAAGCTTCAAATAAAAGTAGTAGTTGTACAGAAATAATAAAAATAAATTAGCCTAGCTTGACAGATAAATCGTTAACATTTGTTAATTTTTGGGATGATTTTCGACATTTTCATACCTAATTTCTGCCGTTACAAGACTTAAAATTAATTTTGTTTATTGATTCAGATGTAGAATTTTATGCTCTATAACATTTATTTGAAGCTTTTTTTGCCTAAATAATTAAGGAAGCAGAAAATTATGAAAATCTGATTGTATTTTTTAAATTCCTATGTTCGGCTGTGCCGGTCACTACCTTGTATAATGTCCATATTACAATAACAAAATACGTTCGCCACAGTTTTCAGAAAAAGAGAAGTTTTCCTTTTGTTAAATTTTTAAATCGAAGACGGTAGTGGCTTTAAAGTTTTATATGAATGTCACCATCTAATTTTTAGTATTTAATAATTTTAATTGAGTCCAAACTTCCTCCCCAGGACACTAATTTTCAGAAAAATTGTTCACTAACTTTTATAATACAAAATATACATTTTATGTTCACATGACTCATGCATCAACATTTAATTCTTTAAAGTTTATCGCCTATTCCTGGAACATAAATTTTTGTTAGCGAGCATTGTTATTACGCCGCAAAATGTTAGTACGAACATTCTACAACTGTTTAACAAATTAAATGAAAGCCGCAAAAGCATAATTAAAGCAACTCATTTCTCTTTCTATTTCAGATTGCATCAGGGCTTCGGAAACATGGAAGTGGAGCAGAAGAGGGCTAAACACCTTTAGGAGAAACAGGAGACAACGCAGTTACAGCATTGGAGCCCCACAACTCAAAAATTCAAGCGTGCTGTCAGCATGTGTAAGGTAAGAATCTTACTAGATTTCATACTATTTGCTTTACAATTCTGCGTGTGTTTCATTTAACTTTTATTCTTTTTATCATTATTAAATGTATTTATGTGGCTGGAATCGCTAATATTGTTGGTATTGCAACAATAATTTATAATCCAAGAGTCGAAACTTGGAATAAAAATTAACTAGTTCAAATCTAGTTACTAGTCAATAAGGACTACCTGAAACAGTTTTATCTGTATTGTGCGTGAAATATTTGCACTAGGATAACTAAGCATTTGAAAAGTGGTACACATTCCACTTGTATAACCACCCGACGGACAGGGTGTGCAAAATGAATTTCTCTGCACTATTTTTTATCAAATGTGCTTTCGAAATATCAAATTGAAGCAAATTTCAAATACTTTTGAAACCAATTAAAAACTGTTGGATAAAATATCGCATGATACATTCATTATATAAATCAAGTGTCTTGTGTAATGAAGCCACGTTTGCAGTACGAAATTTGTCCAACAGTTTTTAAAATGGTTTAAAGAACACCACATACTAATAATTATTATTTAATAGGCAGACCTTTGCCTGGTCTGAAATGTCAAGAAACTTGGGAGTATTTGGATGCCGATTTCAATTTCAACTCTGCAAATCTTTTAAAGCAGCTTTTCTGAAGGATAGCTGAGCTCCAGATAAATCTTCTATGGCGTAAACGACCATCGATGGATGAACTGGTAGGAACTATTTTTTATAAAATATTTTGTTCTCATACTCAACCATGAGAACTTATAGTCAAAGGATTATGACTATTTGCCTAATTATTAACTTGTTCTCATATTCAACCGTGAGAACTTATTCAATGAAATATGACTATTATAAATGTCTAAATATTATCTTGTACTCAAATTCGATTTTGAGTACTACATTGAAAGAAATATAACTTTCATGAATGTCTGTATAATATTCAAACAATTTAAAATTGAAATGTTGACTATTTATCAATAAAATCAATATCTGGAAACATATGATTAGCATATATCTTTCAGGAATCGGACATCAAGAAGACTAGATTAATATAGTATAGGATTCTTCACGTAAGAATAACATTGTGCAATGTAGAAAAAGATAGTTTTCTAGTCGTTGTCAGCACAGATTATAGAGCGACTTGGACTACTTATAAACGAAACATTATTGAACAATGCCATTCTTACGTGAAGAATAATATAGAATATAAGTTAGTTTTAAGTTCTTTCAAATGTATTTTCAGGTGTTAATTAAATAAACTTTGGCTCATCGCGCCTTTGAGCAAATACGCGTTTTCTTTAAAAATTAAAAATAAATTGATAAAGTTGAAGTGCATTCCCTTGCGATAATTCATCATAAAATCGTGCGTTTTGATTGCCCAGACGGCATCTAGGGAGAGTGAATGTGAAAAAAAAAATTGAATGAATTGGTGTGTCGGGGCATGCTTGCTGTCGAATGGTGAGAGAATCAGGAAGTAGGGGGTGTGAGATTCGAAACTTGTTTGGGGGTTCGGGTTTCCTTTATTTTTTTTTATTATTATTAACATTGACGGTTAGTGGGATGGTTAGGTAGGGTTCGTGCGCGATTTCCATAATTGAGTGGACTGATATGTATAGCATTCACAACGCCATGTGAAACCTATATTCTGGTGGATCGCTTCACATTTGTGTGAATGTTTCTAGGGACAGTTTAATTCTTTTGTACTAGTGCTGACCATCGTTCGTACTGGCCGCTACTCTAGAGTTGGATGCGTTATCATCCGCTAGACTCAACTGAGAAAAGTTTTAAACGAACCTGAATGCTTGCACAGGAAGCTTTCTTATGGCCTTATGTGCTCTCCTCATCCGGAGGCAACGTAATCATCGTTTAATTTTAATGGCAACGAATAATTAAAGACAAAATAAAGTTTTTGTTTGATTTAACTTTGTTTGAGCACACGGGTTGATCGCGTTCGGTGTTAGGTGTTTCGGGAATGGCCGGGCGATGCCATCGGGAGTAGCTCTTTATTGCATCCAAGCCGTGGAATATCACTTAATTGCTTCCCTTGTCCTTAATTAGCTCGCGTTGTAGGCCGTAAACCCTAGGGGTCGCGACTGGGGTCGGCTTAGCCCCCACGTAAACTACTGTGAGGACCGCCCCGGAGTCCTCACTTTTTTTGTCTTAGCTCGTATATCTCTCTCTCTCACTTCAACTTAGCTTAACATAGTCTAGATATAAGATAACTTGCGTAGACATAAGATAGCTTAGATTATAAGATAGGCAGGGGTTGTTTTTGCTTTTTGAGAGAGAGAAAATTAACGTAACTAAACATTTTTAGATTGCTTTTGTTTGAAAAAGATATTAACGTAAGATAGGATTTTTTGTGCACTTCATAAACTTAATTTGGGGGGAACTACAATAGTTTAAGTTAGATTATAAGGTATTATTGTATACGGAACTGTATTTATCTAATAAATGGTATATATGGGGAGCGTGGGTTTTGCATGAGGGTGGTGTCTCCCTATATATATCATTTATTAAATAGAGCGTTTCATTTATAGTTTAAGATAGTTATAAGTTTAAAAAATTCTCCACCGCCGCCGTCGCCGAAATTGCAGTGCCGATTGGGATGCGTCTTCATGGCTTCCTCTGCATAATGACTTGTTTAAAATGTATGTACAATAAAACAATCTTTTAATTCTGTTTATTTTAATTTAAACCCGTCATATTAGTTTTAAAGTTAGGTAGTTTTAGGAAAAATTGTAATTATTATTAAATATTTTGACGCGGTCAGGGCAAAGTTAGATTTTAAGTATTTATTGTAAACGAAGCTTTATATTAACAAATATTATATATTTTGGTGAGTGGGCGGTTGAGGTGGTAACACCAAAAAAATATATAATAATATTTAATATAAAGGTTCTCAAACGATCTTAAACCGAATAAGAAATCTTGTACTTGTAACAATGGGAACAAGAAATCTTATTTGGGGATCCCAGTTTAAGTTTGTTAAATTAGTCCGTAAGTATTGTAAACGAAACTCTAATATATATTTGGGCGGTTTTAGTCTAAAAATATTAACTTAGAGTTTGGTATCACTTATAAAACTAAAATGTTTGTTACCAAATAAAATTATTATGGGGTTATTTTATTTGTTGTTAATTATTTTACATCTTTATTCTGTAAATAAAAGTTAAATCTTCCGGTTAAACTTTTATTTGCAGAATAAAGATGCAAAATAATTAACAACAAATAAAATAACCCCTATAATAATGACAATTTATATACGGTAACAAATGTTTTAGTTTTATAACTAAACCCTGTATGACATATAAATTGTTAATAGATTTGTTACCAAATTTAGTAAGAAATAATTATGAACAGAATTTTTTAACTTCAAGACTCATTTGTTATATTACTGTTCATAATTGTTACTAAATTTGTTAACAAATCTATTAACTATTTATGCCTGTCAAACAGTACTTTGTAATAAATAATGCCAATAAACTTTAATTTTTATAAGATAGTGTTCTAATTTCTTAAAATACAAATATATTTTTATATTAAAATATTGTAATTTCTTAAAATACAAATATATTTTTATATTAAAATATTGTAATTTCTTAAAATACAAATATATTTTTATATTAAAAAATTGATTTTTTAGTCTAAGTCCCTACACGTATGTAGTTTTTAAAACGTCCGCTAGGGGGCAGCACCTGTCGATAGAGATTTTATCTTAAGAGTTTTAGCAATTAAAATATTTCCTTTTTTGTACATACGGACGTACATACACATATAATTTTTAAAGTATCCGCTAGGGGGCAGCACCTATCGATAAAGATTTCAACTTTGGAGTATTTTTTTCACCTATGTTCGGACTAAAATTTCCATAGCTATACGTCCCATTTTCACTAAGTACAAATTTCCAATAGGTATACGTCCCATTTTCAGTAAGTACAAATTTCCAATAGGTATACGTCTCATATTCACTAAGTACAGATTTACAATAGGTATACATCCCATATTCACTATGTACAAATTTCCAATAGGTATACGTCCCATTTCATTAAGTACAAATTTCCAAAGATATACGTCCCTTTTTCAATAAGTACAAATTCCCATGTCCACACATGAAGGTGCTGCCCCCTTGTGGTCAGTTTTGGAACTATATACGCATAGGGACTTAAAATCTTACAGAATTCATCCCCTAAGTAGAAGGAATAAAAGAAAATAGACAAATTATATTTTAATTTATATTTTATTGTATCAAATATTGTACATTAGGATAGTTTACATGAAATAAAATAATGTAAGTTACAAATAAACAATAAATACAAGTAAAATTTATACAAACTATTATTTAAACATCCCTATTTCTAATTTTCAGGACAAGGGTAAGTATATTTATGTATAAAATACAGAGAATAAGATTTAAAAATACAATTTAAGCTATGAACATGATAAGGACAACAATGTATTACAAATAAACAATAAAAATTACTTAAACTAATACAAGTTTTTATTTAACAACCCCTTATTTATTTCAGAGGACCACCAGTAAGAGACAGGAAAGTATGTACACAGTTGATGCTGCTTAATTGGGACAACAGGGAAGTATGAAAACTTTACTATACATATTAATAAATGTTGTAAAATGTCATTTTAAAACTAAAGAAATATTACAGAAAAACAAAGCTGAAACGATTTGCAAACTACCATTAAAACATAGCTAATTTTATTTGAAATAACATCTCTGTACAACAAAAACATGTGATATTAAAAAAAAATGAGAATTTGTTCAACTTTTTTACAAAACGAAGCTGTCAAATTTTAATTAGCGCATTTTTAAACCCTTGGCCCTACGTCCTTGAAACTTAAATATGTTGTTCTACGACCCCGACATTTCAAGGGATGCTAAGGGAACGCGAAATTTCAAGGAAATCGCTGAAAACCCAGCCGTTTCCGAGATACGAGCCCTTAAAGTTTTCCGAAGGGTTTAACGCTTAAATATGGTAATTAAAAGTGCTAAAAGGCCGAAAAATAACGTATCGGGAGGATTTGAACCCGCCTTTTCCATTGGCTTACGCAGAATTGATGAAGACCCTTTGGTTTACAATATATTTGCCCTTCAAGTTTAGCTGAAACGATTTTCAAGGTACCATTAAAACATAGCTAATTTTATTTGAAATAACATCTACGTACTCTGTACAACAAAAACATGTGATATTAAAAAAAAAATGAGAATTTGTTCAACTTTTTTACAAAACGAAGCTGTCAAATTTTAATTAGCGCATTTTTAAACCCTTGGCCCTACGCCCTTAAAACTTAAATATGTTGTTCTACGACCCCGACATTTCAAAGGATGTTAAGGGAACGCGAAATTTCAAGGAAATCGCTGAAAACCCAGCCGTTTCCGAGATACAAGCCCTTAAAGTTTTCCGAAGGGTTTAACTATTTAATACGTTATTTAAAAGAACTAAAAGGTCGGAAAATAGCGTATCGGGATGATTTGAACCCACCCTTTCCATTGGCTTGCGCAGAATTGATGAAAACCCTTTGGTTTACAATATATTTGACCTTGAAGTTTGTGGCGAAGAGCCTACGCTAACTCCGGAACTAAAAGGGCTAGAAGGACCGGACAAGTTTTAGTAGGTTTCTTTGGATCTGCATAATAACATATTTACACTTCAAGTTCATGGTGAAGGGCTTGCGCTAACTCCGGAACTGAAAGGGCTAGAAGGGCCGGACAAGTTTTTTTAAACTTACTTGGACCTGCATAATTGAAATCCGTGGTCGAATTTTCCCGAAGGGCTCAAATAAGCCCTAAGCTCTTTGAAAAAGGGCGGACTCCAGTCGGGTGGTTGTTTTCGTACCTAGAGAACTTAATACTAAAGGATAGGGTAGGGAAATTCGGAAAATCCTTAAATATTAGGATATTTCCCTGTCTCTTTTATTATTACATAGGAAAGGTAAATAAAAAACACATTTATTCATTTATTCTTACAACAATATCATCTATTATCTTCATCCAGTGTCGTAGTTACCGTATCCTATCTCAGGGTTTATTCCGGCCCTTCGCGGAACCTGAAAACAAACATAAACATTATTTATTTTGAGCGGCAAAGTACAAAAGATATAATAAATAAACACTTAATTACAGTGGGGGTATTACGTGATAATATTAATATTATGTTTTTAAAATAAAGACTTCAGTTCCTATTTGGCTTCGGAGAAGTGAACATGGTGTGTGTTTGTGAATAATCGGGTAGTGTAAATTACAAACGAAAAACTTCGGAATTTTTATTACAATCGTACTCTACTACAACGTATAGTTCGCTATATATTTCCAAAATATTAGATTTATCCTGCAACCTTCTTACAATTATTTAAATAACTTTAAATAGTTTTCAATTTATTTAAATTTTATAAAAACAATCTGAATTTAATAAGTTAATAGTAAACTATTTTTAAATGTTCACTGATTATTTATTACAATAAAATCTAAATATTCCAAATTCATTTTTAACTTTTACTGTTATTATAATATTAATTATTATTTAAAATGTTGCATAAGTCTCTGTTTGCCCGTCGGTGTTTATTATTTAATCCTGAATCAAAATTTGATAGTTGTAAATGTTAGTTTACTATACGGTTGTTGTATATTTAAAAAAAATGTCTTTAGTGGTAGGTATTAAAATAACTATAATTGTTCGTAAAAGTGTGGTTTATTGTTTTATTAATATCAAGTGTTATACATGTTATTCTAATTGAGTGTTACGTAATGTGTACTGCTCTGTGAAAATCGCCGATGATGATATATATTACAGTGATGATAAAACAGTGGATGATATATTAAGAAAATTCTCAGTCTTCACAAATACATGTAAGTATGAACCTTTTGGTATTACATTTCCCTTTTTTGTCTAAACTGTGTAACTTAAAACTATATGTTTGCCGTATCCTAATAAGTGAATTTTACATAAAATGTAAATTTTTACATCCCTATTTATTATTTTTATTCGTGCAGGAATAATAAATGATAATATGAAACAAGTGCAGATGACAAAGTTTAGAGAAAATTTAATTAAAACATATTTTATTTTAACGCCCTGTAACTCCTAAACCAATCAAAGTTAAAATTATAATCAGATTTATCTTATAGAGAATTTTATGTAGATTACAAATTTTCATCGTGCAAGTTGCTATCTTTAACCATGTAGGAGGAATAAATAAAAATATGAAATAAGAAAGCATGACAAAAATTAGCGAAATATAACAGTTTAACTCACATTTATTTTGCATAGACTTTGAAGTCTGGAGAGCAGGCGAACCGGTTCATGACTTCACGATACGGCAGGAGATGGTTTCCTGATGCTGGAATTGAAGTCCACCAGGGCCGGAGAGAAGCCCCTAGGATACTGTAGACGCATGAACGGGTTCTCCAAGTCGCGATGTGTGCATATCTTACCACTGGAAGGTCGAAAACGTGATACCTGTACAAAAAAAATAAGACTTTTAATAACTTATTTATTGTATCTGCAATTTGTGTTTATTTGTACAAAAATATCGCTTTTTATATTAATATCTAAAATTAAAATTTCATATAGAAAACTATTTGACAACATTTAAACAATTTTAAAACTTTGCTTATTTATACTAAAATGCATGCTCAATTGTAATTTGAAACGTACAAGTATCTATCTTGCTTTTACTATCAGAGATATTGAGCCCTAAAATTAAAATTTCATATAGAAAAGTATTTGTTATTGACAAATTCTTTCAGCATTTCAGCAATTTTCAAAATATAATTATTTATAGAAAAATGCATGTTGCATTCAAATTTAAAATATACACAAGTTCCTATCTTAATTTCAGAGATATTGAGCCCTAAAGTTGAAATTTCCTTTAGAAAAGTACTTTCCTTCAACAAGCATAAATAATATTTTTTTCAGTAATGAATACCACCCTTTCTGTCAACCCTAATTTTCATAAAATATATTTCGCGGGTAGTTCATGAACCCTGTTTACAAATAAATTTCAAAAATCTTATGAGGTGATCAACAAGTTATATAAAATAAATAAATAAATATTTCATCACGGCATATTACCCATTGCTGGGTGTGCCAATCTGCTTTAAGTTATATAATACAGATATTCATTATAATTTTTGTTACTCGTTATTTTAATTGTTGACTACTATTTTTTTTTGTTATATAATGGCCTAACTTATACACATTAATTTAGTCAGTTTCATTGTTGCAGTGATAGTGAACAGAAGTGTGTGTGGTGTGCTCGTATAGTGTCTTCGAGGACGACTTCCCAGCACTTGGAGAAGACATATGGACACCTTCAGGATTTGGAGTTATACTTAGGGAAATAATTTATTTATAGTAAGTACTATTTTTTTTTTATTATTTTTGAACTACTAAATAGTTGTACCCAGTATCCTCAGAAATAATGAGTTATTATTTTTCATGTAGTTATACTTTACATTTCAATAATAATTGTTAATGTTGTTATATATTGTTGTACATATTATATACCTATATATTTTATTAAGTACATATATTTAATTTTATGTTAAAGTAAATATGAATATGTACGACATTAAATTTACACATAATACAATACAATCAATACTTCAAAAATTAATTAAAATACATAAATATTTATTTAAATATTAAATTTCTAGCACTTTCTTTCATATTTTTTTCTAATAATTACAAAAAAATTAAAAAAATTCAAAGTTCATATTATTATCTGTAACTAGTAATTCAAAATTTAATTTCGAATATATTTTTATTGTTACAGAACCATGTAACAGAGAAATGAACTATGGTCCTGGACGAGCCGTGGAAGAATATGAGTGAGTTGCAGAAGGACATGAATCCAGATTTCAGCGTTGGAGATGGTCACACTGTTATAGAACATCGCAAAACATCACACAACATGTATTTGGATCCCTCAAGACTTATGTATATGATTTATGTAAATACATAAATAAAACATCCTCCTAAACATTAAGTACTCGTATATAAAATTAATACATCTAAAGAAACATCGATATATAATTAAATCATGTCATTAAACATACACACACTCATTATATATATATATATATATATATATATATATATATATATATATATATATATGTATGTATATATATTCATATTCATACATTACCTACATAACAAATTCACATACAAGCATACATAAATACATATATACATACTTTTTAAACGGTACAGAAAACAAAATTTAACTCCGTATTCGGCGATTACAGTTCCTAAAACGTTATATACATATAGAAAACAACCCCCTGAAAGTCGCAATCTTCTTTAGTTTTTCAGTATATAATTATAAATTGAATATATGCAACATACATTTAGTTATATTTTGAAAAAAAGCATGACTCTTTTTTTTCAGCAATTCGAATTCCTGAAACATAGCATATATATAGAAAACAGCTACCTGAATTCAAATTTGAAAACTGTAAGTCTCTATCTCACTTAGTTTTTGAGTATTTTATTTTAAACTTAATATATTCAACAGACATTTACTTATATTTTTAAACAATCATCACTAAAATTATTTTCAACAATTCGAATTCCTGAAACATAGGATATATATAGAAAACAACCCTTTGAATCCAAATTTGAAAACCGCAAGTCTCTATCTCACTTAGTTTTTGAGTATTTTATTTTAAACTCAATATATTCAACAGCCATTTACCTATATTTTTTAAAAATCATAACTGAATTTTTTTTCAGTAATTCGAATTTCTGAAACAGCATATATATAGAAAACAACCTCCTGAATTCAAATTTGAAAACCGCAAGTCTCTATCTCACTTAGTTTTTGAGGATTTTATTTTGAACTCAATATATTCAATAGACATTTACCTATATTTTTAAAAAATCATTACTCAAATTTTTTTCAGCAATTCAAATTTCTGAAACTTATCATATATGTACAAAACAACCCCCTGAATCCAAATTTGAATATCGCAAGACGCTATCTCACTTAGATTTTGAATATTTCATTTTAAACTTAATACATATATTCAATAGGCATTTAGTTATATTTTGAAACAAGCATTACTGATTTTTTTTTTCAGCAATTCGAATTCCTGAAATTTATCATATATGTAGAAAACAACCCCCTGAATCCAAATTTGAATACCGCAAGACGCTATCTCACTTAGATTTTGAATATTTCATTTTAAACTTAATTCATATATTCAATAGGCATTTAGTTATATTTTGAAACAAGCATTACTGATTTTTTTTTTCAGCAATTCGAATTCCTGAAACTTATCATATATATAGAAAACAACCCCCTGAATCCAAATTTGAATACCGCAAGACGCTATCTCACTTAGATTTTGAGTATTTCATTTTAAACTTAATACATTTTCAATAGGCATTTAGTTATATTTTGAAACAGGCATTACTGAATTTTTTTCTGCAATTCGAATTTATATAGAAAACAACCCCCTGAATCCAAATTTGAAAACCGCAAGTCTCTATCGCGGGTAGTTCATGAACCCTATTTACAAATAAATTTCAAAAATCTTATGAGGTCATCAACAAGTTATATAATACTTAGACATTCATTATAGTTTTTGTTTTTCGTTATTTTAATTGTTGACTACTATTTTTTTTGTTATCTAATGGCCTAACTTATACACATTAATTTAGTCAGTTTCATTGTTGCAGTGATAGTGAACAGAAGAGTGTGTGGTGTGCTCGTGTAGTGTCTTCGAGGACGACTTCCCAGCACTTAGAGAAGACATATGGACACCTTCAGGATTTAGAGTTATACTTACGGAAATAATTTATTTATAGTAAGTACTATTTTTTTATTATTTTTGAACTACTAAATAGTTGTACCCATTATCCTTAGAAATAATGACTTATTATTTTTCATGTAGTTATACTTTACATTTCAATAATAATTGTCAATGTTGTATAGAAATATTATATATTGTTGTACATATTATATACCTATATATTTTATTAAGTACATAAATTTATTTTTATGTTTAAGTAATTATGAATATGTACGACATTAAATATAAATAAAATATTAAATTTCTCGCACTTTCTTTCATATTTTTTTTTAATAATTACAAAAAAAATTAAAAAAATTAAAGTTCATATTATTATCTGTAACTAGTAATTCAAAATTTAATTTCGAATATATTTTTATTGTTATAGAACCATGTAACAGAGAAATGAACTATGGTCCTGGACGAGCCGTGGAAGAATATGAGTGAGTTGCAGAAGGACATGAATCCAGATTTCAGCGTTGGAGATGGTCACACTGTTATAGAACAACGCAAAACACCACACAACATGTATTTGGATCCCTCAAGACTTATGTATATGATTTATGTAAATAAATAAATAAAACTCATCCTCCTAAACATTAAGTACTCGTATATAAAATTAATACATCTAAAGAAACATCGATATATAATTAAATCATGTCATTAAACATACACACACTCATTATATATATATTCATATATATTCATATTCATACATTACCTACATAATAAATTCACATACAAGCATACATAAATACATATTTACATACTTTTTAAACGGTACAGAAAACAAAATTTAACTCCGTATTCGGCGATTACAGTTCCTGAAACGTTATATACATATAGAAAACAACCCCCTGAAAGTCGCAATCTTCTTTAGTTTTTCAGTATATAATTATAAATTGAATATATGCAACAGACATTTAGTTATATTTTGAAAAAAAGCATGACTCTTTTTTTTCAGCAATTCGAATTCCTGAAACATAGCATATATATAGAAAACAGCTACCTGAATCCAAATTTAAAAACTGTAAGTCTCTATCTCAGTTTTTGAGTATTTTATTTTAAACTTAATATATTCATCAGACATTTACTTATATTTTTAAACAGTCATCACTAAAATTATTTTCAACAATTCGAATTCCTGAAACATAGGATATATATAGAAAACAACCCTTTGAATCCAAATTTGAAAACCGCAAGTCTCTATCTCACTTAGTTTTTGAGTATTTTATTTTAAACTCAATATATTCAATAGACATTTACCTATATTTTTAAAAAATCATTACTCAAATTATTTTCAGCAATTCGAATTCCTGAAACTTATCATATATTTAGAAAACAACCCCCTGAATCCAAATTTGAATACCGCAAGACGCTATCTCACTTAGATTTTGAATATTTCATTTTAAACTTAATACAAATATTCAATAGGCATTTAGTTATATTTTGAAACAAGCATTACTGATTTTTTTCAGCAATTCGAATTCCTGAAACTTATCATATATATATAGAAAACAACCCCCTGAATCCAAATTTGAATACCGCAAGACGCTATCTCAATTAGATTTTGAATATTTCATTTTAAACTTAATATATTCAATAGACATTTAGAAATGAGCATTACTAATTTTTTTTTCAACAATTCGAATTTCTGAAACATAGCGTATATATAGAAAACAACCCCCTCAATTCAAATTTGAAAACCGCAAGTCTCTATCTCACTTAGTTTTTGAGTATTTTATTTTAAACTCAATATATTCAATAGACATTTACCTATATTTTTAAAAAATCATTACTCAAATTTTTTTCAGAAATTCGAATTCCTGAACTTATCATAAATGTAGAAAACAACCCCCTGAATCCAAATTTGAATACCGCAAGACGCTATCTCACTTAGATTTTGAGTATTTCATTTTAAACTTAATACATATTCAATAGACATTTAGTCATATTTTGAAACAAGCATTACTGATTTTTTTTCAGCAATTCGAATTCCTGAAACTTATATATAGAAAACAACCCCCTGAATCCAAATTTGAATACCGCAAGACGCTATCTCAATTAGATTTTGAGTATTTTATTTTAAACTTAATATATTCAATAGACATTTAGAAATAAGCATTACTAAATTTTTTTCAGCAATTCGAATTCCTGAAACTTATCATATATATAGAAAACATTCCCTTGAATCCAAATTTGAATACCGCAAGACGCTATCTCACGCTATTTCATTTTAAACTTAATACATATTCAATAGACATTTAGTTATATTTTGAAACAAGCATTACTGATTTTTTTTTTCAGCAATTCGAATTCCTGAAACTTATCATATATGTTGAAAACAACCCCCTGAATCCAAATTTGAATACCGCAAGACGCTATCTCACTTAGATTTTGAATATTTCATTTTAAACTTATTATATTGAATAGACATTTAGTTATACGAGTATTTTGAAACAAGCGTTACTGATTTTTTTTCATCAATTCGAATTCCTGAAACTTATCATATATATATATATATATATATATATATATATATATATATATATATATATATATATATATATATATATATATACAGGGTGGAAACGAACTTAATGTCATAAATTTGAGGGTGAGTAGTATGACATGTGTAAATTACGAAACAGAAAGAATTTTTTAAAAATTCGCATATTTAAGGGTAGTTTTCATGAAACAAACATTTTTGGTACCACTGGACCACTGGCAACGCATTTGCATTATTTTATTTATTACACAATTATTTTCGTTAAAAATGATATTTAATTTAATTATTAAGAATAATATCTTATACAACTTATTTTCAATGTATTTTTGATAACCATATTTTTAATGAAATATGAATTACAACAGCAGTAAAAAAAAGTTTCAATAAGAAAAGTCGAATTTTCGTTTTTCGAATTTTAAAAAAATTCTTTCAGTTTCGTAATCTACACATGTCATACTACTCACCCTTAAATTTATGACATTAAGTTCGTTTCCACCCTGTATATATATATATATATATATATATATATATATATATATATATATATATATATATATATATATATATATATAGAAAACAACCCCCTGAATCCAAATTTGAATACCGCAAGACGCTCTCAATTAGATTTTGAGTATTTTATTTTAAACTTAATATATTCAATAGAAATTTAGAAATAAGCATACTAAATTTTTTTTCAGCAATTCGAATTCCTGAAACATTTATAGAAAACAATCCCCTGAATCCAAATATGAACACCGCAAGACGCTATCTCACTTAGATTTTGAGTATTTTATACTTAATAGATTCAATAGACATTTAGAAATAAGCATTACTAAAAAAAATTTCAGCAATTCGAATTCCTGAAACATTAAATATATAGAAAACAGCCCCCTGAATCCAAATATGAACACCGCAAGACGCTATCTCACTTAGTTTTTGAGTACTTTATTTTAAACTAAATATATTCAATAGACATTTAGTTATATTTTGAAACAAACATTACTGATTTTTTTTTCAGCAATTCAAATTCCTGAAAACTATCGTGTATATAGAAATCAATCCCCTGAATCCAAATTTGAAAATCTTAGGTCGCTATTTCACATAGTTTTCTTTTATTTTATTTTTATCATGGTATATACACAATAGACATTTAGCCATTACTGACTTTTTTTCAGCAATTCGAATTCCTGAACCTTAGCGTACATATAGAAAACGATCTCCTGATTTCAAATTTGGAAAGAAATATGCATTAATACGATATAAAATATAAAAATTATGTAGGAAACTATAAACTTGTGATTCTTCTGTATCATCTTAGTTTCATTCCATAAGATACATGCATACTGACTTGTAATCTTAATATTATTATAAACTCTAATCAATATTAATGGATAACAATATTTATTTGCGATATAATTATTAATAAATATTTTGCATTAAAAAAAACCATATGTTATTTTTGTAAAACATAATATACTTTCATTCTATGTAACACAGTTTAGTAAATCATTCATGTATTCTTATCTTTAAAAAAATAGTATTTTCTTACTGATACACTTTTACGCTATTGTATAATTGTTTCATTAAATATGTATATATAAACTAATGTACATGTCGAAATAAAATTATCACCAAAAATTACACTATATCTTCTCGTAAACAAAACTATCATCCCTTATATATGCATAAGATAGACTACTCTGTAAAACAATTATTTCACAGTCAAATTTAACGTATTTAGAGCACATATCATCATCATCTTTGTATTTGTGAAACTGCGACCGTTTTGTAATGTAACACAGATACAAAGATCGAAAAATTTAAATAATGTATTTCATGTACTACATATTGTAATCATTATTATGTAACATATCGATCAATAAATTCTTGTGAAAAATAATAAAATATTTCATTCCAATTCTACTACCAAAATCGCAATCCAAAGATCTAGGTTCATATCCCACTTGCTATATAGCAATAATCCTGTACCCGTCGTTCTGAAACCAGAACGACGAGATACAAAATCCCACAATCCAAAAATTTAGATTCGATTTCCGCCTAGCTAGCTACCAGCATCAAGCCGAGCATTCCAGCAACCCAGCCCAGCAACCAGCCGAGCACGCTAGCCACCAGGGCGTACCCCAGCCTACGGTCTGGGGGAATCCTGGTGGCTAGCTAGAAATCGGCTGAAATCCTGTATATAGCTATACATAGTCGATATTTCGAAAATCGTGAAGCAGACCGTCCGGTTCGATACCCCCGCTCACGCTGAATGGCTGTAAATCTATCAGACAGCCAATATATAGCTAGAATTCTCGATGGAAGGGGTAGAATTTACGATTCGACGTACAAATGCCTTGCTATAGCCTTTGATCGGTTGGAATTTTTATTTTTATGAATAAATGCCTTGCTACAGCCTTCTGTCTGTCTCAGATTTATGTTTTGATGAGTACAAGCCTTGCTATGGTGGTTCGATTTTATTTTTTTGCGAGTAGTGGACTACTGATCGGCTGTATACTCGCCCGGCAGCTCAAATATGCTATTTTTTGCTTACTACAGGTTGTAGGTCTGCGATTCTGCGTGCGAAATTTTATTTTTATGGGTAGTAGCCTTGCAATCGGCAGAATTCACGTCTGAGAGCTCGAAAATGCTTGTAGCGGCCGTAAAATGCTAGTTTTCTGCTGCTACACGCTAAAATCATCGATTTTGCAGGATTTTTGGATTTTGTCGGCCAGAAGCCTTGCTGTAGGCTGTATATCGCAGATTACGTAATCGTGCTGCCGCGTATCGCTTGCCGTTGCTCTCGGCAGCGAGTATCGAACCTGGATCTTTAGTTTGCAAGATTGCTTTAGATGTTGCCGATCGCAGATGGATGCTCTAGTTCTAGTTCGTTTCTTGCAGATTACCTAACTTACTTTTAATTTTAGGAATGGAAAAAATAGGATATTTAATTAATAGATTGTATTTGTTTTGCTATGTTTATTGGTCACTTATATATAATACATTTTTGTCCCTATTAAAATAACTATATCACTATAGAACTACTTAGAACTTAGAAATAAATAAAATGAAATATGTATCATCAAATGTATAGTAAATTGTATGTTACATAATAAATTTGAACGTATTTTAACATTTTTTCTAAGACTTATTATTGAGATGGAGATATATTTGATATTATAACTATATTACGAGACATAATTAAAAATAGATCAGTATTTTAATATATTATAAAATATTAGATTGTCTATAAGTCTTAGAAAAAAAATCTATATAAAATTAAGTAGAGCAAGTATATTGTGATATAGGATTGATTATAAATAAATAAATATTAGATATGTGTAGAAATAAATAAAATGAAATATGCATCATCAAATGTATAGTAAGTTGTATGTTACATAATAATAACATTTTGAAAGTATTTTAACATTTTTTCTAAGACTTATTATTGAGATGGAGATATATTTGATATTATTACTATTTTACGAGACATAATTAAAAATAGGTCAGTATTTTAATATATTATAAAATATTAGATTGTCTGTAAGTCTTAGAAAAAAAAACTATATGAAATTATGTAGAGCAAGTATATTGTGATATAGGATTGATTATAAATAAATAAATATTAGATATATGCAGAAATAAATAAAATGAAATATGTATCATCAAATGTATAGTAAGTTGTATGTTACATAATAATTACATTTTGTACGTATTTTAACATTTTTTTCTAAGACTTATTATTGAGATGGAGATATATTTGATATTATAACTATTTTACGAGACATAATTAAAAATAGATCAGTATTTTAATATATTATAAAATATTAGATTGTCTATAAGTCTTAGAAAAAAAACTATATGAAATTAAATAGAGCAATGAGTGCCCGTGAGGTGACGCCTGGTAAGCGCCCACACGGTACAAATATTCCATCATTACCGATATCTGTGTACGAAGCAGATTGGCACACCCAGCAATGGGTAATATGCCGTGATGAAATATTTATTTATTTATTTATTTTTAAGTATATTGTGATATAGGATTGATTATAAATAAATAAATAAATAAATATTAGATATGTGCAGAAATAAATAAAAAGAAATATGTATCAACAAATGTATAGTAAGTTGTATGTTACATAATAATTACATTTTGTACGTATTTTAACATAAAATAGATCAGTATTTTAATATAAAATATTAGATTGTCTATAGGTCTTAAAAAAAACTATATTATTTTCATAGGAAATTAAGTAGAGCAAGTATATTGTAATACAAAATTGATTATAAATAAATAAATATTAGATGTGCAATCATATATTAAGTTGTATTTTCCAAGTAGTTTCAGTTAGCATATGCATACATATACAGGGTGTATCAAGGTAATGGAACACTGCCATTTATTCGTGAATATGAAAAGTTACACAAAAAAGTGATTAAGATATTTTGAAAAGCATAGAGGGGGGCACATTTTGGCATAACTATTATTATTTTAGAGCCAGTGGTACTCAACTTATGGATCAATGTTATACTTTTTTAAATGGTTTCATATATTTTTTATTAACTCATTAAATAGAAAAATTTCTTCTGAATTCAACAATATAATAATATCATACCCTTACATTGCGAATTTTTTTATAAAAGTCAATTCAAAGTTAGTATTTTAATTTTTTACCTCTCGCTAAGAGAGGTATTGCATTCATGCTAAAAATCGCATATCCAGATTTTATTGAATAAGCACGGTTTAAGGTCCCTACAATCCGATTTTAACATTTTTACGATGATGTTTGTATGTGTGTGTGTGTGGATGTATGTGTGTGTGTGTATGTATGTATGTAGGATGTTGGAAGGACAATTACTCAAAAACTATAAGACTTTATATTTGTTTAACTACGTATTTCCCAATCGGACATTCATGGGAAGATCTGAAAAGGTTTTAGTAACAATTGGACAACCGGAAGTAGAAGATTTTTGAAAAAAAATCTTCGAAATATTATTTTTTGAAAATTTTTCTTGCTAATATTAAATTTTACAGCCGAAAGAATGCCATGGAAAATAGTTGAAAATTTAAATTGTTTGTAACTGACAGATAAATGTCAGTGTCAGAAATCCGGAGACATTACTGAAGACTTTTTCTGGGAAGTACATACATTATATTATTTCTTAATGTATTAATAGTTAAATATTTAATATTATAGGTATATTACACATATCCTTCTGAAATACTGTTAATCCCGACAATGAATTGGAAACATTTCGAAAAATTAGAAAAGTAGGACAAAATTTCTTCATAGAATGAATTTAAAATTAAACAATCTAAATGTAAGGAATAGATGTAAGTAGAATTGTTGGTGTAGAGTGTTGGTATACAAGAAATGTTAAATACATAGGGCGCGAGCAGTCATGTGACTTTGTTGGTCATGACAAGCAGATATGGTGGCCCGTGTCAGAATGATAGCTAGTAAGTATATACATAGATGCCAAATATCATAATTTCTCATTCTAAATTTAGTGACTTTCCAATTCCATGTAGTTTATTTTCCTCGACAATTCCGCACTCCTGGTGATAAATTAACTACGTGAATTTAGAAAATCCTGAAATTTTTAATGAAACATTCTAACATTTGACATCTACGTACATAATTATTAATTATCATTCTGAAACGGGCTCCCACATCTGCTTGTCAAGGCCAACAATGTCACATGACTGCTCGCACCCTATACTTATGTAACCAAAAACGTAAGTAGCGAGAGGTATTGTGCTGGCCACAACAGATTTTTTTAAGTAGGCCAAGCAAACATTTAACTATTAAAACAAAAGAAAATTATGTCATTTTTATGTCATTGTTATTTCTTCAATATGTCCCAAATTTCGTTTTTTTTATATATATTGCATGCTAAGAATGCATTTTGCATCAATAAATAAGATCAGTTTTTGTTAAATCTGCTGCCATTATTAAATTAATTATTACAAAGGTAACGAAAATTACCTTTGTAAAATTGTAATAATAGATAACAATGAAATACGAAAATGATAGATAATTTTCTTATGTTTACACAACTTACTTAAAAAATTAAAAATAGAAATGAGATACTTATTTTGAATTAATTTTTATCAAATTTTTCGCAATGTAAGGATATAATATTATTATATCATTGGATTCAGAAAAAAATCTCTATTTAATTAGTTAATAAAAAATATATGCTATTTAAAAAAATGTAACATTGATCCATAAATTGAGTAGCACTGGCTTTAAAATAATAATAGTTATGTCAAAATGCGTCCCCCTCTATGCTTTACAAAATATTTTAATCACTTTTTTGTGTAACTTTTCATATTCACGGATAAATGGCAATGTTCCATTATCTTGATACACCCTGTATATAGGTACGTATTTTGTAAAATGAGAACTTAATGGACTGCGAGACTTATTTCAACGCAATGAACATAGATTTATTGTTAAATTTGGTTTATTTTATTAACTTTTTCTCACGATACAAAATTTCTATTGTATAATTGTATGTTTCATATGTTTATATATGAAGTTATTAATTTAATTGTTTTGACAGCCTAATATGAGCCGTGTTCCTTCGAACTGTGATTCACAATCTAAATCATCAAAGTGATCATGATTAAGAAGAAGTATGTTTTTTCGTTTCTTATTCGTTATTCCCACTTTCTCATTTTGTGATCACTAGACAACCTTCCCCTTTCCCTTCTGAATCATCCTTTTTGAGTAATCACACAGATTCATTTCAGAGCAAATTTAAATAATGGCTAACGACAATAGGTTTTCGAGCGTAGAAATTTATCAATGTGGGGTTTGTTGCATCAAAAGAACTATGATTTTCCTATAAAAAGCATGTAATGACAAAAACTGTTACGGGCTTCAAGCAAAGTACCACTTCCGGTTTGTCAATTTCAGTCAAAATGTAATATGTTGTTCTCCTTGATATAAAAGTCCTAAATACTAAAATTGAAATTTTTTAGATTATATTTTCATACAGGTCTACATGAAAAACTGTTATGGGCTTCAAGTAAAGTATCACTTCCGGTTTGTCAATTTCAGTCAAAAACTAATGGGTTGTTCCCTTTGATATAAAAATCCTAAATACTAAAATTGAAAATTTTTAGTTTATATTTTAATACAGTTCTTCATGAAAAACTAATACGGGCTTCAAGTAAAGTACCACTTCCGGTTTTTCAATTTCAGTCAAAATATAATATGTTGTTCCCTTTGATATAAAAATCCTAAATACTAAAATTGGAAATTTTTAGATTATATTTTAATACAGTTCTTCATGAAAAACTGTTACGGGCTTTAAGTAAAGTACCACTTCCGGTTTGTCAATTTCAGTCAAAATATAAGATGTTGTTCCATTTGGTTAATCTTTTTGTGTTTATATTTGAAAAAAATATATAGATGTCTTTTGCCGTTCCCGAAATATTAATTTTTTATTGTTTTCCTACAAAAATACACTATATCCCTGACTACAATTATTTGTCACCGAGATATGCTGCGGATTTAACACTATGTTTCCCAACAAAAATTACAGTAAAAAGAAGAGTCTATTGAAATGAAATAGTTATATATTTTGCTCTCTGTCTTACAAAATATAAATATTTGCGAGTAAGTGTACAATCCTGTTCGTTGTTATTCTATGACATGTTGTCTCTGTCTTACAACATATTTATCTTATACATTGTAAGACAGAGACAACATGTCATAGAATAACAACGAACAGGATTGTACACTTACTCGCAAATATTTATTTTTTGTAAGACAGAGAGCTAAATATATAACTATTTCATTTCAATGGACTCTTCTTTTTACTGTAATTTTTGTTGGGAAACATAGTGTTAAGTGCAGCATATCTCGGTGACAAGTAATTGTAGTCCGGCATATAGTGTATTTTTGTAGGAAAACTATAAAAAAATAATATTTCGGAAAATTGACAAACCGGAAGTGATACTTTACTTGAAACTTGAAACCCATAACAGTTTTTTATGAAGAAATGTATTAAAATATAATCTATTTTTTTTCAATTTTAGTATTTAGGACTTTTATATCAAGGGAAACAACTTATTATATTTTGGCTGAAATTCACAAACCGGAAGTGGTACTTTACTTGAAGCCCATAACAGTTTTTCATGAAGAACTATATTAAAATATAATCTAAAACCTTTCAATTTTAGTATTTAAGACTTTTGCATCCATGGCAACAACATATTAGATTTTGAGTAAAATCGATAAACCGGAAGTGATACTTTACTTGAAGCCCATAACAGTTTTTTATCAAGAACTATATTAAAATATAATCTAAAAATTTTCAATTTTAGTATTTAGGACTTTTATATCAAGGAGAACAACATATTGTATTTTGACTGAAATTGACAAACCGGAAGTGGTACTTTACTTGAAGCCCGTAACAGTTTTTAAAGAACTATATTAAAATATAATCTAAAAATTTTCACTTTTTGTATTTAGGACTTTTATATCAAGGGGAACAACATATTATATTTTGATTGAAATGGACAAACCGGAAGTGGTACTTTACTTGAAGCCCGTAACAGTTTTTCATGAAGAACTATATTAAAATATAATCTAAAACTTTTCAATTTTAGTATTTAGGACTTTTATGTCAAGGGAAACAACATATTATATTTTGACTGAAATTGACAAACCGGAAGTGGTACTTTACTTGAAGCCCATAACAGTTTTTCATGAAGAACTGTATTAAAATATAATCTTTTTTTTTCAATTTTAGTATTTAGGACTTTTATATCAAGGGGAACAACATATTATATTTTGACTGAAATTGACAAACCGGAAGTGATACTTTACTTGAAATCTATAACAGTTTTTAATGAAAAACTATATTAAAATATAATCCAAAACTTTTCAATTTTACTATTTAAGACTTTTATATTAAGGGGAACAACATATTACATTTTGACTAAAATTGATAAACCGAAAGTGATACTTTACTTGAAGCCCATAACAGTTTTAATGAAGAACTATATTAAAATATAATCCAAAACTATTCAATTTTACTATTTAAAACTTTTATATCAAGGGGAACAACATATTACATTTTGACTTAACTAGATAAACCGGAAGTGATACTTTACTTGCAGCCCATAACTGTATTATAATATAATCCGAAACTTTTCAATTTTACTATTTTAGGCTTTTATATGTACCTATGAAATTTTATAAATTTAAGTATATATTTTTTTTACAAATATATTTCCCCATTTACCAATACATCCCTCACTTAGGGGAGGCTAATATAGTCTGCTTTAAGACATCGCTTCCGATTAATTGTCTCCCAGGCGGTCATGCATTATTCATATTTTTAAATAAATAAAATAAATATTTCATCACGGCAAATTACCCATTGCTGGGTGTGCCAATCTGTTTTGTACAAATATCGGTAATGATGGAATATTTGTACCGTGCGGGCGCTTATCAGGCGTCACCTCACGGGCACTCATTGCTGGCGTGGAGAGTGCGCCACAGGGGTCAATTTTGTGCCACTAAAATGCGATGAAATTTTTGGCGTCGGTCGGGATCGAACCCGGGTCCCCAGATTCGCGACCAGACACTCAGGCACACGGCCACGAGACCATATTTTTAAAGTGATTAAAGGATTGTTTCTGTACCTACATTTAAAAAATTGGACAATAATTTAAACTGATATGTGACACGATCATATCCTCGGCAAAACATTAATTATATTTTACCCTAACTTTAAAATGTAAATGAATTTAATTTTAATGTATCTAATATTAGCAAAAAAAATAATCACGACTTTAACTAAACTATTGCTGTCTTCTTGTGGCTGTAGAAAGTCTTAACAAAGCTTTAGACAAGTCCTGCTGTTGATCAAAGGCTTAAACACTCCTTAGAAACTTAGCTGGAACCCTGTATTGTAAACCGTACTTGTTTAACAATATTTTTAAACAAATACAATTTTTTTGGGAAAGGAAACCTATTTCTGAACGAACAGATATTTATTTAAACTAACTCTAAAAAAAAACTAAGTTTCGCCGATTTATTTACGACATTGTAACGAGTTACGACGCCCGGTAGGTTAACATAGATAGACATTCATAATGTGCCCCGTAAAATAAATGTAGAAGAAAATATGATTATTTGAATTAAATTCAACAACATAAATCTATTTTCAGGAGAAAAATGAATTTACTTTTGTGTTATGTTCCACTATTCGGAACCGAAGATCGATTCCATTACCCGGAACCGGAACCGAAAATCGGTTCCACTACCCGGGTATCCGGGTACCTGGATAGTTTTGGAACCGGGTACCCGGTTCCAAATTTTTTCGGTTCTTGACAGCACTAGTAATGACCCACCATACATTTAAAAATAAAGAAAATATGTTACATAAAAGATTTGTTTTAAGTAAACATATTTCATGTTACCAAGAACATTTTTTTAACTTCTATATCCATTTTTATTGTGCTGACTATAACACTTGACAGTAGATTATTTATAAAATAAATAAAATAAATATATATTTCATCACGGCATATTAACCATTTCTGGGTCCCAATCTGCTTCGTACACAGATATCGGTGATGGAATATTTGTACCGTGCGGGCACTCATTGCTGGCGTGGAGAGTGCGCCACAGGGGTCAATTTTTGTGCCATTAAAATTCGATGTAATTTTTGGCGTCGGTCGGGATCGAACTCGGGTCCCCAGATTCGCGACCAGACACTCAGGCACATGGCCACGAGACCCCATAAAATAAATATAAATAATATAAATTAGTTTGCATTGGTCTGCATATGATATTTGACGCTAGATGGTGTTTATATTATTCAAGTTGTTTTCTTGATATAATTTTTAAATCGTGATTCAAAAGGATCACGATTAAATTATTCAGGATTCACAAAATCACAATCACAGCCCGAAGGAACACGGCTATGATTTAAAATGATAACGATTATACTAATCAGGATTCACAAAATCATAATCACAGCCCGAAGAAACACGGCTTATATTACTTTCTAGTTTCATGGCACAACAAGACATGTAAGACACAATATATTATATATGTTTAAAACGAGGTGTTTATCAGGCCCGGCAGTTGGTGTTGAATCCGAGTGGGTAGTTGACCTGGGTGGGGGGTTCCCTTCTCCCCCTACCTCCCACCGGAAATGTATTTGAAGAGAAAAATACGAAACATTTGTATTTAAACATTTTTTTTTTACGGCGGGTAAATTCAAAAGTAGAAATTCGATCATATTCATTAATAAGTATGAAAAGTCAACTGAAATAATGTTACACTGACAGAATTGTAACAATGAGCATTTAAATATTGAAATATAACAAAAACTTTCTTTCATTTTGTTTAACCATTTAACAACTATTGTTAAATGATGTACAGTGAATAAAAAGGGATATTGACGGTTAGGAAATGAGGTATTTCTGGAATTCAGCATTTATGAAATATTTTTCTCACCCAAAATCCGGAGTGGGTACTTTCCCCACTCGGAGTGTCTCGAGTGGGTACAACTACCCACTGTACCCACACTATCTGCCGGGCCTGGTGTTTATAGTTTTAATTTCATGACCTTCGTAAAAAGAACATACGGAACAGACAAATAAGAAATAAATAACGCAAATATTAATATTGTTGTTCACCACATATATGTATAATAAAACACTACATTATTAATTAAATAAATTAAAGTGACAAGGAAAAGTAATTACCTATCATTATTAACCCTATTTCGATTCCTGCTTTTACCAAATATCAAAATTTTGCGAAAAATATATGTATAGGTACTTAACATTATATTATTTACAATTTTAAATAATTGTAAAAAAGATATTTTACTGTATTTATTTCAAACTACGTTCAACAAAGTTAAAAATAGTATAACTAAATGTTCAATCGTAATGAATGAATAATTTATTAGTTGTATGAATTGTTTACTATTTTAAAAATAAAAATGTTTTTTCCGTAGTGTTCAGGCTGATTTTACTATGATTTATTTTCCAATCACACATATAGACCTTCGTATTTGATATTGTTAATTTGTCTATTGGTTAGGTTAACGATAAATTCATCTCGTGCAGCAACAACTGATTACACAATTTCATAGGTTTACTGTAAAATAAAATCATTTACCTTACAAAATAACAGCTAGGCATTAAGTTCTACTGCTTCAAAGTCATTTGACACCATTCACAATAAATATAACGCACAAAAAACTTTACTTAGCACAAACCAAACACGACACATGTAAATGTTTATTAACCAAATCACCATTTTATCAACATGAGGTCAAGGTCCAAGACTGCTTGTTTATGATTGGTTTGAGCAGATTATGCATAATATTTAAATGTGAATTTAAAAACATTTGTTGTAAATCAATATTATTGCCAAGTAAATGTTTTTGTATGTTTGATATGAATGAATAATTTACATGCAAAATTATATTAGTGTATTAGATTTATCATAAACCAGTTATAAATACATGTATTCGTGTGGTGAAGGTAAAAATGTATGTCACACAATATATGAAATAAATATTAAAAAGTATACCTGTGTTTTTTAATCCTATGTATTAAAATAAAGATATATTAATTATAATATTATTTGATATATGAACGTAATTATTATTTATTTGTTTAAGTATATATGTATTGTTAATTTTAACAATAATAATCTGTGTTGATGAAAATAAAGATAATGGTGACGATGATGAAGATATAATCTAATATTTTATATATGAATGTAAGTATTATTTATCGTTTATGTATATATTATTGCTACATAGGAGGCAAGGGATGCAAAAACATATAAGGTGTAAATTATAACCACGGCAGAGTCTCTCCTCGCGAAGCAGGAATTCTTGAACAGGGCTCCAACGCTCAAATCAGGATTCAGATCTATTCATTATTCTTGCAGTTTGTTCAGGTCATCTCCTCGTTTTAGGAATCTGCAAAAGTAGAAAATACAATCAACAATTAATAATCTTTAAATAATTTTAAATAAATAAAATATGTTATACTAAATTAAATACTGTTTATGTAAGTTAAATAGAGCCGTTGACCCATAAACTGCAAATATATCAAAATTCAACCGTGGAGGCGTGCAAATAGACACTTCCCCACAGAAATAATCGTTGTAAAGAAATATATAACGGGGTAACATGTAACAAATAAAACTTTTTAAAAAAACTTATTTTCAAGTTTAAAAATATATCTTGTATATTATAATTTGAGTAATTATTGAAATATATTAACGCTCTACGAAAATAAGTTTTCTTAGAAAATGTCTTTAAATATTACTACACAAAATAAAAGTTAGTCATTTTTTTAAAGTTTGCGTTATTTTGATTTTAAGTTTGAAACTTCTATTACAATCTTGTGTTCATTTCTAAATTAATTTCATTCATAAAAATTGATGAAAATAGTGCTTCGCGTGGTAATTTTTGAACATATTAATTAAATATATTTTCTAAGATATAAAAAGCAGTTCTATATATTTCAATTTCAAACACAAGTTAACAAGTAACAATCTAAAAATAGAACTTTGGTTTATGCAAGTCTGCTACCATGGAGGTAGGAATATATATGGAGGGAGTATTTGCAATCGCTAGTGAAGTTGCTTCCCCTTCTACATTGTGACCGCTGTCAGTTTGAACTTACAAGGTTGTTGCTGTCATTGAGCATTGTTTATTTTTAAACATGTACGTGTTTTGGAGAAGTGTTTACCGTTTATGACTTTTTAATATATGTATATCGTGGTTTATATTGACTTTTCTTTAAGTGCTTCGTAACATTTGGTGAAAATTAAGATTTTTTATTCATGTGAGTTATGAAATATTGTTTTATTTTAAAACTGTAACTCAACGTATATTTCGTGTTTATAGCAATTTAACAGAACAAACATTATTTGGACTAGTTGACTCTTGCACTACAATATGTAAGTTTTCTTGCAATAATATTGTATGTTTCATTTAACATAGGTAATTATTTGCAGATTGTTTGTAACTTGGTGACTTGTTGTGTTGTGGGGTACTCCAATAAGTCAAGAGGAAAGTTTTATTTTTATATTATTTAACAATAAACAATTAAAAAATCTAATGAGTGTATTAAACAATTGTAATTTCGTATAAATACCTAGCCTAGATCTATCGATTTAAATAAATATTGTAAAAGATAATCGTATCGGTAACAGGTAAGTGGAATTTTAATTATTTATAATTTTTCTATATTGTAATTTCTTCTAAGTACATATTTGCTAAAAAATATTTGTTTATTGATATTACTAGAAATAAGAAATCTTAATTTCAAATATTTAATTTTATATTTGCCGCGTGAATTCCCACCACAATGTGACTGCAGCAGTACCTGCGTCCGTCCCCACAGGCCTGCATTCCCCTTGTCCTAAGTTCAAGTTTATGCTCCCTCCATGTTTATTCTTACCTCCATGTCTGCTACACTCTAGTGTTTACGCGCGCTGAGAAGCATAATTCCTCGATTTTATTTTATTGAATTTATTTATAAAAATTGTGAATTTCAACACAGTGCTGCCATCATGTAGCAAAAATTTAGACTACTGGGCTCAGAATGTTTAAATATAATATAAAATACAAATGATGTTTTATATGTTTTTACAATAATTCTTGTGGTGTTTTCTCAACTATAGCTGCGAGTGTCTATGAGGTGGCGTCTGGCAACCCTTCTCATACAATAATATATTTATATAAATACAAATCACTCGTAGAATGTTGAATTTTGAACCAAAATAAAATAAAACGTATGTACCACGGGTATAATCAAGATTATATAGTACTCGGTCGACTACGAGTCGAGCTTTAAACATTCCCCGTGCTATAATCTTTTAATTGTTCCCTTAATACATAAATAATTATTTCAACCAACTTACGAAAATTACTGCGGGCGCCCTTAATACTATGAGGTGTATTTTGTATCATTGTCATATTAATTTTAACATCCTGTTAAAATTTTCACCAAAAAGAATAATAATATACACTTCATAAAAAATTAAAATAGATAAATTTGTTTCTATTGGTTATAAATTTTAACAGGCTGTTAAAATTAACATTGTAGTTGTAGATTATAGAATACACCCTAATAATGCTATATTAAAATAAAAGTAATAATATTTGAACTTACAATGAAAGTTACATATTCATACAGTCAATGATATGTGTGTACTGAGATTTTATGATAGTACAATAATGATGTGGTACAATAAGATTTAAGTATATCAATTTACAAAATAATATAAAAATAGAATTATACAATGAAATATCCAGGACCTGCTGATGTCCATACATCTCTGCAAGCACCAGGAAGTCGTCGTGAAAGTCACAATACACCAACACACTATATACACGTCAGTACCCCAGCACAGAAATAATCAAAATGATTGAATAAATTCATGTAATAGTGGGGGGCAGTAATTATACGAATTAATAAAAAATAATAATATATAAATAATGTTTTTGATTGTAGTGTTGTGTAATTTAATTTGCATGTATTAAATAAGATTTTTTAAAATTTTCACATCGTTTTTCATATTTTAAACATGGTCGACGCTTGAAATTGTCGGTTTTCAGAAAAAATGGCAATAGCCATGGCATTTTTTAACAAAAAGATAAACGAATGTTTGACATTTTATCTATTAGAAAAAAAACGCCCGATATAACATTTTTTATAAAGTTATTAATTCGCCCAAAACAGTATTAGTTTTAAAGGAAACACCCTGTATAGCAGAAAAAATCGTGAAGTAGTACTTACCATCTCTTTTCAGAATTTAAATATCCTTCTAAAATACAAAATGAAAATAAATTTAAATCAAATAAATATAATTTAATTTCAATGTTCATTTTTTTTTTCAAACAATTTTACCACAGATGTAATATAAAAGACAATATATGTACAACACACAAGCACATATACATTCATACAATCTAAATGAAATATTGGCATCTTAAATATGTACATTACTTAAGCCATACCAAATTTAGAGGTATGGCATTACTAGGAATAACAAAGCGGTTAGTTACAAATCAAACTATATCGCTGTTACAAATTTAATTAATTAGGTATTTTTATGTATCGTGTGACTAGAGAGTCCGCCGTCATAAGACGAAAATGTTATTCGAATAATCTATACTCGAGTCACAAAAATAACACTATAAAGTCCTATAAACCTGCCGGTAAACATATCTCACGCGTAATCGTACAAATCAACAAAGTGCAAATAATATCAAACGAAAATCACAAACAGCGATTTTTTATTATAATAATGCGGACGTAAAAAATGTAACATTACTTAAGATATAAATAAAACTAGCATCCGCATTTCAACACAAGTTTCATAACGTAAATTAAAGGTATAAACGTGGGCTAGGGGTTTTATAAAAGACTAAATAAGACACTAATATCTCAGTTTGTTCTAAAGTTGTTTTATAACCACAGCATAAAATAGATCAACAAATAAAAAACCATGTCATAATCGAATTAAAATTAAATAAAAATAAATATAGATAAAAATGATCATTTTTATATTAAAATCTAAATTTCGCGATAAAATAAATATTAAAATGCAATTTACTCAATTTTGAGCAATGGTTATATCACTTCCATAAATTTCTTAACTAGTCAAGTATCGTAGAGTATTTCATTAACAATTAGCAAACTGTAGCAAACAGATTTTTAATAAATTATATTCACTAAGTGACAAGCGGCTCAAAGCTCAAATAACATGCCGCGAATCACTTTCAAGAATACAATAGTATGGAATTAATATTCATATATCACAGATCAGGTCAAGTAAACTGATTTGAACCAAATTCATGTTTTCAAATGAAACTTGTGAATTTCTCACTTTCCAATGCTTGAATTCTAAACAAACCTGTAATTAAAGTAAATCGCAGACTTTTGCAGTCTATAAAAATGTTTCTATTTTATTTGTAATTAATAAAAAAAAAATGTGCAGGTGTGTAAATAGGATGTCAGTTGTATTTTTTAAATTTAAACGATAAGAAGAACTAATTAAATTTTCAAACAAGTTACAGTGCTCGTCACGAGTGATGGCGAAAGGTAGATATGCGCAGAAGACCAAATTGCGAACTTACCCCTACTCCAGGTGGCTAAGCACAAAATTAACCACTTAAGGTAGTTGGATCGCGAAATGTGTAATTTATAACCACGCTAAATTTGCTGCTTTAACCAATCAAAAAGCATAGTGCAAATCGGGACTTCTTTTGAAATTTGACGTTTACATAACCTCTACCAAGCACTTGCGCGCGCCTTGTGTGAAAATACTGACAAGTGATTGGTTACACGCTAAGGGAAACGCAAGGCATCATACAGAAAGTTGGCCATCCCTTGCGTGTAGTGGCGGTGATATAAATAGCTCGTATTACAAGCATGTGTTTTAACTCTTTACGTTACCTATTGCGTTTGCGTTACGTTGTTATAAATAGGCTTTTAGACTAGAAATAGAGGGGAGACAGGACACGCTATATATTTCGCCGTAAGAAGACTTTCCAAATCATCTTAGCGACTTTCGACCTTATTACAACGCTAGAATCAGCTGAATCTGGCTAAAATCGCTCAGATGATTTTGAAACATACGCGTGACTATGCCTTGTCTACCCTCTATTCCTGGTCTATGAGTTGGATCATGAAAGCAATGTCATCTATTGATTCCGTGCAGAACAATGTAGACAGTTGCCTGCCTGCTTCAAGTCAGGGAGCTATGTTTGTTCTGGTAGGTATCGCAGCAGCTAATGATTGTAATCGTGAGGTTACAAAGCAAAGAAAAATGCCGAAAGTTAGAAATCATCGCAGATGGTTCTACCGTATGTTTACACGAGAAAAATAAAAGTTTCCTCAAAACTGGTAATTTTTCTCTAAATCTCTAAGCTCTTGGAGAATTATTTTTTTCGAAAGAGAACAAGAAGCACACAAAATTGCATGTAGGAATTAAATTTAACTAATAAACTAAACTACATAAGATTTCTGAATAAACTACACTGAAATAAACCAATTTTTATAAACAAGAATTATTGTAATCGACGCCGAAAATCAAAGTTTTTGTGATCCTAACCTCTTTTTCTTTACAAATGTCATAATAGATGAGAAGTTAGGTGCCGTTAATTTTCGGGCAACTATTCGTACTTCTTCTTCTTTAGGAAACAAATTTCAGGAAATTTAGCTAAAAGTTTCTCCGTGTGCACTAGGCATAAGGTAATTGGCTCATGAGAGCCTGCCTGCTTCAAGTCACATGGCTATTTACATATTTTGTTTCTTCTGCTAGGTTGTAATCGTGAGGTTAACAAAGTAAAGAAAAATGCCGAAAGTTAGAAATCATCGCGGATGTTTCTCTAAACGTGGGCGGCAGTGTTACCAACAATGCGCGTGAAAATTTCAAAAATTGAAAATATCTGATGAATTTCCATTTAAATTTGTTATATCTTTAAAACCAGATGGAGATGCACGTTTTTTAACTAGTATTTTCCTCAGACCTCCATTTATATTCATCTAGTTTTTAGACAAAAGTTTATGGGTTTTCGCGGTTCTAGAGGCAATTATGTCGATGTTTCTCGAGTTTCCCTATATTCGCCATGTTAAATTTTCCAACTTTGGAGTTCAATAACTTTTTATATCGAGCAATACTTAATCTAGCTGTATGCCAAAGATTATTAAGATTTTATGGATTTAATTCATGCTTCAAGTACCTTAAGATAAATATCTTGCGCGCTACTGAATTTTTCGCACCAATCGTGTTTAAGTAAGGCGTGACAGATCGCCATCACTCGCGACGAGCACTATAAAATAATACCATTTTTTTATAAAGTACAATTGGACATCATGATTTGAATCGAATTCCAGCATAAGTGAGTGCGGTTGCGTTCGTTTCCTAGTGCACGTACGTATATAATTTTACTATTTACAAACGGACTATGGTTTAAATTTAACGACTGGTATGTTCTTGGTGTTCAGGCACTTGTCACACACCCACTCCGCGTACACTTCGGCGGTGAGAAGCTGGAACGCCGCCTCCGTCAAGCCGGTACAACCTCTGTGGAACCAAAAGTTGCACCCACTCTCGCACAAGATGGCTTGATCATTATCGTGAACTTCCTTGTGACAGACACCGCACGGGTAGATTGGTGGTGCGTTAGGGTTTTGTGAATTAAAAACCATTGGCTGGTCGGCTGGATAGACTTTTCCCGCACTCACAGGCATCGGCTTAGGATATAATGCGCCCATAGGACCCATCATGAAGTTGTTGTTCATTGGAGGTCCATGTGGGCCTGCAAACATAACTTTATATATACGTACACGGGGTGTCTAATTTTCGATGGTAACATTTTCATATGACTGTAATTTCTACCATATTAATTTTATGAACAAAAGTGTAAATACAAAAAGGTTGAGAATTTAAAAGTTATATTTTTTATCTATTTACAGAGTGCCATGACAATTTTTTAATCCACTCCCGGATTTTAAAAGATTATCCCTCTATGATCCAAATTAAATATATAAATAATATAAAAAAAATTTAGTTAGATTAATACAAAACATCATTACTGAATACAATTAGCATAATTTATGATTTTCCAATCCAACAATTTTATTTTAAGAGTGTGTAACTTCTAAGTAACAATGGGCAACAAATACTATATAATATAATACATAATAATATAATACATATAGGGTGGGGACCGCGACCCCGGAACATAGGACTTTAACATGTAAAATCATACTTTCTTAATTTCCTGCTTCCCCAATTATTTTAGCTAAAAATACTTCAAATAAAATTCTACATCTAAATCAATAAGCAACATTAATTTTGTGTGCCTTGTAACGGCAGAAATTAGGTATGAAAATGTCGAAAATCACCTAAAAAATAGCAATAGCCATGGAATTGAGACAAAATAAATAACAAATGTCTAACGGTTTATCTGTCACGTTAGGGTAAATTATTTTTATTAGATATTATTTCTAATATCTGTAATTAAAATTAATATTTGTTCACTTGAACAGATTTTACAAATAATAATGAAATTAAATTAACCTAGATTGACAGATAAATCGTCAACATTTGTTAATTTTTTGTTTCAATTCCATGGCTACACCTATTTTTGCGGTGATTCTCGACATTTTCATTCCTAATTTTTGACGTTGCAAGGCATACAAAATTAATTTTGCTTCATGGTTCAGATAAGCATCGATCAAAATGATCACAGACTATATTTAATCGATCGTTATGAAAATATTTTAATTGGAGACTGAAAGACCGTTTATAAATGTATAACGAATACCGAGTTAAGAGGAGACTCGTACTGCCAATGGAAGTAAAGAAATTCAAATAGCGGAGGCGTGCCCATCAGTCTAGCACTACAATTCTCAACCATTTTTAATTTGAATATAAATGTCTTGTATAAACTTAATAATTTAAATACACTTGCAATAGGGGATTTCAGCATATGCTTAATAATGAATATTAATAAAGATTATTTTGGTTGGCGACTAAAAGACCGCCTATAAATATGTTACAAATACCGAGTTCGGAGGAGAATCCTACTGCCAATGGAAGTAGAGAAATTCAAATAGCGAAGACGTGGCTATTAGTCCAGTACTGCAATTCTCAGTTTTTATTTGAATGTAACAATTTAAACACACTTGCAATTATAAAGCATGTAGACTTGCACAGTGTTATAATATTTATTTATTTTTTATATTTTAGAAATAGCATACATTTCAAGAACATTTAGGTCCACGAAGAAAACAGTTTGATATAAAAACTTATATTCGTGACGTCACATTTATATTTTCAAAGTTCGGGGGACCATAACTCGCTTATTAATAGGATTTTTTTACCGGATTTTCACCAATAGTCTTAGTTTTAATTATACTTTCAGATAAAATTATTAAAGAAATTATAAAATATGAAAACTTATAGTGTTATAATATTCATTTTTTTATAAATATAATTTAGAAATACGAAGAAAACAGTTAGACATGGAAACTTATATTCGTGACGTCACATCTATTTTTTCAAACTTTAACTAGCTCATTAATAGGATTTTTTACCGGATTTTCACCAATAGTCGGGTTTTATTTATACTTTTAGATGATATTATATATAAAAATAAGAATAGATAAAAGTAAAAATCTCTTACCCATTGGACCACCTGCAACAGAATTAATGGCCATTGGATTCCCCATAGGTCCGTTCATCTGCTGGCTTACGCTCACATGCGGCGGTGGAGGAGGTGGACCTGGACACCCAGGTCCATTTAACCCATTTACACTCATTACTCCAACACCTGAGCCCATGGGGTTAGACATATTAGGTCCTGAATTCATTGGCGCGCCGTTCATATTTGGTCCAAGCGGACTGTTCATAGGGTTGACATGCATAGGGCTTCCCATCGGGCCATTTACGTTCATGTTTACATTGGGACTATTCAACATAGGTGGACCATTATGACTCATGTGACCTCCCATGTGGCCACCCATACTACCCGGTGGAGGAGGTCCTGCATTCATTCTAGGTCCGTTGATCATCATCGGCTGACTTAACATATGCGCATGGCTGTGCCCATGTCCTCCATGTCCATGATTATTCTGCATGCCATTTGGACTATGCATCATCGGTGATCCCATTCCTAAAGGTGAACCCATTGCACTCATAGGCCTGCACATGTTCATATGTGGCATCCCACCTCCTCCCATTCCGTTTGGGCCTGGCCCAGGACCTGGTCCTGGACCAGGCGGGCCAAGTCCCATATTCGACGTATTCCGAACCATATTTACGGAACTCATTGAACTGGGACAATCATCGAATGGATTTGATGCAACTATCGTGTCACCATATCCAGACAATGGAGGTGGCAATAGATCTTGCATAGTTGTTTGTGATTGTATTGCATTTTGTGTGTTCTTTCTTCGTTTCTTCGGATTTGAACTTGTTGTTGACAACTCAGAATTTAGGTTGGGTGCTGACAACCGAAACGGTGACAGATGACTCATTTCACTGGTTAGAAATTTCTTTCAAAACACACGAAGGAAAATTACACACTTACACATTAGTCTTTCAGTCTTTATTATAACTTTTTTATATATTGTTACTCTCTCCAGTTCTGAATACTTCATGTCAGATTATACAACAGTTTATATACAAAATCGGCAAGTAACGAGATGTAAACACATTTCAATTATTATATGGTTACTTGGTGCGTATTTTATAGATTTTAGTAACAGTAAAAATGTTGCTGCTTAGCACTACTGCTTCCTACACAAATTTTCTTGTATTTAAAAACACAAATAAAAATACAATACAATAATAGTTGCTCCAGTTGTTTAATTTTCGAAGAAACTTTATGAAATAATAAGTTACATTTAAAATAAATAAATTACCACTGTAAAACTCACATTTCACAATTAACAAAAATGAACATATGAACCAAGCATAAAACTAAAGGCGTCAAGTGCATATATAAAGCACGCATACTTACAAAGGCTACAAAGACACCATTTTGTTTGGCCAACTTCACTATTATTTTCTTTCCTGTTTAAATATCGGCGCGTTTACACTTCAACAACAAATCAATAGCTGTTTTTTGGCGATGAACCGTGTTCATGTATGTTTTCAAACCTTGTGAGACGCAAAAAAGCACTGTTTTAAACCAAAAAGTTTAATAGCTAACAAACAATTAGTTTTGTCCGAATTTATAAATCATATGAAAATAACATAACAGTAGAGACTTTAATCTGAATTGCTAAATGTGAGGGGGTATTCGAACTAACTATTTGTTCGAATTACTGAATTTGTATGGATAAGTATAAATAACGTCAATTTAGAAAGTTTTGCAATATTTATAACCCTGAAATTAAGAAATAGAAACAAATCATAATTATTATCTATCTTTTTAGTTTTAATTTTTTTCTTGTATATTATTTACATTACCTCTTCATTTTACTATGTACTATTATTCTGTAATTGGGGTGTAAGCCAGTCGACGAAGTATTATGTATGTACGTTGCAATCTCAAACTGAAATGATTGACATCTTGTTCGGATTATAGAGTTTTGTTCGAATTACCCGAACATCGAGTTCGGATTAAAGGGTCTCTACTATAATAATGCAAAATATTAAATATAATGTTGACACATATCCAAAAAGTTATAGAAAACTGTTCTACGTCCTCCTGTTACCGCCGTCCTTTTTTCATTCCTATGTTTTGAACCAACTGTAGAGTGGTTCAACACAGTTTGAATATGGTACGTGTGTGACGTCATTGTACCGCATTCAACCGAGAATGTTTTAAACCATTACGAACCAGTTTCAAACCAGTGTGCGAAAAAACAGCTAAACGAGCTACCCCAAATAATTTCTATATTATTAAAGATACAATAAAATACTATACGACAATCTTATAGAAGACCAAGGGGGACCTCCGACTAGAGATTTTTTTTTAAACAAGTGGTTCTCAAGTTCCAACACGAAGTTACTTATATTTTTTTTTAAATCGGATGGTATATATATTCTTAGGCCCATTCGAAGGGGTATTTTTTCTGAAATCAACCATACAATTATTTTATGTCTTTGCATAACAAAAATTTTTATAGTTATTTTTCAGTAGGCTATGTTTGAAACAATTGAACTGAAATCAAAACAAATATTTGTTAATAATTGTATAAACAGTGTTCTATTTGATTTTTATCCTAAATAATTCAAATTGACAAATAGCAGTTTTTGTTTTTCCCTAGCTCTATGACCAGTTTTAAAATTTACACTCTGTAGTATTTAATAATATAAAAATTATTTCAGGTAACTCGTTTAGCTGTTACATCCTGTATTTTAAAAATATTTTAAGTGTTCAACTCAAATTTATTAAACTTTTCATTTTACATAAATAACATATCTTTATTTACAATGTTAAAGATTTATAAAATACGGTATTAAATATTTATACTTGTATAAAAATAAAGCTGCAACGATTATTAGTTATTATGACTTAGACTAAATTTAGAAAAAAAATCACTGTGAATTATAATTAATTTTATTTGTTCCTAATGTATAAATATACTAAAACTTTACTCGCTAATATATATTTGGTAATACAATATGCATCAACTTACTATAAAATAAATACCTATTGCTTTTTTAACGAAGATGCAAATTGTATATCAATATATAAAAATCTTAAACATAAGATAATACACTTTTCATGACACAGCACAGGTTCACATAATGATTACGCATTTACTAAGTCTAACACAGTCAGTAGCTAGTAAAGTTCTAGTATGATAAATTATCTTTCTATATAAAATAAACGAACAAAATTATTATGGATTCTCCAAATTCGAGTATTTAACATAAATATATCACAAAAATTAACAATATTAAAATATGTAAACTTGAACCCAATAATTATGAAAAGCATAATAACAGTGCCATGTTTGTATTTTGATTTGTAGATATACTAAAAATTTTAAGTAATAAAAATTACTTTGGCACCTAACTTTTTTTTCAAAAACGCACTCAAGTTTTAGCCACAAGTAAGCAAATTATTTAGCAATTGCTTTGCTTGACAAGGCACAATTTAAACTCAGGCACTTATAGCATACAAAAAAAAATATAATTCTATTATCACTGGACAGAACTGATTTCGTGCTCATCTTACAAATTTTTCGTTTTCAATTTGTGGAGAATGCAGCGAAAATCCAGTTGTCAGACTAGAGCGAACGGAATATATCTAAGTAAAAAATACTGGTAACAAAAATCAAAACAAAACTAAAACCGGATTACTTCGATAGAGAGACAGATATTCTTAGTCTGTTAATTTCGACACTATTAATTTAAAATGTCATGTTAATTATATAAACAAACGAGAAAATACACGAAAAAACTTATGATGATATCCCTGCAAGTCTCTTCTTATTGCATGCAGAGCAGTAAAAATCCGTATGAGCTGTTGCAGCGTTTGGGCAATTGTTGGACTTACAACGTTCTAAAATAACGTCATAAGGTAGATTACAATGAATTTCCTTAGTTTTCGCAGGACTAAAATGATATTCCTTTAAATTATTGGGGTCTCTATCGCAGTCATGTATAAAATCCTTATTCTCGTTTAAATCATTTACAGTATGATATCCTGCATTCGAACTATCGATATGTTGCTTATATTTACCGTCTTCTGGATAAATTGTATATGTATTGCTATGATTTTTAAAGTTTTCTAGGCCGTTTTGGTTACGCAAAATTATATCCGATGGTGAAACACAATTATATTCCGCCAAGTCTGGGTTGGATAATTTTAGATTTGAGGAATTTTCAGATATAAAATTACGATTAACACTTTCATTTATATTACCAAAATCAAATTTGGAAATATGTCGAACTTCAGGCGGTTGCGGTGGCGGAACTTTTATCGGGCTGGTAGTGTTTGCATTATTATTTTCTGCTTCGTTTGCAGACGTGGAAGAAACTTGAATAGTTTTAATACTAGATTTAGTTTTATTGGCAGGAGTTTGGTCAATTTTATCATCTTCATTATCATAATAGAATGTACTTTTAGACAAGTATAAGGTACGGTTAGGATTTATATTACATTTTGAAATAGGGATGTTCTTTATTGCATCGTAACTTTCTATATCTGAATCTCGGTAAAATTTTGAACGACCTGTTCCAAATCTTGAATCTGAATTGATATTTAAAAGTTCCTCATTTCTTTGGGTCTCGTAACATTTTGCGCACATATAACTTGTAAGTACTGTGCCGTAAGACTCGCAGTTGGCATTAATACATTGCAACGGGCCTTCTAATAATGCCTGTTCTTGCAGTTTCACATTATCAGTATCCAAGTCCACTTTGTCTTTTTGTGTGGAAAGAAAGCGTTTTTGTGCATGTATTAAATAGTTTTTTATCATATCATCCTGATATGCATGACGTTTGTGATGCATCTCTGCACACAACATTCTACGACTGTCGTTCTTTTTTGGTTTAATTGCGGTTTTTGTAATAGAACCGAAATTTTTTCGCAATTTCTTACTCATTGATTTGCCGATACTGCCAAACTGACGCGCCACTGACTGTAATTGCTTCGCAGCGCGATTTCTACTACCAAATAGTGTTATTTCTCCATCGCCCAGATCTGTTACTTCTACGAATCTTTTCTCGATTTCATCTTCTGAATCAATGTCCGGACTAACGGTGTCATTCTCTGACAGATCAACAACGTCTAAATATTTTTTTAATAATGCAATCTGTTCCTTTTCGGTAGGAATTAAACTGTTTATGACTGTTTGTTCGTATTTGAAACACCAATTAAAAGTAATTCCTGGATCCACACAAAACTGAACTGGTAACAATACTCCTTCAGAATCTACTAATGGTACACATGCAAATAGTTTTTCAAGGCTTTCTTTATCAGCACTTTCCATCGCTACTAGAGCAGAGAAGTGTGCCATATCGTATGTTAATAGTAAAGGTGATCGGTGGCAGTCTTTGGGTTGAATTTCCATAGGAAGATAAATCCCTCCAAATGGTATAGGGGCAAATGGTTCATTGTTCATATCACGAAGCATTGTATCAGCTACAACGATAATTGGACGGCGAAGAATATGCGCTAATACTAATACATGAATTTCTTCTAAACTTTCGTAGGTACTTGCAGATGCAGTCGGTGGTAAGTTAACTCCTCCAATGGACCGGTCATTAGCGCCATTACCATTCTTACGAGGTTCTACAGATGCCATAGACACTATATTTTTCCACTCCTTTAACCACTCTGCTTCAGAATAGTCAAACCCTGATTGTTCATTCAATTTAGTTTGTTGCCATCGCCAACGACGATATAGAGCAGCAATGAATTTACCCGTTTCCAGAAAACTATGTAACGCTTTACGAAGAGTTAGTAAACGGTCATGGAAGCCCCAGATTGCCAAAGACGCTGCATGCAACAAGCAATTACCATCTCCGGTGGTTGATAGCGGCCATAGTTTTTGAAACGGGCCTTGAATATTCCCACTCTCTACCCACCAATTCAGTCGCCCTGATTGTTCCAATGATATTAATGTTGAATTTTCAATTAAATCTTTTTCTAAAAATTTACGGAATTCTTCACCATATATGGTAAAGTCTGGTAACGTAAATGAAAAACCAGGTGTGTCCATGTGCACCCAGTTAGATTTAGGAAAATATGCGGGTGTAAATTTTTCCGCAAACTCGCTCCGAGCTCGATTAACCAAATTAACGTTATCAGTAGCTCTTGATATGCCTCTGGATAATTTTTTAACTGCAACGAAATCATTATACATGAGGAAACATACAAACAAAATATTATTTAGTTCAGTGATTCTCAAAATTATTGGGCTCATCGCCCCCTTTCCAAAAAACCTTAAGACTTCAAATTTATGTATTTGGTGGATCCTGTAAATTTTGATAATTAATAAAAAAGGAATTGATAAATCAGTATTGTCCGACGGAGACGCTATATTTCCAAGAATTTTTGATTTCATGTTCGCTGAAAGTCCATTAATATTTCCTACGATAGCGATAAAAATCAAATAAAATGTATATTCATAATAAGACAGTCCAACTGTGTGCAGCTATCATGAAACCAGAGATAGTGGTTCTATTTTGAATTATACAGGATGTAACACCAAAACCGACCACCGTCATTATTTTTTCTATTTTTACAGTTACAAAAAATACTATAGAACAAAATTGTAGGAGACCCAAGGGACATCCCATTTAAGGAGAAAATATTTTTTTAAACCAGTGGTTCTCAATTTGTAACACAAAGTTATATTTTTTCAAATGGGATTATACATATTTTTTATGCCTATTCGATAGCGTATTTTGTTCGGAATTCATCGATGTATTAGTTCTATATCCTTACATAATAAAAATATTGAAAAAATGCGATTGAAATTTAAGTAAATTTGATTTTTCTAGTCATTTTTCAGTAGGCTATGTATGAATAACAAAAACTACTATTTGTCAATTTAAATTATTTAGGATAGAAATCAAAAAGAACACTGTTTTTTAACAAATATTTGTTTCATTTTAATTTAAGCTCAATTGTTTTTCATTCATTTATTTAAATTTCAACTGAATTTTTCTCAATATTTTTATCACGTAAGGATATAAAATAATCTCATATTTGAATTTAGAAAAAAATACTCTATCGAATAGGCATAAAAATATGTATAATCCCATTTGAAAAAATATAATTTTATGTTGTAACTTGAGAACCACTGGTTTAAAAAAATATTCACTTCTCTAATGGGATGTCCCCCTTGGTCTCCTACAACTTTGTTCTATAGTATTTTTTTGTAACTATAATAATAAAGAAAATAATGATGGTGGTCGGTTTTGGTGTTACAGCCTGTATTATGGTGGTTATAATTTTAATCTTTGGGACTGAAAACGTAAAACTAATTCGACGTTGGATTGTTGTATATTTAATTTAGCTTTCATCACCCATTTACTGCCCTTCAATGCCCCCTGTTAACCCTGAGGCCACCATCGCCTCCTTGGGTCTATCCAGCACTCAAAAGGGGGCGATAACGCCCATTATGAGAACCACTGATTTAGTTAATTCGTGCAAATAGGTCTTAATAATCTAAATTTTGTAAAAAATTCATGAACCTCACTGTGATTCCTACTAAATCTTTCTTCGTTAATTAAAATTTTCTTGATCATTAAGGCCTATTTCTAGGAATTAAATATTTACATTTGATAACAAATATTATTTACTATACCTTCTCCTTTCTCATTTTTTTCTAACTTTTCTTCTTTATTATCTGCCTTCCATGATTCTATGGCTGCATGTAAATCCCATAAATTTGACTGGAGATATTCAAATGCAGTGTCGACATCGCAGTTAGTCTCAGTTGAAAACATATATACAAGATTTGACTCCATTTTAGGACTGAAAGAATAACAACAAATATTTAATACAAATTCTAGCATATTCTTCACTCAAATTTTTAATTTTATGGCCACAATCTGTGCAAAACTATGTCTGACAGATCTGGAAATACTGAATACAATCGCAATGAATCTGCCATGAATCATGTATAATTTTATATTAATCAACAAAAATAAATGTTTTTGTCAATTTTTTGCAGAATTACAGATCTACAAGACTAACAATAATTTTGTACAGAATATGACCATAAATGTGCAACAAATAAATGATACTTTGTATGATCATAATGATTGGTAGTATTTACTAACATTTTAGTCACCCAAGTAACTAATTACCATGGCTACCGTTTAAAAATACTTTGGAATGATTAAAAAACAAGTAATTTGTTATTTTAGTCATAGCCCCCCTTGATTATGAGTAAATATTACCAGTCCAAATGTTTGGATCCTTGATATTGTTTATATTATTTTTTGTAATGCCTTACAATAATATTAATTGTGCAATATTTTTTGTTTTGTATCTGTAACATTACTAAAGATATAATGAGTGTTATGTATTATGATTTTCAATTATTTAATTTGGGATTTATAATTTCTTACCACTTAACCAATTGATATTTTCGTAAAGATATTTCCCGCTATAACATAAACAAATCACCATAAAAGTATTTGCATACTACTTTTGCACATATTTTCATCCAAAATCCTTATTTAGAAAACAATTATTTCGTCATATATTTCTACATACCTTTATTAAAATTTCTAACCGACATTTAACTAACACACAACACTGTTGATATTCTTTTTTTGGGATATTTGATCAAAGGTAATTGCGACTTAAGTCACTAAAAAAGCTAAATAGCACTACCATAAAACATAGTAGCAAAATACGCAGAAACAATAAAAAGAACGAACAAAAATAAATATTTTATAATTTATATTACAAATGAACTAAAGAATTAAACACACATTGGAAATATCGTTTATATCATTGAAAAATGAAAGAATAAATGTAAAAAAATGTTCCTTCTAGCGCCATCTCGAACAATCTCGAACTTATTGCGCGCACCGCCACCTTTTCAAAAATATATTTTTTCAATGCCCCCCAGAAAATTTACTCTAAATATAACCTCAAAGGATTGGCATAAAACGATGACACGCACCTGTACTATAAAACTAGAAAGAAATTTAGCACACATTAGTATAAAATACGAGGTTTGAATGTTTTCCCTCTATTTGTGACACTTTGGCAATAACATACATGTACCTATGACATTTCGTAAATACCTTAAAAGTTCAAATTTATAAATTTGAATTTATTTCCTGTAAATTTTGATCAGTATTGTCCGATGATGATGTATTTCCAAAAGAATTTTTGATTTCATGTTCGCTGAAATATTTTTTTGCAATGAAAATCAAATAAAATGTATATTCATAATAAGGAAGTCCAATTGTGTGCAGAATTCATGAAACTAGAGACAGTTGTTCTATTTTGAATTATATTATAAATAAATATATCATCACGATAAATTACCCATTGCTGTGTGCCAATTTGCTTTGTACACAGATATTGGTACTGATGAAATATTTGTACCGTGCGGGCGCTTACCAGGCGTCACCTCACGGGCACTCATTGCTGGCGTGTAGTGCACCACAGGCGTCAATTTTGTGCCATTAAAATTCGAAGTAATTTTTGGCGTCGGTCGGGATTGAACCCGGGTCGCCAGATTCGCGACCAGACACTCACACGGCAACGAGACCCCATTATGGTGGTTATAATTTTAAGTCTTTGTAAAAAAAGAAACTATGGATCATATTTTAATTCCTTAAATCTTGTTTCGCAATAAATCACTTTGGAGCTGAAAAATTAAATCTGATGCGACGTTGCGTTGTTGTATATTTAAGAGAAAAAATATTTCAGTCGGTTAAATTTTTTGAGCGTTGTCTTATGGCTCATTTTAGCTCTTAACGCCCACTTACTGCCCTTCAATGCCCCCCTGTTAACCCTAAGGCCACCATCGTCCCCTTGGGTCTGCCCAGCGCCCATTGAGAATCACTGATCTAGAAGAACCTGAAATACTATTAACAAGAAAAACAATTTTCAAATTTTACAATACTTTAAATATTTTTCACTATCCATAAAAAAACAGACATGAAGCTGAACCGAAAATCCGAATGTTTTGTGAACCTGAACCCGAACCAAACCTTTATTTGTCAAGGTCAATAAACCGGAACCGAATTTCAACCGTTTTAAATTTAGATTCAGTTCAGATCTGCTAAATATAATAAAAATTGTAAATTCAAATTAAATTATTAATATGATTTTAAAAATAATAAATATAACTATATTTTTGTGATTGTGTGCTGAACCGAAATTCGAACCCGAACCCAAAACCGTTGAACCGTTATAATTTTATTTTTCTTGAACCAAAACTGAATCTATCAGGTCCCTGATAAAAAATGAAAAAAAACTATTTATTTGGTATGAAAGAAACAATCAATATTACAACAACTCTCACATTTATTTACAGGATTATTTCTCATAACACATTTATCCTGTTATATACATATTATTCTAATGTTAGCCTCGCAGTATCAGAGTCCACATTTCTCACATGGCTATTTTTCAACCAAAAATCTGTTTTAATATATGCAAATAACAGATCAGTAATAAGAAAAATTTGTGCAGTTGCAAATGACAAAGTAACTCCGAAGTAGAAATTTGCGTTAGCCGATCTTGAATAAATCCACAAATGCCAAACAATCGGACCTAACACTGTAGTTACTAAAAAATTGCATGTAACGATAAAACCTTGCTGAAGATCTGTAAAAAAGAACAATAGAATATTTTGTGCAATTTATAATTTTATATAACTTACAGCTGAATAAATAGGTCCAAATGGGAATAAGAGATAGACAAAATCCAATATCTCCTAAACTAGGGTAAGATTTGAAAATGGCAGTTAAAATAATCAAACTACATGCCAATAAAACTGGATCTTTTCTAAATCTAATAGATAGTGGAATGAGGTACAAAAATGCTACATTTATTTGGAATGCTGATATAAATAAAGCACGGAAATGTTCAAACATTTCGGTGAAGAAATACCAGAATAAACCAATATTTGGCTGCAAATCCGGTATTAGTAATCTGAAATAAATTAAACATCGTTTTATACAGTGTTTACTTAAAATGAACTCTTGCTTATAACATCGAACCACTTTTAAATGCATGGAACAAACGGCCAAATTCCAATGTAACACCAAAAACGACCACCACCATTATTTTCTTTATTATTATAGTGACAAAAAAATAATATAGAACAAAGTTTTAGTAGTTCTCAAATTATAACACAGTATAATTGAATTGTAAATAAATTTGATTTTTATTGTTATTTTTCAGTAGGCTAAGAATGAAAAACAATTGTGCTTAAATTACAATGAATCAAACATTTGTTAACAACGTTATAAACAGTGTTCGATTTGATTTCTATCCTAAATACTTCAAATTGACAAATAGCAGTTTTTGTTTTTCATACATAGCCTACTGAAATATGACTATAAAATTTAAATTTATTTAAATTTCAATCGCATTTTTTTCAATATTTTTATTATTAAAGATAAAAAACTAATATATGGTTGAATTCAGAAAAAATACGCTATAGAATTATAATCCCATTTGAAAAAATATAATTTTGTGTTGTAACTAGAGAACCACTGGTTTTAAAAAATATTTTCTTCTTTAATAGGTCTCCTATAACTTTGTTCTATAGTATTTTTTTGTAACTCTGTATAACGAATTTTTCGCTTATAACCCGGATATAACGAACTATATTATTATACAAAATATATAAATATACAAAATGGTACAAATAGACAATACAAGTATTAAACAAAAAAATATTCAATAAATAACAAATTTATAACTTGTTCGGTTGCTACGACCCTCGGCTGTAACGAACCTTTTTTTATAGCAGGTAGTGGTTCGTTATAAGCGGACACTACTATAAATAAATTAATTGAACTTACATGAATCCGTACGTATTTTCTATGTAGCTCCAATCTCCGCTAAGTAAATAGCATACATATTGAAACGATGTTAAGAATGATACAAATAACAAAATGTACAAGAAAACTTTAAGTTTATGATTTTTTCTATTGTCATTTAAGTTAAGGAGAATTGGAAAAATCATTGTAATTGAATACAAAGTTTGACTAGCAGATATCGCAAGAACGAAGCAACATAATAACAATCGTTCTGAAACATCAACATTATAAAAATATGATAAAATGGTTCTTTTTCGGGTTTCTGGGCTATAATAGGTGAATTACTACCTAATGTTTCGTAAAATATTGTGTTGGGCGAAGTGTTAGGTAGTAATTCACTTATTAGATCATGAAGTAGCAACCCGAAAACAAATGCCTATCACACACGCCGGTTGTGAAAGCCTAAGCAATTATATTATAAAAATAAATGTAAAGATTAATCAATTTTAAATGAAAATAATTATGAAACAAATAAAAAACTATTACAGATCACCTTTTCTTTATTTTTAATATTATTTTCTTCAGTTTTTATCATTTCTTCAATTTAAATAGCTCAAAAAGCATATTAAACAACTTTTTTCGACTTGTGCCAAAGCCAACTATAACGGTGATAAAATATAATTTATCTAACTCGAAAAAAAAAATTAAGAATAATTTTAAGAACATAATTAGTAGATATAGAATTAAATTAAACAAATGATGATCAGTAGCAGATTTTTTTCATTGTATGGAAGCGAATGTTGGGCATGGACGGGAAAGCATAAAAAGAGAGTGACTGCCGTGGAAATGATGTATTTACGTGATGTATCGGATATGTACGACGAAATGGTTAGGAACAATGTTATTAAGAGAGTTGGTATGAGTCAGTTGAGATGGTTTCGTCATGTGGAGAGAATGGCTTGTTAAAATATATCTTGGTGAAATTGAGGGTTTTCAATTGCGTGGCCGACCAATGTGTAAGTGGATGGATGTGGTTGGTAAAGTCAAGTTTCCAAGTGGGATGTATGAATGCGATTATGAGTATGGCCGACTCGAATGTTGTGTGCTTAGACAGGAATGTGTGGCGAAGGATGATTGTTTCGTAACTATTATTGTGATCAGGATGCGGTTTTTCGCTACAGAAAATCGGACACTTTAATATGTTGAGAGTAAAGATTTGTTGTACGATGTTATTATTTTCGGGTTATATACCATTCAAAAGCTTATAAAATAAACAAAAAGATGAAACTATTCTCAACATACGTTCCCATTTAAAAAAATATAATTTTGTGTTTTAGCTCAAGAATTATTGTTTTCAAAAAATCTAGGTACACTATTTTATTCTAGGCAAAAAACGACACATAATTTGTCGAAACAATTTTTTTAACTATCATAATAAATAAGAAATATTTTCGAAATTAGGGAAAAACGATTTTTTGTCTGTAGCTCAAAAACAAAATTATTGTGGAGACTATTAAACTTTTCTCAAAAAGTTGTGCAAGCGGTTTTGCTAGAAAACATCGAAAGTGAAACACCCTGTACTGATGGATGAATTAATATTGAAATCTCGGCAACAAGAAGTCTTATATCTAAAATATTTATAATTTGAATTACTTACTATTAACAAGAAGGCATAAAAAGACTGCAAGATATAAATTACTGAAAACTGTAGTAGTCATAGCTACGCAGTTAAAAATTACGTATGGGTTGAACAAATAAGCTGCAAAAACATAAGTTGGTGGTAATGTTACAGTAGAATCACTCAAAAATAATTTATCATTGTCGGAAGATTCATCACTTTCCTTGCCATCATCACATTCTATATCGTTTTCTCTTCGGAGTTTTTCTACATATTTCTTGCTTTCTTCTAACATTACGCGTTGTTTTTTGTATGCAAGATTTAGATACTTATTGGCAGTCAAATATAAGAAACTAGCAGTTATAATATCACATAAAATAAACACACAATGTAGATAATCCTGAGAAAACTGTATGAAATATTTGTAAATATGCAAATTTAATGGGGGCTCATGAATCAAATCGCCTTCATATGGGTTAGCATGTTCAATGAGGAGGTGAACCCCTTCGGTAACTAAAAAAATAGATGTAGATATAGTATTCAGTTTTGTGTATATGAAAAACTAACCTCTCTTCCAAGAATTTAAAGGAGTGGATATTTCTACACGATCTGCTATCAGTTTTTTATATTCAGATGTTACTAACCATAGTCTAATTAAAGATGCGATTACGCCTTGTACTATTAATTTTATTATAATACCCATTTTAAACCTATTGTCTATTTTACGAAAATATTTTCTGCAAAGAAAAACTGACAGTAATGTACGTTTACAAATTTAATATAATGCAGAATGTATTACCTAAATTATCATATTTATCTTCATCACTGCTGCTTTTCTTATCTTTTATTTACAAAATTTGGATTTCACTACCTCGCAGTATCATACGCACCGCACTTTACTGACAGTTCTCTTTCGGCCACCTTTCGGCGCTATCAAACAACTTGTTGTAGCTATTTCTTAGCGCGTAATTTAATTTTAGTAACACACTAAAGTTAAATTTGTGACAAACACTATCATTTTTAATCGTAGAAATAGGCCGTAGGGACATCGCAGGGATTTTTCAGATCAGTTAATTTATTTTTTATCGGCATTATAGGTAGCTTTGACACAATTAAAAAAATGTGGTTTATGCTTTCTGAAGTATATAAATTAGAAAAATAATGAATAACAATAAAGAAAACATTTAAAATGATGATTTGTAATTGAGTCTCTTATAATAACCATTTTTTACCCCAAAAAATTAATAATAAATAATTGTCTCAAATAGTTGGCCCATAAAGACCAAATTTTCTGTAATGTGCATAATAAAAAGTTTTTCATATAAGCTTCCACCTGTACATTGTCGGTAATAAAAAATAATATCGAAATAAATACAAATTTATTTTACATACATTTATTACGCAAAATAACGTTATATAAGTAACATATTTTCATTCACTACAATATAACAATTTTACAAAATATATAACAAATATTAATGGAACGTAATAACTACAGTTATCTCTGTAAACATATTTCTAAAACATCGTTTTCACTCATTCTACTTTTTTTCTGACATATAATTTGAGAAACAGTAAAATCGACCACCGCCAATATTTTCTTTATTATTATAGTTACAAAAAAAACAAAGTTATAGGTGCAGTACAAAGTTATATTTTTTTAAATGGGATTATACATATTTTCTATGCCTATTCGATAGCGAATTTTCTTCTGAATTCAACCATCATTTTATATCCTTTCATGACAAAAATATTGAGAAAAGTTCAAATAAAATTTAATTTTAATTATTTATTTTTTCAATTTTCAAGTTGACTAAAATTTTGGATCTACATCGAACAATACTTAATCCAGCTGAATGCCAAAAGAAAATATAACTTTGTGTTGTATCTTGAGAACCACTGGTTTAAAAAAATATTTTCTTCTATAATGCCCCCTTGGTCTCCTACAACATTGTTCTATAGTATTTTTTTTGTAACTATAATAATAGAGAAAATAATGGCGGTGGTCGGTTTTGCTGTTACAGCCTGTATACACGTATTGGGTACCAAAATGGCACCCGAATTTATTCTCTATAGGAAAGAGAAAATAATTATCAATTTTTGTTAATAAAAAATTTTAATTTCATACTTTCTAGAAACCTTACATATTGTATTGATATTGATCTGATAATCTTATTCTAGTTATTGAAACGCTACTTATGATTATTAATATCAATTAATAGTAACATTTGGTACATTTAAAACGATGTTTTTAATAAATATCTTATGAAAATGAATAGTTTACTACAGAATAATAATAGCTAAAGGAACAGTTATTACATCTAAACATTCAAATGATTCTACTTTTTATATTACATTATTTAAGCAACTTTTTATTTAAAAAAAAACTGAAAACTGATTTAACTCAATATAAAAAGTTTAACGTAATATATTACTTTTCTCTCATAGTATAAATACACTTATCAAACATATAAAAATGCCGTATTGAAAATGTTTATAAAAAAGCAAATCCAGTATGGAAAAAAAATTCATACAAAAATACTAATTTACCAAAATTAAATCTATAGTTCAATCTAGTGAAGTACTTATTGAGAATTTTCTGTAAGAAAAAAAAAATTAATAAATATTGAACTGCAAAGATTGGGAATGTATACAAATTTCTAAATAAATAAATAAAATCTTTATTATTATTGTTACAAAAAAATATTACAGAACAAAGTTGTAGGAGACTAAGAGGGACACCCCATTAAAGAAGAAAATATTTTTTTAAACCAGTGGTTCTCAAGTTACAACACAAAATTATTTTTTTAGATAGGAAGATATATATTTTGTAGGCCCATTCGATAGAGTATTTTTTTCTGAATTCAACCATGTATTAATTTTATATCCTTACATAATGAAAATATTGAGCCAAATGCGATTGAAATTTAAATAATTTGATTTTATAGTCATTTTTCAGTAGGCTATGTATGAAAAACAAGAATTGCTATTTGTCAATTTGAATTATTTCATCCTATTTAAAAAAATATAACTTTGTGTTGTAACTTGACAACCACTGGTTTAAAAAAATATTTTCTTCTCTAATGGGATGTCCTCCTTGGTCTTCTACAATTTTGTTCTATACTATTTTTTTGTAATTGTAACAATAAAGAAAATAATGGCGGTGGTCGGTTTTGGTGTTACACATATACCATGAAGTTGCTGCACTGTAAAGTATTCAAATTTGGCGGGCTAACTAGATTTGGAATTACACTTCAAAAACAAAACTTATTTTAATTTAAACATGTGTGATATTTGCATTATTTTTTAAGATAGGTTTACGTTTACATTTTTTTATGAAAAGGAATAAAATACATTTTATTTTCGAAGTGCACTTCGATATGAAATGAGATGTTCAACAACTTCATGGTATAGATTTGTACAGTCACGAATGTAAAGGCAAAATACCTTCAAGGGACATATTTATACGTAAGGAAAACGTATATGCCAAAAAATGTATAAAATGATATGTGAGCAATTCGAGCTAAAATATTCAATTTAGTGTGGCCTTACCTTCAACTTTGAAATTGTCAAGTATATATTTTTCAAGTTCTGTGTATGCACGATCTAAATCATCGTTAATAATGATATGGTCGAAATTTTTTGGTGTTAAACCTGCAAAACAAAAATATATTACTTCTGGAGTGGAGCGGCTGTTTTGCACCGGACGCTTGATGCATTATTAAATTTTTGTATTTACCATACTCCATTTCAATCTTGGCTGTTGTTAAACGTTTTAATAAACTTTCTTCTGTTTCTGTATTTCTAGCCCGCAACCTTTTCTCCAATTCTATGAGTGATGGTGGTTGTATAAAAATCATCAAAGGATTCAAATCTGTTTCCTTAACCTGCTGTGCACCCTGAATTTCTATATCTAAGATACAAATTTTTCCTTCATTTAATACTTCTCGGACTGAGCTCTTGCTGTAATGAAAATCAAACATTCAAGTTTGACGTTACAATATTAGATTAATATTTTTCATGTGTAAATTGTACTTTACATATCACAGTCGTTTAATTATTATTATTATAAGATATAAAGCGCGCACTAATATAATTTATATAGAAGTTCTCCAATATTTTGTGATATTTTGAGAGGTATGTGGTAAATATTTTAAACATTTTGTGGATAATTTTTGTATAGTTTAATAAAGCCCTTTTCCGACCAATCAGATTGCTGGCTTATGAACAATTCCTATCCACACTACCATTCACCAGACGCTCGTGGTAGTTAGTCTGCGACTTCGGTCAGTCTTGCTGTGTTGCAGAATAGCAGTGAATAGTGCAATATTTTATCACGCTTTTTTATTTTTGTAGATGTAAGTAGTAAATAATTCGAATGTCATGGTTTTATTTTTTATTTGCTATAATGAAAATAAAGTAATATTTATTTATTTTAATATTTCACATATAATATGTATTCAATTTCAATTTTTTAATGTTTCCTTTTAATTTAAAACATAATTATTGACAATACTATTTCTATTTTAGCAGGCGCAATATTTTAGCATCAATAATACCAATCAGTTGAGCAGTGGACCGGCTTCTGCTATCAAAAATGTAAGTATTTTATTAAATATTAATAATAATAATAAATTATGAAATTTTAAATGATCTGAATATTTTTATTATTTGTTATCCTGTTTTATATACACGGTGATTTACATATATTGAGGATGAAACCCAAAATTCAAATTCCACAAACATTTAGATACAAAAAAATAACTTTATTTAGTTAGTAACAGTCAAACTAATAATTTACTCTTTGATCTAAAGTTCGTTAGGCATCGTTTAAAATGATACTGTTGTTGATAAATGACTTTAAATAATTAAATATATATTGTTAAATTTAATTGTAAATATATATTGTTTTAAACAATAAGTTCAACTGTACAATTATCGAAACACAATAATTCCATTTTTCTCCAAATTGCAGCTGCCTATAATTATTTTACTTGGATGACATTAATTTATGCGCGGTAAGAATGATCCTTTCCTAGAAGTCACTTGTTTTGATTAAGATACCACCCTAAGGTGTGCGGCTGCGCACAATAATAGTTGCGTAGTAGCGTGAGGCAATTTTTTTAGCATAAGTGTACTTTATTGTTTTGGTTAGGACGATTAATATTTATTTTCTAAGAAGGGTCGAGGCCATAGTTGTATATGTTTACATTCAATAAATAATTATAAATACTATAAATTGTTTTAGTTGTAAACAGGAGTATGTATACTTGTGACACATTATAATTCAAGTTTAGTTAAAATAAACAATTGATATTTGATATGTTAATAATTATTTAGGATCTTTTAAAAATTAGTTTTGATATTTATAACTAAAATAAATAAATATATCATGACGGCATATTATCCATTGCTGAGTGTGCCAATCTACTTTGTATACAGATATCGATAATGATGAAATATTTGTACCGTGCGGGCGCTTACCAGGCGTCACCTCATTGCTGGCGTGGAGAGTGCACCACAGGGGTCAATTTTGTGCCATTAAAATTATACCTGATCTTTAAAAAACATACTAAAAAAAACTACTATAGCTTCTTAATATTGTTATTAGCAATTTAATGTTTTGGAAAAGGGATATATGATGTGAGTATGGTACAATCGTGGAAGAAGACAGATATATTGGGAGGGAAAGAGATAGTTATAGAACAGGTGGTCACCGTCGGGAATGTTGTGATAGGTGTGGCATGACACCTGCCTATAACTATCTCTTTCCATCCTACTCTATTTGTCTTCTTTCACGATTCTCCCATGCTTACGTCACGTATCCCTTCCCCAAATTTTTAAGAATTATTTTCTCGTAAAGTAGGAATAATTAATCGATTTAAAAAGTTACGGATATTTTATTTTTTTGTCTAGTATCATGTAAAAATAAAAATTAGGTCACATACTGTATTCAAAATTTATTTTATGAAAAAAAAAACGTTTAAAAATATCCAATAAAGAAGTAACCTTATACAGGTTGTAACACCAAAACCGACCACCGCCATTATTTTCTTTATTATTATAGTTACAAAAAAATACTATAGAACACAGTTGTAGGAGACAAAAGGGGACATCCCATTAGAGAAGAAAATATTTTTTTAAACCAGTGGTTCTCGAGTTACAACACAAAGATATAGTTTTTTAAGTGGGATGATATATATTTTTTAGGCCCATTCGATAAAGTATTTCTCTCTGAATTCAACCATGTGAATATTTTATATCCTTACATAACAAAAATATGGAGAAAAATTCAATTGAAATTTAAATAAATATTTCAGTAGGCTATGAATGAAAAAAAATAGTTTAAATTAAAATGAAACAAATATTTGTTAACAACGTTATAAAAAGTTTTTCGTTTTCATACATAGCCTACTGAAAAATGACTATAAAAATCAAATTTATTTAAATTTCAATCGCATGTTTTTCAATATTTTTATTATGTAAGAATATAAAACTAATGCATTGTTGTATTCAGAAAAAAATACGCTATCGAATGGACATAAAAAATATATATAATCCCATTTGAAAAAATATAACTTTGTGTTGCAACTTGAGAACCACTGGTTTAAAAAACAATTTTCTCCTTTAATGGGATGTCCCCCTTGGTCTCCTATAACTTCGTTCTATAGTATTTTTTTTGTAACTATAATAACAAAGATAATAATGGCGGTGGTTGGTTTTGGTGTTACACCTGTATATAATTAGTGATATTTTTTTTCATAAGAATTAAAAGGTAAGGCAAAATACTAATCGCTACACTGGCGATCCGCCGGAAGCCAATCACTCCGCTTTGCTCCGTGTTGGCTCCCATCGACGCTTAATATAACATTCCTAACTTTTCAGAGACAGCAAGAACTACATTAACCGTGGTTTTAACTGAGATGAAGGAGGGAATTTAATGTTGGACAAAAATTAGTTTTGTTGGATCCTGTAATCCTAGTAAATATTTTATTGCTATTTGAAACAATCAAATTAGTGTTTGCGCAGTCTGAGACAACAAATATAAAACACCCCAACGTATTTTTTAAAACATCAGCTATTATAAATAAAGATCATTAATTATTTTATTAATCATCGTAACTATTTATTAAATATCTTTTGAATATAAAAATAATGTTCAAAATAATAAGTTAAAGATCATTCCATAATTTAAAAAAGTAATGTTTCTAACCTATATTTTAATGGTAAGGTACAGTGATAAAATATATTTTTTAAAGGTCGGTTAATTTTTCCCTATATTTAATTGCATCAAAAAATATTTTAAGTTCAATTCTACTATAAAAAAAAAATCTTGTTTACATCGCTAAAATATAAATAACTGTATATAAATAGTACTTAACATTACAAAAATATCCTACCTTGTACCATACATATTTCCACTGTATTTGGCATGTTCTATAAATTCTCCATTGTCTATGGCTTTTTCCATTGAATCTTTGTCTGTAAAATGATAATGTACCCCATTTTGTTCGCCAGGACGTGGTTTTCTAGTTGTGTGGCTCACGCAAAATCCGAATTTATTCGGAAAATGTTTAAGCAATCTTTGCAATAAAGAGCTCTTTCCGGAGCCCGACGGCCCACATAAAACAAGCGGGCGTACCGAATTGCTCGACATTGTATATACTCCTGAAACAAGAAAACTATGAAGGGAAATTCTCAAAACGGTGCACTTTAAATACACGTAAAATGTAATTAAAATGTCAATATTAGTATTAATTTGCAGTAATTGATATTTGTCTAAAAATAATCTATTAGGTTAATTAAGTCATTTGTTTCATGATAAATGTTTCACTTTCATTTACTTACGGGGAGTATTTTGTATTTTATGAGTAATTGATGAATTTTTGAAATTAGTAACTAGTGAATAAACATATCCACGTGTAGGAAATAAATTTGTAAATGTTTGACAAGACCCGTACTTGAGCAAGGACATATTTAAATTCATGATCAATATTAATATATTAACGCAAAAAGTTTTAAATTTCCCAAAGAAATGATGAAATGTAAAAGATTTTAAAATTATGTACTAATGCTTTCTACGCAAGTTGATTCTGTATACTGGTCTATATTTAGTACCAAGTCAGATTATATGTTTTTACCTTGAGTTCATGCACTTCGCTGTAAATGTAGTACTATTTAATTATTTTTAAATCTTTAACTTTGTATATTAATTTATCTATTTTTAAATTGAAATTACTGCATTAATTTTTTTACTGAAATATTACTATACAGTGATAACGCATAAATGATAATTTTTTTGATGTTTAGTTTGTTAAAAAAAAGAAAATTTGTTGTTATAAAACCAGGAAAGAGGTTAGGTATTTGTTTATACATTATTTTCATATTAATTCAAATATTTATTTAATAATATTAAATAAATATTAATATGTAATAAATATAATTGTTTACCGTGAATAAAATTGTTTTCTAAGACTATACGACTCTAAAATGCACACAAAGCGCTTTTCTGTCATTTATTGGAAATGTCAAATTAATTCCTCAAACCCTCACTTTTGCCGGTATAGCGCTGCTATTCAGACTCTTACTAAATATTTAATTTTTTACATTCCAACACATTTTTTTTTCAATTCTTAATTCGACAATTATTAGTATTTATTGAAGTTATTATATAAAAAATATAAATTTTTCATACCATTTTTCCAGTTTACGGGTGGCAATTCCGCCGAGAAAACTATATCGGCTAATAAGAAATTTGTACACATGATAAATTTTTGCACTTCCACGTGGTTGCTTCGCGAAGTTCAAATTAAGAATAAGACGCAGACAATGCGATTGCCACATTATAAATACATACGGAAGTATTTTTGGAAACTTGGCCAGATTATTTTTAAACCGTATGACTTACTCTTTTCTTCCTACTCTTTAATTAATTTATTGAGTAAGGTAACTGCAAATTATTTCACATATTTAATACTTGTAAATAAATTTATTCATCATTTTGGTTACATAAAATGTTTTACAAATATGTAGTAAGCATATCTCTATTTTTTGTTGATTTTTTTGCGCCTGGGATATATTTATGTCAATAAGATATTTTTAAACAGGAGAAACACATATTTTTGTTCCTGTTATAAGCCAGTTTAAGCCTAAATCTAAAATCATATGTATTCAATGATATAAAATACGATTACACTGGTATCATATGTATTATGATAGATATAATTATTATCCTAACAATACTTTAACAAACATTTGCAATATTTCGAAATACTAGTCCATATTTCCTTTATATTGCTATTCTTTAAATAAAAGTATTTTAAAGTAAAATATAATACTGACAAGCATTTGAAATAAATTGGTATACAGGCTGACACTGAAAAACGGACCACAAAAAAATAATAATGATTATTTTTTTTAATTTTCTTGATATATTTGTAAACTAGGCTTAAGGGCTTACAAATCATGGAAATTTGGCATGATGGTAGAGCTTAAATATTATTCAATGTTTTCTCAACTGTTTTCACAGCCTGCCTGATATCATGGCTTAGCTACAGGCATGTCAAATTCATTTTGCACCACGGGCTCTATTTTCCATTTTGCTACGGGCCTCACAGTGTTTTAGGCGGGGGGAGGGGGTTTGGTGTTTGCTTGGGATAAATGATTTTTTTTTAGTTTAAACATAATAAATTTGATCCTTCCTAATTAATTTTCTTTCTTTGTTTTCCCGAATAAATGTGTGTTGTTTCATGCTTGTTGGTAATATGTCAATATGTTAATCTATATAAACAAATATGAGATAAGGATTTTTTATTTCGATAAAATACACTTGCGTTTGCTCACAGCGGCAATCATAAACTTTCGAATGAAGTCAAGACAAACGTTCTTCACAACAAACTGTTGTGCGCATGCGTCAGCATCAAAATAGCGCTTGTTTTGAACATAGTGAATTTTTAATTCATCATTAATAATATTAGAACATTAATAATTGCATTTTTCTATTGTATCATAATTTATTTGCAACTAAAATGAAGATAGTTTTTTTTAAAGCGACATGCTTAAATGGCATATTTTGAATTGGACAAAATGAAATAAAAATTGCGAAATGCACATTTATTTTATTTTTAATAAATAAAATGTGCAATTCGCGATTTTTACTTCAAATTTCCCAATTGAACATTTCAAAGGAAATGCACATTATCCATCGATAAATAAAACAACACAATTTATATACTTTCCTACCAAGAGATGGCGCGTCAAATACTGTTGTTTGGTCTACGAAGATACAGACCTATGTATCAAATTTATTAGAGAAACTTTCTAAGTTGCAAATATTGATCACTAGTCATACGTTCGTATATCAAACAATGAAATTCAACCTTTCATTAACGATGATGACATATTTATACCGTGCAGGCTTTTACCAGGCGGCACCGCACGGGTACTTATTGGTGGCGTGGAGAGTGCACCACACGGGTCAATTTTGTGCTATTTAAAATTCGAAATATTTGGCGTCAGTCGGGATCGATCAAAATTCGCGACCAGATATTCAGGCACGCGGCCATGAGAAATATATAAAACTATATAGGATGTCCCATTTGAAATATGTAAGTTAATCTTACTTCCGGTTGTAACTGAAGCGCTACCATCATGCCAAATACCATGATTTGTGAGCCTCTAAACTTAGCTTATAAATTAAAAAATAATTATAAATAAAAAAGTTATTTTGAGTGGTTCGTTTTTCAGTGTCACCTGTATATATTATCTATGAAAAAAAATAGGCACACCCTAAATCGTATAGATCTAACATTATATAATATCAATATATCACTTGAAACTTGGGAAAAATTAATGAAATAAGTCAATTTTAATTGATTTAAAAAAAACGCTCTTTGTCCAAATTGACGTCACTAAATTTATAAAAAAATGACATCAAACCAAGATTACCTAAATTGAAAATTTATTTTGGAAAACAATTTTTAGGAAGATTTGTCACTTAGGTACTTATTTTTCCATCAGTCTCAGTTACACAGCCTTACAACAACTATCACCAATTCCCTTCATATATCATGTTTCTGAATATATTTTTTAGTTTTTGTATAGCAATTCACAGACACATACGGAATGCCAAATTCGAAATTATTTCGTGGCCAGTATCTGAGCACTGGTTTCCGATCAGGCATTTCTTCTTTTACGGAAAAATACGCGAATAACACACAAGCAGTATACGACGCAATAAAGATGAAAATATGCCAAAGACCATGTAGATATGGGAAATTAATGGACGACCATGCGTCGCACCATAAACGATCGTTCACCCAGCAGATTACAGCGAGTAGCCACACTACAGTACATCTTACGCCCAAACGATACACTCTTTGACATGTTACTCTAAAAAGGAAAAATATACACGTTGGTAAAAACGGTATTTTTTGAGGATATACAGTGTAACACAAAAACCGACCACCTCCATTATTTTTTTTATTATTATAGTTACAAAAAAATACTATAGAACAAAGTTGTAGGAGACTAAAGGGGACATTCCAATAGAAAAGAAAATATTTTTTTAAACCAGTGGTTCTCAAGTTACAACATAAATTTATATTTTTTCAAATGGGATTATACATATTTTTTATGATCATTAGATAGTGTATTTTTTTCTGAATTCAACTATGAGATTATTTTATATCCTTACATAACAAAAATATTGAGAATAATTCAATTGAAATTTAAATAAATTTGATTTTTATATTTTTCAGTAGGCTAATGATTTTGAAAAACAATTGAGCTTAAATTAAAATGAAACAAATATTTGTTAAAAACGTTGTAAACGGTGTTCTATTTCATTTCTATCCTAAATAATTCAAATTGACAAAGAGTTTGTGTTTTTCATACATACTGAAAAATGACTAAAAATCAAATTTATTTAAATTTCAATCGCAGTTTTTTCAATATTTTTATTATGTATAGATATAGAAACAATACATGGATGAATTCGGAAAAAAATACGCTATTTGAAAATATATAACTTTGTGTTGCAACTTGGGAACCACTGGTTTAAAAAACTATTTTCTTTTTTATGGGATGTCCCCCTTGTTTCCTATAACTTTTTTCTATAGTATTTTTTTGTAATTATAATAATAAAGAAAATAATCGCGGTGGTTGGTTTTGGTGTTACACCTGTATACATTATATAGGTGAGTCTGGGAAGACCCCCCCTCTTTTAACTTTTTTATTATAAGTAATAGAAAAAATGGCTCATAAAAGTTTTATTATTTTAAATATACTATTTGATGGCAGATGTAGATATTTTTTACAGGTTTACAAGATACAACTATCAACTTTTATTTTTTAAATACCAACTTATAATGATTTTACTAAAATATAAACCACCATTTTTTCTTTTCAACGCCGTATTAGTTTTTATTAATGAATTTGAAAAAAATCAAGAAAAATAAGACATAACAAATAAATAAATAATAATACATAACAAACAAATATATACTTTGTTGATTAACTGTTTATCATTGTTACATTTTATTTATTTTCACATAGCCACCTATAATATTAGAATAAAAATTATTTCTCATATTTCTCAATTATTTTAATTTTCTCGATTTTTTTCAAATAGATTAATAAAAACTAATACATCTTGGTATAGAGAAAAAAATGGGGGTTTATATTTTAGTAAAATAATTATAGGTTGCTATTTAAAAAATAAAAATTGATGGTCGTATTTTGTAAACCTGACTTTATAAAAAATATTTACATCTGTTAACAAATAGAATATTTAAAATAATAAAAGTTTTATATGAGCCATTTTTTTCTATTACTTATAATAAAAAAGTTAAAGGGGGGAGCGTCTTCCAAGGCTCACCCTATATAAATTAATTCATGATTTTTTTTTTATATTGCTACCACAATAAGCTATTTTTATTTAAATTTAATTATGTTACTTGCCTATTTAATTCATAAACCAATAAGACAATAGTGGGAAGTCCAAGTGTCATAAGAGCAAACGCATTTACCACTGGATTAATAATACTTAAACCAGTGGCAATCATTGATGGAAAAAACACAAAAACAGATAAAACAATTCTGAAAAAAAGAAATTAATTATGTATACAAAATATTTCGAATATTCTCACCTGTTATTGTGTAAAAAATATGGAAAATATCTTCGTGGAAAAAACATACAAAAAGCTGCCATAAACAGCCATAAAATAGCTACTTCATCTAATAATTGTCCTATTAAACTCAAAGTTGCATGAAAATAAGCTGAACATAGTCCTACTAATATTAGCAGGAACCATATCATGTGAATAGCAGGATTTACAAATTTGCCATATTCTTTAAAAAGATGCATTAACACCGGTGGAAATAGGAAAAAAAGGACATTGCTGAACTATAAAACATAATAATTAATATATTTTGATAGTAATAATAATAAATATAGTTACCGTATTTACAAATTCAGCTATATTTGACGATATCATATAATTTTCCTCACACCAATCAACTGGAGAACTTCCTGATTGTAAATGATGCCACATATTTTTAATTAAAAAATAAAATATATGGATCAAAAATTACTTAAAACATAGATTCTATTTAAAACGCGTAACATATCTTCTCCGCTTTATATATTTTTCTTTGTGACATATGCTACATGCGCGCTCTGACTGTTCAGGAGTTGTGTAGATGTACAAAACTAAACAATGTCAATTGTGAACAAACATAATTCGTCGAATGTATAATAATCTAAACAGTTGACTATATTTTCTTATCGCTTGCGAAAAAACACATGAGTAATATAAAGTAAATTTGATAAAAACGTCAAAATATTTGTAAATTTTTATATTAACCGTCTAAATATTATTGCCGGCTTCCTAGATGACGACCCATTGACTCATTACTCTTAAGGTGTGTCCAGATCAATCGCGCCGTATCGAACTGAACCACGCAATATGTTCGCGAACGTTCACAAACCTAAATTCAACAATGCGCGAGATCTGTCCATACCACCTGTATTATTTTGTTGTTCGCTAGTGTTCTACTAGACGTAAAATAGTATTTGCAGTATTTATAATTTTGAATAATACAGTCATAAAAAAAGCCAAGAGAACGTAGTCTTTGATTTTTTCGTTTTTGTATTTCTAATAATTTTTTGACATGTCAAAAATGTCGATTTGTTTTGTAATGTACACAGCCAACTTTGGCTGAAATTGCAATGGAGTTATTTAAAAAAAATCATTGTTTTTTTTTTATAAAATCGTGAAATCCGTCTCATTTAATAAATATAGTAGTATTAAATAACATGAAATATGCGACTTTTCATTCATAAATTTGCTAATAAATTTTCGCGGCTGTAAAATTCATATCACGGTTTATTACTCACACAAAGATATTTCTCTCACACACACATTCACAGTACACGTGGTTTCCGTTTGTTGTTGTAAATAAATTAACCTAAAATTTTGATAGATGACAGCAGAGTTAAGAGTAAAGATATGTAAATAAAACATTTATTAAAATAAATATCAAAAGTTGTATGAAATATGTTCCAAAAAAAAAACCGGTAGACCTCTACGGATGCGGCGTCTCGTCAGCGTCCAATATTTGAAATTAAAGACAACTTTTAAAAAATCATATCTCTAATTCTAAAGACTTTTAAACTGTAAAACATACACCTACATATTTAATTTGACCTATTCTTTCAAGAAAAAAATAAATTAGAATATGTGAAATGACCCCATTAAACTAATTCCAAAAAAATATTTAAAAAATCCCCAGTTTTCTTTCAAACACTTGAAGAAAAAATAGTATATGTTATTCGGAGTAGACCGCCCTTTTTGTGTTTTACCGCTTTCTACTCCTAATAACATAATATATTATTAAAATGCTAATTTTACTTATTGTAATGTATGCGCGTGTATTTTCCTATAGGAAGTGTTTTGCTGTCCACACGCGATTTGTAACGTTCGCGAACGATTGCACGGTTCAGTTCGGTGCACGTGGTGTGGATGCACCTTTACGTACGATCCATTACATTGTGAACAACAAAATGTTTGTTCACAATGAACACCCAAACTGACATTTGCTGTGATACAAACAAAGTGAATGATATCAAATGTGTAGTGTACAGTTTTTTTTACATAAAATAAACATGTTTATAACTGAAAAAGTACAACAATAAATAATATTTGCAATAATGCAGTTAATTATTATGAAAAGGTTTAGCAGAATATGAAAAAGCATAAAATGATTGCAAAAGGATGTCCTAAATGTGATCAGCAAGTAAGATATCAGTATATTTAGACATATTTTTTAAATAATCCGCATGGATAGGTTCCTGTAGCTTGTAAAGCGTGTCCCTGTGGACATTCGTTCTTTAATGCTCGTCGAACCACTCGCGTACCTTCTCCAGGAGAAGACATTAGACGAAGAACTCAAAGAGTTCGAAGAGAGAAACCTAATTATTATGACGCACTTGAATATGATAAACAATTAAAAAAGGTAAATTAAAACGATTTTCGTTTATTAACTTATAAGAAACATATACATTTTACAGACAAAAACTCGTAGTAGTGAATGTGACAATGAGGATGATTCAAAACGTGATTCATCATCTTCCACTAGAACTAAGAAAAGAAAGATGAAAAAAGAAGATGAAGAGGAAGATGATGTGATAAATCATCTTTCTCCGGAGAAACAGCTTCAGTGTTCGATTATATTGGCAGAAATTAATCGGAAAATGACTTCTGTTATGTGGAAGCCTTGATAATTCGTACTAAATTTATTTTTTTAATTTACAAATTTGCGTGATATTTTAGGTTTTTCGCTAATTTATCAAAATATAAATGCATCACTTATTTGGCTTTATAATTTTTATAAATATTTTGCGTTTAAATAATTATTCAACTTTATAATCTTTACAGATGTACAATATTTCATATTATGTTTAATGTTGTTTTACTTTTTGTTTGTATTATAATGTGTTAATAAATAATTTTTATAACAAAATAATATTTTCATTATTTGTAAAATATACTAAAACGTATTTTTTTATCATTAAACTATTTAAATAATCTGAATAGATGACCTTCGTTTTTCAATGTGTTAAAAAAAACCTATCTCGGAGTAGGCTATGAACAGAGAAACGATCTGATTATTCATTTCAAAAGTCAAATTGTCAAAATTGATCTTGAAATATAATTTTAAGGAGAAAAGATAATAAAAAAGGATACAGTATATTGCCATTTTCTAATTTATTTCTAAAATAAGATTCAAGAAAAGTTTTGATAACATTTTTGACAATATATCGTGTCAAATTGGCATACGTTTCCTTGTTCATAGCCTACTCCGAGTTCGAAGATACTAAAAAAAATTAAGGAAGGAGTGGGAAAGTAGAAGAATAATAATAATTTAAAAATACAGGGTGATTCACGGATACGGGATACCTCGATTTTTTTTTGTTTATTATTGGGAGTAGAAGAAAATAATTGAAATAAAAGTTGTAGTAAATCGAGGGGATATTCATTAATGAAGAAAAAAAAATTAAATCAGTTATTCTCAAGTTATATTTTTTTTAAACGGGATGGTATATATTTTTAGGCCCATTCGATACAGTATTTTTTTCTGAATTCAAACATGTAATTATATCAGGGCAACGAACCCGCCAAAAAACTGGGTGCGGTTCAGGTAAATTTATTTTTTGAGAGATGGGTTCGGGTGCAGTTCTGGCTCAAATATTAATAAAATTTGCGGTATGTTCCGGGTTCAGGTTCGGTTCGACCTAATGAAAACTGAATTAATATTTTTTGAATAATCTTTTATAGAAATAATTTAAATAAATGCGAGCCGGAATTTACGCAAGACAAGAACACAAACACAATTTTCACAGACAACACAGGCGTCAACTGTATTACGATTACGTTTTGAACTCAAAATGAACATGAACCCTGAACCCGAATTTTAATATCCGGTACGGTTTCGGCTCAGGTCCAATTGAAAAATATATTTGAGGTTCGGTTCTGGGTTTGGGTTCGCTAAAATGTTACGGTTTGGTTTCGGTTTTATATCCTTACATAACAAAAATATTGAGAAAAATTCAATTGAAATTTAAAACAGATTTGATTTTTATAGTTATTTTTCAGTAGGCTATGTATGAAAAACAATTGGGCTTAAATTAAACGAAACAATTAGGAATTATGCATTAAATAATTCAAATTGACAGATGGCAGTTTTGTTTTTCAAACATAGCCTACTGAAAAATAGCTAAAAAAATAATTTATTTAAATTTCAATAGACACAGAATTGACGTCACACTCTATACAAACAAACCCCCTCCCGTTATCTTTTCCATCTGTCATACAGGGTTATTTGTACTGCCGTAATTATAGCAACCGTTACTTCTCAGCAGGGCCGCTAGATGGGTTATGTGCAATACTTGTGTGTCTATGGATTTTTTCTCAATATTTTTGATATGTAAGGATATAAAATGATTATATGGTTGAATGCAGAAAACAATACTGTATCGAATGGGCCTAAAAAATATATACCATCCCATTTAAAAAAAATGTAATTGTGTTGTATCATGAGAACCACTGTTTAAAAAAAAAATCTTCGATAGGTGAATATACTACAACTTTTATTTCAATGATTTTCTTCTAATCCTAATACTGGATGATGCTACGTTACTGAGAATGGATATAAATTATTCAGGAATTGTTAATATTGCGTTATAATTATTAAGTAAAGAGTAAAAAGTATTTTATTATTTTAAAATATTTTCGACATATATGTATATCCGTTAGATAGAACTTATAGAATTGGTGAAATAAATGTATACAAGTATAATATTATGTTTAATACAAAAATAATTAATTTACGTATAATATCTCATTAATCTACTTGAATGAATTAGCAAAGAAAAAAAAGTATGAAATAGAAAGTTAAATTATTTATACATACAATTCAGCAAAGTGCATAGAATGATATAAACATGTTCGTAATAGCTCGATTTATAATAATTTAAACTGATACATGTAAAAATGTAAGATACAATAATTAATACTATAATTAACCTCAAATGATTAAAATGTATAATTAAGTATTGTCGGCTGATAACATTAAAAATAAAGCTAATTGAACTAAAGAAATAAAATTATCTATTATGGAATCCGAATCCATGCTACAGAACTCGTAATTATGAGAGTAATTCTTCTTGAACGTTAGGATCTTCGCGTTTTTTAAGAAAAGGAACAACTCCCCAAATAGCCGCTCCTACGACAAGAACAATTCCAAGTATACTTAACAGAGAATTATAATTCACAGCCAAATTCTCCTCATCATCTCCGATGGCTTGCTGCAACCACGAACCACAAAGTGGTGGCCCGGCCAATTGTAAAATACCATTTACAAACAGAGATATTCCATAGGATGATGTGAGGCGTTCAGTTCCAAGCATATCTGCCATAATAACGGCGGTAACTCCCACGTACACGCCTGAGGCCAAACCGAACACACCACAGAAACATGATAAGATTCCATACCCGTGCCCGCTTGCTAAAGGCAGAAACGCGAGAGCTATTCCTGATATAAGTAGGCCACCGACGAAATACCACGTCTTGGGGAGTAAACCCGTGTCTGATAGAGCAGAACCACCGATTCTACCCACTAAGTCCAAAGCCGAGACTATTGAAATCAAAAAAGCAGCCATGTTCTTGTCAAAACCTAGGGCTTGTGCGTACGCCGGTAAAAATATTATAAAATTCGTATAGCTAATTGCATTGGTTGAGTTAGATATTAAAATCACAAGATATAGAGGATCTTTAAGTAAACTTATGTCAAAATATTTGTTTTTCTCTTGAACGGATTCCTTTTTGCGTGCACCTCTACAACAAGTGGTAACAGGATTTAAACTTATAGATCGGAGGGTTAAGGATGACGCGAATTCTTCAGGATGTAACGCTGACAAAGTGCTGCCGTGATATGGTGTGCTCACGTATTGAAATGAACTTGTGGAAGGACTTCTTCGAGGTAATCGCGTAGAAGTAGTTCTTTGTCTCGAAGTCGGTAGGCGACCTTGGGAGTACATGTCGAGACTTCTGTTACCAGTCTTAGGGACAGCATATAGTGAAGGTGTACTATGTATTTGGCTTTTTAAAACAGTGTGCGATTTATTTCGAGGTATTTCTTTTCCAGTTGGCATGCTGATTTTTCTTTCCCGTGCAGGAACAGGGCTGACAGGATTTTTATAGTTTTGAACAGCTGCGCTTGAGGCGCTTCGAATGAACGATTTGTCGGTCATTTCGTTGTTTTCTGGCACGCTTTCTTCCAGCGGATGGCTTAGCCTGACAACTGAACCATTTTGCTCGTCGGCGATGATAAATTTGCTTTTCTCGTCACTGAGTGGCTCTTCTTCGTCGTCATCCTCGTCGTCTTCGTCCTTGATTTTTTTGGGAACTCGTTTCATGTGCTGCTCTACAGGATGATAGAACATAGCTCCTACCCAAACATTGAGAGTTATTCCTCCCATGATAAGAACAGCCCCTCTAGAAAACAGCCGTTATTGAAAGCAGGACCACCGACTACCGTCCAAGTAGGGTGGCAAGGCAACAAAACGCTTAATTGAAAAATGACTGCGGGAGTAGTCACCTGTAACCATATGTTTCGAGTAGGTGTCGTAATAGCGGTGGTAAAATGATTGATCCAAGTGCTGAACCTGAGATACAAAGTCCGTTTGCTACACCTCTAAGCCGAACGAAATAGCTTATCACTATGTAAACCGTGGGCGGAAATGATAGGCCTGCTCCCGCACCCACCAGCACTCCGTAACTAAAAACAATTTTACTCGTCATATGAAATCATCTTAATATTACATTTTTATACCGGGTGGTGGCGGTTAACGGTCAACATAACGATTAATCATGGGATTTTACGGCAAAAAGTTATTATGCTTTTGTTAATTTGTAGCAATAAAAAACAATATTATTTTATTCATATTCTGTCAATTTTTTTTTCTTAGTAAATTAAATAATGGATGTTATTCGAATGAGGAACGTGTCCACGATTTTTTTTATTTTTTATACAGGGTGATTGATTCATCGGTCTGTTATTTTTTAATGACTCAATTATTTTAAATATTATGAAAAAAAAATTCAAACTAAGTTTGTTTTATATTAATGTTTATAAATCTGCAGTATAAGTTTTTCTACAGAGTGTTTCATTTTTACGCAATGGTATGTAACTTTATATTTTCAAATCAAACACCATATATATTTATTCAATTTTGAATAGTACAAGACATTTGCTATCCAATAGTGTAAAAACAATCATATGTTGTATTATTAAAAAATACAATGGCGAATGATTTAAATATTACATTTTTATTAAATACAGTAGGCTATGCATTACATTATTTTAACATTAGGCCTAATTGGAAATTTCATTATTACACCTGTTATTTAATATTATCAAATAAGACTAATTCAAAAAATAATATTGCAAAGCCTTCTGTATTTAATAAAAATTAATCATTCGCCATTGTATTTTTTAATAATATAACATAATACTATTGGATAGTAAATTTCATGTACTTTTCAAATTTAAATAAATATATAGATGTTCCATTTGAAAATATAAAGTTACAAACCATTGCGTGATCACCCTGTATAGTTTTTGAATATACCTAATTTTTGAAATTGTATAAAACTAATATCCCATATTAAATCAATATATATTCACCCCTAATCGCCACCAGCCTGTAGACTAATTATATTACAAAGCATTATTTTGAAATTCTGCAATCAGATACTGTAATATAATTAGAAAGAAAGCTCTACTTACGAGATGTAGATGTCTATACCTTATATAAAGATAGCCTATCGATTCGGCCCAGTAGCTTAGAATCATACCTACTGCAGCAAAAGTGCCGCCTATTAGTGTGACTGTACGATATGAATATTTCACAGATAAAATACTGGACAGAGGACCTACAACAAAATATATTTTATAATGTCTATATAGTGAATGCGGGATGTAAGGTAATGGGTGCTCTGTTAAATGTATATAATGGAGTGCTAGTGCCTGCTTTGATGTATGGAAGCGAATGCTGGGCATGGACGGGGAAGCATAAAAAGAGAGTGACTGCCGTGGAAATAAGGTATTTACGTGGTGTATGTGGGTATGTCAGACGGGATCGCGTAAGGAATAATTTGGTGTATGAAGAATGTATGGTTAGGAACAATGTGATTGAGTTGGTGTGAGTCAGTTGAGATGGTTTGGGCATGTGGAGAGAATGGCGAGTGAACGGCTTGTTACGCGTATATATCTTGGTGAAGTTGAGGGTTTTCGATTGCGTGGCCGACCAGTGTGTAAGTGGATGGATGTGATTGGTAGGGTGCTTAAAGAGAGAGAGTTGATTATAAGTGTGGCCGAGGCGAAAGAAGTCTGCTTAGATAGGAATGTGTGGCGAAGGATGATTGCTTCCTAACTATTATTGTGATCCGGATGCGGTATTTCGCTACCGAAAATCGGTCACTTTAATATGATTAAGAGCAAGGATTTGTTGTATTATGTTGATGTTGTTCTTATTGTTATCGGGTTTGTGCGAACCCACTAAGTGGGACACGCGTGATTTTATGTATGTATGTATATATCACCTAAGGAACTGTAGAGAAAATAGCACAGTGCAGGAATCCATGCTGCTGTAGCAGGAGAGGCTTTGAAGGCCTCCACAAACTCCACAAATAAAACTCCGAATGATTTAATCGTTCCAGGCACGAGTATGTTGACCAACATAGACCCGAATAAAATTAACCAACCCCACCCTCCATCTGGGGGGACCAGCTCCCATTCGGTTTTATCATTTAGATCTTTTACTATCACTTTCTTCATCACCTTTTCATTACTTTTCTTGGTCACTTCTGAACCTGCCAACAAAACAAAACATTAACAAGAATCACAGAAAACAATACTGTTTTCAAAAAACACTATACAGATATTAATACCCAACAATGAACTTTATTTAATTAATTGGGATAACTACCTATCTTATATTTAAATTTCTGTACATTTTATCAAAAATACCGCATTGCGATGAGTTGAATAAGCTAATATTTCGTTAGTCATATTTGAATATAAGTGTAATTTAAGGGGCACGTGTTATTAATTCAGTGCCAAACTATTAAGCAATCAACGACACATATTAGTTTCAAAATTTTAAGAAACCAACTGAAATCAAATTCGGAAAAACTAGCTTGCCTTTGTTCTCTACATATGCGGAATCTATACTGTAAAATAATCGGTACTTCCGAATCAAGCGCATGCGTAGCCCTATTTAGATTCTAATTGATGAAATAAAAATAATGTATTGTTGTATTTTTATGTTGCGCTCACTTAAACATTGTTATTGCGTTTTTATTGAGCAAAATAATTTTTTCGTTATCAGTACGATAAGAATGAACTGTAAATATGATACATTAACAATGCTAACAGTCAATAGAAAACACGTGTTTGTTTTTAGGATTATACAGGGCGTTTCTCGATACGGGACACTTCGATTATTTTCTTTATTATTGCAAATTGAATGGAAGATGATATTTATTTGTTAGACCCATTTTTTAAATTCAACCATTTAATCATTTTATGTTCTCGCATAATAAAAATATTGAGAAAAATTCAATTGAATTTTAAATAAATCTTATGTTTATTTTTCAGTAGGCTGTGCATGTCAATTTTTTTGCTATTTATAAAGTTATTAACTAATATTTATGTTTCGTTTCAATCAGGGCATCGAACCCGCAAAAAACTAGGTTCGGTTCAAGTTCAGGTTAATTTATTTTTTGAGAGATGGGTTCGGGTGTGGTTCTGGTACAAACATAAAATTTGCGGTTTTGTTCCGCGTTCAGGTATTGGGTTCAGGTTCGGTTCGACCTAATGAAAACTGAATATTAATAACAAATTTTATATAGAAATAATTTAAAATGCGAGCCGGAATTTACGCAAGACAAGAACACGAACACAATTTTCACAGACAACACAGGCGTCGATTATCACTCGCCAAAAACTGGGTTTGGTTCAGGTTAATTTATTTTTTGAGAGATGGGTTCGGGTGGGGTTCTGGTTCAAACATTAATAAAATTTGCGGTTTTGTTCCGGGTTCAGATATTGGGTTCAGGTTTGGTTTGACCTAATGAAAATTGAATTAATGTTTTTTGAACAACAATATATAAAAATAATTTAAAATGTGAGTCAAAATTTACGTAAGACAAGAACACGAATACAATTTTCACAAATAGACAACAAAGGCGTCGATAGTAAACTTGAATCGGAGCTTAACCCTGAACCAGAATTTTAATACCCGGTTCGGTTCCGATTCGGGTTCAACTAAAAAAATATATTTTGAGGTGGGTTCCGGGTTTGGGATTGCCAAAATGTGACGGTTTGGTTCCGGTTTTGGTTCGGTTCAGGTCCGGGTTCGAAGCCTTGATTATCAGCTGTATTACGATTGCGCGTACGTTTCGAATTCAAAATGAACCTGAACCGGAGCTGAACCTTGAACCCGAAGTTTAACACTCGGTTCGGTTCCGACTCAGGTTCAATTGAAAAATATATTTGAGGTTCGGTTCTGGGTTTGTTAAATGTTACGGTTTGGTTCCAGTTTTGGTTCGGTTCAGGTTCGGGTTCGATATCCTGGTTTTAATTTATCTTCATACATGACCTACTGAAAAATAACTATAAAAATAAAATTTATTTAAACTTCCATTGAATTTTTCTCAATATTTTTGTTAAGTAAGGATATAAAATTATTACTTGGTTGAATTCAGAAAAAATACTCAGGATGTTTCCTTTAAAACAACCAGCATTTTTTTGGGAAAACTGATGACTACAGAAAAAATGTTATATACAAAAAATGATTAAGAATAAGGGGCTAATAGTGGTTCTCAAATGGTAGAACAAAATTATATTTTTTTAAATAGTACCCTATATCATTTTTTTTTTAATTCTAATTTTGAATACCATTTTACTCCAAATAATTGTTATACAACCCTATACAATATTTGTATATCTATAGAATGAACCAAAAATGATATAGGGTACCATTTAAAAAATATAATTTTGTTCTACCGTTGGAGAACCACTGGTTGAATTTTCTTTTTCTCTAAAGTCATTAGTTCGCCCAAAAAAGCACTGGTTGTTTTAAAAGAAACACCCTGTATACCATTACATTTAAAAAATATATAACTTTATGATATACCTATTTTGAGAACCATTGGTTAATTTTTTTTTTCAAAAAGTGAATGGTTTTTTTCCATTTCCATTAATAAAAAAAAGAATCGAGGTATTCCAAATTCGAGAAACAACGGTGGAAAATTTTCTCCCAAATAACTATTAATTAAACGGAATGTATCATATATCTTTTTAATAGCTTACACATTTCATTATGAAGCGATTAATATCGTTTTCTAAATCATCATTTTAAAAAAAGTGAAATTTTTTGTTTGTTATGCATTCAAAAAAAATCGATAAATTTTCCAGAGACCTTCAAGTTTCAAATTATCGTATAATTTAGCAATTATTTACTTTGACGTGTCGAATACAATTGAGATTTAGGAAAACAATAACAATAAAGAAACCTCACAGCTCACAGCTGCATAAATGAAATACAGGTGTTGTTTTCAATCTTTTTCTTTTATGTATAAATAACAATAATCTGATTGACCCTAAAAGTAAATTGAAGTAAATATTTTTTAAATATCCTTCCAATGACCGACATACTTAAATTAAAAAAATTCTGCATAAACAAGTAAAAATATTTACTTATTTCGCAATAAAAATACTAGTGAAGGCTTATCTATTCTTTATTGACTAGAAAGTGTACTTGAAGTATGAAAAGTAATAATTAAATGAACTTGAAATTATAACGGATCTTTGAAGAACTAAAAAAATGTGCATAGGTATATTTAATACTTCATACAAAATAGTATGCAATCAATAGAACAATGATATAATATCTTAAATAAGAATATACTTTAGTTTAAAACATGTGTTTTTGTTTTGAATGCATGTCAAAATGATTTGTAAGTTTTTATTACATGTTTTTACCGAAACAAGGACACATTTCACATAAAATCGTTGTTTAAAGTAATACAAATCAATGGGCATATAAACCCGAAACATACAAATATATTATTGCTAAAAATACGAGAAAAAACAACAAAATGATATGTTTATAATGTGATATATTTATGTCACTATAAGAAATGTTATTTAAATAAGATTGTGTACGCACATGAAAGAAAAATATTTCGAACATGTACACAATTTCTGTTTTTGTACGATAAGAATATAATAAATTATATTTTATTTGAGGCGGATCTTATATTTGTATTTGCAATAGTCTCGTGGCCGTGTGTCTGGTCGCGAATCTGAGGACCCGGGTACGATACCGACGGACGCCAAAAATTACTTCGAATTTTACTGGCACAAAATTGATCCCTGTGATGCACTCTCCACGCCAGCATTGAGTGCCCGTGAGGTAACGCCTGGTAACAAATATTTCATCATTACCGATATCTGTGTACAAAGCAGATTGGCACACTCAGCAATGGGTAATATGCCGTGATGATATATATATATTCTATGAAATTATTCGATAGTTATTATAACCAGGGACTAAAAACGAAATAAACCGAAATTTTTATAAAAACGAAAACGAATTTTTTTTTTCGTTCATGATTGCAAACAAAATAATTAATATCGGTTACCGGTTTAACCGTTATTTTATTTAATATTTCATTTTTTTATACCAAATATTGTACACGCAAATATTATTGAATTTCCAGATATCTTACAGGGTTAGTTACAGGAGGGTTACTTTCAAAGTCCATTTGTTTGCAACCTGAAATACAATTTACAACAGCGTCTATCTTCCTCTTTTGAAAATGGATTATTTAATCCACTATTACTTCGTCTGTCGAGTTCCTGTCATTTTGACATTAATTAATTAAATATGATATCAAGTGTTCATTAGTATTTTGAGTTTCAAACAAATGGACTAGTTTCATCTAGTGAACACTGACTGCAATAAATTTCATTTGCACACACTGGCGGTATTCGTCTTCTTAGTTACGTTAAGTACTAATATACAATAAAAAAATGTTTTGTTTAATTTTCTACTAAAATATAACATTATATTATAAATATGATGTGTGCAATTGTTTTATTAATCAACAATTAATTTATAACATTATATTTGTTATAAATTAAAAAGAACCAGGAATCGAAATGCAAAACCAACCGGTTTTGTATTTCGATTCCCGAAAACTATTTTTTTAAATAAAGAACGCAACGAGTGGAAACGAAATAGTTTTCGTTCCGAGTGGAAACGAACCAAATAATTTTCGTTTTTAGTCCCTGTTTATAACACTTGTATGCTTGGTTGTATATCAGTGGCGTAACCAAGAGTTCGGGGGCCCGCCCGCAAAAAAATTGTTGGAACGCACCGTTTTTGCCCACAAATACGATTTATATTTCTTAGACAGAAAACAAAATGTACAAATAATGTGAATATAATAACTATTAATGTAATAATTAAAAGGAAAGCGAGTGTCAAAATTATTATTTTTACATAGTTGCAATTCGGAGTTATTTTAAATTTTGTATAGTATGTTATGTACCTATATTTTTATTGTTTTACTATTCATAAAATATGGAAGCTTATTTTTAAGTATATAATTATTATTTTCATATTGTAATTTATATTATATTTTATCAATTTTATTATTTAAATTTCCATGTTTAAAGAATAAATAAGTCGAAGATAAGTATATTTTTTTCAAAAAAATCGATCGATGTTTTAATAATTTTACGCATCTATAAAGCAGGGGGGCGTGCCCGCTATGCGGGCCCGTTAGTTACGCCACTGCAATGTATGCATTAAACATTACTGTAAGTCTAAAGAAAATGAAACTAGATATCATACCGATGTTACCTACAAAAGTGAAATCTAAATTATATCAAATGAAGTAAATATTATGAAAGGTGCATTAACCGTGGCCTGTATTACAAACGCACTATTATAATAAAATAATAGCGCTATTATGAAACGCACTTTTGCAGTTAGTAATACGGAGTTTCTTTAAGAATTCAGGGTTGTTGTAATATTATCCACCCAAAAAACCCACTATATTTTTAAAATTTTAATAACTAAAACACTCGTACTAGATTAATAGTTTTCTGTATTCATTATTCTCTTTATAATTATAGTTACAAAAAAATATTATAGAACAAAGTTGTAGGAGACCCATTAGAGAAGAAAATATTTTTTTAAACCAGTGGTTCTCAAGTTACAACATAAAGTTATATTTTTTCAAATGGGATTATACATATTTTGTATGCCTATTATGCGTATTTTTTTCTGAATTGAACCCTGAGATTATTTTATTTTCTTACATAACAAAAATATTCAGAAAAAGTCAATTGAAATTTAAATAATTTTTTATAGTTATTTTTCAGTAGGCTATGAATGAAAAACAATTGAGCTTAAATTAAAATGAAACAAATATTTATTCAAAACGTTATAAATAGTTTTTGTTTTTCATGCATAGCCTGCTGAAAAATGACTAAAAATCAATTTTATTTAAATTTCAATCGCATTTTTTTCAATATTTTTATTATGTAAAGATATAAAACTAATACATGGTTGAATTCACTAAAAAATACGCTATCGAATATGTTGAAAAAAATATAACTTTGTGTTGCAACTTGAGAACCACTGGTTTAAAAAACTATTTTCTTCTTTAATGGGATGTCCCCCTTGACCTGCTATAACTTTGTTCTATAGTATTTTTTGTGACTTTAATAATAAAGAAAATAATAACGGTGGTCGGTTTTGGTGTTTCTCAATTGTGGAAAAAAATCGATCAATTCATTTCGAATTAACTGGATATAGTTTTAAGTTTTGTATTTTTGTCTTCATTTTACGGAAGAGAACTATATAAAAAAATATGTTTATCTTCGATTTTAAATGCAAAAAACTCGGCAAAAAAAGTAATTTTTCCACAAATTCAATTTTTTCCTGGTACATGTCAACTGGTAATCACATTAAGCATAAAAACAAAAAACCCAATAAAACCTAAAAATCTCCAGTAAAACCCAGGTGGGTTGGATTTTTTCTTGTTTAAGATTGAACATAAATGATGCTAAAAATTATGAAATATCCTCCAGCATTACATTTTTTTTCGAAACTGTTTTATCTAAGGACAACTAGATTATTATCCACAAACAAAATTACAGTATCTTTTCAGGATTATATTTTGAAGGTTTCAAGTCAACATAATTACTAAAGTAATATTTTCTAATTCCAGACTCAAACATACTATTAGTTAAAGGATTTTTAATAAGTTTTATTAACCATGCCTAGACAACCAGATTGCAGCCACAGATTTGTAAAAGGAACCAAATACGTCGATTTGGTTTCCGGTTCCGGTAAGTATACAAGATAAATGTTCAATTACCAAATTATTTCTCTTGAAAAACATTTTCTAAAAACTAAGATTATCGAAATTTATACTCGTTTTAATTATGCATGGTGGTGACGGTTAGGGGTGAACATAGGGATTTAACATGGGATTTTTGTTTTATCCAATTTCCTGTTCTTCTGTTTATTTTTTCTATATTATTAAAGATACAATAAAATACTATAAGACAATCTTATATTTATATTAGAGAGGAAAATATTTTTTTAAACCAGTGGTTCTCAAGTTACAACACAAAGTTATGTTTTTTTGAATGGGGTATATATATATATATATATATATATATACAGGTGTATCAAGATAATGGAACAGTGCATTTTATTCATGTATATGGAAAGTTACATAAAAAGTGATTATGATATTTTGTAAGGCATGGGGGGGGGGACACATTTCGATATAATCATTATTATTTTAAAGCCAGTGGTACTCAACTTATGGCTCAATGTTACATTTTTTTTTTTAATGGCATTATATTAAGATAATTTTCGTTACCTGTGTAATAATTAATTTAATAATGGCAGCAGTACGTAACAATGACATACAAAAATGACAGATATTTTTTTTTTTGTTTTAACAGTTGAATGTTTGCTTAGCCTACTTGAAAAAAGTAAAATACTAACTTTGAATTAATTTTTATCAAATTTTTCGCAATGTAAGGGTGTGATATTATTATATTGTTGAATTTAATGAGTTAAGAAAAATATATGATGCCATTTAAAAAAATATAACATTGATCCATAAGTTGAGTATCACTGGCTCTAAAATAATAACAGTTATGCCAAAATGTGTCCTCCTCTATTCTTTATAAAATATCTTAAACACTTTTTTGTGTAACTTTTCATATTCACGAATAAATGGCACTGTTCCATTATCTTGATATCTCTGTATATATAGATTTTTTTTTCTGAATTTAACCATATAATCATTTTATATCCTTACATAATAAAAATATTGAGAAAAATTCAACTTAAATTTAAATACATTTTAGTTTTATACTTATTTTTCAGTGAGCTATGCAGGAAAAACAATTGAGTTAAATTAAAACAAAACATAAATATTTGTTAATAACTTTATAATAGTGTAATGTTTGAAGTATGCACTAAATAATTCAAATTGACAGATAGAAGTTTTTTGTTTTGCAACATGGCCTACTGAAAAATTACTATAAAACTAATTGAATTTTTTCAATATTCTTGTTGTCAGAATATAAAATGATTACATGGTTGAATTAAAAAAAAAGTACTTTGTCGAATGCGCCTAAAAATTATATACCATCCTATTTAATCTAATCGGATGTCCCCCTTTGTCTTCTACAAGTTTTTCTTTCATTGTATCTTCAATAATATAGAAATTATTTGAGTTAGCTCGTTTAGCTCACTTGTATATTTATTTCCAGTTACTTATTGGCGTACTGGTTATAATTTTTGCAAAAGGACAAATGCCTTTTTTCCACGTGGCCCTAAGATTTACAGTAGCCACTTTATTCGTATGCCTCCTACCCCAGAAGAATTGCGGCGACGAGAAATGTTCCAACGGGACACCCAGGAATATTTAAATACATGTCGGCAATACATGCAAATGAGTCCTTCTTCTAGTGAATTACAAAAACCCGAATGGATTGTATGGAGCATTAATAATACGCGGAGTTTAACATTTTTACAAGATAGTGAAATTTGTATGTGCCATTTTGAAGTTTCTAAGCCATCGAAATACTAACCATTTATTTTTTGCAGAAAAGGGATAGTGCAATAGACTTCTAGACCCACGGCTGTTTTTTAATGATTATGTCAAGAATAATGTTTATTTTTTATATGACTGTATTTTGATACCAATGTATAAGAAGCATATTTTTCCTTATGCGTAAGTACTAAGAATTGAATAATGGAAACTTTATGTATTACGTAATTATTCCGAAAATCATTAAATAAAGTTTCATTTTTTTGTTTACACAATATTTATTGATCTTATCACGAGTAAGGTCGTTTTAATCATAAAAGCAATAAATTATACCCATATATACTACGCATCGTTCATTTAGGTTGTAATTACAATTATTATACCTATCAATTTGTATCAAATTACAAAAAGAGGTGTATGCTTACTGAAGCAGAATGCGTTGCGTAAGTAATAATCAGCTAATTTAATAATTATATTGTAAATAATGTATTATAAATCTGAATTAGATTTTATCGTAAAATAAAATCATAAGCCGATAAGTTAAAACATGTGCGATCGGCGATTTTTATCTCGTAAACTAATAGTTTTTTTTAAATGATCGAAAACTATTTTTTAAATATGAATTGTGTGATAATTTTTATGGTTCGAGGGAACTGGACTTTGAACTTACTGAGTAACTTTAAATATTATTAAGTAGATAAGTAAATTATTATTGAAAATTCAAAATTCCGTCTGGATTTTAAAATTCCTATCAGAAATATACGCAGAAATTTCATCATGTTTCTAATCAAATATGAGCGAGAGTAATTCGAAACTTGTTGATAAAAAATAGATATTTCATTACATATAAAAACAACTTAAAAATAAACTAATTTTAACATGAATTGCAGAAAGTACCTGTTCGGTTTCCCGGTCTTTGCTGCCCTTTCGGTCCATTGTTATCCATTTTCTTAATCTTGTTTTCTTCTTTTTCCTCCAAGAGCGCATTTCCAACTTCTCCATTCCCTTTCCCACGTTTTTCTGACATTTTTAAAGAAGTTTAACTGCACAAGACTTTTAAATTTAATTAAAATATCGTAAGACCTTCGTCAATTGATTATAAATCAAATTTATCTAAGATAAATGAAGTTATTATCACCAAAAACTACTAAACCCACTTTTGTAACTAAACATCACGTGAACAGAATAAAATTGTAGAAAATAAATCGTACTGAACATTATTTTACATCACACTGCAGCACATTTTACTAGTGAAAGACTGTTTCTGCCTCTACTCAGCAGTTCAGCACAACGCGGTTCAAACAGCTGTTTTAATTTTTTGCTAGCTGTGAAGCCCAAGCAACAAACTGCCTGAAGGCCACGAGCACACTCTCAACAAGTGGATTATTGTTTTAATATTTGTTTGTGACGTCAAGGGAGTTAGATGTCTCATGCCTGCTCCAGCTATGACTGATTAAAACCTAATTCGATGAGCTATTATCTCTCTTAACTAATTACTCTTTGTCTCTTCCACTTAACACAGAATTACTGGGAAAATACTTATCACTTCCACTGTTCAATTGTTTGAACTGATAACACTAGATGAATACGTGGCGCGAAGTTTTTGAATAATATTTAACTGATCAAAACTTACTGTAAAATGTATAATAAAAATTCGATTTTCAAGTAAATATATGTCGTGCACTAGAATTATAAAACTATTATCAAAACTGTTAATTATAGAATCTGTTGTTCAATGGCGCGAAGATTTAAATTATTAATAAATATTCAAGTAAATTAACAATTTAAAACAAAATATATACCTCTGTATATATGTAAGTAACATAGACACTAATTTTTTAGTAAAACTAGTTATACATTTCACTTAATAAAAAATATATTTTTTCTCATAACAAAAAAAAATACGGCGGTAAACATTTTAAAATTTATGGTCTTGTGGTTAAGATGAACATTTTGTAATACAAATTACGTTTCCAACAGAATTTATTTCAGTTTTAAACTTACATTCTATTTATAGTTTTATTTCAAATGTTAAATATAGTAACGTGTGGAAATTTAAACGGAAAAAAATTATGAAACTTCTAGAAAAATGCGTACAATTATTTTTTGTTTTATTCTTAAAATGTTCCATTGATAATAAAATTACAGTTGTTTTTCAGAGCTGTACTGGGAATATCTGCAAGAAAGAAAATATGGTATGTATGTACAATTTCAAATATTATCTGCTCAGTAAAAAAATATACGGTGTTAGATTTAGATAATGAAATTCCGAATTTTTAAATTTATGCTTTTAGTGCTAGAATAAACTTAATTTAAAGACGTACTAAGAATAGATTTGGTATGAGATTATTTCAAAATTTGAATGTTCAGTAAAGCTGTCAAACTAATTAATATGTTAAAAAAAATTTTCACTGATTTGAGTTTGTTTTATCTAGAAATATTATTTTTTTCACTTTTATACAGAATATTTCAAGAAAAATGATTAGTTCGATTATTTTTATTATTATAGGAAACAAGAAAATCATTCAAATAAAACTTGTAGTAAATCGATGGGGACATTCAGATATTGAAGATGTTTTTTAAAACCAGTGGTTCTCAAACTATAACAAAGTTGTATTTTCTTAAATGGGGTAATATATATTTTTAGGGCCATTCGATAGAGTACTTTTTTCTGAATTCAACCATCTAATCATTTTACAACCTTACATAACAAAAATATTGAAAAAAAATTAATTGAAATTTAAATAAATTTTATTTTTATAGTTATTTTTTAGTAGGCTATGTATGAAAAGCAATTGAACTTAAATTAAAACGAAACAAATATTTGTCACTAATTTTATAAACAGTGAATTATGCACTAAATAATTCAAATTAATAGATAGCAGTTTTTGTTTTTCATATATAGCCTACTGAATTTTTTTTTCAAAAATTTTGTTAAGTAAGCATATAAAATGATTACATGGTTGAATCTAGAAAAAAAAATACTCTATCGAATGAGCCTAAAAAATATTAAGAAAATATAACTTTACTTTATAGTTTGAGAACCACTGGTTTAAAAAAAATCTTCAATAAGTGAGTGTCTCCCTCGATTTACTACAACTTTTATTTGAATTATTTTCTTCTATTCGCCATCGAGCTGATCACTTTTATTGAAACACCCTGTATATTAAATTTATAAATAACATTTTTGTCTTATTTTAATTTTTAAATACTTGTCTAATAAATAAATGTTCAAATTTAACCAAAAATGCACAATTCACAAACCACATATTGTTTTTTTTTAATAAATTATTTGTAAAATAAAAGGATCTTTATTTAAAACTGAAAATTGCAGAAATCGATTTTCTGGTTAAAGAAATTATATCTGTAGGTACATTTTGTAACGAGTTAAAATATATTTTGATCCTTATATCTTAGAATATTGAAAATGCGTTCAATATATACGCCAAATTTAATTTTATGAAAATTTACATAAAGTTTTGAATAACTACGTTGTGATACATATTAGGAAATGAGTATAGAATTTTAATGACGCACAAATGCAAACAAAGAATTATGCTATTTGTCTATCCTTTCCTCAGCTAAGGTCTTTGACATTAGTTTAAAAATAAAATCTATTAATATATTAAAAATATATAGAACTGTTCTTGAAATACTGTCTGTATGTTAACATAATTTTAGCATGTCTATTATTGTAAATTGCTTGTCATTATTAATTGACGCCATTTTTATAGGTTTAAATACTGTTTTCAATCCTTGCATATACGTATTTTTTATTGTTGATACTTTTATTTTTGATAGGGAATTCAAGTTTGGCTGGCATGCAGAATGTAAACAAACTATTTACGTGCATATTTTATAATACATTTGTTATAAACTGACTGAATATGTAATATTTATGTGAGTTATAAATACAGAGCTTTTCTATTGTTTTTGTTTAATGAATTTATATTTTATACATGAGGGAAAAAAGTATAAAATAAAAGAAATATTCTGACCACATTTTGTTATCTGTAGTTGAAGATATATTGATATCCGGTAGACTAGATTAAAAATATTCGTATAACATAATATATGATAACATAATACTTAACATACAGTAAATTCCTAGATAAACTGATTAAAACAACATATTTTGTGGTCTTTAATTTTTGTAAAACAATAAATTACCACATTGTTATTCTTTACATTATTTGCTATATATTGTGTTAATTTGTCTCAAGTTTTTGGTATAATTATTTGTATTTCTTTAATTTTAATATTTTTGTTTTGTGTGCGGTTAGCAGAGCTGCAAACCATTTCTTCAGATAACGTTATTAAGTACTACGGTGTCTGATATCATGGAAGCGAGAATATAAGTTCTGTACTACTATGCATTTTTAATTTTGACATTTTATTTAATAATGAATGTGCATATTTTGTTTTTGAAATAGTTTAAAAAATATTAAGAGTTAGTTTCGAAATCAGATATGTCTTCCAAAAGGTAAATCATACCTGTAATTTTATGCCTTTGAAATATAATTTTTATTTCATAGTAATGTATATCATTTATTTATTTATTGCTTGATGTTTGTTTATATTATTAATTTATTATCATAATATTGTTAATATAGTGAGTTTGTTTAAAATATTTGGTTTATACTGAGTGGTATAAGAATTCTAACCTCTTTATATTGTAAGAAATCAAATACAAACAAAAGTATAATTTAAATGACTAATCGTTGTATTGTTATATTTTGGTGAAATTAAACAAATGTAAATGCTGTAATCATATAACATTACTATCATTTAAGTGGATACTGCACAAGTGTCTCAAATAAAACATTATCGTATTTGAACTGAAATAAATTGTGATCAAATGATTTTTAATATTGTGTTGGTGACATAAAAGAGAAGTACTTTTGTTTAATATAATTTTATTTGCAAAATGAATCCAGATTCGGACATGTTAGTTTTCAAGAAAAAATTTGATTTTAGTCTGTAATTATTAATCGATTTAATCTTTTAGTGAACTTAAAAAGCTCTCGGAGGAAAGTTTGACCAGGCAACCGGAGGAAGTTTTTGATATTATTTGTAAGCTTGGTGAAGGGTATGTATGCTATTCCATGTGACTCTATATATTTTATACCATCGACTTGTAGTTCCTATGGAAGTGTATACAAAGCTCTGCACAAGGAATCTGGCCAAGTTCTAGCCATCAAGCAAGTACCTGTTGACACGGATCTTCAGGAAATTATTAAAGAAATATCAATTATGCAACAATGTGATAGTCCTTATGTAGTAAAATATTATGGAAGTTACTTCAAAAACACGGATTTGTGGGTAAGGGAAAAAATATTTGTTTATTTCATTGTCACTGAAAATTATATTTAATAGATCGTTATGGAATATTGTGGAGCTGGATCTGTGTCTGATATTATGCGACTACGTAAGAAAACTTTATCAGAAGACGAAATTTCTACAATTTTATCAGATACATTAAAAGGTTTGGAATATTTACATCTTCGAAGAAAAATTCATAGGGATATAAAGGCTGGAAATATTTTACTAAATTCGGAAGGACATGCTAAGCTTGCAGATTTTGGGGTTGCGGGCCAGCTAACAGTAAGGATTGCATTTTAAACATATGATTCATATGTTTTTTCATTTGTTAACTACTGTATTGTTCATTTGTTTACATACTTGTAATATGTTTACAATTTTTTGTCGGCAGGACACGATGGCAAAACGCAACACTGTAATCGGTACCCCGTTCTGGATGGCTCCAGAAGTCATCCAGGAAATTGGTTACGATTGTGTTGCTGATATTTGGAGTTTAGGGATAACTGCTTTAGAAATGGCTGAAGGGAAGCCACCATATGGGGATATTCATCCAATGCGTGCCATATTCATGATTCCCACCAAACCACCGCCTTCTTTTCGGGAGCCTGACCAATGGAGCCCTGAATTCATAGATTTTGTTAGTGTTTGCCTAATCAAAAATCCTGAGGAGAGGGCTACTGCCACTGATCTACTTCAGCACGAATTCATAGGTAAGGAGGTAGAGACCGGCCCGGAACAAAATCTCAATTTGAAAAAGAATCATTTTAAATTATTGGTTTTGAAAATATTTTAATAAATCTGATGTGGCCAGCACATTATCTTTCGTCAGTTTTATGTATTTTGTACAAATTCCATACAGACAGACAGCTTCTTGCAAAAGATTCTATATTTCCACTAAAATTATAACACGAACGTACTATTTAAATTACATTTGTCAATCACAATTATCTTAATATAGTGGTTGTTTCCATGGTTATAGCTGGCTGATTTATGAAATATAATTTTTTAACTCTATATCAATTTAATATGAAGTATAAAATGCAATCAAACCGTATAGAAAATATAATATTCTTTAATATATATAATAAAAAAAATTGGAAAAATGATATTTAACCGCGTTTTTCAAGAAAAACTATTAAAATCTTGAAATAAGGGTACTTCCGGTTGACCAATTATAACTGAAATCTAATCACTTCTTTTTTATGTAACTTCAGGAATACAAAAAAATAATTTTTTTGGAATTATGGTGTTGAGTTATGCGATCCGAAAGGATCTTCACACACACATATACATACAGAAATCATCGTAAAAATAGTAAATTCGTATTTTAGGAACCCCAAAACGTGCTTATTCATTAAAAACTCACCATCGAATTTTTTGACCAGACAATACCTTCCTCACCTAAAGGTGACGGAAGCTAATAAAAATTATTCCGATTGTAAGGTGGCCGTATCCGGGCCTGAGGATGTTTCACAATGAACAATATTTATATTTTTTTTTGAAATATTTGTACCGTGCGGGCGCTTACCAGGCGTCACCTCGTATTTTATCATTACCAATATCTGTCTACAAAGCAGATTGGCACACCCAGCAATGGGTAATATGCCGTGATGATATATATTTTATATATTTTTTTGTATAGACACAATCTGACTGATTTGCACTATTTATATTGTAATATTAATTCACTAGGTACCGCGAAAGCTTCGAATATATTAAATCAAATGATAGCAGAAGCTCGAGAAATTCGTGAAAATCAAAGTTATCGTAATATGGCATTTAATGTTGTTGTTGGAGCTAAACAGCAAGCGAATGATGAAAGCGTAAGTACACCCATTAATTTATATCATTTTTATTATTAACAGTGCTGCTTTTTTATACATGTTAACCGCTAGATTTAGCGGGAAAATCGTTAAATTGGCAACACTGGTTGTATTCGTGAGGTTAAGAAACGCCATGTTCCTTCGGGCCGTGATTCGCAATCTAAATCATTAAAGTGATCATGATTAAGAAGAAGTATGTTTTTTCGTTTCCTATTCGTTATCCCCACTTTCTCATTTTGTGATCACTAGACAACCTTTCCCTTCTGAATCATCCTTTTTGAGTGATCACACGGATTTATTTCAATAATAATTTTTAAATCATGATTCAAGAGGATCACGATTAAACTAATCAGGATTCACAAAATCACAATCACAGCCAGAAGGAACACGGCTAAAATAAAGAAAAATGCCGAAAGTTAGAAATCATGGCGGATATTTCTCAAAACGTAGGCGGCAGTGCTACCAACAATGCGAAAATTCAGAGGTTGAAAATACCTAATGAATTTCCAATTTGAATTTGTTATATCTTTGAAACCAAATGGGCTTGCATGTTTTTCTTTAATAAGTTTTTTCCTCAGACCTTCATTTATATTCTTAAAGTCAAAAGTTTATTATCACAATTCTAGAGGCAATTATGTTGATGATTTCTTAAGCTTGTTAAATCTTCCAAATTTGGAGTTCAATAACTCCGATCGCAACTGGACAAGTTGGCTAAAATTTTGGATTTACATCGAGCAATACTTAATCTAGCTATACACCAAAGATTACTAAGATTTTATGGATTTTACTTCATCCAACTACCTTGACATACTGTAGTTTATTTGGCTAATATGTTGAAAGAATTTTATTCTTAGGATGAAGATGAAAACCACGTGAACAATGAAACTATGATCCAGTACCCAGAAGACTGTGGTACTCTTGTACCTGATCGAGATGACGGCACTCTAAATGCCAATATAGATGATGGAACTCTAGTGCCTCAGTCACAAAACAATACTATGGTAGAACTTCAATCTGAACTCGGTACAATGGTCATTAATAGTGATGCCGATGAAGCAACTATGAAAAGTAAGGACTTAAAATTTACTCGATTGTGATAAAAAAACCATCAAAATTCATTTTTGTATTTACTATTTGATGTTTAATAAATATTTACAATTTTCTAAACTGAATTTATTCATTCAAAATTATAGCTTTAAAATATTTTCTTGGTCACAGGACACGATACTGGTCCAGGAGAAGTTGGTAAAAAATATCGCCCCCTCTTTTTAGATCATTTTGATAAAAAAGAAGCTGAAGTGAAGGTATGTTGCTTAATTTTTGCGAATTGTTATTTTTTAATTATTCTTATTCAGTCACAAGGCAATGGTTTGAATCAAAAACCAGTGAGCCCAATGACTTTAGATGAGCAGGGTAGTGGTTACTTTTTTTCAAAGCCATTGGAAGAGTTATCAAATGCTGAACGTCACAGGTTTCAAAGCCATCTGCAATTGCAGTTGGGGCAGATTTCGTCCAAAGCTGGAGAAGGGATGGTGCATTTAGCAAGTGATCCTAATTTACAGCGATTCCATGATAATAATCAAATTAAGTACCAAAGGCCATTTGTTGATGGAGACTTCGAATTTGTAAGTATTTTTCTCTTTAATTTTTATTTAAAAAAAACACTTGATCGAGTATTTTTATAGCGGTTTTACATTTAACAATAAATCGGTCAATTTATTGACGGATAAATCGATCAGTTTATTTTAAAAGGCGTTGAGAATTTACACTTAACGATTTTTTAATATTTCTTCGACTGAAAATGGTTAAACAATGTCACACTATAACCGTTTTGAAATAGTTTCGAACCAGCCCGCAGCAATGATTTAAAAATATTTCGAAGTAGGGAGGGGTTTAACCAGGGCATCGAACCCGCCAAAAACTGGGTTCGGTTCGCCAAAAACTGGGTTCAGTTCAGGTTAATTTATTTTTTGAGAGATGGGTTCGGGTGCGGTTCTGGTTCAAACATTCAATTCAAAAGTTAAATGGAGTAGCTACCATATGTTAAAATTTAATGAAAATCTTATTTGTTTACAATATATGACTTATAATAAGATATACAGGGTGTTAATAAAAAAACTTTACACACTTTAGCAGGTGATAGTAGAGATGAAAACAAGAAAAAAATTCTAATACACTTAGGTCCAATACTCATTGGTTTTTAGAAAATTTATGTATGGAATTTGTACATAATACACAGGATTGACGGAAGGTATTGTGCTGGCCACATCAGATTTAACAACTAAGGACTCTAGGTGTTTACGATCAAGTGCGTGAGTCTCTTCGACGACGGCTGCAACTTTGTTTACAATTGATCGTAAACACCTAGAGTCCTTAGTTGTTAAATCTGATGTGGCCAGCACAATACCTTCCGTCAATCCTGTGTATTATGTACAAATTCCATACATAAATTTTCTAAAAACCAATGAGTATTGGACCTAAGTATATTAGAATTTTTTTCTTGTTTTCATCTCTACTATCACCTGCTAAAGTGTGTAAAGTTTTTTTTTATTAACACCCTGTATAGTGCGATAAAATTCACCATTTATTATGTAAATATTTCAAAAAAAATAATGATTCAAATCGACCTCTTCTCTGTGACGTCACGCTTACATATTTAAAGCCGCAAATGTTGCTAGTATCGTTTTACAGCGATGGATGTGACATGTCAAAGTGACAGTTATGGTGATACTGACGCCGTGGACATAACCTTGTTTCTATTTATCAAACAAAAATAAATAAGTAAAAATATGTGCTAACTCGACAACAATCTAACCTAACAAACAAGTTCCCCTTGCCCCTCAAGACATACGTCGCAAAATATCTTTGTCATACTTCGAGCAGCACGTCGGAACTAAGTTGCAACGGAAACGGCAAGAGTAACGTCAAAAATTCCCCAAAAAATCGACGGAAATTAGAACTCGTTCTTTTTTATCAGTTTATTGACCAATTAATTTTTGTAAATAAATCGATCGATTTTTGTTTTACACATACCGATAATTGAAGGTCATACGCGATTAATAAATCGGTCGATTTATCGTTAAGTGTAATACAGCCTTATACAAGATGGAATAAATAAAATCTGAATTTCAGCTAAAATTTCTAAGTTATGAAGAGTTACAACAACGAATGGCGAATCTAGACGCAGAAATGGAACGAGAGATAGATGAGTTACGAAGGCGATACCAAACAAAAAGACAACCAATTATTGATGCTTTAAACACGAAGAGGAGAAGGCAACAAAACTTCTAAAGTTTTAAGCTATCAATAAATCTCTAAGGAGAATACGAATCTAAACGCAATAATAAAATAGTTTTTTATTAGATTATTGTATGTTTTGTTCTATGTTAATATATTTTTGCAAACGTTATTCACTTTAATTATCACAGGATCTTTAATCGACAATCGCAAGTAGGGAGCTCAATATATCTCTATAAATATTCGTTTTGTGGATTTTAGATATTGATAGATTATCAGCATCTGTTATAGATCTCTTTGGAGGACTGTTGCATTGAGGTCAACTATATTTGACATATTTAATTTTGTTTACAATAATAATAAAATCAACGCATTTTATGGATTTGTACGAAAATTTAATTTCAGGAACATTTTGGCGAATATGTAGGGTGTTCCGACAACAAAATTTCCGAAAACAATGTTTCCTATACTAAATTTCCGACAACAAAGTTTCCGACAAACAATTATTCCAACAGGAAGTTTTCCGACACAATGTTTTCGAATGCACATTCTCCGAACACAAATTATAAGACTAATAGGCCATAAATTAGGCTCATTTAGGGGAAGGAGAGAACTAGACTCTTGTCAAAATAGGCGTTTGACATTTTTTTCTTAATTTAATCTAATTAAAACCTAACCTATCCTACGATGACCCCATCTCGTGGGTGCCCACATTTTTTTCTCTATTTAATCTAATTAAAAATAATTTCAGAAATTTTGTTTTCGAAAACATGTCGGAATAATTGTTTGTCGGAAATTTAATTGTCGGAAAATTTGTTGTCGGAAATTTTGTTGTCGGAAATCAGTAAACAATTTCTATTTTATAAAGCTATTTTAACAAGCAAAAAAAATATTTTTTTCTATCAGTGGTTCTTGAAATACGGCATACATCTTCCTTATTTTAAATAGGAACCTATTTTTTTATTCGGTTCAGTATTTTTTTTTCTGAATTAAACGATATCATAATGTCATACCCTAATATTACAAAATATTTGAGAAAGATGAAAATTGTGCTGATTAAATATTGCAATTTCAATATGTGTCATAAAATATAAAAACTAACCATTATAGCTTCTCATTATAATAATAATAAATAAACATTAGTTTGTAATAATATTGTTATTAGCAATTTAATGTTTTGGGGAAGGGATATATGACGTGAGCATGGTAGGATCGTGGAAGAAGATAGATAGATTGGGACGGAAAGAGATAGTTATAGATCAGCGTCGATTATGTTGTTTATCCGTCTTCTTTCGCAATTCTACCATGCTCACGTCACAAATTCCTTCCCCAAATTTTTAATCGTCATTTTCTCGTACGAATAATTAATCGATTTAAAAAATACAGGTATTTTTTTATCATATGTAAAAATAAAAATTTGTCACTTACCCCATTGAATATTTTGTTTCATGCTAATTGTAGTTTAATGTCAATGTGATAAACTGAATTTTATACACGAAAAAAAACTTTTTCTTCATAGCACTCTTATTGCACTTTTCTCAAATATTTTATAATATTAGGGTATGATCTAGTTTATCGCTGAATTCCAAAAAAATACTGATTCGAAACAGCGAATAAAAAAATTGTCATTTAAAATAAGAAAGTTGTATCTTTTATTTAGAGAACTATTGGTAGAAAAACATTTTTTGGCTCATTGTTAATAGTCTAGTAAAATAAAAATTGTTTCCTAATTTAATCGATCTCGTAGCTCTTATAGTTCTCGAGATTTCCATTTTTTAATATGTAATATTAGACCCGTATTTTGTATATTCGCCGAAAATTTTCTAATAGACAAGAAAAAAACGATTGTTTCAATAAATGAGGACCGAGAAACGCCATCTGCACCGAGAACGTGCTTTGCGCGTCCAAACAACCAATAGCATTTGCCAGTGTCCATCACGTCACAAACATGGCTGAAGCGCTCGATTTAAATGTTTTAAAGCCGTTGACTTGCAAAATCCTATTGTTTTTATTTTCTATTCTGCTTATAGATGCCCTCACAGTGACAGTTTGCAAAAAGTGAGCTACATTAGGTTATCTTTTTTACATATTTATATTAAAGCAAAACAATTTGTTCGCAGTGCCAATAGTTGAATTATTGTGTTACTTTAATCGCAACGTAGAAATAGTTTATCAGTGCCATTTTGCTTTGAAACATTGATTTAGCTTTTAATTAAATCTGTTAATTATTTTTAATACTGCCATTGTTAGCGTACATTTAACTTTTCATAGAGATCGTCATTTAAAATGGTTTGGCAGGGTATTTTTGAATTTTGGATATGTATGTGCCTATAAACATTTTAATTTTAACTGTTTTATTACTACGTTTACATTGCAAATGAATTATTTTTGTAATATCCAAATACCATTTTTATAATTTTGTATGTTAAGTTTTTTATTCCTCAGAGCATTTTGAATTAAGTGTCATGTTTTTTTTTTATTACGCCATATATTTTTTACACATTCATGATTATGTTTTTAATTGTTTAATATTGTCTTCTAGGTTTATATATTTATAACTGTAAACGTAGTATTAGTATTTTTTTAGCAGTATTCAAGCTACGAAAGTATTGATGAAACAAAAATGAAGAGAGTTTTCAAATATTTAAAGATGGAGTCAAACAGATCTCTATAGTTTTAAAAATAATTTTTGTGAAGCAATGTATCAAAGAATGAAAAATATTTGATATCTTTGAAGGTTTGTAATTCTCATTGAGTTTAACATCATACTTCCGCAGTTTTTTGAACATCTCGTTAAATTGTTAGTATTTAATTTGTTTAAGATGGTAGTATGTGCAAAAGACTATGTAAAATATACAATGTAAAGATCATATTTTTATGATAAGGGAGGAATATTTATGATTTAATTCGTAACACTGCAACAAATAGTAATATTGTGAATCTTGTCGTTTATTTGAACAATGATGTAAGTTTCTTCTCATTTGTGTGTAAGAAAAAATATGATTGTTTCAGCAGTTATATTGTCTTGGAAATGTATGCATATTTTATTGTTAACTGGCGGTTTATTTCATTAGCTTGGAACATCCTTCATAGATTTCTGTATATATTTATAAATAATAATATTTTTATATTAGATGAAAATAAATAAAATTGACTATTTATCATATGACACAGAAATAATGAATAAAACATTCTATATACTGGGCATGTACAGCTTCGAAAATACATACTTGCAAATGCACACAGGCGGCCTATTATGAAAAACTAGCTTTTATATTTTGCGTTCATAATGAAGCCATTACGAAACCCAATTGCGTATCGAAAGAGCCTTCATTTCGATACGGATTTTTTGTTTTAGAATTGACCTGAACTTACAAACTGAATAAATGTCAATCCAATGTTACCAACAACATTACACATACAAATTTCCCTAATTCACCTAGAATTAATATAGAAGTTTTTTTTAAATATTTTAGTATATAAAGGATGCAAAATATAAAAAGTAGTATGAAACTCGTTCTTTGATATACTATTATATCACAGTGTTTATCGACATCTTTATAATAATATTCCTGCAGTCAAGTAACGACGAATTTCTAGTAATTTACTACATTCAAAAATAAAAACAAGTTTTATTTTTTAAATTTAAACAACAAATTATACTATTTTTTTATAATTACAAAAACTGTAGTAAATGAAATGTATATAAATTACTAGAATTTCTTGGGCGCACTTAAGTAAATTATACTTCGACAACACTTTGGAGACTGGCACAATTGTTATTAGCTCTGTGAAATATCATATATAAACTTCACATTTTTGCTGTAACTTACATCTTACGTTTCCTAGAAGGAATTGTTTGTATAATTTTGACTGTGAAATCTTGTTGTGTAAAATAATTTTGTTATATTCTTTATTGTATTGTACAAAGATCGTATAAACACGGAAGCAGATCATGTAAATAGAATAATGCAAGATGTAAGTTACAGAATTAATGGTTTTAACATTTTAATTAAGTTGAAAGCTGTACAAATTGAATTGAATATACCTAATATATTTGTACATTGTACAATAATACTTTCTTACATAGACACGTACATATTCATAATAAAATGAGATATATAGGTACGGGACAAATACTTTATAAAAATATATTTTAGTAAACTCTATTAAACTAGAAGCACAAGTGACTTATTATATATTCTAATATAGTACAAGTTTTATTTCCTTCAATTATTTTTTTATCAGAAACTGTAATATTTTGATGTATTTGCTACAAAATGAATTCGTCTGATATTAAAATATTTTCATATTGTTGATTATTCAAAATCTCATTAGCGGTTTGAAAATTGATGTTATATTTTAACTAGAAGTTGTATTTTATATACATTTTTTGTAACGTAATAAATTTACACTAGATTGTTCTTATCGTACATGAACCAAATAATAATTCTAGAAAATTAAAATCGTGTATTTGTTATTTGCACAATTGTTCACAGATATTCATCTTATCTGTATAATTACAGGTAAGTTATTGAAATGTTGAGAAATTATTTGCAGTGTAGACTTAATTTTAAATAAAGCGGTAAAAGTAGTGCGTTGTTGGTAGTGACATCTGTAGTATAATAGAGGAAGGTCGTGGTGTGGAATAGAACTATTTAGTGTGGCGTAGTTGTTTCGTAGGGAGTGTAAGTAGGTTGTACATTCCAGAACTGTCAGACAGCGAACCAGAAGAGTAGCTGGTGTCATAGTGGTGGTGATAGTGGTTACTTAGTTGGCCGACGTTGGACGACTCGAGACTCGACGGACGACGGGCGAGATCTGAGATCCAGTGCGAGTGGCGAGTGCGGAGCGGACTGTGGACAGTGGAGTGACGACGGTAGCAGAAGGCGAGAACCGAGAAGGCACCAGCGCACCATAACACCATCTCAAGCAGACAAAGCAAGAACGGAGACAGAGAGTTGCCAGTTAGCATGCTGAGACTGAAACTGATGCTGATGAGAGCTTGCAGTGCGGTTCTGGTTCGGTGTTGTTAGTGTTGTTTTTGATACAACGAAATCAAGACGGGTGCGTTATTAGCGGGAACTGTTCTCAGTTGTGAAAAGTGCGTGCTGTGTGCCGTGTCACCACGGCTCGTTCCACTCATCTTTCATACCAAAACACAAATATAAGAGGCACACGATAATATAAACATGGCATTAAATCAAGACGTAGATCAAAAGTCGAGTAAACTCGTCGTCCGCATAGACCAAGACTCCGACAATGACCTGCAGGCGCTGTTTGACACAGTACTGAAACCCGACTCGAAACGACCGCTGCAGGTGCCTCTGCGTATGAGGAAGCTCCCCAAGTCATTCTTTGACCCTCCGTCCACGGGCTCCAAGTCCCCATCCATCTCACACTCTCGTGAGAACTCTGCAGACTCAGCGTTCGGGTCAGCTGGGGGCGGCAGCTCGAGCGGCGGCGCCCCAGCCGTAGGCCTCCAGGTGGCGCACTCCCGCGCACACAGTTCGCCCGCCTCCCTGCAGCAGACGTATGCTGTGGGCCAGCAGCAGCAACCCGCCGCCGCCGGTCACCACCACATCAAACAACGCTCCTACGACGTCGTCAGCTCCGTCGCCGACGACCCCACGCCGCTGCCTCAAGGCTGGGAGCAGGCTCGCACCCCTGAAGGACAAGTCTATTATCTCAAGTAAGTCCAAACAAACCTGTACTCTCTACCGTCTACCTGTACCTGTATCTCAACAAGTACCTGTTGTACTCTCAACTTTCTCACGGCCTTTATTACACTCACTTATACTTTACTCATTTATTTTCAAGACAAACGAAACGAGCAATATTTTGCGATCATGTAAAGGAAACAGTAGGAAGTAAACCATACATACATTGATAAATTAATTAAATTCTAATAATGAAGAGTCAAACAAATGTGTTGTGCGTCTTAATTTTTGTACGCAGTCTAATTATGAAATCTAAGTCGAATATTTATAAATAAATATAATTTTCGTGTTTAATAATAATCTTTAATATGTAGTAAACAGTTTCAACAAGTACAGTCAAATATTCATTTAAAGCCTACAGTTATTTTTGTAATCAAATATTTGTTTTAATAAATATTGTAAGGTAAATATAAATAATTATTTGAAGAACGTAAATACAATAGTAAACTTATCTAAAATTCTGTATATTTCGCGTATGTGAGACATTTTGGCAATCGCTGGCATGCCTATCTGTGCAGTGAACACAGGTTTAAAACCGAGGTATCTACCTGTGCTAGCTGTACCGCTTTCCGATGTACCTGTGCCTATGCTTTGCCATGAGTTCGAGCATACGAGCGCGCTGTGTGGCACCTGAATAACCGAACGTAGGACAGAGAAAGAGAGACCAACTAACGAATCCACTTGCTACTTTGCTTATACCACACCACAGGGTTTTTCAAATTGCTTTAAGACAAAATTAAGCATTTATATTTCGCTAATAAATATGATCACCTAATATCGAAATTTGCGTTAAATAATATAAATACTTAGCTTTATTTTGTAAGTTGTTAAGTCTTAAAATTAACTGAAACAAATGTAAAGCCTGTCGTTTTCGTGTTTTATTCATTGTTTGCAATTATTGTTGGTTATTTGCTATAGCAACGTTGTTAAGACAAAACTTTTTTACAAAATAGTGAGTGGCTTTTCTATATAATTTATTTCGTATTGTAAAATATAAAAATACGTATAAAGTTTGTATTTTAAACTTTTTATGTTGCACTTGGTCGTAATATGTAATTTTTGTTGTTCGTTTTAATTAAAATGTATTGATAAATACTGAGCTAGAGCTAGTCAGTATACAGTGCCACGTACACATAGGTACGCACTGCATGTGTGTGGTAGAAGGTAAAACTTGCCGCACGCATACAAGTAAAAAAAATTCACACATTTAACTAGTATCATATCTTCGTACAAATATGATTATATATTTTACCATTTTTTAATGATATAAATACGTACATATTGAAATTTAATATATTTTATACATGCAGAATATCTTTTTTGACTTGTTAAACAAAATACATTTTATTTAAATTGTATATGGTATTTCATATAAGTAAAATATTTAACATTTGGTTTGTACAATAATATAAATTAAGTTTTCCACGTGTATAACGTACTAAAAAAGAATTTTTTTTCTTGCAAATTGTCCTTTTTTTACCAAAATTTTGTTAATTATAATTTGTCAAAATTTGATCTAAAGATTATGCTTTTAATATACATATAAATTGCATGTAAAAAGTGTATTTTGTTTAAGATTTTATACCTTTGGGCATATTTCTGAAAATTAGCCTAAAAATGCACTAAAATATTGGTCGCAACATACATTTTGATATTACTGAATAACGCAAAACTTATTTAAAATGTAAATTAAATGTTTCACATAATAATGTAATACCTTTATTCAAATTTTACTCATTTTAAAGATACATATCTTTGCAACGTGGATCATAATCTTATAATTTTTGGACACTAAATTTCGTAGAAAAATGCGGTATTTATGCATTTCATACACATAGTATACTAAATGTATTGTTTTTATATAATTAGGTAGAGAATAAATGATTAAATGTATGTATATTTTGAATTGTCCTAACTTTTGGGAACTGCTGACAGGGGAAAATACCTGTGCTATGGCGCCGTACGCATAGGGGAGATATGGACCTTGACGCCTTTATTGTGTACGGAAGGGCCGTATACATTTTGTTACAGGTGTATGCGACCTTCATATAACTATACAACCGTTTATTTTTCTATTTTAGAAGTATTTACCTACAATTTAGTCACTTGCTAGAAGTAGTTTTAGTTTTTTTTAAATATGTTTTAAAAGGATTGTTTAAAAGTTTCTCTAGGTATACGAACCCAACCCCAAATGTATTCTTACCCTCTGAAATAAATATATTAACAGCAATAAAAATATTTTTTTAGGTTGCAATAGTTAAGACTATATTTATTTTATGTATTAATAAAGTGTACTGGATTTAAATACAATGTTATTAACTAAATTTCTCATTTAAACAATAATCTACCGGCATATATATGATAAAAGTCCCAAAAATTTTCGTTCCAATAGTAAATAATACAATATTTATGTTAGTATTACTTATAAAACTGAGGGTAAAGGTAACTGACAATATACTCAATGAATTGCCATCTTAAATTTTATTACTTTAATAAAAATTATTTGCGAATTATTAAAGACGAAAACATTTGTCATATGCAGACAATGGTTTATTAGCAAATAAATTATTATTAAACCTAAGAAATTTTATTATAAGCAATGTATAGGTACACTCTATTAATACACCATATCAAAAATTGTTGAATTGGAGTAATAATCATCCAGAAGTTTATTTATGCTTGTTTTTAATATAATTGTAGGTGGTACTTTAATAAATAAATATTTGCAAATAATTTTACTAAAAAATTTGAACGTGTCTGTTGCCATATATTTGCCCGTAGATTATTGTTAAAATGATAAATTTAGGTAATTATATTTAAATCCAGTACACTTTATTAATGCATAAAATAAAAAAATGCCCAAATATAGTCCTAACTATTGTAATTTATTTCTTTTTTTTGTTAATATATTTTTTTCAAAGGGTACGAATACATTTGGGGTCGGGCTCATACATTTCGAAATTTACGAGCACGAATTATATTTTATTTTGTAATATTGTATTACCAGTTTTGTGGGAATGTCTAGAAGTTTATTTGCTAACTCTAATTCTTTATAAAACTGGAATTAGATCTTAGTAAATATAAATATATAAAGGAATATTATTTACAGTAGTGGATATACGTATATTTAATCATTCGCCGGGTATTGATACTAGTAGGTACTCCCTCCAATATCACTGGAGTTTTGGACAAACTGTACTTTGAAAGTATACGAAATAGTGTATCAGGAAATATCATGGCCTCCTCTGGGATTTGAATGCATGGGTGAAAATATAAAATAATTGTTTTTTTTTTATATTTTACGTATGACATTAATACATTTCAAAGTAACCAACTTTTAACTTTTCATTACATTTTCACTAAAAATGTAGTGAATAAGAAAAATGCGCATGGGCGATGAAAAAAGTGACTGCTATTTTAACATTTGAAGTAAACGGCGAACTGATAAAGATAAATAATTCAGTTATAATAAAGAATATAACAATATAAGAAGTACAAAAACAAAATAGCAAAGAGAGTGAAGACTTGGTTTAGAAAGAAGGTGGAAGAAAATAAACAACAATTAATAGAAGAGGTTTTAATAAAAATTACTTAATTTAAATCACAATTCGTTAAAATAAAAATAAAACAACCTTTTAGTACAGTATATTAATCCAAACCAACGTTTCGGCAGCATAATACTGCAGCCTGCTTCATGGTACATACAAATGTAAATTGAAAGAAAAATAAATCAACCTTTTAGTTAAAGTTAAAACCAAGAATATGCAAATATACATTAACAAAAAGTATTGTACAAAAATATTTCTGTAAAGTACAGATATAGCAATTTCAAAAATCTATTTCCTTTTAAAACCACTTTTTACAATTGGATTTTTCCTCCACGTGTTGTGAATTTTGCGTGTGAAGAGAGATTATAAATATTATCTATATTAAAATTGATAATACGAAGCTATTATTACGTAATAGCTTAAATGGATTTGCAAATGTTTCTATAATGTAAAAGTAATACGGCCGGGAAAATTTTCTCAGAAACTTTCTCATAAATGTTAACGACTTATGACTCGTTCTGCATAATTTCATCAGAAATATACTTCCCCTAACAAAAAATGCTAAAGCCAAAAAACCCATGATACAGCATTAAGTGTGGACTGAAATTTTGAAATTTATTGTATAATTATTTATAATTTGATTTTTTTTTAACCATTTTCATCATTCAAATTTACAGGTTTTTTATATAGCCCAAGTCTATATTAGTTTATATAAAAGCAAGATTTCTTAAAATAATAAATTTGTTTATAAGTTCCTCTAAATATTTAAAAAAATTGATGTGGCCAGCACAATACCTTCCGTCAATCCTTCCGTCAATCCTGTGTATTATATATAAATTCCATACATAAATTTTCTTACAAAAGATTCTAAATTTTCAGTAAAATTATTTCATAAACAAACCATGCAAATTGCACTTGACACTGACATCGTCTTCTTTAGCTTTTCCCATTCGTTAGGGATCGCTATTTTTTATTTTCTTCTTCCACTCATTTCTGTTTTGCGTGTCGTTCTCATTCAGTTCCTTTTTTCTCAAGTTTTCCGCAATACAGTCCTTCCATCTTATCTTTGGTCTTCCTCTGTTTCACCAACCTTCTATTATTGAACTATTCATTCTTCTTCCAACATATTCTACATTTCTCCTCATGACATGTTCAAACCAATATAATCGTCTCTCTTGTATCTTTCTAGAAACTTGTAACACTAAAGTTAGTTCCTTACCGTGTCTTCCTCAACATCTACTTCAACATCCTCATCTCTGCCACATTCATTTACTTTTTATTGATACTGACATCTGTCAATTTGAATTATCTGAATATATTAGCAATTTTCATGGTTAGCATAGCTGGCTGATTTATGAAATTTAATATTTTTATAATTCTTCAACTGTATATTTATTGAATATGTAGTATAAAATGCAATCAAATTGTATAGAGAATAATATATTCTTTAAGTTATAATAACGTTAAATGTCAATAAATCATATTTAACTGTTAAATCTTCAAATGAGGCTACTTCCAGTTCACCAATTATAACCAAAATTTAATCACTTGTTCTTCTGGATGTAAATTATAATTTTTGAAGTCGTGGTATTGAAGTTATGCGAACTTTCGTCACACACACACACAAACACATACATATTGACATCGTAAAAATGGTAAAATCGTATTATAGGGACCCTAAAACATGCTTATTAACTAAAAACTCATCATTGAATTTTTTGACCAAAGACAATACCTTCCTTACGGTGACTTAAGGTAAAAATATACCATTTTTTAATAACATATTTTTGGTTTAAGCTATAACATTAAAACAGTACAATTATTTCATATATATTTCCAATCGCTTTAGTTACGAAATTAAGCCTTGAATTTATTGACAAGCAATATTTCTTACTGTCTTACGAGAGTAATTGACAAAAATACATCTACTTTACAAATTCTAATATTTAATATCAAATTTTGTCTAAAACTCGTGAGAAAATTAAAACCTTGAAATCGCATTTTATTAATGAAATAAAATTTCGTTATGATTCATTTACTACATAAAAACAGTTTATATTTAGATTCAATTGTCTTTTTTCTTAATTAGTTATTGTTTAAAAAATTGAAAATCGATTGTTTTATACAGGGTGTAAAAGTTAAACGAGCAACGTCAAATAATTTCTATAATATTAAAGATAATTTATAAGACAATCTTATAGAAGACCAAGGGATACATCTGATTAGGATGGCATATATTTTTTAGGCCCATTCGATAGAGGATTTATATCTGAATTCAACGAACTCTTAAATAAATTTAATTTTTATAGTTATTTTTTATTATGCTATGTATGAAAATTTGAATTATTCAGAATGTAAATCAAATAGAACCCGATTTATAAAGGTATTAACAAATAGGTATCTGTTTCGTTTTAATTTAAGCTCAATTGTTTTTCATGCATAGCCTACTGAAATTATAAAAATAAAATTTATCTAAATTTTAATTGAGTTTTTTCAAAAAATTTGTTGATATAAAATGATTACATGCTTAAATTAAAAAAAAATCTATCGAATGGATCTATAAAATAAATACCGTCCCATTTAAAAAATATAATTTTATCTATTAACTTGAAAACCACTGGTTTAAAAATTATTTCTTTTTCTATTCGGATGTCCACCTTGATTGTGTCTTTAATGATATAGAAATTGAGGTAGCTCGTTTAGCTGTTACACCCTGTATATACATTTTAAAATTATGTTATTTTATTCATAATTTAAAAGTTTACACACATTTCTATTTAAGCTTTTTTTGTTCTTGTTTAATGTAATGAAAATGTAGTTAAAATGAATGTTGCATGAATCTACCTTTAGACTAGAGAAAGAACGCTCTATTGGGATATTTCACTATGTAGAGATGGCGTTGTGCATCAACGTCAAACCTTCGACAAGGGAGCACATTTGTTTACCTTTCATATGCGTTTCATAGTTGTCAGTAATTTTTCTTTGATTTTTCTTGTATTTTGACTTTTATTTCAGTGTTTATTATTATTTTAAGTAGAGTATATTCCCTTATTCCCTGTTATTAATTGTAGTAGTAGATTAATTATAATTTTTCATTTTAAATACTTTAGGTAGTAGTTTAATTAATTTTAAACATTAGTTATTATCTATTTTCCACTATATTAACTGTACGCGCCTTTGTAAAACTATACGACTAAAATTGCTCCTTTGTTTTAGTTCCAAATTAAAAATACAAAATATAGAAGATTGTAGAATTTGTATATTGTAAGAAATTCAACTTTGGGGTCGTTAGCGTAAATCTGAAACTGTTTCAATAAAAAATAGTGGTTTAACTTCCAGAGGGGGACAAGTGACCCCTCTTGCCTCCCTAAACGGCGCCCATGTTTGTGTTCTATTGTAAATACACAATTGTTTACCTGTATGTTGTACCTATCTAAATTTATTGTTATACTGTTTACTGATAAAAGGAATATTGTATACATATAAAATAAGTAATTAGATCCGACAAAAAAAATCACCCAGACAATGTACAATGTACTCGGATACGATAACAAATGTTTACATTATTGTGCTGGAGTAATCATTTTATACCGTCTGATGAAATAAAGATCAACTAGAACTAATGAACGAGCATAATCATAAACGTTTTAAAACTATAGTTTCTTGTAAAAATGCTGATGGGCCATGATACCCGTTGTTCTGATATTTTAACCATTACTCTGAAACAAAATCAATTAGATACTGGTGCACTTAAATTGTCACAGAATATCAAATTAAGCAGAAACATTAGATCTGTTTTACAGATTTTAAAGTTGTTGAGTCAATGCTTATACAATAATCTAAATAAACAAACTTTTAGAATATTTCTTAGAGGAAAATGAATTTCTCTTAGATTTTATATGTTAAAAATTCTACATATTATTTTTATAGTATTCGTTTTATTCATATATAGAATCTATTATTGTTTTTTACTTAAAATATATGGTTTATTTTTCTCACCCTGTATATAAATTTTAGAATCAGATTCATAACGGATGACATAAAAATATACCATAAACTGTGGAAGACATTTTGAGTAAAAGAAAATAATAATTCCTGTACTAGTTACACTAAAATTTTGAAACTTAATATGAGGATACTACATATTTAGTATTTAGATATTTTTACCTCTCGCTAAGAGAAATATTGGATTCATGCTAAAAATCGCTTATCCAGATTTTAATGATTAAGCAAGTTTTAAGGTCCCTACAATCCGATTTTAACAATTTTTACGATGATGTCTGTGTGTGTGTGTGTCTGTGTGTGTATGTGTGTGGGACGTTGGAAGGACGATTACTCAAAAACTATAAGACTTAATATTTGTTTAACTACGTATTTCCCAATCGGACATTAATGGGAAGAGATGAAAAGGTTTTGGTAACAATTGGACAACCGGAAATAGCAGATATTTCTTGGTAATATTAAAGAAAATTTAATTCTCAATGTGACACAATTATTTTTTTTATTATATCTCGTATAGGTTTGGGGATATAGTACATAATAATGTAGAATAATCTCTTGTAATAAATCTCGTTGCCTAAAAAACAGTTGTGATATTCAAATGTTTGAAATTGACAGATAAATGCAAAATGTCAGTGTCAAGAATCAGATTTTTCTGGGAGGTACGAATACATTTAATATATATTATTGTATTATTAATTAAATATGTATTTAAATTATATGTATGTTAATATTACATATATCCTTAAGAAATACCGCTAATACTGTCAATGTCAAAATTTCAAAATATTTTGATGTTTATTTGTCATTAATAGTATGGAATATACTTGTTATTGACCTTGACAAGCAGATATGGGAGCTTGTGTCAGAATGATAGCTAGTAATTATATACATAGATGTCAAATATCATAATTTTTCAATCTAAATTTAGTGATTTTCCAATTCCATGTGGTTTATTTTCCTCGACAAGTAAATTCCACACTCCTGGTGACAAATTAACTACGTGAATTTAGAAAATCTTGAAATTTTTAATGAAAAATTCTGACATTTGACATCTATGTACATATTACTAATTGTCATTCAGATATGGGCTCCCATATCTGCTTGTCAAAGCCAACAATGACACATGACTGCTCGCTCCCTATAGTTGTGTAACCAAAACCGGAATTGGCGAGAGGTATTGTGCCACAACAGATTTTTTTTTTTTAGAAAAAATATCAAAAATTTTTAGGTAACAATTAACATTGTTCATAAACAAATATTGTGTATAATTATTAAACGACAAAAGTTTGTTTAAAATTATTTTCTGAAGCAGAATATTTAGGTTATTTTTTTGCAAATCTGAATTTCTCGTTCCAAAATCCGGCATGGCATGGTGTAGTACGTCTAGCGCTGGTCTGTGCGCTGACGGCTCGTCTGACGTCTAAGTTGATGGGCGAGGCATGAGGCATGAAGCATGAGGCATGAGGCATCAGTGACCGGTTTTTCTGCTGTACTCCCGACTTGCGCTAGAGGCACGTGAAGGAACGCTTCATGTTCATGTGTATGTTTGCTTTCTGCGTGCCGAAGAATAGGAGGATGTTTATACCCTTTAAAATGCCCGTAAGCCTAAACACTTTGCTCTATAGCTATACAATACACATCTCATTTGTACTGCATCAAGTATGTTACTTCTGTTTTTTTTGTTATGTTGTCGTTCAGTGAATTTGTTTAGTCTTCACGAATTTTTCTATAATATCATATGAAATACTATATTCTAATAGCATTCTCTGTTATGTTCTTTATAATTATGGATTATAAAGATTTAAATTTGTTATTTCTTCTGACAAGGCAGATTTTACTTTATGCATAGGATTTTTACGAAGTTGTTTTTCTTTGTACCAAAAGTAAAGGGTCTCGGTACAAGCCAAATATGGCCCTTAAAATGCCGGTCGAACTATTATCACCAGTCATTTGGCCTACAGTTTTTTTTAAGTTCTAAGTCTATGTTTAATGTAGCCAAAATAATTTTATAGAAATATCTAACCATTTATGTAAATTGTATAATTTTATAAACCTGCCAAATTATTATGAATTTGGGCTCCTCCTACATATACAATATATACATATTTCGATAATGACCATACTATGAGCGTACTATTATAATAATAGCGCTATTATGACTTTTCTATTACATTCTTATGAGGTTAAACTTTTAACAAAACATATTTTTACTATGTTGGGCTTCTATCAAAAGTATTTCCAGTAATACTTTTGCTCAAATATAAATTCGAGTTGTTAGATCTATAAGTTGTTTAATGAGCTCATTTCTTTATATTTTTGTGTAGTTTTGTAAAAATGTACAGTTTTTTTATACTTATTTGGCTATTCTATATCGAATTTGGACAAACTGTATTTAAAAATTAAATTGGTTCTTACTTGCATTATAAAATTTTGTACATGATATTATTCGGTATTCGGCATGTTGGGCCACTTTTTGATTATTCGGTTTTACGTCCGAGCATTCGGCATTTTCTTATTTATTTCGTAATAATCCATTCAAAACAAAAATATTTTGTGATACGTAGTTTGTATTTATTTTAAAATGATTATAATATAATAATAGTACTAAAAAAGGCAGTCTGTTAACGCATGAGTTTTACAAAGGATAATTTGCCAAAAATGTGATTTGGTCATTTCATCAGTTTTGTTGGTAGCGTTTCCCTCTTAACAATTTTAATTTCTCAGATTCATTTTTTGACTGAGAGCAATTTGAGGTTATATGTCATTCATCTGTCAGTTACCACCATTAAAAAACGAAAAGCGCCAAAAAACAGTGCGTTGTAGATCTTCTTAACGACGTGTTTTCAGTGCGTTTATAGACTCAAAGATACCGAAATAGAAAAAGTAAATTATTTATTAGAAAAAAATCGCATGGCGGGCGATGTGTCTGTCAACGCGATTAGGCATATTCATTTCAAACTTGAACGTAACGATTCCATGTATACCGCTCGCTCATTTTGACTAGAACCGAATATTCGGTCGCTGTGAAATTCGGTATTCGGTTATTTGGCCATAATTGTATTTGGCGCATCACTACCTGTTATTATCTTTGGTGTACGTCATAATATCCTAGAATATTTATAACATCTCGGGAATACCTATTTTTATAACTAGTTTTCCTTATAATAACAAAAAATATTTTACGTATAATATACACTTGAATGTACCCATATTTCTCTGATTATGACATATAATAGTAATAATTATTGTTTTTAATATTCATTTATAAAAAGTGAATTAAGATTAATCCTGCTTCCGATACGTTTAAAAATGAATTTTAAGCATTTTGGAATAATGTTAATGAAATTTATATTCTGTAACATCTCGGTTGTGAAACAAAAATTGTATAATTTGCGAAAGAGGATCATAGTGTTATATTTTTGCCTTGTAATAAAAAATGGCTTTTATTGATTAAAAAAAACCATAAGTTGCTTCAAAAAGGCTATTTTCTACAGCCATTTGCGCTTTCTTGCCAACGCAAAATGTCACTTTGCTGCTCTAGCGCGACAAAGTAGAAAAAACGCTCGCTGTTCAAATTTCTAACTATACAATGTTGAGAAATATCACTTGTCTACATTCTTAATGGAAACGTTTAGTCAGGAACTAATGGCACTGTAGTGACACATTTACCACCTTTACAAATCAATATGACATACTGCTCTGTCGGTATATTATAACCAAAAAAAAATGCCGTACTATTGTGAAAATAAAATAGGGCATTCATTTACAAACACGAAAGTATAAAATGTTTAGATTAGATTGAAGCAATAGGTCAAGAAGAATGGAAATAACGATAAATTAAAATTGAATATAAAAGACGTTTTTTTCTTTATATTAATCCTTATTAATTGAATAGTAGTGTAAGTACAAAGTGTACAGTTTATTATTTTTTGTTAGGGTGGAGGAACCCACTGTGGCGACTGTAGAAAAAATCTTGTGTGTGTTTCGAGCGCAAATAGACATTGTCGGTTTCGAGAGAACCTCTCAATCGACAATGTCCTATTTTGCGCTCTTAATACACAAATAGCTATTGCGTATATGGAATATTAAAATAAATAAATAGAAAATTGTAATAGCAACAAAAATATATTGGAAATAAAAAGAAAAAAGTTATTGCCACTTTTATGCAAGTGTTACAGTACACTTTCGAGTTTCACGTTCACGGCCACAAGGATTACATGCATTTCCGACGCTTGGGGATGGTCACACCCCACCTGTCGGACGCAGGGTTAATGAGCACATTTTGTAAATTCGGTACTGTCCCTTTGTCGTATTTTTTACATTTACAATAGTCGCCTGTGAAGTAGTATGTGAAATCGATTTTTTGGGTAAAATCAGTTGAAATGCATATAGATTACCTTACATTTCAATAAGAAAATGACTTTGTTATTATATATTATACAGTTTTTGAGTTGTTTTGTGGAACAGTGACTGATAACAAACTGCGTTTGACAAAAAAATTACAAGTACTGCAATTAATATTCAACAAGATATATTTAGAATTTATGTATTTGTTTTTAAGTACCAATATATTTAAAAAAAAAATAGTTATTTACAATTCTAAATTATGCCGCTGAATTCAGTTTTAAGGATATATTCATAATCTAACTAGTAATAAAAAATAATTACTATTTATTAGTCGAAATTACAGTAATAACATGTTTATCAATAAAAAAGAAATGAAATTTCATCACATTTCTATATCCTTATATTGGTCCAGTGTTAATTACATCCTAATGTTCCTTATCAAATTATAGCTTACAGTTGCATATTAAAAGCTTTTGAATCATAATTTTTATCAGAGTTGCAACTTTTTTACTACGAAATAAATATGTAACAAACAAGGTTAATTACGTTTAAGATTATTAATTATTTTTATATAGCACTCGTTAAGGCGCATATTAATGCACAAAATTTCCACTAATTAAATATGAAATTTGTCTATAGAATTTAAGTTTTTACGTGCAGGAAGTTCCCACTTATAGACTGTTTGGCTTCAACGTGAAAACGAAATAGAACTTACACAAGATTAAAATAATCCGATACCCTAATAGATATATTTTTAACTTATACAATTTTTTAAAAAATAAGCAAAATACAGCAATTTTGATTAATTTTTAAGGCACTAATCATGCTTCAAATATATGTTGCAGAAAATTAAATTTTGCATCCAATTATCACATTTTATTTTGCACGTTTTCTAGCCGAGAAAATCGAATTAAAAATTCACCGGTCATTAATGCATTCCAAATTAGGTAAAAGGAACATTCCATTTGCCTGTTTTATGGATATTTAATAAATTATTCTTCTTTTAAATTATTACCATCATATTTTGTATTTACGGTTACTAAATAATGATATTAACAGTCACAGCAAAATATTTAATAAAGTATGACATATTTTTCAATTTCTTGTTTAATGTTGGTATTGTTTAGTGTATAAAACATGCCTCAGTTTTACGTTCATGATATTTTAGCATTGAACAATTTCTTATTAAATATATTGACTTCTATTACGAACACATTTTTATAGAGTACTTTTATTAAAAGTGGCTTTACACCGAACTGGACAAAATACTTCAATGTAAAAAACAGTATTTTAAATATAAATACTTTGGTCAGTATTACGACCGCACTATATAATAAAATCTTGACACATTATGTTCTTGCGAGATTAGACGTCACTTTATTAAAAGTAGGTTTGTAATGTGGGCTTTTAGTTTTTCAAAATATTTAAAATTTTAAATGATTTGGAAAATTTTGTAATATTTTTAAAAACTTTTCTTTGTCTTACGGACGAATTCACCATTAATCCGTTGATTAATAATCAGTTGATTAAGGAATCATGCTGATCTGTAGATCAACGTATGTTCTAATTCATCAATTTGATTTCTGAATCAAGGAATCATGATCAACTGATTCACAGTATTGTTTTAGTTTTTGACAATTAATGTAGCTGTCATGGAATTTTATTCGTGATAATTGTACTTTCCGTTAAAAAAGGTATTGATATGTAAGTTTTTCATTTATTTATAAAATATATTTTATAATTTTCCTATAATAATGTTATATGTTTATTATGATATAGGTAGAAATTACACTGATTCCAATAAAGGAGTGTTTTTAAATAAAGTGAAAATGAAAGATGTAAAAGTATAGGTAAAAATAATAAAACCAATGCTGTTCTAAATAAGATAAAGAAGAAGGATGACGCAAAGTTACACATGGGTACAACAGCCAGAATCCTAACATAGTTATAATCGTCAAAATTAGGATTCAAAGATGTGATCAATCCTTAATTCATGGAATATGACGAATCAGTTGATCATTGATTTTGATTAGTAGATTAGCTTGATTTTTAATGGTGAATTGGATTGATTTAGGATCAGCGTTAATCTATAAATCTACTCGTGATTAAGGAATGGTGAATTCGGTCGTTAGTGTGTCTTTTTATTTTTACTTCTCGCTAAGAGAGGTATTGAATTCGTGCTAAAAATCACATATCCAGATTTTAATGATTAAGCACGTTTTAAGGTACCTACAATCCGATTTTAATATTTTCACGATGGTGTGTGTGTGTGTGTGTGTGTGTGTGTGTGTGTGTGTGTGTGTGTGTGTGCTTGTGTGAGTCGGTTGGAAGGACGATTTCTCAAAAACTATAATACTTAATATTTGTTTAACTACGTATTTCTCAATCGGACATTACTAGGAAGAGCTGAAAAGGTTTTAGTAATAATTGGGCAACCGGAAGTAGCAGATTTTTTAAAAAAAATCTTCTAAATATTATTTTTTGAAATTTTTTGTTCTTGCTTATTGAAGAAGAGATATATAAATATTTTATTATATCTTTTATAGTTTTATAGATAATGAAATATAAGTTTCAACAGTAATTAATACAATATTTATGTTAGAATTATCTATAAAACTGAGGGTAAAGGTAACTGACAATATTCTCAATTAATTGCCATCTTAAATTTTATTACTTTAATAAAAATTATTTGCGAATTATTAAAGACGAAAACCTTTGTCACATGTAGACAATGGTTTATTTGCAAATAAATTATTATTAAACCTAAGAAATTTTATTATAAGCATTGTATTCATGTTTTACTGTATTAATACACCATATCAAAATTGTTGAATTGGAGTAATAATCACCCAGAAGTTTATTTATTCTTGTTTTTAATATAATTGTAGGTGGTACTTTAATAAATAAATAAATATCACTGCAAATAATTTTACTAAAAAAAATCAGTTTTATAAATAATGCTAACATAAATATTGTATTATTTACTATTGTTAAAATGATAAATTTAGGTAATAACATATTTAAACCCAGTACACTTTATGAATGAATACATAAAACAAAAAAATTCCCAAATATGTATAGTCTTAACTATTGTAATCTAAAAATCGATTTCTTCTTGCTGTTAATATATTTTTTTCAGAGGGTACGAATACATTTGGGGCTGGGCTCGTATATATAGTATTGTTTCTATAAAAATAATTAAATGTAAATACAAATAATGAAACATGTATTTTAAATAATATCTGAATATTGTCCAGTTCTTCAGGTACATATAATTTAAGCGTTTTCCGATATTAGTAGTGAGTATGAGATGAGACATTTTCGATAGTAATAAGTTAATAGTTAAGATCCTTGTAAAAATGTCCTTAGTAGTATTTTGGTTGAGTGCGTGTGTGGCGCATGCGTGTAGCGTAGTTGTAGTCTCGTCTGTAGTCGGCCTCGCATCAGGGAAAGCAAAGCAATAGCAATAGCATAGGCGTTGTCTCAACTCAAGTCGAAGTATAACCTCTGTTTTCACCTGACCATCATACTTGTTCTTGTCTCTGTCTACAGTTGTATCGTTGCCATGCTGTCACAATTTACCGCTACCTGCCGACCAGCGAATTCTAACGTTTCATTTAATTGCATTACACGACTTAGTACATCATCGTGTTTCTACATTTTACGTTCTTCTACGTTACTTGGTTTCTTCATGTTCGACGCTCGACCACACTCTTCTTTCTTACCACTTCATTTACTGTTTTGCTTAATTGTCGGTAGGAAATTATGTAATTCTCCTTCCGGAAATGCCACCCTGTCACTATTCTACTCAATAAAACATACTTTATCTCATATATTCATTACTTATATCTTTTGATAGAAAGTACCTTGTTTTGATAACTCGAATCTTCTACCATTTAAATAATAACATGTCTTTTACATTCTATCAATGTTATAATCAATGTTACCAGATTATTATTTTACCAAATTCAGGGAAAATATATAATGGGGTAGTTACCATATATTAAAATTTAATGAAATTCTTATTTTGTTTACAATATATGACTCTAATAAGATTTATACCGTAATGAAATTCGCCATTTATTATGTAAATATTTCAAAAAAGCTATTTAAAATATTACATGATTCAAATAGACCTCTTCTCTGTGACGTCACGCTTACATACTTAATGTCGGTAGTGTCGTTTTTTTACAGCGATGGGATGTGACATGTCAAAGTGACAGTTGATGGTGATACTGACGCCATGGACATAACCTAGTTACTATTTGTTTTTTAGGCATTTATTCTATTTTTTTCGTAAGTAAAAAAATATACATGATTATGGATTGTCTTTAAAATAAAAAAGTAAAAATACGTGCTAACTTGACAGCAATCTAACCTAACAAACAAGTTCCCCTTACCCCGCAAGACATACGTCGCAAAATATCTTTGTCATACTTCGAGCAGCACGTCGGAACTAAGTTGCAACGGAAACGGAAAGAGTAACGTCACACTGGCGGGAATAGATATGTCCGGTATTTTCAGTATTTTTTTTCTCATTACTATAGTTACACTATAAAATGATTGACAACAATGTATTAAAGCGTTTATTTTATAAGTAAACATAGGGATAATTAACAGACTAAAATAAATATAAATTATGAATTAAGCAAATTTAAGAACTACATTAAATTAGTGGGGAATTTTTATGTTAACTTATCAAATATTCAAAATTGGCACCCCTAACTTCCAAGCAATATCCTAAACGATTATAAAAAGAATTAATAGCATTTGTTTTTGCGTCGATTATTAAATGTAGCAGCAGATACATCTGAAACTAATCTTAGGCTTATATTTGAATGAGGAAGTTTAGTGTGATTGAAATTACATGTGAAATATTTTTTAATCTTAAATATATGAATAATTATAACTTAAAATGTAATTGAAAGTTAAAATTATGGAACTTTTGTGACGTCACAAGTGACTTATGCGCATGCCTAGAGAGGATGGTGAGACCTTACTTTTTAAACGTATGTTGAGGCATTACACTACACACTTCTGGTTAGTTCACGTGGGTTTGTTTACGTTTTCGCGGAGTGAGGTTATGAGTTTTTAGTTCGAATTGGAATTGTATTTGTTTTCAAAACTATTATACGATACTTAATTTTTAATATTGAATAAAATAAATAGAACCAGTCGTTTGCACAAGAAGAGCAACAAAACTATGTATAATAATCACAACATAGAACTGTCACTTTTTATAAACGTCAAGACAAGTGGATGCCATTTTTAAAACTCGGTTCAAATTCGGTTTTACATGTTTAAATATCTACGAGGGTCATTCAATAAGTAAAGAGACAAATTCTATAATTTTAAAACTATTCAATGAATGTGTACAATCTTTTCAGGGGTGTTAGTTGGCAACCTTGGGATATGCTCTGATCAGCTGTTTCATCATTTTATGTCAACATAACCTCAAAATTTTCAGTTCACCATGGCAAGTCCACTAGAAGATTGCACCTTAGAAGAGCAGCGCTCAGTCATTAGATTTTTAGTCGCAGAAGGTGTAAAACCAAGTGAATTTTTTTCTAGAATGTTAATACAGTAGGTACGGTAAAAGTTGTATGAACCGTGCGAATTTTTACAAGTGGGTTGATCGGTTTAAAAGTGGCCGAACAAGTGTAGGTGATGAACCCTGATGTGGACGTCCAGTTGAAGTTTCTGGTCCCTCGTTGGAATCGAGGAGTCTATTGCGATTTCCTTGAAGATCAGCGAACTATCAATAGCCAATACTACTCTGAGATGCTAGAACACAAAGTTAGACCAGCTATCAGGAGCAAACGCCGTGGACTCTTGTCAAAAGGAGTCATTATTCAGCACGATAACGCCCGCCCTCATACAGCCCAGCTGACCCGTGATAAGCTTCAAGAATTAGGTTGGGAGGTCTTACCTCATCCTGCCTACAGTCCCGACCTCGCCCCATCTGATTTTTACCTGTTTGGACCACTCAAAGACGCCCTACGTGGAAAAAGATTTGCTAACAATGAGGAAGTTAAGGAAGCGGTGCAAAAGTGGCTTCGGGGTAAATCGAAAGAATTCTTCGCCAAGGGAATTAGGAAGCTGCAAGAAAGATGGGACAAGTGCATAACTGTGGGGGGTGATTATGTTGAAAAATAGCCTTAATTTTGAAATATTGAAATAAACCGTTTTTGAGCTATAGCCATTTGTCTCTTTACTTATTGAATGACCCTCGTATAAACTATTTTTTCGGACAGTAGTGATAGTGCAAACAATATGCATTTATTTGTAATTTTGCGTCAATTTCATCGATAACACTAGAAATGAACAATATTTATTTTAGTATTAAATATCTGAATAACTCATGGGTGGTACACCTTTTTAGAATTTGGTATACTTCTGCAAAAACTCATGAAAAACAACATATTTAAATATCATTTCAATCTATGATAGAACGACCTTAGCAAAGTGAAGTGTTCTTTTCTGATTTACTTACATGTATCTGTTCTTCATGTTAACAACATGACAACAGTACTGATTATTACATTACATGTAAGCTAATCACAATGTTCTATACAACTCTTTTCTTGCGTGGCGTACTGTTTTAGCTAATTGTTATATAGGAAATTGTGTAATTCCCCTTCCGGAAGTTCCATTGATTGAGGCTGCATTATTTTTCCCTGTTACAGTATTATTAAGAGTGCATGATAAACTGCGTTAAAATTTATACAAAGAGCTTCTTTTACTAGCATTTACGTCATTGAAAATTTTCATTTCCGCAGTAATATTGTGGTTTATTTTTTGCCTTGAAGTTGTTTTATATTAGAACTGAAGTATAATATAGAGAAATTACTTCTGACCATATACAATCATAAAATTGAGCGGTCCATAGACTTTCCATAGTATTGGGCAGATTGCAATTGAAGAATTCTTGGCAAAAACAACCATTGTCCAAATATTGTAAATGTAAGTTATATACAACGACATACTTTCAAGGATGCCAAACAGTTTGGTAAAACTGTTTTTTCAAAAAGTCTCATTGATTAAAAAAATAGACTAAGGTTGTTTTTGCTAATAGTTTCTCATTTTAATTATCAAAATATATTTACAAACGCTCAATATACACCCTGTAAACAATCAATAATATTGTAAAATTATTGAAGCGTTTTATATCTTGTTTAAATCTGTTTTTATCTTTTGGATAGCGAATTATGCAAATGCTATATTAATAATATTACGTAATTAATTGTATTGACTTTTTAATAGAAAAATATAATTTTTTTGTATGGTTTTGAAGTACACGTGCACCAAACAATTCAAAAACTCATACTGTGAATAAAAAATTGTATTTGTGTTGCGAAAGTGAGTGACATTGCCTGTAGTTATTAATTGCAATGTCTGGTTACATTGGCAACCATGTAATAGCCATGAATATATTTTTGACAGTTCATGTTATTGAAATCAGGGTAATCTAAAACAACATCAGGTTGTAATGAGTTAAGGTGGGTACAGGATATGAAACTGTATAATTATCTATTAAATTTTTTATAACAACAATGATAAACGTTTATTGGCATACATCATTTTACTTTTGAAAAAAATATACTTGTAAAAACTTTTTTTTTAATTTACCACATACATTATTTCAATAACTATTTAAAATAATCATATTATTTTGTTCCCTAACCACACTCTGCACCATTCTTGGTAGTCAATACTTTTGAGTAAAGTGACCATCTGTCCAGCATTAGGCTGGATTGTCCATAATTTGCATGATAAGTGTCCGTCATTTTGTTATTTTGTCCACCATTAACTTTTTTTTTTCGTTTTTTAAAGGAAAAAATAATGTTATAGAAAAAGTTAGCATAACTGCCTATTTTTGAGAATTTCACTCATTTTCAAGGTTCTTCACTGCTGATTTCCTAATTTAGTTCTCAAAATTGTATAAAATTTTGTGTATTTCAATTAATTATAATATTTTTATATGGATGTCATATATACAGAGTGTATCACGAAAAGTGAAACATAGGCGTTTAACATGGGAAATCAGTTTTTCCGTGCGCATTGCTCCCCTAATTATTTTATGTAAAAAAGCGTCAAATCAAAGTTGTCGAGCATAAAATTCTACATCTGAATCAATAAACAAAATTAATTTTGTATGCCTTGTACCGGCAGAAATTAGGTATGAAAATGTCGAAAATCATCTCAAAAATAGCGATAGTCATGGAATTGAGAATTTTTCCAATTCAATAACGGGATTGGCGTTATTTCTGAAGGGTTCATGTAATATACCTATAATTTTAAATATATAATTAATAATACAATAAGAAATATTAAATATTTTTGATACTGACATTAGTGACATTTATCTGTCAATTACAGACATTTTAATTTCTTAAGTAGTTACCATGGAGATGTTTGGGCTGTGAGATTTACTACAACAGATTATTTTATAGATTATATATCTATATCTTTAAATCTATAGAAGGTATGATAAAAAAATTAAATGTGTCGGATAGAGAATTTTGTTTTTTAATATTTGTAATAACATAAATATTCAAAAAATAATATTTAGAAGATTTTTGTTAAAATACTACTACTTCTGGTTGTCCAATTGTTACCAGAATCTATTCAACTCTTTCCATTACTGTTAAATTGAGGAATCCGTAGTTACACAGGTCTTTAATCTTATAGAATTTGAGAAATCGGACCTCCAACAATCTAACACACACACACACACAGATATCATCGTAAAAATATTAAAATCGTATTGTAGGGACCTTAAAACGTGCTTAATCATTAAAATATGGATATGCGATTTTTAGCATGAATTCAATACCTCTCTTAGCGAGAGGTAAAAACTGCAAATTTTACATTTTCAGCGATATCTTGTGACCTATACATTTTTTCGCAAATGACGATAGATACACCAATAAAATAGTCTTCTAATGGGGTAACACCGACTTATTAGTGTTAAAGCTATATACACTTTTTTTTTCGTTTAATATCCAGAGTGTCCAGCATTGGCGTCGATGAAATCTGGTTACTTTAATTTTGAGATTTAGTTAAATGAAAGAATAAATTTTATATGAAGTAAATTCGGGATTATTATTACGTTAACATAAGTATTTGTCGTGAATAATATCAATATATATTGACAGACCAAAAATACATATCCGGTTATCAGAAACGGTCTTGCACACGATGTTATAGTAGTTATTTTTCTAGCACTACATCACGTCTTTTACAACTTGATATTTTAGTGTTTTCCTTTGTTTAGAGTAATAATTTTTGTTTGTTCGATGTTTCTGATCTAATAAAAGAACAAAAAGATGTTTAAGTATCTAATATTTCTGATAGTTTTGCTTCCTGTTGAATAAAAGCGCTAGAATGAAATCATCTCTATTATTGTTAGTGGAGAACCATTTCGGATGTGTTCATTTGGAGCTTTTGTTGTAAACTTCAAGCACATAAAATACAAAGTGAAAAGAGGAAATAAAACTAAAAATAGACATTTTCTGTGAAAACAGGACGTATATAAAAGCAAAACAAGACCGTACGCTATTTGTTCGTTCAAGACAGGTATAGTTTGTCTCAAGCTTATGTGAACACTCAGCAGGTGGATTTAATACTAAGATATTCTCGTTTATTCTTATATCATCCATAGATATAATAAAAAAAATGTACAATTTTTGAATCGATTAGATTTCCAAAACGATATCATGATATATATCTATGCAGCCTGTGTTACACGTACGAAATAAAGACAGTTGCACATGTAACCTACATAGGCTGTAATTTTTTTATTTGAAAATTTATCGCTAGAAATAATACTTCAGTTTTTTTTTGCAGGATGGTGCGTAGGAAAACACCATACCGATTTTAAAATGTTTAAATAAGGGGTTAGCAAACAGTCGATCGCATGCGTGAAAAAAACTAAAACTAATACTGATTCATACTTGTACTTAATAGAATGAAATAGAAACTGTATACCAATTTTTAGTTTTATATCTTAGCCTTTTGGAGAAACTGACGTTGAGGAGACTGCATCAAAAATTGTCAGTAATTTTTATTTACAATTTACAATACATTGTACTGAAAGCAAGGGCAAATGAAAAAATATTTTGAATACTAGTCCCAAAAGATAAATGGCCCTGTTCGAATTCGGTTGCAGATTTCGTTCTTTGACTTCACATATCTCTGTGAAGTAGCTTATTCTATCAGACTGTGTTTAAGTACCAATTTGCATATATATATATATATATATATATATATATATATATATATATATATATATATATGTGTGTGTTAATTAAAAACCTGGCCATAGGCGTTTAACATGGGAAATCAGTTTTTCGTTGCGCAAAAGTTCCCAAATTATTTTAGACAAAAATACTTCAAATAATGTTGTAGAAAATGAAATTCTGCACCCGAGTTAGTAATAATATTTTATTTTTGACATTTAATGACCGAGAAAACCAATTTTAAAGTTTTTTGAAGATTGCTGATTTATAGCGATACCCATGCAACTCAATCATAATTTGTCCACCATTTTATATTTCTTCATGAGAAAACTGTTCCACACTTTCAAATAAATATGTTATTGTGAAAATCACAAAACACAAACTTTTTTTGACAGTTAAGATGGCATACAATTGTTCGTAATTTTGTTTTGAGTTCCATGGCTACTGCTACAAATCAGATATCTTCAGAAAAATTTAAAATTGATTTTCTCGGTTATGAAATGTCAAAAATAAAATCTGATTACTAACTCGGATACAGAATTTAATTCTCTACAACATTTATTTGAAGTATGTATGTTTAAAATAATTTGGGAACTTTTGCGCAAGGAAAAAGTGATTTCCCATTGCTGGGTGTGCCATTCTGCTTTTACTATAATTTATCGTGTTATTTTATTCTTGAGAAAGTAGTCAGATTTTAAGGATATTTTCTATATATTATGAAACCCATCAATTATAATTCAAGACCAAAAAAATCCAGTTGATCTCAACGAGGTGTAGACGTTAAAAATAGATCTTCCTCCTTTGTAGTTTGTACACCTTTTGCTTAAACATTGTCTTACCTAATTCAAATATTTTTTTCTAGAGAAAAAAAATTGGCATATAATGATATCCTACATAATTTATAATTTTCTATTGTCCTAAATAATCTTTAAATAGTTTCAAATTTAAATGAAAAGTGAATTGAACAAAGAAAAATTCTGAATCTTTGTATATGTACAAAACGTTGGTACAAACAAATTTTGCAAAATTTAATGATTGTGGAATATCAAACAAGGATATTAATAAATATCTAAGCCTACTTATGGTTGCTCTTGCTTCACCTGTAGAGTTCTTAGTTCTTATAATATATTCACGACCATGTGTTTGCCTTGAGAGATAAGGTACTGTTAAATCACAGATGACATTTCAAGTACCTATCTTGCTAATGCTTATTGTTCCGCGAGGCACTAACAATTTCGTACTATTATTTAATTAGGATAATTTATTTTCAGCACAAGCCTAAACAGCAAAACAAATGTGTTATGGCTTTATTCAAAATATATTTTTTTGGCATTCTAGTGAACAAAAAATAGTAGATAATAATGAACTTGACATTTCATTGATTTATTTTGAATATTTTAATTTTGCAATATATTAATTAGAAAACACATACGAGGTTTGTTCAGAAAATAACCGAACATTTTGAATTACGCGCCAACGGAGATATTTAGTGCGAGTAACCTCCTCTGTAACCACATGTACGTGGATTGTTGATATCTCGTTTAGTTTTCGTGATATTATTACTTAAGTGCAAGTGTTTAAGTGTTTTCAGCGTTTTTTGAAATATGCGATTATTTAATAATTAATAATAAAGTTTAAAATAATAAAGTTCGATTATTTTCTGAACAGACCTCGTATCTGATGTAAATAAATAAAATAAATAAATATTTCATCACGGCATATTACCCATTGCTGGGTGTGCCAATCTGCTTCGTACACAGATATCGGTAATGATGGAATATTTGTACCGTGCGGGCGCTTACCAGGCGTTACCTCACGGGCACTCATTGCTGGCGTGGAAAGTGCGCCACAGGGGTTAATTGTGTGCCATTAAAATGCGATGTAATTTTTTGCGTCGGTCGGGATCGAACCCGGGTCCCCAGATTCGCGACCAGACACTCAGGCACACGGCCACGAATATAATTTTGTTCTACCGAAAACCACAGGTTGAATTTTCGCTTTGTTATTACTGATAAATAAGCCTTTTATTCCTGATCGTGTATACTTTTAAGAATGGAGAAATAATTTAATAATAATTGGAAATATCTAGTAAAATTTCATATTATGGAAAGAAAGTTCTGTGAATTAGAATAAGCCATTCACTTATTGTAAATTATATTTTTTTAATTAGTTACTATATTTAATAAATTAAACTTTTATAATAAGTACGTTGTAATTTCTTTGTTAATTGATAATATATAATAGAAATTAAGTTAAATGATTAAGTATAATTTCCTATATGAAAAAGTAGCTTTTTTATTAAGTGTAATATAATTACAAAATTTGTTAAATATTAAATAATGATATGGTATCTAGTAGACAAAATATTACTGATAATAATATTTTTTGCGCAAAAGTAATTTTATGCTCTGGAATTTTTTTGCATAGGTGTGTGAAATAAAAATATGTATTTATAATTATTATACAATGCAATATAAAACTGGAGCGTAATATAAACAAAATTAATTGTGATAAAATTAATTAATCCGCAAATTATTGCTGTGTATTTATACAGTTTAATCGATAACCCTTCGTTTTAATGTGTACATCGTAATATTTACTCTTCTTATGAGTCATGCAAATTTCTTTTATTTATCATTACTCGCTTAATGTTTTGACTTTTTAAATCCTTATATTGTCACAGTGATAAAGATACTCATTAAATTCTATTAGATTAATTTGTGATCTTGAAATTGAAATACATACGTAATTATGCATGTAAATGTTTTATTTTCACATTACATAAGTGTTCAAAAATATATCATATTAGCGTAATAAATATAAACTATCAACGTTTTATTTATATATTGAAAATATAGAAATACATGTAGTCTGATTCTGAAACTAAGAACTATAGTCAGAATAAGAATACGTGGGTGTTTTATGTTTTATAAAAAACAAGTCTGCACTTAATGGTAAATTAGTAAATAAACGTCAAGTGAATTTATGACAAAATGGTTTGCCTCTTAAAATAATATTGACAGTTGTGAAAAATGTGTGTATATACAAAATACAAATAAATAAGCAGAAATGTAAAGTGTATGATTTTAGTGGCCGTGTGCACTAATGTAACTGACCCGTTGTGCCTTTCATGGTTCAAGACTAAATTGAAAATAATTTACTCCATGTTGTGTTTAATTTGGTCAAAATGAGTTCAATATATTTTTATTAATACATTGAATTTTGAAGGTATTAGATTTATAATGTGAAGCTAACGAAATTTATTCCAAAAACAGGATTTACAAAAGTGTTGCAAAATAAAAAACGTTTCATTTTCTTAGCTAACCCTGCGTCCGACACGTGGGATTGTGAAACATTTTTAACCAAGTCTATTTTTTAGTTTAAAAACCTCTCAATCGACAAAGTCCTATTTTGCGCTCTTAATACACAAATAGCTATTGTTGACAATACTAAGATCATGGAGAACAATACGAATTAAAACAAACTTCATGACACACCAAGTGTCGAACGCAGGGTTAATCACTTATTCTCTGTGATCACAGTGTATATTCTTCTCAAACTTTAATTATCGAACACTATAGTCATATTTCTTAGTAAAAAATGTGTGTGTTCTTCTAACAGGTATAATTTTTTATCGGTTAGTCAAGATCAACCAACTGGTCTTGTTGACGTAAAATGCTGATTACAGGGTTCTTAGAAATTATCACCTGAAGTCAAAGATTAGCGCTACGCAAAAACAGAACAATATTTTTTGTACAATTACTCTGAAAAAGATAATTGAAATACAATTTATCAATTAAAAACAGTTTACAGAAAAAGTACCACGATAATTGTCATATTTAGTGATAAAGGAACAGTAAATAAATATAGATAATACTAATTTCAGGTTTGTACTTCGTTAATGAAAATATCCAGAATTTTATTTCGAAATGGCATTATTAGGTACATTTTAGGAGTAGGCGATAAGATAATTAAATACACTCTATTTATTTCAATTTTCTTTCATGGTCATGGTCCGAGATCTGCGTTCATCAAATTATTTTTAAATCTTAACTACTCTGCTTAATTTTGTACTACTGATGATAAGAACTTAGTTCTCGAAATACGTATATAGTTTATTTTATAATTTTAAGGTTAAGGGGGAATTGTATTAGTTTTAGTTCAAATCTTAAAACTTTAAGATAACTCTTGTATAGTTTAGTTCAAGTTCATTTGTTTGACTTCTATAATCCCTGCAATTTTGACTACAATAGCGAAAATCGCTTATGGTGAACTTACAGCAATGGAAAATAGGTTTTACTTACAAGCTCTTTCGGTTCACAGTCGCTTACATAACGACCACTAACAAATTGTTTCACTGGATGCTGTTCCTCGTGGGCCGTATTCCACTATTTGCTGATAATTTTCCATGTGATAGGCCTAAGAAATACCGGAATCTCTTTCATTAGGACCAAGGAATCTGGTAATAGCATTAGAAATACCGTTAAATAATTTCAAAGAACAAGGGTCTTCTTATGAATTGTGTTATTGATATTGCAATATTAACAAGTACGGCTCTTATAAAATTGTAAATTTTTCAGGTCAATTCTCTATATAATTGTCGTGTAAGCGAATATGAACCGAAAGAGCTTGTAAATAAAACCTATTTTCTATTGATATAAGTTCACCATCGATATTACAGGGATTATAGAAGTCAAATAAATGAACTTGAACTAAACTATAACTGTATTCATAAAAAGAACTATTTTTTTTTGTAGAAAAGCCTAGTTTCAGAAAATACACCGGAACATAAGACTTTAACGTGTAACATCATACTTTGATAATTTCCTGTTTACCTAATTATTTTAGGTAAAAAAGCTTCAAATAAAAGTTGTAGAGCTTAAAATTCTGCATCTGAATCAATAAACAAAATTAAGTTGATATGTTTTGCAACGGCAGAAATTTGGTATGAAACTGACGAAAATCACCCCAAAAATAACAGCCATAGAATTTAACAAAATAATAATAATAATAATAAATTCCATTTTCATACCAAATTTTTGCCTTGACAAAGCAAGTAAAATTAATTAATTCAGTTCTTTTTGAAGCTTTTTTACCTAAAGTATTAGGGAAGCAGGATATTACAAAATTATGATCTTACATATTAAAGTCCTATGTTACGGTGTCGAACTCAACACCCTGTATGTATAGCTTTGCTAACTAAAAAAAATACGAGGTTATTTTATCACCACAATAATTTATTAATAAAATTATGAGGCATCTTCCATGAGAAAATGCACACGTGTTTAACGGAGCTTGTTCGAGAAAGGTTACAGACCAATTTCAATGTTAATTCTGGCATAACCGTTAGTTTTTTTTGGTAATTTATTTTATTGTGTATTTTATTTATCTAATGCTGTAATCCTGTAAAAAATATCTTTTGGATCATAGTCAAAAATCAACAATTTTATATGCTTTGAAATAATCAAAATATTCATATTTAATAGAAACATTTTTGCACAGTAATACGTTCGTAACTGCGTTTTAGTAAATTTTAATAGGAACGTAATTTTTGTATTGTTGTAATTTAGGAATGTTATTTTGTCCACTATTGATATCTCGAGAACTATAAGAGCGACAAGGTCGGTTAAATGATCAAACATTTCTATTTTACTACACAATTTTAATGAGTGTAAAATTTTAAATGGGACCATATATTTTTATTTCCTTATTAGATAAAGAATTTTATTCTGAATTCAGTGATATAATATTTGCATACCGTTAGATAATTTTTTGAGAATAATGCATGTTTTATATTAGTTTTATTTCATTATAACTAAAATAAGTGTGCCATGGACGATACAAGTGAATATAGATTCTGATTTTAGAGTGCTGCGACCGAAAATGAAGGACTATTTTATCAGAATATGTTAATTTATATGTTTGTTATTTTTGTTACAAAGTAGTTGTTCTTCACACTCATTTCTATCGTCCATAGCACACTTATTTTAGCCATATTAAAATAAAATTAATATAAATCTAAACATTCATTTTTTCAAAACAATTCTCATTTAAAATCACTGAATTCAGAATAAAATTGGTTGAAAAAATTATGCTCATTAAAATAGAAATTGTTTGATCATTTACCCGTCCTTGTAGCTCTTATAGTTCTCGAGATAGCAATAGTGGACAAAATAAAATGAACACCTGTATACAAATAAAAAAAATAACATTGAAAATTGACGAAGTTATGATAAAAAATAAAAATCTACAAAATGTAATTTTTCTGTATCTCTTTTAGTTTTCGAAATTCCATTGTTACGCACACATTATCTGGTACACCCTGTATACTGCGTAATATATAGAACAAACATAAAAAAACTATTATTTATTACATTATTATTCTAGGAATAAAACAAATCTAATTTTGTTCTGAGATTGATTGTTTTTAGTAACAGAATTTTATATTCAGCAGTTCGTGCCTTATTGATTATTTGCAATCGATAAAATTGTAAAAAAACAACGTTTTATATTGATCAATAAAAATTTGTTTTAATTTCACACCTGCCTTTGTTATTGTTGGCGAATTAAATGTCAAACTGTATAGTACTCCAGGCGCAAAATGCATTACAACCATTACATGACTATGTGGTAAATATCAGAAAATATAACGAACACAAGTCACATCAATCATACAAAATGTCAAAATACGAAATAGAAAATAAATTCTAGTAATTGCAGTCTATACGATCAAAGTTTCTTAATCATTGATTCATAGATTCTTTGAACAATGCTCAATTTTTATTATCAATATTTCTATCGATATTTAAATTTATCGCTTGTGCAATATTTGTTTCGCAAAGTAATATCCATAATACTGCTTTCAATAAAGATAAGAAATGGATAATTATTTTATTAGTAGTTCAAAAAAATTTACAATTGCAATAATTCATAGTTCTTGCTTTATGTGTTATATTCCTGGAGTTGATGGAGAACTCGAATTTCAAAATATCCGAATCCTCGAATATCCGACGATCGGATATTGAAGCGGATATCCGAAAATTTGAATTTGAATCTGTATCTGGACTTGGATCCGGATCCGGATTCGATATTTTGTTTACGGATCCGGGTCTGGATCTGGACTTGGATCCGGATCCGGATTCAGTGTTTTGTTTACGGATCCGGATCCAAATTTTAATTCTGGATCCGTTTCTTAATTTTGAATGTGGAGGGTAACACCTAGAATTGAGTTCAAATTCAAACTTCAAACCGTTAAAGCGGGTCTGTTTATCTTTACAGCGGTCTGTAAACACTAGTAAATAAACAATAATACATTTTAGTACCCCTGGAAAATAGGCAGGTAGTTTGTGCAAATGTAAAGGAAAAAGCAATTTATACTTTCACAGAGTCCTATTTAGTAAATTGTGAATAAAAAATTCAAATTTGTGTTATTTTTATTACACAAAGTAACATATTAAAATCGATTTTAATTTATTTATTATGTGCTTTTGATGAGACCCGATCCTAATATTTGAATGTAAGGTTCAATACTGAGAATATTCGAATTCGAGAACCGATCCGGATATTAAAATTCCATATCTAAAATCTGATACTCATACTTATATTCGAATCTAAGATCCGATACTCAAATTCGTTTCCAAGATTCGATATTCGGATCCGGATTCAAGATCCGATACTCAGATTCGGATCCAAATTCCAATACTCAGATTCGGATCCAAAATCTGATACTCAAATCCGGATCCAAAATCCGATACTGAGATTTGGATCCGAGATCCGGATAGTTCAACATTAAATTATCCGAAACCGAAACTATCCGGATTCGGTGAGTTATCACTCTATCTGCTGAATATTTGTTTAGGTTTTTATTAAACCTTTTAGGGCCGGTTGTTCCATCTATAGTTAAACATTCGGTTAAAATTTATTCTATTGATAACTTTAGTTTGCGTTGTTCCACTTATGGTTAAAAGTTACCAGTAAGATAAATTTTCGTTAACGGCAAGATAACTAACAGTCACTCAAACTACCATTTTTAAGAGTTTTAACCAAAGAATATCATACCGGGTGCACACGAATGGAAACACGAAATGAAGAGAAACGGAACATATGGTATGGAACGTTTGTATTGTTTTGATGATATAAGCTGTTTGTTAATATTAATAATTATTATAATAAATCAGTACAACGGTGATGATGAAGTATTGGATTTTCTTTTTGATATTAATTTTCGAAAACAGTATACAGTACGAGAAAGATGTAATAATTTTGAAAAATGGGATGATTCAGAATTTTTTGAGGTTTCGAATATCAAAGAATACAGTTCTTTATTTGTTAGATAAAATTGAAGACCATATATTGTTCTTATCTATTCGGTAAGTTTAAAGAAAGCATAATTTGAGAAATAAACACTTATTTGTCTACATTTGTTTTTCTGAATCACGAATCACGCTGTATCTTCGATATGGCAGTTGTTGATGGCTTTACAATTTTATGCAACAGGGTGTATATCGTGGATACTGGCCACAACTAAAACTAAAATAATTTTCTAATTGATTCCAGATGATGTCTTTTTTTCTTTCCAAGAGACGGGATCTGTCTTTCTGGACTCACTTATATTTTTATATTTGTCGACTAATTAAATTAGTTATTTCCGCGGTGGTAAAATAAACTTTCTCTTTATCTATCATTTTCACCACTCTTTTTTGCAAGTCGTATTTATCATTTTTTCCAAACGTTCAAACTGTGGTTGAAACTACAACTGCACCAAAACACAGACAAGCGAAAAAGTAACCAAATTTTTATTAAAATTGTTACAGCCAAGTTGCCAACTTTTCAAAAATAACTCTACCCTAACACAATTTTAATCTTTCTGATAGCAATCTGCCAGTTAGCTATCCGGAGAATAAAACATCATGGAGCAACCCAAAAATCTTATTCTCTAGTTAAGAAAGTAGAATAAATTGAACTTGGAACAACCAGGCCTTAGAGCAAAAAGAAATTATTATAAAATTATTAATATAGTTGTTTAGTATCTTCTTCGTCGTTGTCTGCTATTGCAAGTACATGGCATCATCCTTGTTATGCAATATTGATAGCATAGCTTCACTTTGCTGTGAACGAACCCATTTTGAATGAAAATTTCATGGTTTGTTAATTTTCAGGTACATGCTCGTTATTAGAACAATACAGTATTGTTGTTAATGACTTTTCAAAATAATTGGTGTGCTCCACAATTAGTAGACTGTAGCCACTAGTTACTGAAATTATACTACTACGTTGTTCTAGATAAATATTTCATGCCAAACATTAACTTTTCATAAGGTTTCCCTTTTACTTACAAAATATTTATTTGAATTTTAATAAACGGAAAATATTTCGTTTTGGAGTAATTTAGACATTGTGAATCTAAAGACTTCGGGCTGTGATTCGCAATCTAAATGATCAAGGTGATCATAATCACTTGACAACCTTCTCCTTTCATCCTTTTTGAGTGATCACACGGATTCATTTCAGAGCAAATTTAAAAATGGCTGACGACAATAGGTTTTCGAGCGTAGAAATTTATCAAAGTAGGGTTTGTTGCATCAAAGGAAATATGATTTTCCTACAAAAGCATATACATACTTCATATGTTCACAAAGAACATTTTTTTTACTTCTATATGATCAATTTTTAATGCTGAATGTAAGTAACACTTGACAGTAGATTATTTATAAAATAAAATAAGATAGTTTGCATTGGTCTGCTTATGACGTTTGACGCTAGGTGGTGTTTATATTCTTGATATAATTTTTAAATCATGATTCAAAAGGATCACGATTAAACTAATCAGGATTCACAAAATCACAAATACAGCCTGAAGGAATACGGGTTATGTATAGGTACTTCATAATAAATCGAAAAACAAACATAAAGAAAATATATATTTTTTATGTGGAATTATAACTTTATTATTCTAAGAATGAAAACAAAATCGAATTTTATTCTGAGATTATAATTGTTTAATAATATAATTTTATGTTCTTTACAGTTCTTGCTTTATTGATTAAGTATTTGCAATCGATAACATTTAAACGCAACATAATTGACCAATAAAAATTGTTTTCAATTTCACACCTGCATCCAAATTACAGATTTGATGGACATACGTACAAATTCCTTAGCGGGATAAATAAAAAAATGTTGTTATACTATTATTTTCTTTGAATTTTTATAATATTTTTTATGTTTTGCGTTTCTTCCGTTTTTCTGTAATTTTCTAATATATTCAAAAGGATTGCAGTAGTACCTTGTCTCTAATAAGGAAGTCTTTTGTTAAGGTCACTAGATTAAAAGAAGGGCATCGAATCCGAACCAAAACCGGAACCAAACCGTAATATTTTAGTGAACCCAAACCCAGAACCGAACCTTATATATTTTTTTAGTTGAACCCGAGTCGGAACCGAACCGGGTATTAAAATTCGGGTTCGGGGTTCAGCTCCGGTTCAGGTTCATTTTCAGTTTAAAATTAAAAGTATTTAATATAAAAATTGCATCTCTGGTAAAATTTTGTCCCTAACTACGCATATAGGGTGTCATTTTGCATATAGGTCACGGTCACTTTTGACATTTTGCGTATTGGCTACAACCATTTCTAGTAAAAAATACCGAAACTAACTTAGCTTATCTCGGCCAATTCGCGAAGTAGCCTACATCGGATTTGGTCGTAACAAATACGTTAAGATCTTGAAAATTATAAGGCCATTTTGTATTTGATTTTCGGAGAAAATAATGTCTATATTATTAAAGCGACAATAAAATACTATAAGAAATCTTATAGAAGACAAGGGGGATATCCGAATAGAGAAAAAAATATTTTTTTAAATGGAATGATATACATTTTTTAGTCCCATTCGATAGAGTTTTTTATTATAATAAATTTATTTTAAATAATTTATTTAAATAAATTTTATTTTTAGTCATTTTTCAGTAGGCAATGTATGAAAAAGAAAAACTGCTATTGGTCAATTTGATTATGTAGGATAGAAATCAAATAGAATAATATTTATAAAGTTATTAACAAATATTTGTTTCATTTTAATTTAATCTCAATTGTTTTTCATACATAGCCTATTGAAAAATAACTATAAAACACAAATTTATTATAATTTCAATTGTATTTTACTCAATATTTTTGTTATGTTAGGATATAAAATAATTACATGGTTGAATTCAGAAAAAAATATTATAAAAATGTGTATCGTCCCACTTAAAAACTATAATATAACTTTATATTGCAACTTATCGGATGTCCCCCCTTGGTCTTCTATAAAATTGTCCTATAGTATTGTATTGTATATGTAATAATATTTTTTTTAAATCGAATAATTGAAGATACATTTCAGATTCATCGTTTCTGTATTTTTAAAGGCATTTTTAACCCTAATACATAAAAGACGTTAGTAGGTATTTATTTTATTTGCAAATGTTAGCTATATTCTTGATCCACATTGTAGAATCTTATTTTAAAATTGCTTTAAACTAAATGAAATACAGTACTGCAGACAGTTTTAGCAATTAATTAATAATATTTCGTATGTATTCCAATAATAATTATAAAAAACAAAATAAAAACAACATTATGTCGTGGCATATCGGTCCATAACTCGAATGCAGAGTTAAATGTTTATATCTTGATCAAAACAGTGATGCGTAATTTTTTTGTTCAAATATATTATCGAGTTTGCATTAAAAAACCAATTAAAACTTGTTGTTGACAAGTCAGTGTAGTACGATTGTTAAAAAAGTATACAGAAAATAATTATCATCTAATATGCGCAATTTTCTCATAAAACTGGTTTTTTTTGGGCAAAAAATTAAAAAAAAAACTAAAATATTCCTCAAGGAACGACGAGAAATATAATATTTTAGGTTAAAAATAATGGAAACATTGAGACGTTAAAACGACGAAAAGGGAAGCCGTGTTCTACGGGCACTAGGTATAGAACACCGAGTTGCTATTTTTGGGGCATCTTCGGTATTTTCATACATACTTTATGCAGTTTCAAAACATGCAAAATTAATTTTGCTTATTGATTCAGAAACATAATTTTATGGTCTACAAGCATTTTTATTTAAAAAAATTAGGGAAGCAGGAAATTAGTAAAGTATGATTTTACATATGGGGTCTCGTGGCCGTGTGCCTCAGTGTCTGGTCGCGAATCTGGGGAACCGGGTTCGATCCCGACCAATGCTAAATATTTCGAATTTTAAATGGCACAAAATTGACCCCTAAGTGTCTGTTCGCGAATCTGGGGACCCGGGTCCGATCCCGACCGACGCGAAAAATTACATCGAATTTTAATGGCACAAAATTGACCCCTGTGGCGCACTCTCCACGCCAGCAATGAGTGCCCGTGAGTTGACGCCTGGTAAGCGCCCGCACGGTACAAATATTCCATCATTACCGATATCTGTATTCAAAGCAGATTGGCACACCCAGCAATGGGTAATATGCTGTGATGATATATTTATTTATTTTTTATTTATGATTTTACATGTTAAAGTCCTATGTTCGGAAGTTTCAGTTCCCGGAATAGGGTTAGTATATTATCAAATCTTAGAAATATGGAGTGTGGGGCCCCTTTGAGCGCGGGGCTTCGGGAAAAATCCCGAAAACCCGACTTCTATGCCGGCCCTGACTTTTCGTTATTTGTACGGCTGCTAAAATGATAATGTTCTCGTTATGCGAATTAAAAAACTATTTTCATCACGTTTTGTTCTCGACAAGGTAAGGAAACAATTATATGGAGGCCTTTTTCGCTCGTTAGTCTCTCTATACTCACGAACAAGATATGTCTGTGTCTGTTACATTACACACCGAACTCTGATGTAGAAATTGAAAGTTTAGCTCACAATCAGTTGTGTTCTGAGAAACAGAAATCGCAGGCCACTTCATTTTAATATTAAGTGTATTTCTATACCGGATTTATGTAACCGTGAGAATATCGTAGCAAAGTTTAGCAGTTTCATTTGTTAAAGCGTAAATTATTATTTGATTTATTCACCGTTCTCAAAATTTGATTGATTTGAAATTTTCGCAGGGAATTACTCATACAAAACGTAAAACTTTTGAAAACATTTGTGTTATATGATTCGTAAATATTTTCAATATTCTACTGTATGCGAACATTATTTATTATGTTTTTGGTTTCATCGCAATTAAAAAAATCATTTTTTTTGTTTATTTGTAGCAATAGCCATGGGACTAGTTTCCTTTTTTTTCTAGTATTCATAAATTATTTATAAATGTCAAACGTCAATATGAATGAAAATAAATTCCGTATTTTTTTGTATTTTCTTCATAATATTTATAATAAAAAGACATGTCCCTCATTCGAATAAACATTTATTATTTAATTTATTTCTTTTCCATAAGTCAAATTGACGTTTGACGTTTATAAATATTTTATGACATGTGGAAACAGTTTTGTATGCAACATTTAATTTTGAACAATTTTACACCCTACAGTTTTTCATGTAAAATGAATAGGAGAGCAGGAAATCGCATAAAAGTTAAATCCCTATGATCGTACCTGACCGTCAACACCAGAACATCGAACCCGCCAAAAACTAGGTTCGGTTCAGGTTAATGTGTTTTTTGAAATATGGGTTCCTGTGTGGTTCTGGTTCAAGCATTAATAAAATATACGCTTTTGTTCCGGGTTCAGGGATTGGATTCAGGTTCGGTTCGACATAATGAAAATTGAATTAATGTTTTTTGAATAACTAATCTTTATTTAAAATGTGAACATGAATACAATTTTCTCGAACAATCAATACGATTAAGCATACGTTTCAAACTGAATACGAACCTGAACCGGAGCTGAACCCTGAACCCGAATTTTAATACTCGGTTCGGTACCGACTCGGGTTCAACTAAAAATATATCTAAGGTTCGGTTCTGGGTTCACTAAAATATTACGGTTTGGTTCCGGTTTTGGTTCGGTTCAGGTTGTGTAGTATTTTTATGAACTGAATTCTTTTATTATGTGGTGTGTTTTCTATTACAACTGATAACCTATTATTCTTCAATTGTTTGTTCAATCACTCTTCAAAGTATCGCATGACGTATTTTGAAGCTGATAAAATTATAACTTATACTTGATGGAATCTCCTTTTAAGTACACGCAATTGTACATATTTTGTTTACGAACTGAATAAAAATATAACATCACTGCATATTACCCATTGCTGGGTGTGCCAATCTGCTTTGTACACAGATTCAGTAATGATACGTGCGGACGTATACCAGGCGTCACCACACGGGCACTCATTGCTGGCATGGAGAGTACACCACAGGAGTTAATTTTGTATTATTTAAAATTCGAAATATTTGGCGTCAGGATCGAACCCGGTTAACCCCCATAAACTAATTTTATTTGTAAATCAACCTAGAAATTTATCTAATAAAATTTTCCTGCAAAAGATATTTTTTGTTTATCTAGCCCATGGAAAATGACCATATTTTATCAAAATGTATATAATTTTTATTGAGTTTTTTTTGCATAATTATTCTAATCATAGTTAATTAAACAAACCGGAAAGATAAATACAATATGTGACCTCATGTAGCTCGTGTAAACTTTTACTTGTAATACTAATGTATTCCAAACGGAAAACAAATTACAAGTTGTCAAATTACTTTGCATTATTTAGCAAGAATTTATGATACTGACTTGGAAATTTATTTATTTTTAATCTTGTACATATAACAAATATTGTAGGTAACTGTAACTACTTCGGAAGTAAACGCTCCAGATAAACTAATCATTTGGTAAATATTTTGGTAATAACCTATATTAGAACATTGTAAGTTTAAATTGATAATATTATTTGTTCTAGATTCACCCATATTGTTGAGACCTTGATTAGTAACACGAACTTATTTTTATGTAGTTTTTGACATATATTTTCAACATTGAACTATAGTAAACAATAAATATCTTCGAGATAAAATATAATACGTAATATAATACGGTGGTTTAATTTATCTAAAAACAAGACATCTGATCAGATCAGGATACACCAAGACAATATGTGTAAAACAAACACTAAAATTGATTCATAAGTATTCAGTATAAAAATACTCGTTTTGAATTAGTTATATATTTATATTTTTGTAATACAGCACCAACTAATGTACATATTATAAATAAATAAGAATAATATGTTGAAAGATCTCATGTATAGAATGGATTTTACATATATTAAGTGATGGTATTTTACTTACCGGGTAATAGAAAAATCTTCATACCTAATGCCTTCGTTTAAAAAAAATACATTTACAGTTTTTCTCATTTCACTTTAAATATTAGTTTGTTCTTTATCACTAAATACACAGAAAACGTCCATTCACTGCCAAGTAATGCAACAAACTACTATACCTTGCGATTTTTAACTTGTTTCATTAGGAATACGATAGCACTGGTCGGTCATAATTAATTCAAATACTTTTTGATTTAAATATTTCATTTGATAAAAATAATTAAAAAATGATTTGTATTCATCATTGGGATGGGATAACGTTAACGAATTGTTGTTATTTCATAACGTTATAAAAAAAAATCGTTACATAACGTTATAAATAACTTAATAAATGGGGTGTCCTGGCCGTGTGCCTCAGTGTTTGGTCGCGAATCTAGGGAACCGGGTTTGATCCCGACCGACGCCAAATATTTCGAATTTTAAATGGCACAAAATTGACCACTGTGGTGCACTCTCCACGCCAGCAATGAGTGCCCGTGAGGTGACGCCTGGTAAACACCCGCAAGGTACAAATGTCATCATCATTACCAAAATCTGTGTTCAAAGCAGATTGACACACCCAGCAATGGGTTATATGCCGTGATTTATATTTATTTTATTTTTATAAAAAACAAAATAACGTTATGTAACGTTACAATAACGTTATATTTGTTTCGTTATAATAACGTTACAATAACCGAATTTTTGTAATAAAAATTCACTAACATTTAAAATTAAAAAATAATGTTAAAAGCACTTATCTTATTCTAGAAGTGAAATAGAATGTTCTACATTTGAATTTGACAACTAGGAACATCTATTCATTATAAAAAACGAAATAAATTATCAAGAATATACGTAAAAAATCTTGTGAAAATTGTAAACTTGGATGACGTTATAGTGAGTTTTCACATAACGTCAAAATAGATAGCGTGAATGATAAAATTACAGATAACGTGAACATTATTCTGTACAATAAAAACATGTTTTCACATCCTTACACGTTATTATATATGTCTAACCACAGATCTCATAACATAGATTTGTGGTCTAACTAAAACGTTGCAGCTATCTTTCTCTAAAAGTTAGGTTATATTTGCTTTAACGTCAAATATAAAGAATGCCATTTCTTAAAAAATAAGGTTAAACGCTAAATTCATACCGTAAAAAAAATACGTACGCATGCGCATTAAAGCCAAAATGAGCTTTAACGTTCACGCTATTTATTTCGACGTTATGTGAAAACTCTATTATTTGTTGTGTTACGGTTACATAACGTTAATTTGTAATTGTAACGTTATAAAAAAAAAATGAAATATTATTACGTTTTCCATCCCTGGTACATAATTAAAAAAAAAATTCCGGGCTTATCAAAGAAAAAAATATATTGGTTATATCCGCAGAGTACAAATTTCTGTAAGCATATGTATTGCAAATTGTTAAAAAAAATAACTGTAATATCTAATGATACATATATTCAATAATAAATTCGCATTAAAAGAAAAACAAGTAAATTTTGGATTTTGTTTTGTAAAAGAAAACATTTTGAGTGTGATGAGTTAATATTCTTTTTGTCACACCCATTTCCTGTCAAAAGATACAAAAATAACTTAGCAGATGTTTTATAGAACTCTCATTATGAATAACACGATTTTTAACTACCGATTAAAATTAGACACGTCTTTTAAAAATACTGATGGCGTTAACGTTGAATGAAATCATTGCAGTTAACAAAAATAATACGAGTAGCGTTCATTGAAAATTAAATATATAAATAACTAAATATTGAGGCGCCGTCTTTTGACGTAATTTTCCAAGAGCTGGACAAAAGAGAGACTTGCCTTTTTAGGATGGGAAAACAGAACAAGATTAGAGAAATTTAAACAGGATTTAACAGAATAATAAATAAATCACAATGTCCGATTGTTTAACATGACAATTTATGTAGTAAATATCCCAGGTTCGCTGGGTCTGAGTTTGAATTTGGTGTTGCTTATAATTATTTTGAATTATTTACATTACTGTCAAAAACCAAAATTAAACTGTGAATCTGTTTAACGGATTATTGGTGAATTCGGCTGTTAGTGATAGTTTTTACCTCTCGCTAAGAGAGGTATTGGATTCATGCTAAAAATCGTATATCCAGATTTTAATGATTAAGCACGTTTTAAGGTCCCTACAATCCGATTTTAATATTTTCACGATGGTGTGTGTGTGTGTGTGTGTGTGTGTGTGTATGTGAGACGATTGGAAGGACGATTTCACTAAAACTATAGTACTTAATATCTGTTTAATTACATATTTCTCAATCGGACATTACTGAGAAGAGCTGAAAAGGTTTTGGTAATAATTGGACAACCGGAAGTAACAGATTCTTAAAAAATCTTCTAAATATTATTTTTTGAAATTTTTTCTTCTTGCTTATTTTATTATATCTTTTATAGATTTAAAGATAAAGATATATAAGGTACATAATAATATGTTGTAATAAATCTCACAGCCCAAATAATGTCATGGAAACCAATTGAAATATTAAAATGTTTGTAACTGACAAATAAATGTCAGTGTCAAAAATCCAGAGACATTACTGAAGATTTTTTTCTGGGAAGGACATATATTATTTCTTATTGTATTAATAGTTAAATATTTAAAATTAGAAGAGTAGGACAAAATGAATTAACAATTAAAAAATCTAAACATAAAGAATAAATGTAAGTAGATTTTTTGGTATAGATTGTATAGGTATACTAGAAATGTTAAATACAATAGGGCGCGAACAGTCATATTACTTTGTTGGCCTTGACATGCAGATATGGGGGCCCGTGTCTGAATGATAGCCAGTAATTATGTACATGGATGTCAAATATCATATTTTTTCATTCTAAATTTAGTGATTTTCCAATTCTATGTGGTTTATTTTCCTCGACAAGTAAATTCCACACTCCTGGTGACAAATTAACTACGTGAATTTAGAAAATCTTGAAATTTTTAATGAAAAATTCTGACATTTGACATCTATGTACATAATTACTAATTGTCATTCAGATATGGGACTACATATCTGCTTGTCAAAGCCAACAATGTCACATGACCGCTTGCGCCCTATAGTTATGTAACCAAAAACTGAAGCGGCGAGAAGTATTGTGCAGGCCACGACAGATTTAAAAAAAAAATTCTCTAAAATTAGTAGTTATGAAAATGTCGACAATTAATATTTATTACATACATCTTAATCGCATTTCGGGAAAAGTAAACATTTACGAGAAAAATAAAGTTCTTTTGTGAATTTTATAGTTTTTGCTTGGTATTCAACTACGCATAAGACAAAAATTTGAGATAACAGTTAAAATATGCACTTCATAGTTCTATTTTATACCACAATGGCGCTTACTAATTGCGATATAAATATGCGTTATATTTTTTAATTTATGCTTTTGCTCTTGATTAAATAACTATTTAACGATTAAAATATAAATTTGTTGTGTTTCGATTATAGTTTATGAGTCTATTGTGTAGTGTTATAGCAGTAGAGAAACTTGTTGCAGAATGTAAAAAATTCTTTGTCGTTTATTAATTGCAATATGCTATTAGAAATTTAAAACCATATGTAATACACACTTCCCTAGAATTTGCCCTATGCCACACCCCTTTTACCACAAAAAATAAAAATCAGCTACGCCACTGCAATTTATATAACTCGCTTTCATGTATGTTCACTTTCTTATTTATAAGTCAGTTAATATAATGTGTTCTAGTATATCTAGTATATTTCGTCATCGAACTTTTATACTAATTCGAAGAGTATTAATAGCGTTCATTATGCAAAATATCGGATATTGTTTCAAGCAATAACCTTAAAAAACTGTTTGACATTTCGAATAAACTACTGACTTTTACTATAAACTAGTTCTTCTTCAATGCATCCTCTTTTATTTTCGATTTTACTTATCTGTTTCTCAATAACATTAATTGAATTTGATATTGTATTTCGATTTATATGTAGGAAAGAGATGAAATAACAGAGACTGCCATTGATATTTCTAGGAATCTAATGTAATATTTAACATTAAGAATATTTTGTAGCTAACAATTACGTTTTTGGGTCACGGATCATCGCAATATTTTTTTCTGTACACAATGGTAAAGGGAATACAATTCAAATCAATGACTTATAAATAGGAAGGGCACAGCCGCACAGAGCTGTATTCGAAAAAATTACACTATCGTACATATCTTCACATTTATGTAAATTTCTCTTATTTGCCTTAGAAAGATAGATTTTCTTACTTATTTATATTTTTTAAAAAACAATAAGTGATTTAACAAAGGATCTGTGCAACCCCGACTCTGTAAATAAGAGGGAAGCGATGCCTACTGAAAAGAAACATTTAATAATGTAAACATAATAATAAACAGAAACGAGTTTTATTTTTATTTTTTACTTTAGATTTTTTACATTAATCTTTCATCATTTTAATACATTGACATTTCATACTTTTCAATAATTTTCATAATCTTTAATTATTTTTTTTTATATTAAGGGTTCAATAAATGTTTTTTTTGTGTTTTAATATATTTTCTGTGTCAGTTAAAATTTATAAAATAAACTGTTTCTGATCTATTAACAAAGAAAAAAAAACAGACTTTGAAATTTCTCTACAATAGACACCTATTCACTTTAATTTACAATTGAGATTGCATAGATATTTTTTTTAATCACTGTGAATTTTTTTTAACTACTTCCCTAATGGGAAACACATTATGTTGTATATTTGTTAATAACATTTCCTTAAAAGTAATAATCTCCATTTAAACTATCATTATATTAAGTTAACATCAGGTGTAAGGGTATAGACTGAAATATTTATTTTATTGCAGTCCCGAATAAGTTGCAAGAGTGCATTTGAAGCATCGGCTGAAACCGATCAACAAATATTCACCAATGAGCAGTCACAACAAATATGTGAAATGTGAATATATGTATATTTTTATTTAATGATATAAATATTATAATATGTTTGTATAATTTTTAAATAAATGAAATGCATAAAATACAATTGCTGGATTTAATACTATAAGAAATTATAATCCAAAAACATATATTTATTTTTCATATCTGTTGAAATTAATAATAATATATAGACTTAACATCAAATTTGTTTCATATAGTTTTTGAAAAATTGAAATTCGGTTTAAAAGCAATATTTTGTTAAATTTTATGTTACACTATATACCCGAATTCCAATATTGTCCCGAAAATTGCTTAGATGTAGTTTTGAACATTTGAAAATTCCCAAGCCCGACTGGTCATGTAAAAAATAAATAAATAAATATCAGTCTTTATAAGTTAAATCCACAAGTTCAAAACTAGTTCTGAGCATTTTTTTCGCAAATGTCGAATTCAGGTATGGAGTGTAACATCTGTGGTCCTGGTCCTTAAGTTTGTAATATAATTCTAAAATAATTATTTCGTTTAGTTTTTGAACAATTCTTATTCTAATCCAAAGAAAAAAATGCCCAATTTTTGTTGATATACGTACAGGGTGTATCACGGAAAGTGAAACATAGGCGTTTAACATGGGAAATCAGTTTTTCGTGCGCATTGCTCCCTAATTATTTTAGACAAAAAGTTTCAAATGGATGTTGTAAAACAAAAATATCTACATCGGAATCAATAATTTTTTTTGGCTAGTTCATAACAGCAGAAATAAAATTTGCAAATGAATTACAATTTAATAGTATTAGCCATGGAATTAGAAACAAGGGACGAACAGAAGCGTAACGTATTATTACGTCAGTGTCAGAATAATGATTGTCAAAATAAATACTAGTAATTTGACGTATCAAAATGATTTTTTTTTTAGAAATTTTTGCTTTACAACATCCATGTTTTTTGTCTAAAATAATTAGGGGGGCAATGCGCACGGAAAAACTGATTTCCCATGTTAAACGTATGTTTCAATTTCCGTGATGCACTCTGTATAAGTATAGTACTGAAACCTCTATTGGAGAACGGGATCACAGATTATAAAATGGACGTAAGTACGTAGTTTTTCTTTTTTTAAAATATGTAATATGGTGTTCACACATTATCCATCATTGTGTCACAGGTAATACTTTGGACGTTAAGCAACATATGATAGCATTTTGAATAGTTTTTGAAATCAGCTTGAATGTTATATGATTCACATGTAAAAGTAATTTTACTGGCTGTAGCTGCCATTTTCAAGCTGTATTATTAACTGTATAAACATCTGTGTATAAATAATTCATTTGATAAGTGCAAGGATATTTGCTTTCGGGTGTCAATTATGTACGACCCGGCCCTGTAATAGGCAACAACTTATTGCGCTAACACAATTTTTTCTTACTGTTACTTTCTATCAGTTGGCGTTAGATTTCCTCTCGATATACTACAGCCTTACCACCTACAGATATACAATATTTTAACTTTGTTTACATAATGGTGTTTGTGAGCCTCTGCTTAGTACTAGCTTATTACTTTGCATTAAATGCAAATTGTCGGTATCATTATCATTATTACTGTATTACTTAAATATGTAAAATATATATTTAATAAAGAATAGTGTATTTACATACGCTTAATATGCGGAAATCAGAGTTTCTCAAACATTTCTTGCGAAATTACACACTAATTATTAGTAGAAATTTGTATAATTTAATAATAAATTCATTAGAATAACCCTAATTAGAATAATAATGTCTTAATTCCGTTTTGGTAAATTTTGTGACGAAAATTCTTTAATGTAGTAGTTTTAATATCATTTATTTATTTATTTATTTAATGAGATTGGAGAACCAACAGCACAATAAAGGCTAAATAAAGGTTCGCGCTAATTACATTAGATTTAAACAAAAACATTACAGCAAACAGAAAGTACTTAAAACAACTATAAAGATGGTAAGGTAGATTTTAAGCATTTTTAAAGCAGTTGGAAGACATATTGAACAGATCTAAGTGTATAAAATTAGTGTTGTATGTGAACATTATACGGTTAATACAGGGAACTTATAATTATTTGTGTTACTTTTAGGTAACTTAAATCAATTTTAAGACCTTGTTACTTTTGGTATGAAAATTAAACAGTGAAATAATATTAGTAGAATGAAGCAAATTATTGAAAACTTTATACAAAAAAAAATCATATCAAAATAAGTTCGCCTACTCTCTAAACTGGTTATATTAATTTTTTCTAGTTTGCATATGTAAGTTGAACAGTTAATATTAAATTTATAACAAAGTAACTTTACAGGGAGGTATTGCCACCGTGTGTCTGGTCGCGAATCTGGGGACCCGGGTTCGATCCCGACCGACGCCAAAAATTACATCGAATTTTAATGACACAAAATTGACCCCTGTGACGCACTCTCCACGCCAGCATTGAGTGCCCGTGAGGTGACGCCTGGTAAGCGCCCGCACGGTACAAATATTCCATCATTTCCGATATCTGTGTATGAAGCAGATTGGCATACCCAGCAGTGGGTAATATGCCGTGATGAAATATTTATTTATTTGTAAATTTACAAATTTTCAATAATATTAATATTTTTTCTGTACATTGGATTCCATATGGACGCGTTTTCATGTTTGGAGAGTACTAAATTATATACAGGGTGTATCACGGAAAGTGAAACATAGGCGTTTCAATAAAAAAAATCAGTTTGGCTACTGCAAAAATAAAATTTGAAAATGCACGGAATTACAATTTAGTAGTATTAGCCATTGAATTAGAAACAAGAGACGAACAAAAGCGTAACATATTATTACGTCAGTGTCAGAATAATGATTGTCAAAATAAATACTAATAATTTGACGTATAAAACGTTACACTTTCGTTCGTCTCTTCTAATTCCATGGCTAATACTATTAAATTGTAATTCCGTGAATTTCTGCAGTTATGAAGTAGCCAAAATAATTTTTTTATTGATTAGGATGTAGAAATTTTTGCTTTACAACATCCATTTGAAACTTTTTGTTTAAAATAATTAGGGGAGCAATGCGCACGGAAAAACTGATTTCCCATGTTAAACGCCTCTGTTTCACTTTCCGTGATACATTCTGTATATACAAATAATAGTTTTTGGATTTTTAAAAACTTTACAGTGGCGAAATAAGAAACCCATTGTACGGTACGACTCCTTCCTATAATGGCGTCAATATGAGATGTCACTTGCTATAGTTTGTAATCGAAAAATTATAGGCATTTAATCGTAATTTATTTAAATTTAATTAATTTTGCTAATGAAAAAAATGGTCTTACTCTTAATTTTTTGCTAATATTATCTTTATCCTGATTTAAAAAACTAAAGCTAGATCCGGTAACAGATGAATTATCATATGATGACTAGTTTTCTTCGAAATGTCTTAGAACAAAAGTCATTAAAACGTTGGATATTTGTGAGTAATGGTCACCGCAAAATAAAAAATAGTTTTCAGAATTGGCAAGGCCGTTAATTTACCTTTTTCCAAAGGTCGTTTGGTTTTAATTTATATCGTTAATATGAACGGTAAATGATGAAGTACGTTTGTTGGATTAACTATTTGTTTTAGCTATTACTCAGTGAGTACCGTTAGAATATTATTTATTATTTAAGATAGGAAATAAACTACAGCATTAATGTTGTATTCACTATTCTTTGTATACAGGGTGTTTCAAGAAACTGATCAGCTGGATTATTTCTTTATTATTGGGAATAGAATAAAATCATTCAAATAAAAGTTGTAGAAAATCAAGGAGGACATTCACTTATTAAACCAGTGGTTCTCAAACTATAACATAATGGGGTGGTATATATATTTTTAGGCTCATTCGATAGTTTCTTTTTCTTGAATTCAACCATGTAATCATTTTATATCCTTACAGAACAAAAATATAGAGAAAAATTCAATTAAAATTTAAATAACCTTGATTTTTATAGTTATTTTCACTAGGCTATGTATGAAGAACAATGGAGACTTATACAATTCAAATGTTTCGGTCGTCATCTATTGAGTTAATAAAAAAAATTCGGTGGCTATCTAGTGTGTAAAAAAGTATTTAATAATTAGTTGTAGTGGGCAAGATTTAGCTCCAAGTGTGACGTTTATCACGTGATCGTAACAATTGAAAGGAGAAATAATTAATAACAGGCACTACACAAAAAAACTTAACCAAACTTTGCTGGTTAAATGAAAGGGAAAGCATTTGATCGACTCGGCCAAGGTATATTACCTCGCTCTTTCTAAACAATTCTTGTCCTTTTCTAAATTGTGTGGAGGGAGATCCACTGCTGATGACGTCAAAATTATAAGTCCCCATTGAGCTTAAATTAAAACGAAACGTAAATATTTGTTAATAACATTATAAATAGTGTTAAAACTATTAAATAGTGAATTATGCTCTAAATAATTTTGAATTCAGAAGAAAATATTCCATCGAATGAGCTTAATATATACCTCAAATAATTTTTGTATTATTAAAGATACAATACTATAAGACAATCTTAGAGAAGACCAAGGGGGACATTAAGAAAGAAAATATTTTTTTAAGCCAGTAGTTCTCAAGTTACAATACAAAGTTATATTTTTTTAAATTGTATAGTATATATTTTCTAGGCCCATTCGATAGAGTATTTTTTTCTGAATTCAACCATGTATTCGTTTTATGTCAACAACATATGCAGAAAAATTCAATTGAAATTTAAATAAATTTGGTTTTTATTGTTATTTTTCAGTAGGCTGTACATGAAAAACAATTGATCCTAAATTAAAATGAAACAAATATTTGTTAATAGCTTTATAAAAACAGTGTTCTATTTGATTTCTATCCTAAATAATTCAAATTGGCAAATAGCAGTTTTTGTTTCATACATAGCGTACTGAAGAATGAGCTTAAAAATATATACTATCCCATTTAAAAATATATAACTTTGTATTGTAACTTGAGAACCATTGGTCTTCGATAAATTTTATTGTATCTTTAATAATACAGAAATTATTTGAGGTAGCTTGTTTAGCGGTTACACCCTGTATATATATATGCTATTTTAATTTTTTTCTTCAATAAGTAAATGTCCCCTACGATTTACAACAACTTTTATTTGAATGTTTTTCTTCTATTACCAATAATAAAAAAACAAGAGACCTGATCACTTTTCTTGAAACACTGTATGTTATCTATAAAAAGTATATAAACATAAACGTGACTGTAACACGTGTAGGTTGTATTAAAATGTTTGTATCATCGAAAAAATATTTGGAATAGAATTTTGTGATAAGTTTCACGCAATACAAAAGTTTATTTTTTTTCGTTTTTGTTTAATTTTCAAGGTCAATAACATATTATCTTTTTCTGGAGTATTATCACACTATTTCATAATTTGTTTTCCAAATATTGTTTTTTACATACATTTTTAAATTCAAGGTACTTTACCTATATTGATTACTTTATTTAAAATTTGTTTTTAATTTTTTTTGTTGCAAACATACATATACGAGTTTAATATTAACCAAATATAGTGTTGTTTATATACGTACATATATTATCTTATATCTTATCTACGGTTTATATCTGTTTAAATTATACGTAGTGAAGAGGACTTTGTAACCTGGCTCTACTTTGTAAATTTCCATTTTTACAAGTGTACATAATCATGAAAAGGTTGTGAGATCCTGTTTTACTGGTATCACAGGTCTTTTATTAGTTTTATAGTTCAGGACAAGCTTACTAGCTTACAGTTCTTGAATAAGTAATTATGATTATTGTTATATATACTACTGAAACAAGTATTTACCACTTTATAATACTGATGTTATAAGACTATATTACATTCATTTTACAGCGAATTTATGTGTGTTAAGCATAGTACTCAATGAAAATAGTTTTTAACTAGTCGTTGAAAATTATGAAGACCAAAAAATACTTTAATTTTCAAATCTAGAATCATAAAATTATCTTACTTACTTACTTAATCCTAGCCTTTATACCTTTCGGTGTCAGGCTTGTTGAGTTGAGTTGTCTTCATTTGGTGTTCTTTTCCAAAATTCTTTCCAGATGGTCCTGTTTGTTGTGAGTTTCTTTATTTCTTTCCAGCTTCCTCCTCGATCTTTTACTGCTTGCATCACATCCTGGTTCCATGTTCTCTTAGGTCTGCCTCTTTTTCTTCTTCCTGTTTCTCTTGTCTCGTATATTTTTTTAGTTAATCTGTTATCATCCATTCTCTGTATATGTCCGTACCATCTAAGTTGCCCCTCTTGTATTGTTTGGGTTATTGGTTTTGTTTGGAGTTTGTCCCTGATTGTGGTGTTTCTTATCTTGCCCAGTCTCGTTTTTGGTCTATCTTCCTCAAGACTATCATTTCCGAACTTTGAATTTTGCTTTTCCATTTTTCTGTCATAGTCCACGATTCGCAACCATACGTCATTATTGGTGTCACTACTTTTTTGAATACTTGCACCTTTGTTTCTTGTGGTACTTCTTTTTTACTAAAAAATTTGGTTTTCAATGCGTTATATAGTCTTGTTGTTGTGCCTGTCCTTTCTCTTATTTCCTCTTCGATATTTCCTTTTTCGTCTATGATTGCGCCGAGATATTTAAAAGATCGTACTTGTTCTAGTTTTTTTCCTTCTATGAATATGTTTACTTCCTTGTCTTGTTCACTGATTGTTAAAATCTTAGTTTTTGCTATATTTATTTTCATGTTTCTCTTCTTTAGTTCTTCATTTAGTATGTTCATATTGTGCTGAATATCCTTCTCAGTCGTTCCCATTACTGCCATGTCGTCTGCATAACAAAGTTCTGATATCTCTATCTTCTTCAGTCTCCAATGTCCAACCGTGACTTTCTTAAAATCCTTTTTCGCATTTTTCAAAATATCGTCTAGTACCACCGAGAATAGTATTGGGCTAAGTGCACACCCTTGTCTAAGTCCTGTTTCTGTTATAAATTGTTCTGAAGTTTCATTTCTTACCCTTACGTAGTTGTTGCATGAGGTATACAGGCTTTTTATCTGTCTTATTGTTTTCGGTGTGATTCCCCTGCTACTTAGTGCCTGCCAGACAATAAAATCAAAAAACATAAATTCGTGCTAAAGAGTAAAATCAAGTTACATTAGTAAGTAGTTGTACAATTTCTATGGTTTGGTTCTTCTCAATATATTCTTGGACCACAATGACAATTATTATTTTCAAACTATTGTTTCTTTTCAATCCAATAATAGCATTCAAAGAACTTTTGGTACAAGAAGCTTTGTTTTTTAGGGATGTTTTTGTTGAAAAATATCGGCGATATCAATATGAACAAATAAATTGTAGAACTAAAACTAATACAATTACTCCTTAACCTAAAAATTATAAAATAAGCTATGTACGTATTTCGAGAACTAAGTTCTCATCATCAGTAGTACAAATTTAAGCGGAATAGCTAAGATTACTCAACATATAAACCATGCCAGAGGTCCTAACACTCTGAAATTGTAGAGAAAGTAAAAATAAAAGAAAAACAAAGATGAATGCTGCATATTTACTTTTGAAACCATAATTACTTTGGACAATGTGTTAAAATTCGGGTTCAGGGTTCAACTCCGGTTCAGGTTCATTTTGAGTCCGTACGCCGATAATCGATGCCTGTGTTGTCCGTTTGTGAAAATTGTGTTCGTGTCCTTGTCTTGTGTAAATTGTTATTTCAAAAATATTAATTCAATTTTCATTAGGTCGAACCAAACCTGAACCCAATATCTGAATCCGGAACAAAACCGCAAATTTTATTAATGTTTGAACCAGAACCGCACCCGAACCCATCTCTCAAAAAACTGCAACCGAACCCAGTTTTTGGCGGATTCGATGCCCTGCTTTCAACTTACATCCTTTTATCAAATAATATTTCAAATGTATTAAAAATGTCCTAAATTGTAAAAATTATAAGTATATTTTTATGTCACATAACTGGAAAACTTTTAAGAATAATATTTGTTTTTGTAATCATATAGTACCGTTCATTTATGTTGATACAATCTATATTATGATAGATTACTATTTTTACAGTAGGAATATAGCTTGCGAAATGGTAATTTATTTATAGTTTAGATTATTTCCGATATGAGTTGCTCTAATTCGATAAGCTTTGACATTATTTGCTAAAGGGATTTATAACTTAATTTTATGTTTGTAACAACTACTTGTTTAATAAAAAGTCGTACATTAAGAGGAATGGCTACCGGTGTACTAAAATATGATGCGAAAATTCAAATAACTTGTTTCTGTACTAGAACTATTAACATTTAAAAAAATCTGATGTGGCCAGCACAATACCTTCCGTCAATCCTGTGTATTATATATAAATTCCATACATAAATTTTCTTGCAAAAGATTCTAAATTTCCAGTAAAATTATTTCATAAACAAACTATGCAAATTGCACTTGACACTGACATCTTTATCTTCTTTAGCTTTTTCCATTCGTTAGGAGTCGCTATTTTTATATTTTTCCACTCATCTCTGTTTTGCGTGTCGTTCTCATTCAGTTCCTTTTCTCTCAAATCTTCCGCAATACAATCCTTCCATCTTATCTTTGGTCTTCTATTATAAAGCCATTCATTCTTCTTTCAATATATTCTTCATTTCTCCTCATGACATGTTCAAACCAATGTAATCGTCTCTCTTGTATCTTTCTAGAAACTTGTAACACTAGAGTTATTTCCTTACCGTATCTTTCCGTGTCTTCCTCAACATCTACTTCAACATCCTCATCTCTACCACATTCATTTACTGTTAATTTGAATTATCTGAATATATTAGCAGTTCCCATGGTTAGCATAGCTGGCTGGTTTATGAATTTTGATATGTTTATAATTCTTTAACTCTATATCTATTGAATATGAAGTATAAAATGCAATCAAATCGTATAGAGAATAATATATTCTTTAAGTTATAATAACGTTAAATGTCTATAAATCATATTTAACTGTTAAAATCTTCAAATGAGGCTACTTCCAATTGACCAATTATAACCAAAATCTAATCACTTGTTCTTCTGGATGTAAACTTGAGGAATACGAAAAAAATATAATTTTTGGAATCGCGACCCGAAACTTTCGTCACACACACATACATATATACAGACATCATCGTAAAAATGGTAAAATCGTATTATAGGGACGCTAAAACATGCTTATTCACTAAAAACTCATCATTGAGTTTTTTGACCAAATACCTTCCTTATCTAAAGGTGACGGAAAGTAAAAATTAGATGAACATACTTCTGATATGAATCTGCACTTACGAGAAAGTATTATTGAAATCTATTATTATTTGACTTTGTTTTTATAGGGAAAAGGGCATTTCTCGTTTTCCCTATAAAATCAAAGTCAAATACTAATAGATTTCAATAAGACTTATTTTTTAAATGCAGCTTTATAATAATAATTATTATTATTATAAAACGTATTTATTGAGTGTATAACAATTATTTTCCAGAAGAATTTTTTTAAAAGAGTTTTTATTATTTTGGCATCTTATAATTACAGATATTTAGTTTCTTAAAAGTATTTATACCTGCAGCTAAGAGTGCTGTATCATACGAACTTGAAATAAATCATTTTGTCTTATATCAAAAATATGTTCATCTATGGGAACAATTTATTTGAATTTTCGCTTCATATTTTAGTACAGGAGTAGCCATTCCTCTTAATGTCAAAAATATTTCAATCAATTGTGAGAATTTTTTAGTAAGTCTAAAGAACCGCAAATTTATAAATCTCCCAATATAATTGTATTCTGAACTGAAAGCTAGATTCACAGGTGGAATCTTAGAGAAGTGTTGTGGGTTAGGCCTTTGATGTGTTCCGGTTTATCTTGGTCTACCTGGATTTATTTTTCCTGTTGTCCAGGTCCAGAGTCCAAGGTTATTTTAGGTAGGATTCTGTTTTCGGTTCTCTGTTTCTGTTCACTTATCTGTTTCTCTCGGTTATGTTTCTATTTTTTCCTACACGTAGTCACCAGTTGTTATATTTTTGGAAATAATACTAAATTTTGATCCAAATACGCATTTGTCATAATGTTTATTTTGAAAATTTGCATGTATACACGAATACTGACAACGAACAAGAGCTTTGTTTGCCATCATTTATTACCTTTGAGTTTTTTTTTTAAACAAGACAAAATCATTTGTTCAGCAGCGTGCTTCAATGATAATTTATTTTTAAAATAAATTATACTATTGTTTGTATGTTCCTAAGATTAAAAAAGACGTGACGTCATTGATTTTAAATTGTGACGTTTACATGGCGTCAATATTCCACTGTATTTGTGGCCCAAATTAGGCTATTGTATATTTTGCGTTAAATATTTTAAATCTTGAAATGTTTGTAGTATCTTTCCCAAATATTTATTAATAGCTAAATCCATGCTTATTTAAACTTTGTACCAAGTGCTGTTTACCCTTATTTTATTAACCTAAACTTGTTTAAAAAGTACGTATTTTTTAATCTTCAATGAATTTATTTTGTAATTAAAATTTTAATATCTGATTCGAATTTTTAAAGGCGAAATAATTTATTCTTTACCATGCTCAACTGAATATATTTTAGTAATGAATTCTGCTATCGTTTGTGTTTCTAATATTAAAAAAAGACGTAACGTCATCAATTTTGAATTGTGACGTACGGGTGGCGTCAATGTTCTACTATTTTCTTTCACTAAAATGGGTTATTGTATATTTTGCACTATACAGGGTGAGTCATGGGTCTGTTCTTTTTTAGTAACTCGATCATTTTAAATAATATGGAAAAAGATTTTAAATGAAGTTTATTTTTTATTAAAATATCTATAAATCGACAGTATAGATTTTTTTACAGATGTTCCATTTTTTACGCAATGGTATGTAACTTTGTATTTTAAAATGGAATATCCTATATATTTACTTAAATTTGAAAAGTAAATGAAATTTGTTATCCAATAGTATAAAAACATACATTCGCCATTGTATTTTTTAATAATATAACAGGAATGTTTTTGTACTATTGGATAGCATATTTCATGGACTTTTCAAATTATTATTGCGTAAAAATGGTACACCTTGGCCCAACCCCAAATGTATTCGTACCCTCTGAAAAAATATTTTAACAGCAAGCAGAAATAAATTTTTAGATTACAATAGTTTGGACTATATTCGGGCAATTTTTTATTTTATGTATTAATAAAGTGTACTGGATTTAAATATGTTATTACCTAAATTTATCATTTTAACAATAATCTACGGGCAAATATATGACAATAGACACGTGCAAATTTTTTTAGTTCCAACAGTAAATAATACAATATTTGTGTTAGTATTATTTATAAAACTGAAGGTAGAGGAAACTGACAATATATTCAATTAATTACAATATTCAATTTTTAGTAAAATTATTTGCAAAGTAATATTTATTTATTAAAATACCACCCACAATTATATTAAAAACAAGCATAAATAAACTTCTGGATGATTATTACTCCAATTCAACAAATTTTGATATGGTGTATTAATAGAGTGTATACATTGCTTATAATAAAATTTCTTAGGTTTAATAATAATTTATTTGCAAATAAACCATTGTCTGCATGTGACAAATGTTTTCGTCTTTAATAATTCGCAAATAATTTTTATTAAAGTAATGAAATTTAAGATGGCAATTAATTGAGTATATTGTCAGTTACCTGTATCCTCAGTTTTATAGATACTATAAATATTGTATTATTTACTGTTGGAACGAAAAATTTTGGGACTTGTCTTTTGTCATATATTTGCCTGTAGATTATTGTTTAAATGAGAAATTTAGTTAATAACATTGTATTTAAATCCAGTACACTTTATTAATACATAAAATAAGAAATGCCCAAATATAGTACTAACTATTGTAACCTAAAAAAATATTTTTTATTGCTGTTAATGTATGTATTTTTGCTGTTAAGTGTTTTTAGTATTATTAGCGCTTAATTAAAATTTGTACATTGTTTATCTTTATTTCATTTCTTAAAACAATTTTAAAAAGAAAATTATTTATGCATTAAGCTAATAATAATTTTATAATTAAAAATATAATAGTATGATTTTTTTACCTGTTCTGTTTCAAACAAAATAATTTGTTCTTTACTCAACTCATAATTTTTTTTGTAATAAATTCTGATATTTATAAGATTAAAAAAAAAACGTCATAAATTTTAAATTGTGGCTTATGTATGTACGTGTGACGTCAATGTTTGATTATAATACATCAAATTAGGTTGCCTGTTGCTATTAGGTATATATTTCGCACTTTTTCTATTAAAATGTTTATAGATTATTACGAAATATATACATTGATTCATAATTAAAATTTGTACTAATTATTGCTACATAAATTCAAGAATTTGTTTACCCTTAAGTTTTACTTATTTAGAAAGTAATATTTTTTTAATGTCTTCATTGAAAGGCAATTATTTATGCATTGATAAGCTAATATTAACTTTATAATTAAAATTTTATTATCCCGTATGCATTTCGTACTCTTAATATGGCTGAATATTATTGAGAAATATTTATTATGCCTATGTTGGTACTTAATTAATATCAATAATTGCTACATAAATTTAGGAATTTATTTACCCTTATTTAATTCTTTAAACTTGTTTAAAAATTAATTAATTTTTTATGTTTTTTATTGAAAGGAAAATATTTATTCATTGATAAGCTAATATTAATTTCGTAATTAAATTTTTTATATCCCATATGCCTTTTTTAGAATTGTTTTTACTAGATGTATGACAAATTAAGAATTTTAAAAATGAAAAATGAAATCATAGTAAACAATTTGGTATTGTAGTATTTGTAACGGAGGCGTCAGACATCTGTATCAACTATTTCTCTTGTGAGTAGGTTCATTCTTAGTAATCAATGAATCTTATATCAGTCATGTCGCCTATATTTGCTGGTTTTAGATAAGAATGAACTGAAGTCTATTGCGACGTTCCGATAGGAAGAAAATTATTTTCATTATGAATAGTTTATTAAACGTCCGGTCATGGCTAACTAGATTTGAATCTGAAGATTTTCAATCAAAATATATGAAAACCATGGAGACAAAACATTATTTTTTTAATTAATGCAGTATTTAATTAGAATATTATAAAACATTTTAAGAGTACAGAAAATTTAAGTAAAGTAATCCTGTGAACTAACCTTACTTAACTCCACCGAATTGAAGCTAAAAAAAATTGCACAACTGTCAATTGTTCATATATGCTGTATGTGAATTATAAAATTTGTGAAGTTGAGGAATCAAGACTCACTGTCGGGGAACATTTTCAATTCCTGCAATAATTTGCGAAGCAAGGGATGTATCGTGTTGATTATTATTGTAGAGTACATTGTAGAACTTTGTAATGCTTGTGAAGGAAGCTTTAGTCTCCGTCGACCGTCCGTCCCATGATCCCGTGAATCCAAATAAACAGTCGCGCGTGTGGCTAGGCGCGCATGCGCATGTGTTCAATTTGTGGCCCGACATTCGGGCGCCAAGACGCCAGCAAGCCAGGCCGCCTCGCGTCTTCGTCTTTGCTCCTTTCAACATAACCGTCGTAAGTTCTAGCGAAGCCAAATGTTCTTAAAATACATCATGGTTGGAAAACAAGGTCGCCGGCCTATATATTCTATTTTCGGACTCCCCACGCGTTTTGTGCTTGCGCGCTACGACCAGTGCTCATGCAGTAGGCACCATCCTAAACTTCCAACACAGGAACAAACAGGAGATGGAGAAGAAGAGGATACCCCTTACTTTCCCTAACATACGCACAAAATCTCATATACTTCAATTATTTTCACATTTTGGTGGCAGCAATTATAATCTTCCTATATTATTTTTTGCTTAAATCAGCATTTTTTAAACAGGTACCTCTAATACTTTTTGACAGTGTTTTTGTGTATTACTTTCTTTTATTAGACAAAATAATTATTTAGGTGTGAACATAGGGATTTAACATGGATTTTTTTATATGCAATTTCCTGCTGTCCTATTCCTTTTACGCCAAAACCTGTAGAGTGCAAAGTTGTTCAGAAATAAATGTTGCATTTGAAACTGTTTTCACATTTTTACCTCTCGCTAAGAGAGGTATTGGATTCATGCTAAAAATCTCATAACAGATTTTAGTGAATAAACACGTTTTAACGTCCCTAGAATACAATTATAACATTTTTACGATGATGTCTGTCTGTGTGTGTGTGTGTAACCATGGATTTTTCAGTCTAACAGTTGAATAGGTTCTGGTAACAATTGGACAACCGGAAGTGGTAGTTACTGAATATTATTTTTTGAAAATTTGTTACTACAAATAATAAAGATAATTAAATTCTCAATCTGACACATTTTTTTTTTATTGTATCTCGTATAGGTTTGAAGATGTAGGATATTATAATATAGAATAATCTGTTGTAATAAATCTCGTTGCCCAAAAAACAGTTGAGATATTTAAATGTTTTTAATTGACAGATAAATGCAAAATGTTTTAATAACATTACTGGAAGATTTTTCTGGGAGGTACGAGTATATTTAATATATTATTGTATTATTAATTAAATATGTATTTAATTTATAGGTATGTTAATATTACATATATCCTTAAGAATATTTACATAGATGTCACAATTGTCATATGTCATAATTTTTCATTCAAAATTTCAAAATATTCTGATGTTTATTTGTCACTTGACACCTATGAAATTTCTTATTAAAATTGTGAAGAAACTAGGAACAATAAAATATGCAAAAACATTTTTGTTCGAAAATTTTAATTTGGAACAACTTTACATACAATTTTTTTTCTGTAAAATGAATAGGAGAGTAGGAAATTGCCGAAAACTAAAATCCCTAGTTAAATCATTATGTTCACCCCTAACCGTCAACATTAGTTATTGTACAAAAATGCCTCTGTAGTGCAATCTCTGCAACAGCTATAAGTGACCATGACGTCAATGAAAGTGTCAGTGCAGAAATCTAAAGAAAAGCAGGTTGCTACACCCAATAAAGAGTGTGGATATGTTTGTGTGTGTAATAAAGAGTGCGTCTTTCTTCTTGAATTATAACAGCTAATAATATCATCTGTTATTGATATCACACTGGCAGAACGGAAGTCATCTTATAAAAGCACAAGAAATGTGTATATTTTTTGTATAAACTTATATTTCAGATATATTTTCATTTTCCTCGAGCGTTTGACGTTATCAAAAGCAAGGCAGCAGTTTATTTGCTTACCTATCATATATACCTTGTTTAATATACTATTTATAAATGCATGTGTGATAAAGTGTTATATTTTCCAATGTTTTAAATTCATTTCCAATAATATCTGCTGAAAAATATTTGAAAGAACGGAAGGATAAATATAGTTTATTATGCCGCAAGTTTTTTTATTGCCATGACGTCACTTGTACCTCATTCATTACTCCATGACTTCATACTAGAGAAAAAAAAACTATATATTTATAAAATATATATGATATCAGTAGTTAAACATAGTAAAGTACGATAAAAAATAACATTCATTGATGAGAGTCTGAGTGAGTGTGTTTTAGGTTAGTAAACACATCTTTATTAATTACATAATAGGGGCCCTGGTGCTAGTGCAGTGTCAGATGTTCAGCTATTTGTTAGGCGTGTAGGCAAGAGCAAGTACATGAGTACATGCATAGTTATGCCCAGTTCTCAGATAAATGTGTTCATGTATGCAATAACCTTTCGCCAAATATATCTATTCTTGTCTGCTTCGTTTCATTCATGAATTATATTGCGGCTATTAAACGAACTGATGCTACAAATACACATCTAAATCATATGGAATGTCATAGGACACAAACATATCATTGGGACACACACTTTAAAATGTGTTCATTTTTCATGTTGTATACGTACAAGTTTGTAACAATATCAAATACTATTGTCGTGGATTTTCTAAAGATTGTGTTTACATTCCAAACATATATTGTAATATATGAAATGTTATTTTGTAATTTTAATGGGTCCAAGTTACTACGAGCCCAACCCCAAATGTATTTGTACCCTCTGAAAAAAATATATTAACAGCAAGAAGAAATAAGTTTTTAAATTACAATAGTTAATTTTTTTATTTTATGTATTAATAAAGTGTACTGGATTTAAATATAATGTTATTACCTAAATTTATTATTAGTATACAGGGTGTTTCCTTTAAAACAACCAGCGCTTTTTTGGGCGAACTAATGACTTTAGAGAAAAATGTTATATACAAAAAATTACCAGGAAAAAGGGCTTAATTTATGACTAATAATAAATAAAAAATTCAACCATTGGTTCTCAAACGGTAGAATAAAATTATATTTTTTTAAATGGCAACCTATATAAATTTTTTGTCTTTTAGATAGAGAATTTTTTTCTGATTTCAACTATATAAATATGATATGGGGTTGTATAACAATTATTTCGAGAAAAATGATATTAAAAATCAGAAATAATTCTACAATATTGAAGTAGGCTATGCAATAAACAAATGCAAACAAATGATACAGGTGACAGATAGTTTTGTTACTTACGTTATTGAACTTTGTATTCAAAACCAAGGAGGTGTTTTCGAGCACAAATTATAATAAAAATTAGTACTCTTAAGTGCAAAAATACCAAAAATACCTAAGGTTGCATAAATTTGTAAATAATTTCCATCATATTGTTTTTCTTTTTATGTTAGTACTATTATTTTTTGATATTTCTTCGTTATGTAGTTCATTTGTTATTATGAATTTCTTAGTAAAACAAGTTATTTTAGATATAAGAAAATAATATACCTACTATCGTAACCTAGGCAATAGTCGTATTAATAGTTGTTTATTGCATAGCCTACTTCAATATTGTAAAATTATTTCTGATTTTTAATATCATTTTTCTCGAAATAATTGTTATACAACCCCATATCATATTTATATCGTTGAAATCAGAAAAAAATTCTCTATCTAATGGACAAAAAATTTATATAGGTTGCCATTTAAAAAAATATAATTTTATTCTACCGTTTGAGAACCACTGGTTGAATTTTTTATTTATTATTCCTCATAAATTAAGCCCTTTTTCCTGGTAATTTTTTGTATATAACATTTTTCTCTAAAGTCATTAGTTCGCCCAAAAAAGCGCTGGTTGTTTTAAAGGAAACACCCGGTGAAGGAAACTGACAATATATTCAATAATCACTATATTAAATTTTATATTTTAAGTACAATTATTTGCAAAGTGATATTTATTTATTAAAGTACCACCTACAATTATATTAAAAACAAGAATAAATAAACTTCTGGATGATTATTACTCCAATTCAACAAATTGTGATATGGTGTATTAATAGAGTGTATAGAACTTGAATACATTGCTTATAATAAAATTTCTTAGGTTTAATAATAATTTATTTGCAAATAAACCATTGTGTGCATGTGACAAATACTTTCGTCTTTAATAATTCGTAAATAATTTTTATTAAAGTAATAAAATTTAAGATGACAATTGTTAGTTACCTTTATCTTCAGTTTTATAGATAATATTAACATAAATATTGTCTTATTTACTGTTGGAATGAAAAATTTTGGGAGTTGTCTTTTGTCATATATTTGCCCGTAGATTATTGTTTAAATGAGAAATTTAGTTAATAACATTGTATTTAAATCCAGTACACTTTATTAATACATATTGCTGTTAATATATTTATATCGGAAGGTACGAATACATTTGGGGTTGGGGTCGTAATAATTTAATTAGAATTCTATCAAAAACTATTATGAGAAATTTATTAATTTCACAATTTGTAAGAAAGTTGGAATAGCTTTAACCCTTCAATATATGCACACGGTCTCAAGGACAACGGCAGTAAAAAATCTATTATTTCTGTAATCACAAGTGTGAATTAAAAAGAATGTATTAATTTTATAAAAACTGAAACATAATTCACAGATAATTTATAATCCTTTAATTCTTTAAAATGTATGTTATTACCATAGTTGCATTTGAAATTGAAATGATTGACAGCGTCGTGTTTTTTTTTTATAAATGTATTATAGTTGTGAAAATCATCAAACTGACAATTCAAGAAGAAGTAGAAATTAAAACATGGTAGAACTTTATCTTAGGCAGTGGTTCTCTAACGGTAGAACGAAATTATATATTTTTAAATGGTATCCTATATATATTTAGCCCATTATATAATTTTTTTTTTTTCTGATTTCAACGATATAAATATTATATAGGGTTGAATAACAATTATTTCGAGAAAAATCGTATTCAGAATTAAAAGTAATGTAATAAAAAAATGACTTTACTACTAGTGTATGCTAGGTAATAAACGTATGCCTATTATTTTTAATTTTTCTTGAAATAATTGTCATACAACCCAATACAAAATTTATATCGTTGAAATCGGAAAAAAAACTATCTAATGGGCTAAAAAATTGTATAGGGCACCATTTAAAAAAAATCTACCGTTTGAGAACCACTTGTTGAATTTTCAGTTTGTTATTATTGATAAATTAGCCTCTTATTCTTGATCATTTTTTGTATAACACATTTTTCTCTGAAGTTATTAGTTCGCCCAAAAAGCGCTGGTTGTTTTAATATTTTTTATTAGTTCCTAAGGGGCCGCTCTATTTATGTCCGACTGTATTTAAGTTCGTAGGTATTGTTAATATAAAACTCATTTGCAACTACAAACATTTCATTGTTTAAAATACTTAACAATGAATTGGAGGTTATCGAAAAATTTTACGGCATATTTATTAGGTACTTAATCAAATTTATTGCAACATTTTATTATTTTAATAACAATTGCCGTAATTTCATTGTGTTGAGGTAATTCTCTGCATAATTATAATTTTATATATGTGATTCACATTAGCAAAATTTTCCATTTTCCGAAGTTAAGAGTTGAACCTGATGAAATAAAGGTTATATTAAGTTTTTTATTTGTAAAAAGTAATAAATATCTAATGTACAAATGAATGTGGAAAAAGTAAAAAAAATTGTCTGCAACTCACACCGGATGCTGGATTATCTCTTAAATAATATTAATAAATTTATATTTCTTATCGCAGAACAAAATAAATAAACACGCAATATTCAGTGTCATCATAAAGCCTAATTTATTTTTTACAAGAAATTATTAGTACACTGATAAAAAAATTGATTATTACTTCATAGTAAATTTCATTTCATGTACTTATCAGTTTTATTGAATTTACAAAACTAACAACAATAAAAGCCACTAGATATATACAATTTACATACGAAATTATATTTATTTTTGGCCGTCGCGGTAAATATACTTCAAGTTATTAATAAAACAACGAAAAGTCGACTATTTTGCGCGAGGCTGCTGATATGATATATTATTCATGTCGACAGACTTTATGTATATTTTCTATTTTGTAAAAAATATGTTTTCGAGTAGGTGGACCACGATGTACTTGTTGCAATTAGCCGTGTTTTTGAATGTCTCAACTGAATGATGAAATTATATACTCGTAGCGGAATTTTTAGACATTTGTTGTATTTTTTAAGTATGATGAAATATAATCATAATTTATATACGGATCCTGTTAGATATTGACATTAGCTATTTTTTGTTTAATGTTATAGATAAATATTTTATTCAACAAATAATAAATATTTTTACGTTCAAACGTGATTTGAAACAATGTTTTATTTGTTAAATATACAAACAGAAATTACATATAAATTTTTATCCAGTTTATTTCAGTTCACAAGAACAACCTGTAGTATTTATCTAAACATGAATCATAAATTTATATTTATAAGCCAGAATCACACAAAAACAGTTTTGTTAAACTGCAACTAATAGAATCCAAAATTTATTTCATCATATCTTACAATCCAAATAATGGATATATTTTTTCAGAAATAACATAAAAAAATCTGTCTGCACTTTAAAAATAGATACCTGCTGTTACTACGTTGGCAATTATCAATATTATTTTAGTTTTCTTCAGTCCTACTACACGTGACATTTCAATTTCACTGCTACTTGCTAGATTATTTCAATTTTTAACACTTTTCGAGCAACGTGCAGCTCGAGAATAAAAAGATTATTTTATTCCTAATCTTTATCGAACTTGCATTTTACTATTCCGAAATAACAATTATTTGGGCGTCAATATTTAGATTGACAAAATTTCTGGACCTAATAACAATACATTATTTATTTTTTTAACTAAAACTAATACAATTACCCCTTAACCTTAAAATAATAAAATAAGCTAAATACGTATTTCGAGAACTAAGTTCTCATCATCAGTAGTACAAATTTAAGCGGAGTAGTTAAGATTATTCAACATGTTTACATCGGGCAAAGTAAGAGACAAATTGACACTCGGTTTAAAGAACATTTTTATCATCTAAAAAGCGGTAATTCCGAAAAATCTAGCGTAGCTCAGCATATGTTCATTAATAATCACAAAATTAACAATTCTAATATTAAACTTTTAAAACATATTAATAATGATAGATATTTAGACGCATACGGGAGCTTAATAATAAATAAATTTAAAAATAATTTGATGAACGCAGATCTCGGTCCCATACCAAATTCTAAACTATTCGATTTAATATAAACTTAAATTTTATAGGATTATCATTGGACGCTAAATCTTAGTTTATAATTGGTATTCATTCACCTGTGACTCCCATCCCTATATAATCCCAGTTCTCTTGTTTTTCAGAGTTATTAGGACCTCTGGCATGGTTTACACGTTGAGTAATCTTAGCTACTCCGCTTAAATTTGTACTACTGATGATGAGAACTTAGTTCTCGAAATACGTATATAGCTTATTTTGTAATTTTAAGGTTAAGGGGTAATTGTATTAGTTTTAGTTAAAAAAATAAATAATGTATTGTTATTAGGTCGAGAAATGATTTGTTAATCTAAATATTGACGCCCAAATAATTGTTATTTCGGAATAATAAAATGTCTTCTAATATTCTTTTCTTTATTGTATTACGGAGAAATAAAATTTAATAATGAAAATAATTGTTCAACACTCATTTATGACGGTACAGACAATGGAATTTGCACTAAGGTATGCATTTCAGGTGCAATATTACATTTGTCATTTTCCCAACGCTCCTATGTTAAATGTTTCTATAATATGATAGTCATCTTGCAAAGAATATGCATTCCGTTAAGAAATATCGGTTCGGATTCGGGTTCAGCTCTTTTAAAATTAAAAATTAAGGTTCGGATTCGGGTTCAGGTTATAGAATTTTTTTGGTTAATTTTGGTTTTGGGGTTCGGGTTCGATCCGGTTCAACCATGTTTCAAGATTTTTTGAGATTTAATAATAATAATAATCTTTATTTTATATATATACTTTTACAGTTATTAAAATTGCTGATATATATATGGGGATGAGTCAGTATATTTCATTATATTTATTTTAATATTATACACGCTGTGTTAATGGAAATGCGATGGGAATCGAACCCACGACCCCAGGATCCGAGCGATGGTGGTCGCTTTGTGCGCTGTCAAAACACGCAGCCTCAACACGTTCGGCCACCGCTCCTATTTTTTTTTTTTGAGATGTGAATAATAATTTTCTTTTCGAACATATACAGGGTGTTTCACTATTGCTATCTCGAGAACCGTAAGAGATACGAAGTCGGTTAAATTAGCAAACAATTTCTATATTATAAGACTATTAAAATGAACATTACAAAAATTATTTTCAAGCAGTGGTTCTCAAAATACAGAATTCCAGCAAGATGGTGCACCAGCTCACAATTCGCGTCAAGTTAGGGATAATAAAACGTTACGGTTTTGTTCGTCTCTTGTTTCTAATTCCATGGCTAATACTATTGAATTGTAATTCCGTGAATTTTCAAATTTTATTTCTGCAGTGATGAAGTAGCCAAAATGATTTTTTTATTGATTCGGATGTAGATATTTTTGCTTTACAACATCCATTTGAAACTTTTTGTCTAAAATAATTAGGGGAGCAATGCCCATGTTAAACGCCTATGTTTCACATCCTGTATATATTTTATTTTTATGGGAAACAATATTGCGCGTTACACAATAAACAGAACAAATGGAACAAACAAATTGCGTTTCTTAATTTAATCTTGAATGTACCGGTAAACAAAATTATCACATCTAAGAATATTGGAAAAGATGTTTTCTTTTTAAGGTATTTTAGGAATTATCATTTTTAAACCTATAAATTATCTTACAAATTTGAGAAATATATAACAGGTTTTATATAATTATTTATTGTTCTTTTAACATAACTTTTAAACTATGCTAAAAATAAATAAATTATCTTTAGTATATTATTCTGTACACAATATTTGTAAGGTTACGAATCATTTCTTAGAAACTGAGCGATCTTTTGAATGAAATCTCGCGCAGGCACGAAATTTTCTATTTGTAACTCTTCTTGGAAATTTATACACTTCTTCTTACTATTGATTCTGTACTATTATTTCTAATACATGTGTAATATTTTTCAGTTAGATTTATGGAATTTGTATCAGTTTCAGAGACAAAATATACTCATACAAAGAAAACGGAAATGTAAAAAATGCTTAATATATAATAGTATAATGGTTTCTAATTTCTATGATGATATGAAGTGCTTCATATCAACTTTGTGGCGAAAATGATACTAACCAGCTGGGACATCGTTATCCATGACCATGACTATAAAAGGAAATACTTTGAAATGTATTTACAAAAGTATCGAAAAGCTCAACATACTTTTACCTATAACTGGGTAGTGGGTTTGACAGTCAGAATTGTACGGACTTAAGTGAAGTACATTATTTTTAATTTGTCACGCTTTAGGTTATGTATTTAACCATCTTCAGGACAATTAGTTGAAATTATAAATACCACTCGGTAAGGAAGGTATTGTCTTTGATCAAAAAATTCGATGGTGAGTTTTCATTGAATAAGCACGTTTTAGGGTCTTTACAATACGATTTTACTATTTTTACGATGATGTCTTTATATGTGTGTGTGTGTGTGTGTGTGTGTGTGTGTGTGTGTGTGTGTGTGTGTGTGTGTGTGTGTGTGTGTGTGTGTGTGTGTGCGTGTGTGTGTGTGTGACGTATTCCTCTTCCTTACATCCATATGCAGACTTGATTAGATTTTTGTTATAATGGTCAACCGGAAGTACCCTCATTTGAAGATTTTAACAGTTTTTCTTGAAAAAACACTGTTAAATATTATTTACACACTTAATGTTAATGTAAATATTAAAGAATATTCTATTATCCATACAAATTGTATTGTATAGTATATTTCATATTCAATGGATGTAGAGTTAAATAATTATAAAGATATTTAATTTTATAACTCAGCCAGCTAAGCTTTAACCATGGTAACAGCTACTATATTAAGAAAATTCTAACTGACAGATGTCAGTGTCAATGAAAAGACACGGAAAGATACAGTAAGGAATAAAAGAATAAGGGAAATAACGAGTATTAAAAGTTTCTAGAATATGATGAGAGACGATTACATTGGTTTAAACATGTCATGAGGAGAGATAAAGAATATATTTGGAAGAAGAATAAATAACATAGTAATAGAAAGTGGAAGAAACAGAGGAAGACCAAATATAAGATGGAAGGACTGTATTGCGGAAGACTTGAGAGAAAAGGAACTGAATGTGAACGACACGCAAAACAGAAATGAGTGGAAGAAGAAAATAAAAAATAGCGACCCCTAACGAATGGGAAAAGCTAAAGAAGAAGAAAATGTCAGTGTCAAGTGCAATTTGCATAGTTTGTTTATGAAATAATTTTACTAGAAATTCAGAATCTTTTTCAAGAAAATTTATGTATGGAATTTGTACATAATACACATGATTGATGAAGGTAATGTGCTGGCCACATCAGATTTATATATATATATATATATATATATATATATATATATATATATATATATATATAAATTGTTAAATGATAAAATTAATGATTGTGCTATTTTATCTCGGATCTCGTTCAAACCTGGATTAATTCAAGAAACAATTTAAATAAATTATGAAAGTGTGAAAATATGTCAGCCACCTGAATTTGAACCAAGGACCATTACTTACATCTAAATGAAAACTTTAGATTTTGGTTACAATTGAACAACCGGAAGTATCTTTATTTGAAGCTTGTAACTGTTGTCTTAAAAAACACATTTTTTTTAATTACGTTATTCTTGGATACATTTTGTAGATAACATATTTGTAGCCTGGAAAAGTAATTACAAATCAATATCTCATGAATTTTTTTGTATGAATATGAGAAATATGCAATTCGATAGTTTTGGAAGCAATTGGAAAACTATGATACCGATTAAGTGGTTTTAAGCTGAATTGTCAGAATATAAAAACTAAACTAATGTTTCAAAGCAAAAAAAATTATGTGTATTTACGACAAATGTATTTGGAAGCCATATAAAAACTTGGTTAAGTACCTATCTTTTTGGCTGATGCAATTGAACCAGTTTATTTATATTTTTTATTCATTTACGAGTGTGAAAAAAAAAGAACAATTTTAGATAAATTAGTATTATGCGATTCATTCTTAAAATATCACTGAAATATATTTTCGCGCCAAAATCTAATCACAGCGATACGGGGAATTTTGCTGCACCGGAAACAGAGAAAATATTGTGTCGTTATATGTGTGGCCTATTCTTGAAGCTTGACATCTTCGACTTCGTAGTATTCGGTCGGTCTTTTATACACAAGATGTTTAGTTCGCAAAATAAACAGTAATCATTCTATTGTGAATTATTATTCGGAAGTAGAAACTCCCGGTCGGTCCGCATGAGAAAAAAAAATTAGAATGTGATGTAATAGGTTCCATGACACTATGGGATAGCTGTGACCACTTTCCATATCAGCTTCGAGAGCCCTTATGGTGACGTCTGGTAAATGGCTATACAGGTGTTTCTCGGATATGGGACAACCTTGATTATTTTCTTTATTATTGGGAATAGAAGAAAATCATTGAGATGAAAGTTGAAGGAGATCAAGGGGGACATTTATTTATTGAAGAAAAAAAAAACCAGTGGTTCTCAAACCATAACAAATTATATTTTTTTAAATGGTATGGTATATATCTTTGCATAACAAAAATATTGAGAAAAATGCAATAGAAATTTATATAAATTTGATTTTTATAGTTATTTTACATTTTATGTATGAAAAACAATTAAGCTTAAAGTAAAACGAAACATATAAATATTTGTTAATAACTTTATAAACAGTTTTATTATTATTATTATTACTAGGAATTATGCAGTAAAAATTCAAATGATAAATAGCAGATTTTGTTTCTCATACATAGCCTACTGAAAAATAACTATAAAAATCAAATTTATTTAAATTTCAATTGCATTTTTCTCAATATTTTTTATGTGAAGATATATAATGATTACATGGTTGAATTCCAAAAAAACTACTTTATCTATCTAAAAAATATATAAGTGTATGTTATTTTCGCGATTACAATACTTCCTTTACTTACGTACAAGGAAGTAAAAAAGGGGTAACAAAATACTGATTTAGTTTTTCGTAGTTATATTATATATTTTTTTAAATGTAGATATTAAGTTCTTACATCGTATGACAAATGTGTCGTATGTATTTTTCTCATGGTGTAATAATAGGTTTGGAAACTAAATTAAGTCCTGGCAAAAGACAATATGAGTCATAATGCTGTTTCCAACACTTTTGTATTTGTATTCAATTTTAAGAAGTAGTTATGAATTATTTCACGTTTTACCTATTCACTAGAAACAGAAAGCTTAAAAATACAAACTTACATAAATTGTATATTTACAATTCGTAGAAATTTACTCAGAATTTGACATTTCATAAATCATTTTGTATACAAACATTTTAAAATCACGTAAACTATAATAGTAATGGTACCATTTATCTAGGTTATTGTTAAATTTTAAAATTCATTAAGAAAATTTTGATTGTACGTAAACAATATTAGTGTGCAAATGGTTACATATTATGTGTATAAACCTATAAATAACAAAAACAGAAACAATGTATCGGAATTCAAAACTTGCTGTATATATAGGCTAACAACCTCTGTATGCCTATAAACAGCAACAAATACCATTATTAAACAATTTTATAAATGACTCAGTTAGTTTGTAGATACAAATTAAAATTAGTCTAGGTTGATCATTTTTTAAAATTAAAACTGAATTTTGTACATTTTTTTGCCCGAATAAATTCTAAAGCATCTATCAGTTTTATATTTTAAAGTTATTTAATAAATGTTTTGTTCAAAACAATAACAATAGCTCAACTTTTTCTTTTATTAATATTCTTTATACATTTTGTTCAAACACCATGCTAAACACTGACGTCAACGCATAAGTCAAAATATTTTAGTAGTTGTACTTTGTAATTAATTACTTTGTACTTGGTAATTGGTTTTTCAAATATAATTACTATTTTGAACCAAGAATTGAGGGAATCCCCGGGATTCGGGCGTAGCGTAGTTCATCTGCGTTGTTTATTGTATATTATTCTTAATCCTAATATAAATAATATACTTGTCAAGGATTTGCAATGTCTTCATATAGGGTTTCATATAAATCACTATAAAGTATTTTTAATAACCATATAGACATATTACTGTATATATCTTATTATGAGTCATATATTGTAAACAAATAAGAATTTCATTAAATTTTAACATATGGTAACTACCCCATTGCTTTATTTTGTATATAAAAATACAAAAAAACATATGATGAACATTATGTAATTTAGAAGAATTGGACAACCAGTAATCAAAGAAATTGGCGTGTGTTCGCTGATAGGAGTCACAAATATTGATCTACATATTCCTATGCTTATAAAAATAATAAATATGTTTAAAATAATTTTCGTGGTCAATTCTATAGTTCTAAGTAACATATGCTTTCATTATCATAAATTTCTATTGTAGACAAATAGATTTTACCACTGACACCAATTTAATTGTTTTTAAGTGTTAGTTAATTATTATATATTAATGATAATTGATATTTCATATAAATATAGAATGAATTTACCAAAAATAACAGCTAATGATGGAGCTATTATTATGTTTTGTTATTTATTTGACATTATCGATAAATGTGATGTTTGTTCTGCCTAAAGTTTTTTATTCGGCAAAACCTATAGGAGATATCATAAAAAAATTAAATGTATCAGATTGCGAATTTAATTATCATTATTACATAAATTTTCAAAAATAATATTTAAAAAAATTTTTTTTAGACACTACCACTTTCGGTTGTCCAATTGTTACCATAACCTATTCAACTCTTCCCATTACTGTTAGATTGAGGAATCCGTTGTTACACTGGTCTTTAGTCTTATAGAATTTGAAAAGTCGTATCTACAATATCCTAACACACACACACACACAGACATCATCGTAAAAATGTTATAATCGGATTCTAGGGACCTTAAAACGTGCTTATTCACTAAAATCGGGATATGCGATTTTTAGCCTGAATCCAATCTCTTAGCGAGAGGTAAAAATCATTGTTTTACAACGCCGATTTGATTTTTTTGGCTGTTTGTATTAAAAATTATATTTTGATAAAAGCAGCGCGCCTCCGTCGTAAAAATGTCATTTTATTATTTTATTTAAAAATATGTTAAACATTTTTTGACTTTATTAGTATTTATTTATAGTTATTTAACTGTTTTTTATTGTATTAAAAAAATTATATTATGCAACCCACAATACTTCCTATAGTGACACAATTCCATATCCCCGTACCTCAGGCCATTCACTTCAAAACAAATGCATGTATTATGTGTCTTTTCGTATACATATTTGAAAGGCTTAAGCACATAGAACTATTTCATTTATAATATTTGTAATACTGAGATTTTTTTGAATTAAAATGCTTCAATGAATACTATATTTTCAGAATCTAATCAATAAATATTTACATATAGTTTAATAAAAATGAAATAAATTCTAACCCAAGTAAACTGGATTCACAATGTAATATGCCATATGCAATCCAGTTTGATCCACCTCAAATAAGTTTCACTCTTCCAGTTCAGTTTCCATTTCATTTGATTCTAATATTTCATGGATACTGGTTTGAATTACATTGCGGGTGTAGCACATATCAGTATTTTCGTCCGTTCCCACCAGTATCATAGCGGGTATCTTGCTATCTGAGACGCTATGACATATCATGCTCTCAACACAATAACACACTTATGGCGTGAGACAACGAAGAACACAGTTGTTAATTTGCTGATAAAAGGATGAGAACGAGAACCAAGCGATACACAACACACCACACAACAGAAATGAAGATACTCAACGTGGGAATGTTTATGTTGTCGTTGTGATGAGTGGAATACTTCTGTTTACTTAGTAAACATTCATTGTTTCATTGATTATTTATTTATTAATTAGATTAGATATGTACAAAGAATTTGTGGACTGCACAGGACTACGACTGCATTAAGATTGTTCTATCATGGCTATCTCAAGTTTTCCTAAGTTAATGAATTTATGTTTTAAATATCATAAAAATACTAAATTCAAGAAAAATATACAACATTTTTAATAAATCACATGTTTTCCAAATTTGAAAGAGAATAGGGCACTTGCACCTACGTCACAATATGGCGGGTGAACAGCTGATTCTGGACAACCACAATTTAACATTGCGTCTTGCAGCGAATGTGTTTTCTGTTCAAGAAATTCAGTTTTTCGCAAATTTATAGATGCTACTTTAAAATGCAACTAGCCACTAGCCAAAATTAAATGTAAGTGTATGAATTATTTACTAGTAAAACAAATCAGTCGTATTTGTAAATATATTTTGAAAAATATTAAGTTGAAATAAGTAGATTGTATCATCAGATTGCATTTAAGTTTCTATAAGTATTTTTTGTGTGTATTGTTAAATGAAAACATGAATATTGAAATAAATATAAATTGAACTATTAGAATTTTTTTAATTTAGGAAGAAAATTAAATTTGATATATCTATAACGATATTTATCTTCGGGTCCTTATTTCTTATTATCATAATATGTATTTTTATTGGTATTTTTATTACGATGAGCTCAATATGTTAATCAGATAATAAATTTAAATGGATAAATAAGAAAACATTAAGTCCTGTAAAAAACAATAAAATCTTACGGGACGATATTTCTCCATAAAACGCAATGTAAACTGAAGGTTTGCTTGTCCAGAATCAGCTGTTAGCCGCCATGTTGAAACGTCACGTGCAAGTGCCCCATACTACAAAAGTAGTCTTTTTTGTTAGTTTCATTTATAAACTATCATGTGGACTGTCGTTAGGTAGTTTTCTATGAAAATCTGTCGTTTATTGTATGAATTATAATGAAAAGAAACAAATTGTAATTTAACATAGTATAAGCTGGTAGTTCTTTTACTGAAACAATGTATTACATTAAAACGAAATATCATTTATTTCTGGTGGAAACTACTTTTGTCTAACAGCAAGAATTCTTAATTATAATATTTAATATTTCGCAATTTTCGATATTGCTATTTTCTCTGAATCGCATTCTGTGTAACTATGATTAAAATATATAAATACATATATTATGTTGCTTTTGTTATGTTTAAACAAAATAAAAGTTTTGAGGTTATTAATTTATGCACAAACATGTTGCACTAATTAATAAACCAATAATTACATTAGATTAAAATACTAGATAAATCTATAATACTTGCCAAGAATAAATGCAGTGTATAATAATAACTTCTATAGCGTAATTTACTGATTTAATTTATCAGAATATAAAAATTGTTCTGTATAATACATATTTTTATTATCAGCATTCCTGTATTGCAATTGGAATTGGAATTTTCTTCACGGAGAGAATAAATATTTCTTTAGATTATAAATATGATTAGAAATTATTTCTGAAATTTACAATATTTAATTATATGTTTTATAAAATTATAGATAATAAAAATTCTTAAAATTGGTATACATACAAAAGTGACAATAATTATATATATTTATTTCCGAATTATATGAAATAACAAATTATATTTTATACACCTGCGCTGCGGCAACCCGCAATACACATATGTGATAAAAATGTCTGAAAATTTTTCTTTTTTATTTTATATTGCTGTTCCCTAGGATTTTGTAAAAATTTTGTAGAAAATTTAAAATTCTAATTAAAATATATTTATTTAAACAAACGAATTATTCTTTTACTTATTATTGGCTTGTAAAATAAATTGTCAGTATGCATGAATATTTTGTTCAACTTAAATTTAGGTTAACTTATTGTTAGATTAGTTATTTGACATTTATTTATATACTTACCTATATTCATTTCTGGTGTGAGGAGTGCAACAGAGGGGTCATTTTTTGCCATTTAAAATTCTAAAATATTTGGCGTCGGTCAGAATCGAACCCGGTTCCCCAGATTCGCGTGAAGTGACGCCTGGTAAACGCCCGCACGGTACAAATATGTCATTATTACCGACATCTGTGTAAAAAGCAGATTGGCTCACCCATCAATGGGTAATATGCCGTGATGATATATTATATATTTTTATTATATTACCTACACTGGAAACTGTATAAGTTCCTTTCCATATAATTATTGTTCCATTTACTATTTTCTTTTTAAAACTTTACTATTATTTAGAGAAGTGGAAATAATGGAGATTCATTCCTTTGTTAGAAGATTATTTATTGAAACATAAACAATACCGACGTTTCGGTCTCAATTAGACCATCATCAGAGTTCTGGAAAACATAACGGGGTACAAATATCTTGCTCTACAAATTTTAAGAAGTGATTACTTACATGTTTACTATTATTATTTGAAATGATAAGTTTCTTGATATATCTGTCAATTACACACATTTGAGATCTGAACTGTGTAACCATGGAGTTATGTTTAAAGCCTAGGCTCCGGGATTAAAATTATAAATAATTTTAGAAATTTATCCATAAAATATATACAAAAAGTATTAATGTAAACCTGTAGAAAATTTAAAAACCTTTAATTTTTATAATGACAAATCTCGAAAAAATAACATTTAAAGGTATTTTTCGAAGAAAAACTATTTTGAGCTTCCAGTAAAGTGCCATTTCCGGTTATTTGAATTGTTCCAAAATCTAATGGCATTTTTCCATATAAGAGTAAGGTAGAAATACAAGATTTAAAAATATTCTGAACGACAGTATTTGAATTAAAGCGTAAAGAGGATCCACACACACATACACACACAGACATCATCGTGAAAATGTTAAAATTGGATTCTAGGGACCTTAAAACGTGGTCATTTACCAAAATCTTGTTATGCGTTTTTGACACGATCTCTATACCTCCCTTTCATGAATTTTCAAATTTTATTTCTGCAGTTATGAAGTAGCCAAAATGATTTTTTTTATTGAGTCGGATGTAGAATTTTTTGCTTTACAACATCCATTTGAAACTTTTTGTCTAAAATAATTAGGGGAGCAATGCACACGGAAAAACTGATTTCCTATGTTAAACGCCTATGTTTCACTTTCCGTGATACACCCTGTATAAAGATACTGGTTCAATAAAGAGCCATATTTGATTGATTTATTTATGATTTCAATATAAAAATTGTGATGTATTTAGGATTAATATAAGCATAAACCTTTGTAGTCTGAATCAGAAACTATTATTAAGTTAAACGAGATTATATTATGTTTGTTTCATTTTGTGATTGACTAGGAAACACGTAGTAAATAAATTAATTTTAAATTATTCCAATAACAAACGTACATGTACTTTATTAATATATAAATATCAACAATTCTGTCATATTAATATAACAGCATGCATGATTGGCTATGTAGACATGTAGTCACACATGAATATGTTAGGTTAAAGATATTTTAAAGTCATTAATATAAAATATTCTATCTTTCATTAGTGTGACAACAGTGTTTCAATTTTATCTTGAGCAATCTTGGCTAGGGTCGAACCTGAGTCATAGATCATGTATTGAGCACCTTAGAAATGTCTGTTTATGTGCCAGTATAGTCATGAGCATGAAAATGGCACTGTTTGCAGAGATAAATAGAGATACGAAATGACTTCTCTGTCATGTCTGGCTCTGGCTGGCATTAGACGTGGCGCTAACTTAATCCTTGGCGCGCTCTGACGATGACGCCGAGACGGTGACTAGGATATCATACGTAGAGATTTGTCATTGAATTCGCGTCCAAAACATTGAAGGGGAGATTATAGTTTATGTACTGCATACTCACCAGTTTCAATAGTGACTACAGAATATTCATAATATGTCATTTGCATGTTAACCACATGCTGAGCATATTAACCTGTTTCACAGATTTTGTTAATGACGACATATTTTCATTACTCAAAATGCTGTCAAAATGTTACCCTTTATAAATCATCGGAAATTTCTGGTAAAATTAAAAAAAAAACATTGTTATTATTACTTTACTAACCAGACATCCTAGACAAATTTACTGGGCAAATATAACAGAGTTAAAAATTTCCTTTACATAGCAGATAAATATTTTCCTTTTACTTATCACAAAATATTATTTAATGCTGGGTGTGTTCATTAGTTTTGTACGCAGATATCAGTAACGAATAAAACGAATAAATAAATGTGAATATATATGTATAAACAATGAAAAAATTGTAAATCGAAATCTCGAAATTTTATTTGAGACAAGATTTGAAAACGCGACATTCCTAACTAAAGGTCTGAAGTTGTAAAAATATTAAAGATCTAAAGTCAAATTCGGCGATGGTCAAAATTATAATTATTAGGGGAAGGGTCCCCATTGTTAGGGGGTCGATTCGTACTTGGGGGGTGATGGAAAAACGAAGTAAAAGTCACTAATTACATTTATCTAATCGACATGAAATTTTGCGAGATTGCTGAATGATTTTTTTTTATGTCATTGACATAAATTATGTAAATTAAATATTATTTGTGGAAGGGGTTGATTGTTAAAAAAGTTTGAGGACTCCTTGTTAGGGTGAAGTTAAAGAATATCATAGATACGTGTTGACCATTGTGAAAGTAAATTTTAGAAACCTTGTACCATGCATTATTCTGGGAAGTCGTTTTGTCAAAATTACCTACCGGTTTTAACTTATCTTCAATTCGATTCTTCGCAGTCCGGCTAAGTGAAAGGCAAAAGAACTCATCTACTTGACGCTACTTTATTTATTTGCACTTTAAACTTGTTTTATACTTTTAATTTGATCTACAAAGCGGATTACAAGGCACAAAAAATGTCTAGTGCATATCAATTTTAAGGTAGTTGTCACGAGTGTACCTATTCAAAAACTTGTTCTATGTTAAAAAAAAATTAAGCTAATGCAGTTTATAATTGCAATAATTTACATTTTTTAACATTATATACACAAATTGCATCAAAATAGTTAAAAGCTAATATCAAAGACTGTAACAGATGAATTTTCTTTATTTTTCCGTAGAAAAGTTTTTTTTTAACTGTATTATTTTGGAGATAAAGTCCTAACTTAGCTTTTTCAGCTATCATTCATTCCTGAAACGAGACTCATGCTGCCATCTATCCAGGCGTCGTCGAACTATCAAACGTCAAATTGAAAATATTAAAACGTCTTTTGAAGGAATTAATACTTTCAGTTCTATTTAAATTAATACAGAAAGCAAGCAATTCGTCAGAATATTTTTATTTCTTTGTAAATCCTTCATATTGTTGTTAAAAACATTGTGCTTACACTTCCTCTTCTTCCATTATTTATCTAATTTTGGCAACATTGTTCTTAACAACCTGAAAAATATTTCATCTAAGTTTTGATTGGACAACTGAAATGCGTTTATATTGTGATTGAGTGATAGAATGTTTAATGAAAAATAATTATTCTGTGTACAATATTTACGAAGAAATAATACTACAAAAAAAAAAAACATTCAGGCAACGTTTAGTTTTTCAAAAACTTTGACGTTTGGTAGTTTACTGACGTCACATAAGATGGCAGCATAAATCATGTTTCAGGATTAATGACAGCTGAAAATGTTCATTTCGAGCTTTATCATGAAAATAAAACTTCTAATGATATTTTTATAAATGAAAAGGTAATGCTTGACCATATTGTAAATAAATAAATGATGTTTGAACATTTTTTATTTATTTCTCAAAAAATCTGTGCTTATACTTCCTATTCTCCTATTATTTATCTAATTTTGGCAACATTGTTCTAACAACCTGAAAAATATTTCAACTAAATTTTGATTGGATAACTGAAATGCAATCATACTGTAATTAAGTGATAAAATGTTTAATGATAAATTATTTTTCTGTGTACAATATTTACGAAGAAATAATACTACAAAAATTTATTTATTCAGGCAACGTTTAGTTTTTCAAAAACTTTAACGTTTGGTAGTTGGCTTGGAGAGCGGGTTGATTATACTTCAGTTGAAATGTACTTAAAATTTCAATTAATTCTGGGTAAAATGGTTTCACGATATAACTACCTTAACTTTAAATATGTTGTAGTTAACCTAAGATAATGTGTATTTTAAAAAAATATTTATAATAATTTAAAATTTTATTTAGAATTTACTATTTTCTTTGTCATTCATAGTTCCATCTCAGTCTTTTATCTTTTGAGAGGATTATGTCAAAAGCATTTTTTTCTCGGGTATTATTAATTTGTTAAAAAATAAAGAAAAGTCTAATATTATGTATCTAGATTCTTGTAAAAAAATTAAAAAGTCGTCGAGATCCTTATTTCTTTTTTCACTGCTGAAGTATAAATACATGCATTAAAGTAGCGCCTTGACATCTAGGTACCAGTTGTAAGATAAATCTAATGTCTTAAAAATAGTCCGAAGTTGTCTATGATCGAAAAACGCATAATGTGAAACGGGCTTCAGGATAAGAGATAAGCCAGCAGGCATCCAACAAAATGAGTAATACATTTTTGTCTGCTTACTTCTTCAATGGAAATGCGTAATGACGTTAGATTTGTCTACGTTTTAGTATACCTGCTAATATATTTTGTAATTAAAGTATATTTTTATTGTTTTCTACGAACTACTCAGCAACATTTGAAAATAATATACTCGTATAAGGCTAAAATCCAGATTTACAGTTATGCTAATTACACCCAACACATACTTAGTGGACATCCGTTTTGCGGCGGAAGTATAATTTGGTTATGGTTAGGTTAGGTGATAGTTTTTGTTTTCATTAAGACAATCCGACCTTCCTATAGTAATTTCACGTTCCCAATAATAACAAATCTGGCAAGCGTGAACTTCTAAATACATTATTTATTCAATGATGTTATTTTCTATCGTATTGTTACCGGAAGTTCATATTTATTCACTTGGCATTAATAGGAATAAATGGCGTTTATAACTGTTGTTTATGTAATATATTAAATACTTTTTTTCATATATTGGCTTTAACACTTATGGCCGAACGCCAGTAAGCATATATTACATGTTAGTAATATAATGCGATGCATCTTCTCGTTCGCGCTTATAATGTGCGTCTAGTGTTAGCGGAAATCAAATTGGAATCCACTTATTGGATGCAGCGATTCGTTACCAGTCGTTGCTCGGTTGCTCTATGAATATTGAAATATTGCAGTAATGAGTACGTATGTACGTACACTTGCTGCATGTTGCTTCCAGGGCCGTCTGAGACGAACTTTTTATACAGAGTGTTTCCTTTAAAACAACCAGCGCCTTTTTGAGCGAACTAATGACTAGACAAAAATGTTGTATACAATGATCAAAAATAAGGGCCTAATTTATCAGTAATAACAAATTCAACCAGTGGTTCAAACGATGGAACAAAATTACATTTTTTTTAAATAGTATTTAGCCTATTAGATCGAGATTTTTTTCTGATTTCAACGATATAAATACAGTGGAATCCACCTATAATGAACTCGCCTGTGATAGAAACTCTGTTATAATGTACGCAGTACGAACACGTGAAAAATCCTCGGTTAAAATGAACTCGATTATAACAAACTTTCGCCTATAATGAACCCAAATTCGTTATTTTGTCCATTACAAGCGGAGCGATTCGGTACTTAAAATAAAGTCAAACTAATTCTAGATAAAGATTATATTGCTAAACCGTGGATCCAAACAAAACTAACCGACTATTTTCAAAATATGTAATGGTAAATATATGCGAGTATGTATGTATTACAATAAGTTTTTCGCTTTTATTTTCGTACTTATGTATACCTATATACAAGTAGGTACATAGTTTCATGTTGTATCTATATTTTTCTTAATAAAAACATGACAATGAAATAACATAAATAACCATTTGTTTAATTACTAATTATTCTGATGAAATGAACACTCGACTATAATGAACTATTTTCCTTGGTCCCTTGAAGTCCATTATAAGCTGATTCTACTGTATTGTATAGGGTTGTATAACAATTATTTCTAGAAAAATCGTATTCAAAACTAATTTTGAATTTCTAAAATAATGTAATACAAAATGGCTTTACTACTAGTGTAATCTAGGTATCAGACATAACACCTGTGTATTGCATAGCCTATTGCAATATTGTAGAAATATTCTTAATTTTTAACACTATTTTTCTCGAAATATACAATCCTTATATCGTTGAAATCTCTTTCTAATGGGGTAAAAAATTATATAGAGCACCATTTAAGAAAATATAATGTTGTTCCATCGTTTGAGAACCACATTGTTAAATTTTAGGTTTGTTATTACTGATAAATTTGCCCCTTATTCTTGATCATTTTTTGTATATAACATTTTTCTCTAAAGTCATTAATTCGCCCAAAAAACGCTGGTTGTTTTTTTTTTATCGCTGTAAAATTCGAGTTATGAGATCAATTATGATTTTTATATGGACGCCGTATTGGAAAGTTACACCATTGAAGAGATTTTTACTATGTATAACTTATTGATGCTCATTTCTTTCGAATATTAAAAATTGAACAGTTGAAATGAAACAATTGAAAACATCATTTGTTTATTTTCATTGCCAATTTCCTAGTTTAGTTCTCAATGTTTTATTTAGTTCAATTAATTTTAATAATTTTACATGGATGTCATAGCAAACGATGACATATTGAAATCGAAATTTGAAAAGTTTTTTTAGAATTAAGTTAAAAATATTAGTGAAAATGAAGATAATAACCTAATTGATTATTTCATATGCTCCATTGCAACAATAATTGTTTACATCCTATTAATAATAATAAAATTAATAATTGTTGTATTTTTGCCCCTTAAAAAGTGCCGTCTCGTCGACTCACCCCTAGCGCCGGCCCTGGTTGCTTCATAACAACAACCATACTCTTTTATTTTAAATTAATTTCCGTGAAAAAGAATTTTTTTTAATGAGACTTTTGCGCTCTAAACATTCGTATAAATTATACTTTTAATTAAATAACTGCTTTGTTATTTCATTCCTTGCATTTCATTACATAATAATCTCAATTAAGGGGCTCCATTTTCTTGTGAATATTTCTGTACATGATTTTTATTTTTCTTTCATCTCGTGTGAAGAATTTCAAAATAACACAAAACAACTAAAATTTATTTATTTAATTAGTATACACATTAGTTTCATTTTTTCATTCATGTTGTGATAAACAAAATCTTAATTAATATGTTACCAAAATATTGATATTTACAATGTACATGTTAATATTTTGTTCACATATGAAAACATTATATAAACATAAGTACTATTTAGTAACAACTTACCCTAATATACATTCATTGTAAAATATTTATTGTTTAAGTAGTAAAACTTATAATATTTAATAATAAATAAATCACAGCAAGTATATAATAGAAGTGTTTAAGTGGAAAAGAATGTGCCAATTTTTCGTTTTTTTTATAAAGGCACTATAATAATACGCTTGTACCTTGTAATAAGG